>OX403601.1:15831511-17031511 GCA_948107665.1 Lomographa bimaculata | reverse complement strand
AGATGGACAGTTCACTCTTGCAGAGGTTGGGTCGATGAGATTTGTCCATTTTTATCTGGTAAAAGTGAAATTATACAAAGTACATGTACTAGGTTTGGACGGGAGGACGTCAGTTCGTAAAGATGTTCCATGACTACAAAATCAGGTTTATTAGTAACAGCTTTCTGAATAAGTTTGAGAGTTGTGTGAGCAATATGTTGAAATGTGAATTTACTTTGCCTAATCGTATAACTGTAAACAATGCAAGTCAATTACAAGAAAAAGATAATCTATCGGAGTATTATCAACTGATAAAAAGTTATTTGTTGAATTGTGCATACAAGTGGAACTTATCCATCCAGTTTGATTATTTCTTTCCTCAGTATTATTTGTGAATACTGCTTGCATGACAGAGTATTTTGACATAATGGAACAGAAAATATAAGAGGAAAGCTCGCAATGGTGCATTTAATTGTAGTTAATTTAACTAATTGTCCACTTAGCTTTAAACGCTATGTTTATGAGCAAAGAGCACAATATTATTCAATATTTTTCAATTTACAAATGAAACATTATGTGTGTTTGCTCAAATGTATGATACTAATACAGTAAAGGGAATGAAAAATATTAGAGAATTATATTGTTCATAAGATATGGCTTCAAGAGTTGCGAACGAAAGCGTAATTTTTTTTTCATAATGTGTAATAACTATTATAATGCCGATTAAGGTTTATTTTGTAATTATTATAATTATTTTAATAAAGAAACATACATTATAAATCCAAGTATTCTGTAATGTATGATTGAATTAATTTGAATAAAAATATATATTAAAATGTTGCTAAGTTCTGTTTTCATTTTATCTATAGATGTTACCTAGTTGTTATTGGCACAGTGCGTGGTCTAAATCTGAGTTAGGTACTTGTATTTATGTTGGCTAAATACCACACGGTGACTCATCTTTAATGGGCTTGGCTGCATGGCGGTGATGTTTTCCAATACAATGAACTTGACCTACTAATGATATGTTTTCTATGTGGCTAGACAGGGTATGTGAGGTCAGTAACTTGTGGTAGTTTAGCAACTTTCAATCCAGTTTTCGTCTTATGGATATCATTAGTTATTTCATGACTTTCGGACTGGAAGTAAACTTTTAATGATGTCGTTTCTTTTCTAAAGTATTCAACATAAGTTTCAAATAACGGTTTCACACTTCAGCCCCACACTAAGTTCGATGACTTGTGTTGTGGGTGCTGGAAACATTCACATCACACACACAATCTCAACCAAAACCAGAAACACATTTTTTTTCCCCAAGGGAAATTGAATCCTGCTTAGAAGGGGAGTGTTTACCCAAATAAGCCAAAAGACAGTTCAATTATTATTATGTTTACCCAAAAAAGTGTAAAAAGTACCCAAGTCTCTATCTCAGCCAAAAATACTGAACATAACTAATTCTCTTTACAATTTGCATACACAATTCAATTATCATCATATAGACGATGTTATATATGATGATAATTATGTGTTTTATCTCTGTATATACTCTAAAAGGAAGTTGTGAATAACCAAATCCCATGATGTCATTGATAATGTGTGAGTACCAACCGTAGTAGGTATTGAGAAGGAAGTTATTGTTACCAGAAAGCAATGGACTGTATGTAGCTGGGTCATTGTTTACCAGTTTGTAGGTACTTAAACTACAGATGAAATGTTGATACTCGGGGATTCATCAATTATCTACATGTATGTTTTATTTGTAGATCAATGTGCAGATAAAATTGTTTATTTATGTTGGGATAGATGTAAGCAAGCTTTGTTTTGATAATGATCATATCTACAACACTCATGCTCACAGCCTGACAATTGATTCGTATTGGTTTTTTTCCCGTTGGAAATATTCAAATCGGAACCAGAAACAGACATTTCTTTGGGTGATGAATCTTTGTATGTGACACGAACCCAATACTCGCTGCTTAGTAGTGCAAAATAATAAACAAAAATGTACTCAATAGTTCATATAATCATCATATATCATAGTATATCATCATAATCATTCCAAAAATCTCCTTTGACCAGTTTTTGTGGTAGCACAACAGGATGTGTTATTCCTAAAGTTAATTCAAAAGTGCCATTGCCTCGATTAATATAAATAACACTAATAAATCTCTATGCTGTTCTACCAATCACACTGTCCCTATCCCCCATTGTTTATACTAGATAAAATAAATGAAATAGCTAATTATAGGGAAAACTTGAGTATGCGGGATTGTGGAGTAGACCGTAGGAAAATAAAACATCAATTTCGATATAAGTTGATTCATTCTATATTCACAGCCTAAATACATACAAAATAAATAATGTAAGAATGTAGTTATTATAATAGAATTGTATTAAACTCATTAAATTTAACTTATTCTAATTACAAACCAATTTGTCACTTTGCTCTGGAGAGACGGTGGTCAGATCCATAAAAAACAAATAAGTACAACATACGGACATACAGATGAAAAAAGGTAGCTAGGTGCTAAATACACATGGGACAGGAAAACCATGGAACAAAAACACTACATATTGTAATTATGTAGGTATTCCATTTAAAGAAACAATGAGTTAGCTATGACTATTCTAGAATACAAAGTATATGTAAATAATTATTTAATATATGGGTTCATAGAAATATACTTCATTACAAATATTGTTATGCCGCAATGACCTTATTGGACAAACTAGCATATCAGAAAAAATATATAAGTTATAAATTGTTATATGTGACGTACCTATATATATGGGTAGTTCCTACATACTCTACCTACCCAATCATTCCTTTTTTACGACTGTGCAACGCAAAGGAGGCGTTCTAGCACAGAATACTACTTTCTAGATTCTACCGCATTCTAGAGACCAAACGGGTCGGCCGGTTTTGATGGTTCATACAGTCAATCGATTTGTCTTAAACATCACAGTAATTTATAAATTTGTCGTAGTTTAAACGTTGTTCGCAGTAAACTATTCTCTGTTGAGCAAGTCTTGAAACGTGATGATGAATACGCAGAGATAAGCTACGTAATTTTTTTGGGCTGGCAAACCTTCCAATTGAACACGGGAAGTACCTATATGTACCTGGTAATCGCTTTCGGGCATAGAATAATTAAATAATGTAGTAATTAATGGTATTGGAGCACTAAAATGTACAGCAAATTAATTAAAATAGCAAAAGACCAACATTTTAACTTTCCTTTATTCGAAAATCTAGAACGACTTCCTGCGACGAACGACTTTTAATTTTCAGACTTCCTGCCCGTTTGGGGCGATCGCGATCGCAGCTACTCTTAGTCAGCAGAACCCTTATTACGTATCTCTTTTGCAATGGGTTTCAATTCAAAATTGCCAAAACTCCTAAGAAACAAAGTGCCCAACAGGGTCTCTAATGTACTGTCTTATACCACCTGTCTACATTTCGAGAATGCAATAAAGTTTTTTTTATTTATATGTATAGCATTAACCATGAGAAAACTACGGGCCAATTGCCTATATTTCCTAAAACTAAACTAAAACTATGTACAGCAAAGTACTAAGTTACCTACAAGACATCGAGCTTATAGGTAACTCAAGTGCTCAAGCCCACTACCAGTGTGTAGCGTTCCCATCATGCTGGCGGCATTGCCTCTCTGAATTGCAATGCTAATACGTTGAGCCAAATAAGTGCCAGCATTTTGATCACGCGTCGCTTCAACCAGGCGCTCTGATAGAATTTTGAAAATAGAATGAGCTCCCGGTCCCCACGGACCCAGTGTCTCAACACCAAACGGCTCAAATATGTAACCACTGCCAAGGTTTCCATATTTGCGCCGTTTACGCTGCTCTGCCGAAGTTGCCGCGACGCCAACCCCATTCTGTGTTTCAGGAAGATGTGACGGAGCTAAAGTATCAAGTTGCATCCCATACTAAAGGCCGTCCCATCTTCCATGGAATTAAAGTCATGCAGTCGGGTCTTTTACCATCGTCACGCATCAGACCATTCGGTTCGAGAATGGCTGGAACGTTGGCACTGGTAAAAGCCCGGCGGATGATATCGTTGAGGCTGGCGTGGCGGGCAATTCGGCAAAATTAAATAAAAATAAAGATTTGAATTGAATTTAATTGAAGTAAGGTTAATTTTTGATCAATTTAAAAAGAAACTACTCGCAACAGAGATAGGTAATAGGTGGTCAAATAACTCGCTCGGTAGAAAAATGAGCGAGTTCCATGCTCTGTGGACTCTATAACACTTTTTTAACGGAAGTCCACAACAGCCATAACATGGCTTCTGTGATATTGGCGCCATTTTCATTTGTAAGCGTTACTATAATAACTACTTAGGCAAGTACGTATTCTTACTTCTTAGGTACTTACATAATATTGAAATTTAGTCTAAGTTCCTATCTATTAAATGCACTTCTTAATCCTAAACGAACATTATATTAGGTAAATGTAATGAAACCTACTTTTTCGTGAGAAAAATAAATTCTATTGAAGACTCAAGATTTATTGTTTTTTAATTTAATTAAGTATCATGTCAGTCCGAGAACACGTAATTTTAGCAATATAGCTAACAGTACGAGAATCAAGTGGATTGCCCCAATTCGATCGCCAAAATATTGATCAAACAGGACTTCTATATCCACCATATATTTTATTTAGGTAGGTACATAGGTACACGTTTATACCTTCTTCAACAAAAATGGCTGCGATTCTATCTTACATTCTATCTCTATATAATTTTTTTTTATAGAATCTGCTAAGAAATTCCCAAAATTTTAATATCTATGGGAAGCATTTATTTCTTGGTCTGTTGCGTTTGACGCTCCTCTTAGCGTGTTATAACTCTTAAGTCGAATTATAGTTTCGCCATTCGCTTATTATGGTACTTACACTACACTACATTAGTTCCATGCATTTTCTATAATTAATTTTGACATTCAGTGTGACATATCAAAAATTATTTTAGAGAAATTTAGGTATCGAGAATCGTCCTATAGAATCGCACCCAATACTTCTCTTTGAGAGTCTAACACTAGGTAAATGGAACTGACTTAAATTTTAATAGACATAAACATAAACGCTTTCACACTCACAGCCCCACAGTTAGCTCGATGACTTGTGTCGTGGGTGCTGGAAACATTCACATCACACACACAGTCATTAATTTGGGAAGTTTGGAAAACATATTATGGCATAAAATGCGCCTAGTACTATTGGTTTGCTTTACTTGAAAAACTTTAACCAAATATAACCCAACAATAATATATACATTATTATAATTTACTAGTCAAAGTATCAATTTTATTAAACAATAACTTGGACGAGTTTAGATTATAATTATTCAGCGACTTAAAATATTTTTTATATAATTGGTGACATTTTATTTATGTGGAATTTTAGTATGATCAACACTACGAACCATTTTGAACCTTATATTGCAATGGAACTAGATTTAAAGACTTGAAAAACAAATTGTTTAACAGGTTTTATAATTTAGTTAGATGCCCTATTGTATTTAAAGATATTGATGATGTAGTTACAGATTAAATAGTACATAGTTAGGTAAGCCTACTGTTAATTTTATCAACCAGAAGAAAAACTGGCTCCGATTCTTCTCCTATTATAATTCGGCATCCTATTAAAATGTTGACTTGAATAGTAATCCTCACCCACAAGATGTTGTACCGGTACTGGAGGCGCAATGTACGAAAATCCATAATTCGTTGAATAAAAATGTTGTGGGTTAATGTTATTGTTGCTCGGTACAACTTGCTGTGGTACAAACCTATTGGGTCCAATGTTTTCTGGGACAAAAATTGTTCTAACAGTTTCAGATTCAAAAGTTTTTGGTCCAAAATATGTAGGTCCAAAATTTTCCGTTGGTGGTAAGGGTACAAAATTTGCAGGCGGTTTGATTACAGCTGGAACTGGTCCCTCGATACCGGAAGGCACTTCTAAATCTTTCTCCGAGTCTATTACGTGGAAATCTGCTAGTGTCGGGTTCTCGACTTGCGGCTTGTTTTTGTGTTTATCTCTAATTTCTATTGTGTGATTTTGTTGCGTTTCTGTTTTTTCGTTTTCTCTTTTAGGTACTTTTTCTGTAGAACGAATGCTCTGTGTGTTTTCTTTTACCGCTGCTGTTGTTGAAGTCATTTCTTCAAGAGATCTTTGTTCATTATTCAAACGTGCGGTGCTGCTTAAATAAAGTTGCTTCAAATTATCTGCTCGTGATCCAGAATTGTCAGTTGTATTAACTCTGTCAATGTGAAATCCTGCAAAATGAGGTCTAAACAATTCTTTTGTTTTTACACCAGCTTTATCTAATTCTGGGTAATCTATATCGGGTATATCATCATTTGAGGATCTACCATTAGATTTCGTATTTTCGATTATTGCAGTTTTCTGTGCCTTGATTATTATATTGTTTCTGAATGCAATTTCTTTTATAAAGTTGTCATCGAAAGCTGCAATATTATTGTTTTTAGTCGATACTTCTGTTGTAGCAATGTTTTCATTAGATTTCTTCAAATCATCGTCGGTATTATTTGTTCTAAGGTTCTCGTAGAGAGGGCCTTCAAGGGGTATTCCCTCCGGGATGTCTTCTAAGCTGAATTCGTGAGTGATGAGGATTTTTCCATCTTCCGAGAGAGATCTAGCATTGTTGAAGATATTATCAGATGTCAGGTCTCGGCTCGACTCGTGTGAGACGCGCGCCGGGCAGTCTTCGGGGATCGTGAAGGTCTGGGAAAGGGGAAAATAATAAGTAACGAATTATTATCGATAACGGTGTAAAACTTACAAATTTCTGACTTTGTGGTTCAGTTTTTTTCCGTCCAAGCGTCCGTTCTTCCGTCGGAGGAATTTATCGTCTAAAGTATAAACCATATCAACAAATAACTTCAATCCACCATTATTACACATTAACACTCAAAGAATAACAGGTTTTGGAAAATTTCACAAAATCAACAACGCCATTTTGTCACTTTCGCGGCAAAACTCCAGTAAGACGCTTGTCAAACTCCAATAAGGAGTTTAGCCGCGAAAGTGAATAAATAGTGTTGTTGATGCTGTATAATTTTCCAAAAATATGTATGTTTTCCATAAATTTGTTGTGAATTATACAACGACGTGTTGATGTGTAATAATGGTGGATTATTAATCGTTAACACTCAGTAAACGTGCATAAGTGTAGGCAAATGATTCCAAATTGAAAAACGTGTTTTTTTTTTATTTTTTTATTTATTTGTGACAGGCTAGTGTTTGACCACTATCTCACCTGATGGTAAGTGACGATGTGATCGAAGCTGGTAAACACACTAGACCTGGAATACGCAGGCTCTCAAGGATAACTGCCGGAACACCGTATTTGGCTTGGCGGCAGACTTTCAACTTGATGGTGGTAAGCTACTTTGGTAGCAAGCCAGGCGAGCAACTCACAAAATGCTCTACCACCTCTCAAATGTCACCTGATTAGCACCACCCGGGGACCACGTGTAGGGAATCAGACTTAAGGGGTATCCTCCTACGGACGTGGGTGACTCGCTTTCTTTCTTTTGGTGATATTCGCTTTCGCTCCAAACCTCCAATAGAAGTTCTCGTAAAGTTTCTACCACTTTACTAGGGCATGACTGAGATTACTTTACAAAATATAAATAATGAAAATATTGTCATTAAGTACATAGTGTTACCTGCGCGTGCGAGAGGCTGGGGCTGTAGTAGTGCGTGAGGCGCGCGTGCGCCGCGCGTGTGCGTGCGGCGGGCCCCACCGCGTGCGCGCGGTAGCACGCGTGCCCGCCGCCCGCCCCGCCCGCCCCGCCCCCCGCGCCCAGGTACAGCGTGGCGCGGGACCCCGACCCGCCGACCTCTATGCGACGGAGCACTGCAATATCATACACATCATTGGAACGCGAGCAAAGCTCACGCAGTGAGGCTTTAGGGTATAATATAAGATTAATTTACAAAGTTTGACTCATTGCCTGCGTCTTTGTTCCCCGAACGGTATAATCTGGGAGTCTTCAAGTCTCGAGTGAATAGGTATCTTCTAGGCAAGCATGTCACACCTTCGGCCGCATCATCACTTTCCATCAGGTGAGATAGTGGTCAAATGCTTGCCTATTCAACATAAAAAAAAAAAAAAAGTTAGTATAAGTGTGGAAGTGCGTCATCGTGAGCGGATTGTGTGCCCGCGATGACGTTCACACGTCGGAGGAGAGGCGAGGGTGAGGAGTGGATGAGGTGGATGTTTCCCTGCGGAAGTGCCTCCGTCGATCCGGGAAGTGTTTCCGACCGAGCCGGGTGATCTTGGCTCGTGGACGAAAGTTGTATAGTTGCGATTACTCCGAGTAGATGCAGGCCTCGGGCTGTGATTGGCCGAGCTAGTCGGTGGTCTATCGGTTATTTCGATGACTTCTGCCGCTGTGAGGCGGATGGCGCTGTACATGTGGCGGAGGTCGCATAAGTATGTAAGTTGCATAACTTTGAGGCTTTTTTGTGAACTTTCAATAAAAAAAGCTTAAAATATTTTAAACGCAAAAACCGAATTCACCGCTAATATATACGAACTTATGCTTTTATGACCTGCCCGTCGGCTTCGTCGGGTGAGCATTCTATCGGGTTCGATTCCCGGCGGAAACACAAGTTTTCTCCCCAAGAAAAAATTGTTGGTTCTGGTTGTTATTGTATGTGTGATGTGAATGTTTCCCGCAGCCTACACAAATCATCGAACTTAGCCCCACACTAAGTTCGATGATTTTAGTCGCGGGTGCCTGTGATCGAAAACCGTTGTTGTTTATTGTTTGGATGTACTTACAAGAATCAGGTTGGTTCAGCTGCGAGTAAAGCTTGGAAACGTCTACGCCGTACCCGCTCGGAAGAGAAATTTCTAACAGCGCCATCTCTGGGAAGGGCCCGTTCCACACGGCACATGCCTGGAATTAGACGAATCATAATGCTTATTTGTTTCTCATATGAACTTGTAGATAGTCCTAGTGTCAGGATTATCCATGCCGCCTGAAGGCATCCGATATGACTTAACGACTGTTGCCTCATGACTAACAGTCGGGACCGACAGCTTAACGTGCCCTCCGAAGCAGGGTGACACTTAGTTGATATTCTCACTAAACGGTTCAATCGCTAGCCTTTTTTGTGAGGGGGAGAAGGGCAATTGCTTGTTCCACTTCCTTTCTTTCCCAGGGGGGAAGGTAAGGGGTGTGTGGGGCTCGAACCCACTAAAAACCGCCGTGAGCAGCCCCTTGCCGAGTTGGGAAAGACAGGGTCAATCAAAATCGACCAGGCGGACCGCGCTATGAGTGTCATAATTATCAGCCCATTTTCCCACTGCTGGGACTAGGGGCCATTTATAATAGAGACGAATGTCCTCGAATTTTGCGATTCTTGGACATGTCCATTTGTTATGAGTTTATGACCACTCCTGGTGAGGGAAGGGGACCCAAGGACCTAAGGACCTAAGGAACTACCTATACGAGAGTCTTGCAGTTTATGACTAACCTCTATGATGGCGGCACAGAAGCAGTTGTTAGCAGCGTCGCAGTCAAAGGTCCCGTCAGTGTGGACTGACACCTGGACTGACAGTCGAGACTGACGATTCTGGTCTGATGATGGAGAGTTATAGCTGCGGGTAGCTTGGACTAGGGCGCAGCCAGATCCTGAAAGGGAGATAAGTGATAAGTAAGCTGTTTTTGTTGTCCATTTTTTGTTAATAATAATGCTGAATAAATATTTCATTAAAAATGAAAATAAATGCTTTCACATTCACAGCCCCACACTAAGACTTAACTTGTGCCGTGGGTGCCGGAAACATTCACATATTACGCGCACAATCACAACCAGAACCAGAAACACAAAATTTGGATTTTTCGATTCCCGGTGGAAACACTAGTCCCAAAGGAACACTAGCCCCAAAGGTTTATAGGGTTCTGAGTGAGATTTTGTGTGTGATGTGAATGTTTCCGGCACCCACGACACAATACATCGAACCTAGTATGGGTCTGTGAGGGTGAAAGTGTTTAAGCGTTTATTTTATTCTTAAGAAATCGGTTTTTTGTATAATTCTTGTGCAGTCAAACTTACCTTCAACTCTAATATCCACCTTGTTCCCCGTTCCCATTTTCATCACCTCGGGGATGTGGACCTCCGGAGTCAGTGCTGCTACCTTGGAGACAGTTCCACTCTGGACCGAGACGGAGAGGTTGGATGGAGAAGGCTGCAGGGATGACCAGGAGGCAAGAGCCTCTAAGCCTACTAGAGTGTCCTAAAACAACAATTATCATACTAATGTTATAAATCCGAAAGTTTGTGTGTAAGTATGATTGTTTCTTCACGCTATAACGGCTGGACGGATTTGGATGAAATTTATCATTTATATAGATTATACCTGGGATTAATACATAGGCTGCTTATAAACTTGATAATAGCGGGCGAAGCCGCGGGGCACGGCTAGTTACTAATATATTGAAAGAAAGTACACCCTTCAAACATGGAGTGGTATTATCAACATAATGTATAAATTATCATCATCGACTTCATCACGATGAAACCTTCATGAACAGCTTTTTGGCGTATTGGCTGAGCGTATACCTTCTAAGCAGCGGGTATTGTGTTCGATTCCCGATGGGAACACACATTTTGTTTGGAAATATGTGTTTCTGGTTATAGGTGTGATGAAAATGCTTCCGGCACACTACATGCATACGTATTTGAACTTAGTGTGGGGCTGTGACTCAACCGTAACAGATGGAGACATGCCATCGCAGAGTTTTCTTTAGGATTTTACAAGAACTATAATTCTCTAGAACATAATTTTTATGTATTTCTTAAGGTTTAGTCGCCGTAAGTCATGTAGGTACATTTATTTTTAAGCAGTTACAAAGAATTGCTTTTTCTACTGACATATAAAGTTAATTAGGTTTTATTTATATACAAGGTTACTTTGAATTAGTGCTCCGTACTCCACAAAATATGGAAAACACTACTCCACAAAACATACGTGTTGGATTGTTGGTGTTAATCGTAGCTCGGCACTTTACATGTTTATCAAAAATAAATAAAAAAATAAGTTTTTTTTTATTTTTAATTTAATTTTTTTTGTGAAAACCGCATCAAAATCCTTGGCGTGGTTTAGGGGGAATTGGCGGATAAACAGACAGACATAATAATATATGGAAAACGACTTTGTTTTATACTATGTCAGATCTAATAAAAGGCCAAGATTTAACTCGCGCACATTCTAAAATAAAAATATTTTTTTTCTATAAAGTGAGGGTAGTATCTCACCTTACATTCTATAAAAGAATAAACTAAATAGTTCCATAAAGTGAGGGTAGTATCTCACCTGTGTGGACACGAACCCGCCCGAAGGTCCCCGATGAGCCCCGAGCCAACGCACTACGCCGGCTCCAAATTCCCGCAACACTGAGGGACTCTCGCGCAGAGCGAGCAGCGCGTAGCTTGTAGCCTCTATTGAAGTGGCGAGACTGTCTGCAAACGGACGTCATGATGTAGCTATACAAAGACTAATAGAGTTTTGCCGCGAAAGTGAAAAAATGGCGTTGTTGATTTAGTATAATTTTCCAAAAGCTGTGACTCTTCAAGTGTTAATGTGTAATAATGGTGTATTATTAACTGTTAATACTTAGTAAATGTGCATAAGTGTAGGCAAGTCATACAAAGTTGTTAAACGTGATTTTCGCCTTCGCTTCAAAACTCCAATAGAAGTTCTAGTAACGTTTCTACCACTTTCCTGGGGCATGACTTGACTATGACTGGACTTTGACTCTTTTACTTGGCTTTGACTGTGACTAGGACTTTTAATGTAAAAAACACTTGAAATATATTATTACTTGGCACTGGCTAAATGCACAAAATTGCGAAGCCAAAATAAAAAAGTGACTAATAATATCCAGGTTATACATAAATATAGGAAAAAAAAATTGTGGACAATTTATGGGGTATTTGTGTGTGAAATGAAATGAATTTATGTTTATTTATAAGAATATTGTGTAGTGCAGGTCTTAAATCTAATTAATCGAGCGAAGCGAAATCTCTAACTTGACGTAAGTGGTTCAGCGCTTTGTCCGTCCGTCTGTAAAAGCATCTAGCGTCTAAACCATACAAGCGAATAAGTTAAAATTCTCACAGAATATGTAAAACTATGGGCCAAGCCAGAAATTAGGTACACTTAAAATGATATAAATGAAAATATTAAAAATACACATAAGGGGTGTTTATTTTTTCTGCCCATGATATTAACACAAAGGCTTGGCAAGTAACTCTACTTGCCAAGTCTTTGTGTGTTAATGTCATGATTCCAGAGTTTTCTTTTCATACTGTTTTTGTACGTATTGTACGTCGCATCACGTCGTCAGGTATATAACATTACCTTACAGTGTGTTAGACGTTTCAGACGTGTGCGTAAGTGTAGTTCTCGCGTAAGGTAGAGGTGACGAATAAAATTAACTAATATACCAACCAATAAAATTAACTAATATAAAAATTCAACTATTATTTGCAATAAAAGAATATATGGTGTTGCTTGTCGATATTAATGTGACTATTATGTTGCTTGTCGATATTAATGTGAATATTATGTTGCTTGTCGATATTATTGTGAATATGGTGTTGCTATGGTGTTGCTTATCGAATAAAAATATATCATTTCTGGGAAGGTTGTTTTCGATCTTGGTAATTGGTTGGGTCAAATGCATTCAATATTATGCTTTCTTGCTCTTACAATACAGTTTAAAACGCTTAAGATACGTGAAGTGATATTTTTAGGGAATGGTTGATCGGTTAATGGTTAGTTTTAATGTTACTTGCAAGTTCGCGTCATCGCAGTTTTGTTTCTGATTATTTTGTCAATAAGTAAAAAAAATGCCGAGACGGAATGTTGACACATGGAACCAAATACGAATACTTGGGTAAATCTCTAGATCCATGAAAATAACACACGTTGCATTAGTTGAAAATTAGATTTCGATAAAATCAACCAAATCTTGTGCGTTAATATTAATATCATCTGATATTATCAACCATTAAAATTATCGAGATATTTTTTTATCAATTAACTTACAACCAATAACTGATTTCAACCATTATTGCCATCTTTAGCGTAAGGCCAAGGTGCCTATGATTTTAGTTTACCTGTCTCCCACCAAAGATATTCTCCCTCCCTCTTCGCCATTTTGATGAGTTCCATCACCTCCAACAGCCCCTCGTTTTCCTTCAGCCCTCCTTTCACCAGCCAGCTCACGTCTCCAGAGCGAAGGTTGTTGGGTTTGCGGAGGTCTTCTAATTTTGCTTCGTTAGTTCTATAAGGATACGGCACAATAAGTTCCATGACTTGTACCGTGGGTGCGGAAACATTCCATCACACGTACAATAACAATAAGACCCAGAAACACAAATTTTCCTTGGGGAGAAAACTTGTGTTCCAGGCGGGAATCTAACCCGATACCCCCGCTTAGAAGGTGAATGCGCACCTTATTATGCCAACGGGCAGCCAAATAAAAATTAAATAATGTTATTACTAACAATATTGTACTGTCATTGTCTATATCCTCTTTTTTAAATTTGTTACATATTGGTGCTAATTCTGTTAAGCACCGAACTAACCTAAACTAAACTAAAAATAAACTAATTTTAGTCAAAGAATACCTAAACGCTATTCTGATTTTACGTTGAACTTAATTTAAAAGTTGAAATGACAGGACTAAGATTGATTTTGATAGCCAAATTGAATTGTATTCACAAGAGCCGCAATCACATATTCCTCCATTATAGACTTTGTAGGTCAGTATTTGACTCATTAATTGCACGTGTTATTCTTTCAAGTATAAGATCACATTTAAAATAATCCAGACCTTTTTCATACAGACTAATTTGAGTTTAAAATTTCTATTTTTAGTCTTAATTTGACGTAAAACATGTACATCAGAATAAGAATTTGGTCATTTTCACTAAATAGAGTAACTAAACTAACTTGTCCTGTCAAACTTAATTTTAGTCTAATCTTGCATTTTCTGAATAGGTTTTGGACTAAAGCAGGACTAAAACTAATTTTAGGCTAGTTTAGTCTAATTCTGGACAACAGAATCGGCACCATAGTAAGTTATGAAATACCCGTATTGCCTAATTTTTTGAATTTTTATTTTATATACATGGGATTAATGTGAATATTGTGTTGCTTGTCGATATTGATGTGAATATTGTATTGCTTGTCGATATTAATGTGGATATTAAGTTGCCTATCGAAATTAATGTGAATATTATAGTGCTGGTCGATATTAATGTAAATATTGTGTTGCTTGTCGATATTGATGTGAATATTGTATTGCTTGTCGATATTAATGTGGATATTAAGTTGCCTATTAATGTGAATATTATGTTGCTGGTCGATATTCATGTAAATATTGTGTTGCTTGTCGATATTAATGTGAATATAGTGTTGCTTGTCGATATTAATTTGAATATTGTGTTGCTTCTCGATATTAATGTGAACATTGTGTTGCTTGTCGATATTAATGTGAATATTGTGTTGCTTGTCGATATTAAAATGTTGTATCTATTTTTTATTGTATTTGTACTTATCGGTCGTAAACATATTTTTGATTGATTGATTGAAATATTTTTAATGTAGGACTTTTTTTGTAGTAAGTCGAAAATTTTTCACATAATCTCTAAGCACAGACAATTCTAAAAAAAAATAAGTTAGACTTACTTTCTCAGATCCTCTTCATACTTCCTCAGTTTGATAAACGCATATGCCAGCAGCGAGTGTGCGTACACTCTCTGCGGAGTGTTGTATTTAAGGGAAGGTAGCGCGCGGAGACACGACAGGGAGCTGCGCAGAGCGAGCGGGGGGAGGGGGGATGTACTCTGTATCAGTGACGTCATTACATACGCTGTTAGAGCTACTGACGCTATCTCGCCTTCTTCATTCAACCCACCCTGGAAGAAAACACAAATCAGAAAGACAAGTAATGGGAACGCTAACCACTGGTAGTGGGCTTGAGCACTTCAGTTTCGTGTAAGCTCGATGCCTCGTCGGTAACTTGGGTTTTTTCTGGATATACTTAGTTAAAGTTAAGCTTTAGGAAATATAGGTCCGTAGCTATACGTCTTCATGTCTTCAAATCAAGAGTGAATATGCATCTTCTATGCAAGCATGCTGTATTTTCGGCATCATCACTTTCCATCAGGTGAGATGGTGGTCAAATGCTTGCCTTTCGAACATAAAAATAAGAGAGAGAGAACTCAAACACAAATTTCCCTTGAGGCGAAAACTTGTGTTACCTCACCGGGAATTAAACCTGCTGTCTAGGACGTGCCAGCTAAGCCAACGGTCATTTCTATAACTATGAAGATTAATGAAGAAAAATTACCTAACATATTTAAATCTCATAAATATTCCTTAATGTAACGACCCAGTTGGCGCGATGGGCAAGTGTCTGCCCTCTCTGCCGAGGGTCCTGGGTTCGATTTCCGGCAGGAGCACACTTTTCCTTGCCAAGGGAGATTTGTACTTCTGGTTCTGGGTGTAATGTGTGTGATGTGAATATTTCCGGCACCCACGATACAAGTCTTTGATCTTAGTGTGGGGCTGTGAGTGTGAGTGCGTTTGTTTGTTAATGTTTAAAATATTTATCGTAATGTCATTAATATCACTGTTGATTTCAAACATACCCTTAATTCCTTATGGAACACCTGTCCCTCGTTCCTGAAACACCCATTCTCCATCTGTTGGTTGAGCAGCCAGCTTTCGGCTTTCTCTATGGCTGGGGGAATCGGCTGGCCTGGCCAGAGTAGCTGGAATAAACATAAACATAAACATAAACGCTTTCACAAATGGTGGGACCATTTTGTGTGAGTGCACTCTTTTTTTTTTTTTTTTTTTATTCTCGATAGGCAAGCATTTGACCACTATATCACCTGATGGAAAGTGACGATGTGGTCGAAGATGGAGCATGCTTGCCTAGAAGATACCTGTTCACTCGAGATTTAAAGACTCCTAGATTGTACTTAACGGGCAACACAGACTCGGGCAAAGAATTCCATTCCTTAGCAGTACGTATAATAAATGTGGAAGCAAAACGCTTCGCTCAGCATAATATCAAAGAAAGAAAAGAAAGGAAATACATTTATTCGAGACAACGTATAAATACAACGTATGATGTAACGTCACGTACATTATTTACATAAAACAACAAGACAGAGCACAGTCATAACAAAATAAAATAATTTAAATATAATTAATAACGTTAGCGAAGCTTAAAAAAACCGACTTCACCGCTTTATCTTCGGAACCTTGATTAGATTTAATGTATTAAACACGCATTATTGACTATAACTCAAATACTAGAGATCAGATCTTGATCAAATTTCAATGGAGCTACATGAAAAGCACCAGTTTTCAAATAAAAAAATAATCATCAAAATCGGCTCACAACGAAAGAAGTTATGAGGTAACTTTTGAAGTCGGTTAAAACGAGAACATCGTCAAATAGTCCACAAAATATCTTTAAATCAAATCTATCATCTTTCAAACTAAAAAAAGAATTTCGAAATCGGTTTACGTAGAAAGAAGTTATGAGGTAACATAAAAAAAATACAGTCAACTTGAGTATCTCCTCCTTTTTTGGGAAGTCGGTAAAAAAAATGGTTGTCTGTAAATTTGGTTTACGGACGTTAGATACTTTTACGTGATAACGTCATCAGACGAACGCTTAGTTCGATCGTGCCTCTCTATCGCTTGTTCCGCGCTCTCGCTTGCACGCTCGGCTCAGGCGGAATGTGACACTTATTCGTGCGTGCAGCCGGTGTTCATCGATTTATAAGACGTTATCACGTCAAAAATAAACAATATAACGCCGCGAGATGTCACTAATGAGGTTGCGACTCAGCATATAACTAGGTAAGGAGGGCAGGACCCTCCTACCTACCCAGTAACTGGTTTTCAGGCGTAACCCATGCATGACATCACATGCGTCAAAAAAGCGAAAGACACGAAACTTAAAAAAAAACTTTTTATACATATACACTATAGATTAATTAAATAAAAAAAAATGGCACTAACATAATAATATAACATAACAAAGATATACTAAACACGTAACTTGAAAAATACTAATACAGTACACGGTGGCGGAAGGTGACCAAGTGTCAAAGACAAACTTTGTCAGTTTGTCACCTCACACCAAACACATCGGGTAGAATGTATTATTTTCTATGCCAAAGACTCACGAAGAAGGTAGTCACCGATCTATCTTCGACGCGGGTATTCTCTTGGAACCATTTTAGTGAAATCACGGCCGCATACAGGGCACATAAGCTAATTTATAACAACCAAAGTGTCCAAAGTACAGACAAATCTAAAAACTGATCAAATAATAATTAAAAAAAAACAACGGCTTGCACTCCGGGAGTGTCGGCAGAAGTGAAAACTCGCCGCGCGGTAGAAAGAGAGGGGGATATTACTTCCTCTCCTCCGTCTTACGAATTTTCGATCAGCTCACGTGTCCTGACGCGAGTTTAAAATTGTTTACCCATCCCAAATAAGTGCACAACGCCGCCAGAGAAGTTTTCTCTTCAAAACAAAATCTCTGAGAGGCTAGCGTTTCTCCCTATCTCACGGGGAGAAATAGCTTATTACCTTGTGTGCTTTTCTTAAATATCTCAGCGAAAACGCGGTGAGCCAAGTGGAAGATGCTGCATCAGAGGGTCCGAATGCACTGAAGCCTCCTGATGGATGGATGTACTGCAGCTGTCTGGTGAACCCTAGAAAAAACAAAATGAAACAATTCTATGAGCCTGTTTTTTTAATTGAAGCGAGATTTCTAAGTTGACTGGTTCATATGTTGGAAAATAACTATTTGGTAGGACACCAAAAGTAACTGTTTTTAGACCTGTTTTGTCCCGGGATCTATCTTTGAAACGACTTCACATTTAAAGCTGAAACTTACGAATAATATCCTTTATATACTGTACTTGAACAACAAATACAATACAAATACAAACGCATTCACACTCACAGCCCCACACTAAGTTCAAAGACTTGTATAGGAGGTGCCGGAAACATTCACACACACACATTACACCCAGAATCAGAAGCACAAATATCTCTTGGGAAGGAATTTGTGCTCCTGCCGGGAATCGAACCCAGGACCCAACGCACAGAGGGCGGACACCTGTCCACTGCGCCAACTGGTCAATATATAAATCAATCAATTATTTGAAAGTAAAAAAAAATACAAGTTCGGCGCGATCGACTAGTTTAACTTCAATAAAATTTGTGAAAAGGATAAAAAAAAAAAACAAACAAACGCATTCACACTCACAGCCCCACACTAAGTTCAAAGACTTGTATAGTGGGTACACACACATTACACCCAGAACCAGAAGCACAAATATCCCATGGGAAGGAATTTGTGCTCCTGCTCTTTTCCAGTAAAAAAATCTACATTTGTTAAACAAAACTGACCTCTAGCGACATGTTCCCTGGCGGATAGAGCGGCGGCACTGTGAGGGTCCAAGTGCGTGAAAGCGAGAAGGTTTGTAGCGAGACGAGCCATGTTCTGTTCTCCGCATCCACGTGGAAGAACAACTAAGGAGTCGGCGTCCTGGAGACCATACAATCACACTAACATTAACAAAAATTAAACGCTTTCACACTCACAGCCCCACACTATGTTCGGCGACTTGTGTTGTGGGTGCTGGAAACATTCACATCACATACACAATCAGAACCAGTAACACAAATTTCCCTCGGGGAGAAAACTTGTGTTCCGGCCGGGAATCGAACCCGATTATGCTTAGAAGGCGAGCGTTACTAACTATCAAACGCCATTAATTTATGGTCGACATACCTCCAGTTCGCTCAAAGCGTTTCGCTTCTACGTTCATCAACCGTACAGCGAGGGAGTGGAACTCATTGCCCGCGTCTTTGTTCCCCGAGGGGTATAATTTGGGAGTGTTAAAAATAACGAGTGAATAGGTATCTTCTAGGCAAGCATGTCACATCATTGGCCGCATCATCACTTTCCATCAGGTGAGATAGGGGTCAAATGTTTGCCTATTCAGTATTGAGGCCCTTAGAACCTAGAAACCTGGGTAATATCTGCGATGACAAACTCACGGCAAGTAATGGTCCGATCAGATCCCCCGTAGCCCAAACAGTCAAGGATTCTGTTCCAGCCACCGAAGAGACGGGAGGAAAGCTCCAAGATACTTCAGATTTTGTTGAATTGGTGCCATCTAGAAAACAAACAAGTCTATATACTAAACATTAAATAAGCTATTTGTTAAAATCTAAAAAAAAAACAATCTTTTAAAGCCGCTGTATTGGATTTAGAGTGACGTCACTTTATTTTTCTAGTTATTCTCAGCATGCCCTTTCATTTGATACCCATATTGTAGAAGTGTATTAAAAATAACTTGTCCGCCATTTTGGGTGCTCCGCCATGTTGGATTTGGAATCGAAATTAAGACAAACGAAATAAGATTCACGAAAGAATCATCAAAATCAGCCCATCTGTTTGGTCTCCAGGAACCTCCTCTCCAGGCCATAAAGGAACATTACCCTACTTTGCGTGAAGCAGTCGGGTGTAGAAAGAGGTTTAAGCTAGATGATAACGTGTTTTTTTACATTTACAACCCCACTATGATTGTAAAGACTTGAAAGAAGATGAGAAAGAAACGGCCTTACCTTTCGCACAGAGCAACATAGATTTATGTTCTTGAATTGGCACTCCTTCGGGTTCCACAGTTATGTTGATGATAACCTCGTCACTGAAACATTATCATCAATTATTATGTATAAAATAATTGGTTATTATCTAATTCCTTATAATTTCTTAGCTTCGAATAATAGTCTGTCATGTAACAGAATTTTCATTTGTAAAACTCTGGCACAAATCCTTTTGGGGAAGCTTTCGGCTTGCTGCCAGTAAATGCTGGAATGTTCTGTGGCCACCTTTAAAAGTCTTTATTTTTGTTATTATGTTTTGTTTTAGTAGTTTTATATTGTGTCGTCATTGAATAAACAAAACTGTCTTTAAGCGTAGTTTAGTGTGCGTACACTTTCTAAGCAGGGGTCTTTCTATCAGTTTCTATTCCCGGTGTCAAATAACAATAATAATAATTTTGAAGTCAAAACTTATTTAGGCGCGTTGAGCACTTTTAAGGTGAACAAAAATCATAGAACTCGCGTCATCGTCACCGAACGCTTTCTAATAGCTCGACGATACAATTCACAAGTTACTTAGTTTTCATCTATCGGCAATCCCCATAGACTGTCCCGCATGTTTTTTTTAATAATAATTTTGGATGCTTTTAAACGATTGTTTCCGTTAATACATTGCCTAGAATAAAATGTTATTAATTAATTAAATGTTACATCAAACGATCCAATAAAGCTGCCGATGCCGTAAAGGAAATTTAACCAATCAGTTACATTAGAAATCTGGAAGCTGACGTCACAAATAAGTCTAAATAAAAAAAAATAACCTCATGCATATTTACACTCGTCTCTCCTATTTCACTCGCAGCGTTACTACTTACCTAACTCCCCTTTCGCTGGTGCTGTTTCCACACTGGCCATCCCGGATGGCCTTAGCTCTGATGATGACCCTCGTCTCCCCTATTCCATTCGCCGTGATGGAAGCTCGTCGGGCGGCAGAGGAGCGAGGGGAGATGCAGACGGATTCTACCAGGTCCAGGGGGCCTTGAAGTTGTGGACCCGCGAAGATTTGGATTTGGACCTGGAATCAAAGTTTAATGTACCAACCGCTTTTTTACCAGAATTAAGAATGAACTCCTTTTACAAAGGAGGGTAATGCGTTATAGAAATAGATATAATCATTTTATTGTGTAAACTTTGTGTGTAAACTAGGAACTGGGTTCAAGTTCTTCAATTAAAAAAGTAATAAGTATCAACAGCTTTTCCCCTTCAGGTTTGCTGGTAACACTTTTACAATTCAATTTGGTAGGAATTTTGCCGCGAAAGTGAAAAAATGGCGTTGTTGATTTTGTATATTTTTCCAAAGCATGTGATTCTTCGAGTGTTAACGTGTAATAATGGTAAATTATTAACCGTTATTAGTTAGTAAACGTGCATAAGTGTAGGGAAATCATACCAAGTTGAAAAACGTGATTTTCGCCTTCGTTCCAAAACTACAGTAGAAGTTCTACAAAAGTTTCTACCACTTCACTAAGGCTGATTATGACGGACTACTTGACTTTGACTAAGACTTGTGACTAGGACTTCTATTATGAAATATAGTATTTGTTTTTTTTTGTTTTGTATTGCTACTGAAGGACTATGCATCCATGGTCATAAAATAATTAATAAAAAAAAAAACAATTTGGTAGCTGTCTAAATCAATTTTAGTCATGTCATTTAAACATTTAAATTTAGTTCAACGTAAAATCAGAATAGCGTTTAGGTGTTCCTTGATTAAAATTAGTTTATTTTTATAATAGTTTAGGGTAGAGAGGTGCTCTACTGAATTGCTACCCTTATAGAACAAGTCAACCATAAGCGTGATAGGGGTTCTCTTTTCTGGTTGTTTCTGGCATCTGAAATACAGTGTACCCAAAAAGTATGTCGTAAGTGTGTAAGTATGTTTGTTCCCTCTTCACGCTTTAACGGCAGAACGGATTTGTATGAAATTTGGAATGTACATAGATTATACCTAGGATTAACACATAGGCTACTTTTAAAGTTAATAATAGCGGGCGAAGCCGCGGGGCACGGCTAGTTAGAAATAAAAAGCGATACATACACTAAGCCGTTCATAAAGGTAGTTGAAGAGGCGGTATCTAATAATAGTGGAGTCTCCACGTTTCAATCTTCTTGGGCTATCTGCGTGGATGAAGAATTCTCGGAACACCTGCAAATGTCAATATCGTTACAAATATGTGAATAATCTTATATATAAAATTCTCGTGTCACAATGTTAGTTACCTTACTCTTCCGAAACGGCTTTACTGATTTTTACCAAATTTTATATGCATATTCAGTAGGTCTGACAATCGGCTACTATCTATTTTTCATACCCCTAAGTGAGGGTTGTTCACCCTTAACATTTTTTTTTAATTTTTGGACAACATTTTTTGTTTTTATTTTTTTATGATTCAGAATGAAATAATGTATATGGCAAAACAACGTTTGCTGGGTCAGCTAGTGTATATATATATATATATATATTATAAAAGAAAGTGGTATTAGTTACACTATTTATAACTCAACAACGGCTGAACCGATTTCGCTGAAAATTGGTGGGGAGGTAGCTTAGAACCAGGAGACGGACATAGGATTCTTAAGAACGTTACATTTTTTTTATAGGTGCATAAAAATAATTTTCTCATACGTCATTATATATACATACTCGGATTTGGATAAAGTACTAGGCGAACATAAACATGTAGGAGGTAATAATATAGTCACGTGGCATTGTAACGCATGCCGGGTATGGCTTCCTAAACATGCACAGTCATTGACTGTTAGGCGGAACGAAGGTCGCCGGGACACCTAGTTAATTATAATATTAACAGTAATTGGCAAGCGTGACGCTTACCACCAGGCGAGCGACTTGCTCGTTTCGTCACTCAATAACAATTTAAAAAAAAACGCGTTCGCCATATAAGCGAAACGGAGTGATTACATTATCTTTGATCTAAGCAACGGGTATTGGGTTCGATTGCCGGTGAAAACACAAGTTTTCTATTAAAGGTAAAATTATATAATACTTTATTGCACAGTAAAAAGTGTACAAAAGGAGGATTTAATGCTAAAAGCATTCTCTACTAGTCATCCAGCGGTGGAAAATGAAATGACATGAGGCGTGCATCAATCAGGGATAAAGAAAATATTTAAATATAAAATAGAAAATATTAAAATATATAAATTGTCTTTTCTCATAAAATATATCTATACCATACTTTCTAAACCAATATTGGACCACAAAATTGAACCGGAATAGAACCCACATACACAATAGAAAGAAAGAAAATATATTTTTTGACGTGATAACGTCTTATAAATCGATGAACACCGGCTGCACGCACGAAAAAGTGTCACGTTTCGCCTGAGTCTGAGCGTGCAAGCGAGAGCGCGGGAAAAGCGATAGAGAGGTACGATCGGCCAAGCGTCGGCGCTTCGTTACGAGTGTAAATAAATGTTAATTTATCGAAAAAATAATAATTTTCAATTAACTCCTTTGTATTGTACAAAATAATAATAATTCAGTGACAATAATTCAATTCAATTCATAGAAGTATGCAATTTTTCATCAATGTTTCTTTATGACGTTATCACGTAAAACTATCGTCCGTAAACCGACTTTACAGACAACCAATTTTTTTGTGACAATAAACACCTAACAACAATAAAATAGAAAATAAAATAATGATTATACATAAATAAATATTTGGTGTCATTGCCACAAATCGGTTCCAACTCAGCATAAATGCTGATCTACAGATCAGTGCTGGTCTTCCGTTGAGACCGGATTAAGTTGTGACGACACGGACAACAACAACACAAACGACTCACAATAAAACAATAATTAGAAAGACACTGGTACATTTACTAGGAAAATTAAAATTCTAATGCAATATTTAATCAATTCTATAATAAATAATAAAATATGTAACAATAGTATAGACGTTATTAAGATTTATATTACACTGTTGTCATGTCTGAGAGTTTCCTGACTCTTCTGATGTTTAAAAATATAATTTAGGTGGATTTTAAAAGCATGAAAATATTGCAGTCCCTTAGTGTTATATAAAAGGTATATTAGTTTTAATCATATTTCTTCTTTATATGAAAATATAATTAATTATATCTATACTAATATTATAAAGAGGTAAAGTTTGTTTGTTTGTTTGTTTGTATGTAAAAGGTAATCTCTGAAACTACTGATCCGATTCTGAAAATTCTTTCACCAATAGATAGCTACACTATCACTGAGTGCCATAGGCTATGTTTTGTCGGGATAGAAGTTAGTTATCAGTTCGAAATAATAATATTCGTAAGACAAGTCGGAGAAAAATTTGCTAACTTTCCGCTTTATCGGCGTACGCTGACTAAAAGGTAAGACATAGTTGAATATAATGTATGGCAAAAATGTTGGCCTTCATGAGTTTTACAAAAAAGTCCGCGACAGCATATATCTAACATGTATGTATAGCTCAGAAAAAATACTTTTCTTTGTAAAAAATCTGAAAAAAAAGCGGCCTATGTTTAGTTGGCTTTTTGAGACATTCAGTATTAATCCTTATCAAAATAAACTATTTCATCGTCTTACGTAGTTCATGTAGATACATTTTGCTTTTTACTGCATATGATTTGGATAAATAGTCTATGAGAAATCGTGAAATTAGTTTCACGGGAGCCCGCCCGTGAACGGGACGGGTCAGAAATGTACAGAAACGTACTACGAATTCCTGCTCATTAAAAAATAGCGGCTTCTATTTCGTTGGCTTTTTTTAAGTATTTAATATTAATCCTTATCAAAAAAACCTATTTCATCGGCTTACGTAGTTCACGTAGATTTAATTTGCTCTTTACTGCATATAATTTGGACCTATAGTCTAGGAGAAATCGTTAAGTTTATTTGAGGGTGAAAACGGTGGATCACAGAATGGAACAGTTACTGCGTAATCCGGCATACGTCTATGTTTTGAACCGACTAACATAAGAAGGGGGATATAAATTCGACTGTTTTTTTTTGTTTAGTCTTATCATTGAACTTTGAACTGCCCGCTAGCGTAGTTAGGTGGGCGTTTGCCTTTAAAGCACCGGGTTTGATGCCCGGTGGGAACACAGGTGTTTTCCCACGGGAATTTGTGTTCCTGGTTTTGAGTATGTTGTGAATACTTTGTGAATCTTGGATGTTTACGGCCCCCCGATACAAGTCATTGAACTTAGTGTGGGGCTGTGAATGTGGAAGTGTGTTTATTTGTATATTTTTTAACCGGGCGACGCCGGGCGGGTCATCTTTTGAACTATCTACTCGCGTAAATGGGTACGCGTTTGCCTTCAAAGCAGCGGGATCGATTCGCGGTGGTAACAGAAGTTTTCTCCCTACGGGAAATTTGTGTTCCTGGTTTTTAATATGTTGTGAATCTTGGATGTTTACGGCCCCACGCTACAAGTCACTGAACTTAGTGTGGGGCTGTGAATGTGGAAGTGTTTATGTGTAGATTTTTTAACCGGGCGACGCAGGGTAGGGAATCTTTGAACTACCCACTGGCGTAGATGAGTGCGCGTTCGTCTTTAAAGCAGCGGGTTCGAATCTCGGTGGGAACACAATAACAAAAGTTTTTTCCCCACGGGCAGTTTATGTTTCTGGTTCTGGGTATGACGTGAATGTTGTGTGTGTGGTGTTAATTGTTTACGGCCCCACGACACAACTTATAGTACTTTTACAGTGGGGCTGTGAGTGAGAAAGCGTTTATATGTAAGCTTTTGTTTACCCGGGCAACGCCGGGCGGGTCAGCTAGTTTTCATATAAAGAGGAACCTACTTAAGCATATTATTTTTTCACTAAAATTTGTAAAATAAATTTGAAATTGTGAACAATTTTGTATGCACATTGTTTTTTAAATCGTACTATACGCAAGAAATATAAGGCTTTTTATTTCATTTTATTTTTTTATCTTTTTTTATTTTAATTTAATTTCCTTTCATTTCATTTCATTTCATGTCATGTCATTTCATGCCATTTCATGCCATTGCATGCCATTGCATGCCATTTCATGCCATTGCATGCCATTTAATGCCATTTCATGCCATTGCATGCCATTTCATGTCATTTCATTTCACTTCATTTTATGTCATTTCATTTTATTTTATTATATTATTTACCTGTAAAACTGCTGGTTGTGATACTGCCACCCCAGTCTTGGAGAGGCAGACGGCGCTGGCCTCGTACCTGGTGATGGAGTCCGGGGCTTTAGCCGTAGTAGTGACTGTGCCGTTGGCTCCTACAGCCACTAAACGCCACAGCCACGCCTAAAAAGGTAAGTATTTATGTATTCATGTAAAACTACTCGAACTGTTGAACTGCTCCTTAGCTTAGTTGGGGGCGCGTACGCCTTCTAAGCAGGGGTATCGGGTTTGATTCCCGGCGGGAACACAAGGAAAAAACTTCCCCAAGTTTCTGATTCTGATTGTGTGTGTGAAGTGAATGTTTCCGGCACCCACGACGCAAGTCATCGAAGGTATGTAAGTATGTTTGTTCGGGTGGAATCTTGCAACTCAACTTTGAAGCAGATATCTTCCGATTGAGCTGAAATTTTGTATTCACGTTTAATTTGGATGACAATGCATGGTTAGGTATGTGCCGTCATTCCAAGTCCAACATGGCGGAACACACAAAATGGCGGACAAGTAATTTTTAATGCACTCCAACAATATGGGTATCAAATGAAAGGGCTTGCTGAGAATACCTCGAAAAATAAAGTGGCGTCACCTTAAATCCAATATGGCGGACTTCTAAAAGCTGGTGTTTAAAAAAGTTTTTAACAAGTAACTTATTTTGTCATCCAATGTAACCATGCATTGTCATCCAAACTAAACGTGAATACAAAATTTCAGCTCAATCGGTTGAAGATATCTGCTTCAAAATTGAGTTGCAAGATTCCACCCGAACAAATATTGTAAGTTAAATAAAAGTTTGTTAAGAATTTGAATAATAATATAATCTTACCTCTGAGAAATCACTCCTTGGCACAGTTCCTTCATCGATCAAAGACGCCGGAGTATCACAGTGGGTCTTCAAGGCAATGTCTCCGACTGTCCTGACTCCTGCCGAGGCAAGCCACGCGGCTGTCTGCTCTAGACTGTTTTTTGGTGGCTGAGGGTATTCTGAACCTTAAAACGATGAAGGTAAAGGATGAAAACTTACACTTTTTTAGCCTAATAGGTGTTTTGCCGCGAAAGAGAAAAAATAGCGATAATTTTCCAAAACCTGTGCTACTTCGAGTGTTAGAGTTCGTGAGTTAGTGTGTAATAATGGTGGATTATTAACCGTTAACACTTGTATGTGCATAAGTGTAGACAAATCATACAAAGTTGAAAAACATTTTCGCCTTCGCTCCTAAAGTCCAATAGAAGTCCTAGTAAAGTTTCTACCATTTTACTAGGGCCTGACTTGACTATGACTGACTACTTGACTTTGTGCCTTGTGACTAGGACTTCTGTTATGAAATATAGAATTTGTTAATTTTAGTTTAATATTTCGACTGAAGGACTATGGATCCAAGGTCATACAATTAAAAATAAAAATGCCTAATACTCAGCGATGCAAACAGCATTGCCTAGCTTTGTAAGACCTGTACGAATCTACATTAGTACAATTCTAGTGTACAAGACTTATGGTCCATAGGTCTTGTCTAGGTATCCATAGACTATGGATGGCTGAGTAAGATAATAAATGAGCCATAGTTTGTGGTGTATCTCTACAATCGCATCGCTTTGTTATTGGGTCGATGTAGCTCCACCTGGACAGATTGTCATTTGATCTGCCAACCTAGGTACGCAGTCTGCGCCTTCCAGGTTGGCCAAGAAAGTTTGTGTCCCGGTGGCAATGCTCTTTGCACACAAAATATTGAATCTCTGAAAATTCTTTAACATAATTTGATTCCAGATAAAAATAAAGTAACTTACTCAAGAAACAGTCCCCAGCTGCGTCATACTCGGTAACATTCCTGTGACCATCTATCATCCTCTTCAAACCCTTCATCAGTACTTCTTTCACGTTCTGAGAGCCGTACTTTGCAGCGCCGTCGAGGGCCGTGAGAGCGCATAGAGCTGGTCCGGGGGTTGAGATTTGGAGGGTAGTTTGGGAGCCTGGAAGGGCTAGGCGGGAGAGGAAAGAGGTTTCCACCTGGAAATATAGTGGCTAGACTGAATTTTTGTTTTATTAACTGGTAATAACTAGTCGTTCGCGCCGAACTGAGATCTCGCGCCTACATTTTGCCTCATAGAGAAATAAATAGGAAAACAAATAGGGTTACTTTTGAGGTTACTTGCTTATAACTTTTTTTCTATATAATAATTATTTGATTTCTGTATTTGTTGTGTCCGTCTGTGCTGTCCGTGTTGTCGATCGTAACTGATCGACAAGACGGATGTCTTCAGGCGGTCTGAAACTGTAACACTAGGACTGCCCACTAGTCTATCTATACGACAAGCAAGCAAGCATCGATTCTGCTTAATATGGAGTAGTACCGCTAGTACCCTCATTTTACACCTTTGAGGGTACTAGTGGTGTTAGTTTATTATCGCGTACCTTTAAATTGTTATATTGCTCTAATGTCAATGCTTACCTTATTAACAAAGCAGTCATCCATCTCGAAATGCTTGCTGGCACTAACGAATTCTCCATTATAATAGAAGTATGCTATCAGATGACTGTCAGGACACATCTGCTGCGTCACCTTTATAGGCAACATCACACGAAGCAAGAACCTATCCAACAGAGAATCAGAAGCGTTTGCTTCAACCTGCACACTGTTTACATCAACACTGCTATAATCAGTGGTTTTCACATGGATTGGACTGAATCTATCATAGATAGTATGGTTTTTGTCATTTGCTTCTATATTTTTGTGGATATAGTTGTTCTTGTCATTTTGATTCATATTCCTGATTATGTAGCCTGTATTGTCGTCTTCAGTGTAAAGTTCGGTGCTGTTTTTGTATTGATTCGTATTAGGGTCATAGCTACGTCCACTTTTATCAACATTTATCGCATAGTTTCTGTTGTTAACAATTTCATTGTGCATTTTGTTTGGGTCCTGAGAGTCTTCGTAGTTTTGGAACATTGGATCGCTGCATTTGCTGTTTCTTGGAGCTGTTATGATGTTGGATGTTGAGCTGGCTATTGGACATTGGGTGGTGGCTCCCCAGCGGTAAATTATACCTCCTCGGGTTATCACCTGCATAAAAGGGTTACTAGGGTTACTTGATGCAAAATTTGCAAAATTAACATAAATTTCTGAAGTTTTTTTTTTCTTTCTAAATATTTTATTTAATATTCAGGATTAATCAGAATACAGATTTAGCTAAACTACTAACCTAATACAAAAAGTCATTGGTCGGCAGTGTGCCCAAAATGCTGTCTGCGTTACCTCGTTGCACAGCGAGACTTAATTGCTGTGCAAAATACAAACCGGCATTTTGGTCACGTGTCGACTCTTTCAGTCTCCCAGCCAAATCTTTATAAATCTCAAGTGCACCTGGTCCCCATGGACCAAGAGTTTCTATTTCTGCAGTTATACGCTCAAAAAAAAACAAGAAAGATACAGTAGTTAAAGCGGCTTTTTAATGTTTGAACGAGAGTAAAGACGGAGGTAAAATGGTTCCTAATGGATACAAGATCATTAAGACAGCCTGTAAGGATACAGCGTAACAGGCAAGCATTTGACCACTATCTGACCTGATAGAAAGCGATGTGACTGAAGCATCTTGCCTAGAAAATACCTATTCACTGTAGACATACAGCAATATCACAATCACAAAGTTTGCAAACCTAAGGATATATTTACCTCATGTGTGTTATTAGGTTCATACAATCTAGCTATCGTATCAACGCATAGGGATCTTATGTGGAACGGAAAGTGATGACAAAATGGCCAAAAAAGAATCCAAAAATATCAATGGGGTCATGTCAGAAAAAAAACCAATCATGTAATAGTTTCAACAATCAAATCAGTGACCTTGATATTTTCAGCAATAATCTTGCAGTATTTAAGCTCTAAATTTTGAGATATATGTCGCAATCACAAAGTACATTTGACCCTTAGTAAATTTTCAAAGTAAATTAAAGTTCTTGTATTGTTAGTAATTTGAAGTATTCCTTTTATTTTTGTTTTCATTATTTCTTGCTTTTTGAGTATATTTGGCAAATGATAGGCACGCCGAAAATGTCATGAATATCGGAAAATTCCCGTTTTGTACTTTTAATTTTAACATGTATGTTGTTGCAGTGCTATATTATATAAATAAATAAAAAATAAATGTCTGTTTAAAAAGTAGTCTAATCGTCTATTAAAATATATTGGACATGTATTATTTTATTTAACAAATCAATAGAAATTGACAAAAATAAAGAGCGTTAAAGTGCGGGAGCCGAGGCTCGTGACATCACGCCTCAATAAAGTGAGCAGAGGCGTGACGTCACACGGAATTTCCACGCACTATTATCTCAGTAATTTTGAAAATAAAAAATACGTAAACATTTATTGATAATGTAAATGACGGAATATATAACATAAACATAACATAAACGCTTTCACAATCACAGCCCCACACTAAGTTCAATGACTTGTGTCGTATCATTAACTTATATATCATTGTATATATATATCATTAACTTTCATAAGTGCCTCTATGGGGCCCATGTGAATAAACGGTTTTGATTTAGGACTTCATGGAATTTCAGGCATCTAGCTTATTTATATTTACCATAATAATACACAAAAACACTATTGGTAAAAAAATTAGAAATTCTTCGTTTAAAAATGAATCTATCGAATAATAAAGAAGATTGTGTAGTTAAATTAGATGGAGAGAGCAATAGATCCGACAATATCGATGAACTTACCACAAAATGCACCGTGACTGGTTTGGTAACGTTCTGCAGACCCAAGTAAAGAGGTACGAAGGTTCTGGAACCGCGCGAGTCTGCGCGGAGTGGACCCAACGCCGCCTGTGTGGGGGACCGACGGGTCCACAGGGTTAGAGGACCCGTTGTGATGCTGGAGTCGTTTGATAGGGACGCCTGACGAACAAAACATATTTACAGCGAGCTTCTTGGCGTTTCCTTGTCGTCTAATCTAAACTTCGGCATTGAAGCCAAAGCTCAGCTGGCCGCTAAGAAACTGGGTATCCTTAGTTAGTATGGGTATCCAGTACTTCACACAGAGGCAGATTCTCAATTTATATCAAGCTCAAGTTCGATCGTGTATGGAGTACTGCGGCCACCTCTGGGATGGATCAGCCAAGTATCAGCTCGAAGCTCTTGAGTCCATCGACCGATGAGCAAAAAGACTCATCGGCGATGATAAGCTAATTGAGTCCAAATTGCAGAGTCTGGGTCACCGACGTAAGGCCTATCGGTATTCTATCGGTTACATAATAATATATACATAATATACATAATAATGTTAATTTAAGGAGAGTAGACCACGTTATGGATCTGGGCGTAATGATGGATGCTAAAATGACATTCTCAGACCATGTGCAGCATATTACTGGCAAAGCTTTCAAAAGTCTTGGTTTTGTTTTACGAGTCAGTCGCCCCTTCTCAGACTTAGGCTGTCTAAAATTGTTATATAACTCGTATGTGAGAAGTGTGCTTGAGTATTGTTCGATAATTTGGAACCCCCACTACGTAACTTACAAGCAAACCATAGAAAACATTCAGTATAAATTTACAAAACAATTAAATTATAGATGCTACATTAGTCCTGATGATTATATAAAGTCTTGTGCGTACCATAAATTAACTACACTTGATAATAGAAGAGATCTTTCTGACATGGCATTTTTACACGGCATATGCAACGGATATATTGATTGTTCGGAACTTCTCCACAAAATGATGCGTTTCTGCTGTCCTAAGACGCGCACACGACACACAAACTTGTTTGCCATCCCTCACAGTAGCACTAATTATGCCCAAAATTCTATCGTCTGTAGATTGCAAAAAACTTATAATAAAAAATTTTATAGAACAGTAGACCTATTTTGTAATAGTAAGTCAAAGTTTAAGTGTGAAATTCTTGAGATTCTGAATCAAAGCTAATATTTTGATTTTATTTTGTAATCCCACTTAACTATACCATTACTTTTATTTATTTATTTAATTATAAATCTAAAATTATGGTAAAATAAAAATTACACACACCCTTTACCCACGCACACACAAAATTCTCACCCACACACACACACTCACACACACACACACACACAAACCAATGCATTAATTATAATATTGTTTTTATTAATTTATGTAGCTTTAAACTTCATTAATTTAAATATAATAAAAACATACATAGCAGTAAGAGTAATATGACTGTCTTATAATTAAGTAATATTAATAAAAATTGAATCCGTTATTGGCCTTAGGTATAAATTAAATTAATCAAACTCTGTTAATTAAGGGCTGTGGATTTTGTAAATAAATAAAATAAAAATAAAATAAAATAAAATACATTTTGGCGAACGTGCGCAGGAATTACACGAGTTAATTCCCCCATGCCCGTTTTGCCATCTAGCAACAAGACAAACTGGCAAACGTCATCCATTTATGGTTGACATACCTCCGGTTCGCTCGAAGCGTTTTGCTTCTACGTTTGTCATCCGTACTGCGAAGGAGTGGAACTCGTTGCCGGCTTCTTTGTTCCCCGAACGGTATTATCTGGGAGTCTTCAAGGAGTGAATATGTATAGTCGTCTCAGTGAGTAAATTGAGTACATAAACGCTTTACACTCACAGCCCCACACTAAGTTCAATGACTTGTGTCGTGGGTGCCGAAAACATTCACATCACACACACAATCACAACCAGAACCAGAAACACAAATTTTCCTTGGGGAGAAAACTTGTGTTCCTGCCGGAATCGAACCCGATAACCCTGCTTGGAAGGCGAACGATCAACTTAGCCAACGAGCAGTTCTATAAAATTTTAAATCTAAATTTAGTATCTAAAATTCCTTCTTCCTGCTTTCTTCACTTACCTCAAACCGATAGAAAGAACTTCCGTCATCTTCAGCAGCAAACATGACCCTCGCCAAGCCGCTGGTGTCGGTGTCTCCACTCACACACGTGGGTGTGTCGTTCTGGCTCGAGTAGCGACAGATACGAATGCGCTCATTCGACGATGGTTTGTCGTCCCAGCGAGTTGCTTTCACCTTGGGAATAAGTTTAATATACAAGGTTACTTTGAATAAGGGCTCCATACTCCACATAATTAATTATTTAATATTGTTTTTGTGTTGCATTGTCGATACCCTACGCCCCTGTGGAGTATGGAGCGCTAATTCAAAGTAACCTTGTATAATTAACATTTAAGTATATACTTTATTTAGAAAATCATCTTTAGATTTATTATCAACCGACTTCAAAAGCGTGAGAATCTCCATATATTCTTTCTCCTCCCTTTATTCGTCTTGGTTCTTGAACGATATAATCTGGGTGTCTTCAAGTCTAGAGTGAATAGATATCTTCTAGGCAAGCATGTTGTATCTTCGGCCGCATCGTCACTTTCCATCAGGTGAGCAATGCATGCCTATTAGGCATTAAAGAAACTCAGGGATAATAATACTTATATAAGCATTATATGCAAACACCTCCGAAAGTCTTCATCAGATCTTGATCGAATTATTTTAGACCACCTGGGAAGTACCTATACTTACTCTTTTAAACGAAAAATTATTTTCTCGAATCGGTCCAGGCGTCTTCGAGTAATCGGGGAACATACATAAAATAATTAAACGCAAATAAAGCTAAAAAAACACGGACTTCACCGCTTTATCTTAAGAACCTTGCTCAGATGAAATGTATTAAACACGCATTATTGACGAAAACTCAAAATTACTGATCAAATGTTGATCAAATTTAAATGGGACCAAAAAGAAAGCACCAGCTTTCAAACAAAAAAATAATTAAAACCAGTTCACGTGGTACGAAGTTATGAGGTTATGAGGAACACACATAAAAAAAATACAGTCGACTTGAGTACCTCCTCCTTTTTTGTGAAGTCGGTAGAAAAATGCGCGTAGAGTTGTATGCGGTCTGTTAAGGCCATTGGCCTTATTAGATATGACTCAGTAATAGCGAATACCAAGTAATAAATAATACATTGAGCTGATGTAACTAGATAACAGGGTAACGACCGTATAAACAGTCGAGATAACGACGTCCAAGTAAGTGTTACTGAGATCAAAGCTATCATTATAAATATTTTATTCAACAATTAAATGTTTAATTTTGACTTTAACATGACTAGTGACCCGCCCCAGCTTCGTACGGGAGTAATGGATTTTATTGAAAGAAACGATTTTTTTAAATTCAGTATAGGCAAACATTTTTTATGTTATCATTAATTGTGTGTGAGAAATTTACTGAAATTAGCCGGGGATATTGTAAAAAAATACAATTTACCAGGCAAATCATACACATACACACACATCGTGAATGTGTGACTCTTGGTCTACACTAAGGTCTAACATAGAGCAAGATGACTTCATGCAGTCTATAACGCCATCCTATGCGGCATGATTAATGCCATTGAATATGCATTATATCCAGCTGTAGTCGTATAATAAGAATATCCTTACCTTGAGCTTGTAAGGTAATCCAGGTGAGATCACAGTGCTAGGCTTAGTTACCCATTCCAGGTAAATCGACTTGTCTACCACCTGGGACACCACTGTTGTGTTCTGCCAGATTCTGGTGCCTTCTTCCTGCAAAATTATGAACAAAAGTAATTATTATAATTGATGTGTTCTCTGAAGTTTTACGTACATTTTGGGAAGGTTCGTTCTTATGTAGAAACACATTACCCCAGAGAGTAATACAATATCTATGTTTCTTAATTTTTGCTTTTCGAATGACATCAAGTCTATTTTGACTACTATCTGAGATGATAATGAGTATAGCATCTAATCTCGTCCTTACAACCACTATAAGCAGAGGCGGCAGATGTATTTTTCTTTCATACTTTTCTATTAGCAGTGAATATTCTCATTCAAGTCATCTTTAACATTTTACACAATTTATGCAACATGTGCAAAGCTAGTCTATTGAAATATAAAAAGAACAAAACCTGGTTTCTTTCCAGGTCCAAACAAACCACTACATCAGGTGAATGGTTATCTTTCGACCCGAAATTCTCTTGGAAAGAAAAATCGCCCCCCACGATATGAGCTAGAAACCTAGGTGGTTACCTCCTGATCAAAAACTGACCTGGAAGGAGAAGTCGGCCACCACCACGTCCGGCGGATGTTCCCCCCCCAGCCCCACCCTCCTGGCGGCGGCGGCGTGGCGGTGGCAGGCGCGGGGCGCGCGAAGTCTCACGGCAGTTCTGACCCCGCCGCTGTCGCTACCGGCACCTCGGAGACGGATCACTAGCATACCTTCCACTGCTTCTGTCCAGGGGTACCTAGGAAAACATAACATATTTTGAAGTGAAAACTTCTTTAGGCGCGTTGAGCACTTTTTGGTACCTTGTAACTTATGTAATAAAATTTATTGTAATTGTTTTAAAATGTTAGCTTAGTTCAGTTTTTCTTTTAAAATTGCATGAGGTGTTTACCTTTAATTGGTTATGCATTTAGTATTAAATAATTTCAGCAAGTTTCAGGTACACATTTAATTAATGTAATAGGTAATCGTTGGTAAACCATTAAATAAATAAATAAAAAACAAAAATCATGGAACTCGCGTCATCGTGACCTAACGCTTTCTAATAGCTCGACGATACAATTCACAAGTTACTACGTTTTCACTTCTATCGACAGTCCCCAAAGACTGCCCGCATGTTTTTTTGCCAAATGCTTCAAATATAGATAAATTCGAGCTGTATAAGTTCGAAACGCAGAGTGGAACTGGGCTGTAATGAGCAAGAGTGATGCTTACCACCAGGCGAGCGACTGAGATGGTCTCATGAAAATGAAAATATTTATTTGCTTGAAACATGGTACAATTGGGTGTTTTTATAACGTTGGAACAACATGTTTCACCATAGACTGGCATGCAAAAATTTAACGATTTATTCGTCTCTGAATTATATATGTACTAACCGTGCCCCGCGGCTTCGCCTGCTATTATTAGGTTAAAAAGTAGCCTATGTATAATCTATGTACATTCCAAATTTCATCCAAATCCGTTCAGCCGTTAAAGCATGAAGAGGGAAGAAACATAATTACACACTTACACACAAAGTTTCGGATTTATAATATTAGTAGGATTAGTAAGATATTAAAAAATCTCCACTTATGCGCAAAAAAGGGCTGTTATTTATTAACGTGTTTATTCGTCGCATCGTAACTTCCAATCGGCTGAACCGATTTTGAGTAAGCTTTTTTGTTTGGTTCGCCTCAAAAAATTTCACGAGACTCGGTTGAGAAATGCGACACGTAGAGGAGAACAACCGGAAATCCGCCGGACATACGAAAGAAATTTTGCCCACGCTGAAACGGACCATAATAATTAGGACCACTCCAATAGTGCAAATCGTTTACCCCGAGACGTTAGTCATTTTTAAAATTTTGATTTTGTTCCCAGTTATATTTTTTTTTTATTTGTGACAGGCTAGTGTTTGACCACTATCTCACCTGATGGTAAGTGACGATGTGATCGAAGCTGGTAGAACACTAGACCTGGAATACGCAGGCTTTCAAGGATATATTGATATTGCTACATATCAAATTTACACCGAATATACACAAGACTATTAGTTAGTTCATTATAAATTATAGTTCAAATTAATTACCTCACACATACGGTCCACACTAGTCTATCACTGGTTCTGAGCACTCGAGGCGCGTGGCGGACAGTCAGCTGGAATGGTGGAAGCTCGTAATTGCCCACCCAGAATACTGCTGAACCCTGAAACACAGTTATACCGTTTTATAATATATACTAGTATACAAAAGAAAACAAGCTATTGCCTAGTTTGTACGTACACAATAAGGCCACATAAGTTAGGAGTTTTGATTTTTATGGACCTGATGATTCTTTAAATTTAGTCCTATATGGTCCAAGTCCTATACCTAGAAGTTGCCAAAACACTAATTTCTAGATCTATTACCCATTAGTCTAAACTTTAACGTCAAAGAAAGAACGTCAAAATCGCCGCGTTTAAAATGGCCCGAAAACGACTGCATTTTTAAAAAATGTTGATATTAATGGTTTTTGACAATGTTTTTTTTCCTGCAATGTTTTAAAATAAACAATCGACTAAAATCATAAAAGAATAAACATATTTCAAATTGAACCATTTTTGCACTAACCTGACTTCCGTCTCCAAGTTTAGCCCTTATTGTCCACCTCCCAGGAGGAGCCAGCTCGTCTATATTGTGCTGGACTTGAGACAAGCCCATCTTGCTGCGAACTTTAGTCCACTCTGCTATACGTGAGCCTTCCCATGCACCTGGAGGTCCTTCAATCCAGATTTCCTCAATCTAGAATCAATAACAACAAAGTGTCACACTCACTAAAGACTGACTCATCCTCCAAGAAATGAGTGTTATATCATCTGGCTTTTTTCGTCGTCACGCAAGACTCTACAATACAATCTGGGAGTCTTCAAGTCAAGAGTGAATGGGAACCTTCTGGGTAAGCATGCTACATCTTCGGCCGTATCATCACTTTCCATCAGGTGAGATTGTGGTCAAATGCCAGCCTATCAGGCATAAAAAAACACTGTAATATAAACAGTAATCAAAAAGCTGATGTTAAAATAATTTGCGAAGGAGTGGAACTCATTGCCCTCGTCTTTGTTCCCCGAACGGTATAATCTGGGAGTCTTCAATTCTAGAGTGACTAGGTATCTTCTAGGCAAGCATGTTACATCTTCGGCCGCATCAAATGCTTGCCTATCGGGCATAAAAAAAAATATGACGACCCAGTTGGCGCAGAGGACAGGTCTCCGCCCTCTGCGCCGTGGGTCCTGGGTTCCATTCCCGGCAGGTGCAAAAATTCCTTCCCAAGGGATATTTGTGCTTCTGGTTCTGGGTGTATTTGTGTGTATGTGATGTAAATGTTTTCGGCACCCAAGATACAAGTCTTTGAACTAAGTGTAGGACTGTGAGTGTTAAAGCGTAAAAAAATACTAACTCCTATCGTAGAAGAACAGTGTTTAGAGTGGACAATCTCAGAATACAGATTTTCTGTATTCTGAGTGCATGATATGTAACTTATATCGGTAATTCGTAAGTTAGTTATATCGTCCACTCTGAACTTATACATATTATCGAAGAAATAGTATCGTACATATCGTCCACTATAATAATATGTTTAGAGTGTTAGTTAGAGTGGTCGATATGTACCTGAGGAAGCAATCTTAATATCGTCTCATATCGTCCACTCTAAATTTTGGTATCTTTCCGAATTTATAACATATTTGCCCGTTGGGTGAGCGTTCGCCTTCTAAGCAGGGGTATCGGGTTCGATTCCCGGCGGAAACACAAGTTTTCTCCCCATGGATAATTTGTGTTTCTTGTTCTGGTTGTGATTGTGTGTGTGATGTGAATGTTTCCGGCACCCACGACAAAAGTCATCGAACTTAGTGTGGGGCTGTGAGTGTGAAAGCGTTTATGTTATTATTTGGCACGCAGTGCTTTGAAAATTTTGGGGAAGGGGCATTCATTTTAAAATTATATGATCTCTTTTTAGTTAGCTATAATAGCTGCCACATAGCACGCATTTGGTTCGAACGGATCTGCGTACGGGACGTGGGCGCGGGCACCGCTGTATCGGAGAAGACCGCGCCCGCGTCCGCGCCATCTGTTCGAGACAGGTGTGTCCAGTGTTTGTAGACCAATACAATACAATACAAAAACTCTTTATTGACATCAAAAGATAAATACAACTTAAAGAGAAACTTATAATGATAGGTACAATGGGCGATGTTATCGCTAAGAGCGATCTCTTCCAGACAACCTTTGGATGGAAATATAAACGAAAAGACAACGTAGGGATGGTGGTGCGCTTAAATGAATGAAATAAATTTAAAAATAATTGAAATACATTGTTTAAACTACATAAACAATACATACCAATAATAATATCAGAATATACTTACATAAAATAAATAAATATTTACATATAAGTACCTATAATTCATATTAATTAACTTATATAATTCACACACATATAATAACGTTTACAGATTGGACAAATAAAAGTTTTTGACTTGAGTTTGACCATAATAGGATTAGTGTGTATGTGTGTAAATAACCGATCAATGTGTTATTCCCGTTAATTATAAATAATATTCTCAATAACAATGACAAACTGTCAGCAAAAGTAACTGCATTTCTGCGTTGTTGCATATAATGGAGCCTACATCACCACAATAAACATAACTGTACCCGAGTAACGAGGAAACGTTTTGCAAGAATCGCAAATCACTTCCAACGGTACATTTTAATTAGCAAATTAAAAACTGTTTGCGGCAGTGACCCAGTGACCCATCTGTCAACTGTTGAGGCATATCAAAAGTAATTATACTGTTTATAGTGTTACCAAATTCAATTTATTAATAATTCTACAAACCCGCAACAACATACTTTTTTGTTATAAACTTTTTCGTTTTCTGGGACGCCGCTAATCGTTTATTTATTAATAATAATTAAACGCAAGCAAGGCTTAAAAAAACCGACTTCACCGCTTTATCTTCGGAACCTTGATCGGATTTAATGTATTTCACACGCATTATTGACTATAACTCAAAAACTAGCGATCAGATCTTGATCAAATGGGACAATTCAATGAGACCCCATAAAAAGCACCAGCTTTCAAATAAATAAAAATCATTAAAATCGGCTCACAACGAAAGAAGTTATCAGGTAACTTTTGAAGTCGGGTAAACGAGAACATCGTCAAAATAGGCCATAAAATAGGCATTATTGACGATATTTCAAGAACTACTGATCAGATCTTGATCAAATTTAAGTGGGACCAATAAGAAAGCAACATCTTTCAAACTAAGAAAAAATTTCGAAATCGGCTCACGTGGAGAGAAGTTATGAGGTAACACACATAAAAAAAAAAATACAATCGACTTGAGTACCTCCTCCTTTTTTGGGAAGTCGGTAAAAAACTAAACAGGCACTATGATAGACAAGAATATTGTTTTATTTTACGCATAAGTACCTACTATCTTTTTAGCGTGAGATCGTGTTTTTGCCCGATAGGCAAACTTTTGACCACAATCTCACCTGATGAAAAGTGATGATGCGGCTGAAGATGTAACATGCTTGCCTATAGAACAGGTACATATTCACTCTTGACTCAAAGACTCCCTCCCAGATTATAACGTTTACGGAACAAAGACGAGGGCAATGAGTTAGTTGCACTCCTTCGCAGTACGGATGTTAAATGTAGAAGCGAAACGCTTGGAGCGAATTCATTGAGATTTGATGATTCTTTCGCCAATCTATCTGTCTTAATCTTGCGAGTTTCATTAATAAAGATATTTCAGTACTTAATCAAAATTAAATAAGGCGAAAACAGACACCATAATAATTATTGTTTCTTTTACAATGAAGTACAGTTTAGGATCTACTTACAACGACTTAAAGTTGACAATGCCTATATGTATAGTAACTCCTATAAGTATAATAACATAATAGGTCTTATTACTTTTTACGCAGTCGGGTTTTAAGGATTTTTAGTAAGTAGGTGCATTATTTTTCTTTTAATTTTTGCTTCGCAATCTTGTGTATTTAGCCAGTGTCACGTGATAATAGATTTCTAGTGTATTTCATATTAAAAGTACCTACTCATACTAGTCACAAGTCACAGTCAAAGTCAAGTGTCAAAGCCCAGTCATAGTCAAGTCATGCCCTAGTAAAGTCGTAGAAACTTTATTAGAACTTCTATTGGAGTTTTGGAGCGAAGGCGAAAATCATGTTTACAAACTTTGTATGATTTGCCTACATTTACGCACGTTTACTAAGTATTAATGGTTAATAATCCACTATTATAACTGCCCGCTGGCTCAGTTGGGTGAGCGGTAGCGCCTTCTAAGCAGGGGTATCGGGTTCGATTCCTGGCGGGAACACAAGTTTTCTCCCCAAGGAAAATTTGTGTTTCTGGTTCTGGTTGTTATTGTGCGTGTGATGAGAATGTTACTGGCACCCCAAAACAAGTCATCGAACTTAGAGTGGGGCTGTGAGTGTGAAAAAAAAATTAATACACATTAACTAGAATGGTTCCAACAGAATACCAGCGTCGGAGATAGGTGAGTGACTACCTTCTTCGATATTATGCTGATGGGACCATTTTGTGTGAGTGCACAGTAATTATTAGGGTAGTTCTAAGTTTATTTTAATTTCATTGTATTTATTCCTTATACTAGTAATTGATGTAGCTCATACAAATAAATTTATATTCTATTCTATTCTATAACACTCGAACTTAACTACACAAAATCAAAAACGTAATTTTTTCACTTTCGTAGCAAAACTCCAAGTAGGTATGTATATTGACGTGTTTATAATGACATCGTAAGTACACAGATCTAGTGTCCGCACATCCATCTATTTTGTGCACGTAGCTCATCTGTATGTGTGTCAGTGTTACGCTCGACGCGCACATTATGTTCTACCGGTCTGACCAGCAGGCAGGCCTACCATGAACTTTTTAAGCCTTCCAAGTGTATTTATTGTTACAGTTTATTTATTGGATCGATATTAGTCCTGCTAAAATTTGTACTTACCACGAACATACAATTGCTAAACTGTTTTGCTTCGGGCATCACAGAGAAATTTGAGTTTGAAGAGGTGGTAAAATCCGACAAAAACCGTCGCGAGTACCGGTTAGTAAACAGTAATCATCACAGAGTAATTTATCTAATCTAACACATATTTTAGCACCACAAATATCGATCGAATAAATGAACTGCCCGGAACTTGGCAGGCTTATAAAGTTCATGGTAGGCCTCCAGGTTTACACAGGATACACGCACGGATTAGCGAACACTAATTATTTAGCTTGTTATGTGGTCAACTAATTTATGGTTGAATGTGGCTCATTAATTTTTAACCAACTTCAAGAAAGAAGGAGGTTCTCAATTTGACTGTATTTTTTTATGTGTGTTACTTAAAAACTTTCTTTTTTTATGGTGGAAGTAGATCGTGTAGATTCTTTTTTTATTTGAAAGCTTTCCATGTGGTTCCATTAAAATTTGATCAAGATCTGACAAGTAGTTTTTAAGTTCTCCTCAATAATGCGTATTTAATTCATTTTATCTGATCAAGGGTTCCGAAGATAAAGCGGTGAAGTCGATTTTTTTAAGTTTTGCTTGAGTTAAATTATTATACAAAACTTACATCTATTATTTTTAGTTATTAGGTATTTTATGGAGTTCCACGGATGCCGTATTGTTTTTTCTTAATAAAAAAAACCCTATAAAATATGTATTACAAATATATCACTCTCAAATAAGTAAAAGCCAATATCCTTTATTAATCATAGGTATAAATGTATATTAGTTAATGTATATTTATAATACATTATTATTTATGTAGGTTTTCGTAGGTATATTATCTATGTAATATAGGTAAGTACATTTATTTAAATGAGTGTTGAGGTACACCACCGTCCTTGTTTGTAATTTTTATCATCTCCCTTTGGTTGTCTGAAAGAAATAGCTTTGAGCGATAAGACCTCCCTTTGTGCTCCTATGATATATTTAAGATTTCTTTGCAAGTGCTCTCTATTGGTGAGCAAATAAAGAATTGATTTATCTATCTATAAAAACCCGTAGGATAGAGACGAATTCAACGAGACGATAACATAGGTACTTTATTTTTTTTTAAATTGAATAGGCAAGCATTTGACCACTATCTCACCTGATGAAAATAGATGATGCGGCTGAAGATGTGATATGCTTACCTAGAAGATACCTATTCACTCGAGACTGAATTCTACGTTACAATCGGTTTATTAGTGTGGATGCTACGACGGAACAAACGAACCTACATACATACCTACAAACATAACCCATCTCTTTGCTTCGTAGTCAGGTAAATATTATTTAAAATATCGTCTTGTAACTGATTAGGCTAATTTGACCACTACTACGCTTTTGTTTCCCGAACGGTATAATCTGGGAGTCTTCAAGTCTCGAGTGAATAGGTAAGCATGTCACATCTTCAGCCGCATCATCACTTTCCATCAGGTTAGATAGTGGTCAAATGCTTGCCTATTCAGCATAAAAAAGAAACTTTTTTTATGCATTATAGACAAACATTTTACCACTATCTCACTGATGGAAAGTGATGATGCGGCCGATGATGTGACATTTTAATCAAGAAGATACCTATTCACTCTTGACTTGAAGACTCTCAAATTATACCCCTCGGGGAACAAAGACACAGGTAATGAGTTCCACTCCTACGCCGCGCCGTTCGGATGATGAACGTAGAAGCGAAACGCTTCGAGCAAACGGCCATCAGCCCCACTATAAGTTCAAGTTAAGGTTACCTAAATAATAAGTACATCAGTACTAAAGTATACTATGCCCGTCTGTTTGACATTTCGCGTCATATAAGGTATTTTTATCGAAACATTGATTTCTACCTATCACAAGATCTTGCACTAGCCACCATCGACCTATTAAACAGGTATAATAAAGCTCAAAATAGCTTGTCAGTGCCGCTTGATAAGAGAGCCAGTGGAAAGCTGCTAAGCAAGTCGTAGTCAGGTTTTAAGGCAATTTCTTACATGTTAATAAATATGCTCGAATCGTTTTATGGTAGAAGAAATGAGGTTAGCGAGTCCCATTAAGTCGATTGGATGTTAAATTATTTAATTACTGTTATGTAAGTAAACAAAGCCATTAATATAAATGGTTAGCAAATACTAACAGAAGAATTAACTTTTTATTGTTATATTATTCAAAATCAAATTGTTTATTCACGTGGGCCCCAAAGAGGCACTCATGAAAGTTAATGTTTTTACTGCCAGATTCGCGAAATTACAGCTCTCGAGAAGAACCTGGCAAGGAACTCGGCGGCGCATTTTTTTCATTATGTTTTTTTCAATAATTCCTTACACTAATACATAATTATATTAACCTAGGTATTATCTACGGGCCAATTTTATTTTTCAATTCTAGTTATATCTATATTATGTAATCGCTAGAAAGCGCTTGTGCAGTTTGCCTCCATGCATCCTTGTCATTAATATAGTCGATCGTTTAATAGTAAGCTTTCTCAATTAATGCCCGTTTTATTACAGATTTGACCAGCGGTAGTTCCAGACCCTGCGGTAGTTCAGTTACGATTTTAAGTATTCTATTGTAAAATCTAGCCCCATTTGCGATAAAAGATTTATTCGTTTTGCTTAATCTAAATGCGCGCACTGTAATTGTATGCTTATTTTATATATCTAGTATTAAGATTGTGTGCGTCGCTTCTTAATTTATATTTATCAATATTTTTGCGAACATGCACAATATTTTCAAAGATGTAAAGCGAAGACATGGTACAATAAATATGCCTGTTTCTTTGAATTCCCTGAGAGATTCGCGCGGACACATATCATAGATTGCACGAACCGCTTATGACAACAACATTTTTTTAGCCAGAAGAGAGAAAAAAACACAGCTCGCACTAAGTTTAAAGACTTGTATCGTTAGTGCCGGAAACATTCACAACACATAAACAAGAAATCCAAATTTGGCGTTGACGTTTGACAGTTTGTCTGGTTGTTAGATAGTAAAATGGGCATGGTGGAATTAACTCATGTAATTCCTGCGCACACTCTCCAAAATGCAAACGATAGAATACCGATAGACTTGCGACCATACGTCTGTGACCGAGGCTCTGCAATCTGGATGTTATTATATTCTAATATATTGGTACAAATATGTTTCTAATATGATTATTTTTATGTGTGTTACCCCATAACTTCGTTCCACGCGAACCGATTTAGAAATATTTTTTTGTTTGAAAATTGTTACTTTCCAATTGGTCTCTTTTAAATTTGATCAAGATCAGATCAGTAGTTCTTGAAATATCGTCAATAATGCGTGTTTAGTACATCTAATCTGATCAAAGTTCCGAAGATAAAGCGGTGAAGTCGGTTTTTTTAAGCTTTGCATGCGTTTAATTATTTATAATTAATTTTTGTATATATGTTACGCGATATTTCCCCCATAGAATTAAAAATTTATCAAATCGATCAAGCCAAAACCAAAATATAAGCGGTGAAGTTACTTTGAAGCTTTTCAATTATTTTGCTTGCGTTCCAATTATTAACAATAAGTTTTTAGGGTACCCATTAGTAGAGGTGTAATTACGAGAGCAATGACTTTACAACTAACAAGCATTCTGTGGTTCAGTTAATTGTATAAGTGCCGTCTATTTTTAACCATACGCAACTTGTTTCTGTCCGTGGGGTAATGCTGTTTTGCTAAGGTTTATATTGAATGAAATGAAATGAAATTTATAACCCGACTGCGCGAAGCATGTATGTATGTTGCTTTCTCTCTAGAGCTCTCAAAAGTACCAAATGCGTGGACCGATCTTGATGATTCTACACCAATCGATTTTACTTAATCGTGCAAGTTGATTTACTTACAAACAGAAAGATTTGATTACAGACTTACAGATAGACAACGGGACTGGTGAAACTAAATGAAAGCTAGTAAAAATTTAAACGTAAGCAAAGCTTAAAAAAACCGGCTTAACCGCTTATATTTTGACTTTGGCTTGATCGATTTCGATGAAATGTATATGTGACCACCTCTGAAGTATAATATTAAATATATCAAAGAAAATAATTTTGAGAATCGGCCCACAAATGGGGGAGAAATCGGTGAACATACATAAAAAAAAATTACATACAGTCGAACATAGAACCTCATATATACATAATAGACCCCAGCATTTTGGTCATGTGCCGAATCAATCAGTCTCTTACAACAACGACAAATCCTCGAAAATTTCTAATGCACCCGGTCCCCAATGTTGTTAAATAAATTATAACGTAGAACTTTCTTTTGATTTTATTTTTTAGGAAGTTATTAAAAATACTAATTGTCGGGTTATACTTGTTAAATTTTCGCTAGCTATCGGCATTTTACAAAAAGTCTTAAAGTAAGAAAAAAGTTTTAGTTTCTTAAGAGGCCGGGGAGGCTTTGAACGAGTCTATAGGCTGTCTCTGTTTAACTGGCAAATTGTGCCCATGCTTCATGCGATAGCACTACCGACCGAACAAATTATGATAGGTGCCGTAATACCAAAAATTATGGATGAAAATGTAATGTTTAGCCATTGTTTTTTGCATTAATAGTACCTTGAAATGATAATCTATGTTCCTGTTGTAATGACAAAAGAAATGTGTTAGTTTGTTCAAGATGCGACATTTATGTCGTAATAATGTGTAAAAATCAATTGGTTTATATTTCGTTTTAGGCAATTATTTTGGAATAAAAACTATCCAGGAACCTAGATTAATACGTTTTTAATCTGAATAACAGAACAGTATGGTGGTAATATGCTTGAATTATAAATAATTTCGGTATTAAGATTGTATGGGCAAATCAACCTCCGCAGGCCTCTTAAATCTTAATGTAATAATTCAAATATTTTATATTTCATACTTATATACTCTATAAAACACAATTTACAATATAAGTAATACTAGTAGTAGTGATTTATTGTATCCATACTAAAAACTAAAATTAGGCATACATGCTTTGTTATATTTTTTTTTTTTTTTATTGTGACAGGCTAGTGTTTGACCACTATCTCACCTGATGGTAAGTGACGATATGATCGAAGCTGGTAAACACACTAGACCTGGAATACGCAGGCTCTCAAGGATATAGTTTATTTCAGTACCAACTAGCCATTAAGTTTCAAAATGTTGTGTGTATTATTCTGTTTTGTTTGCTAATCCTACTAATATTATAAATGCGAAAGTTTGTGTGTGTGAATGTTTGTTACCACGTATCTCCGTAACTACTTAACCGATTTTAATCAAATTTGGAATGTAGATAGCCTATATTCTGGATTAGGACATAGGCTACTTTAATCATCATCATCATCAGCGGGCGAAGCCGTAGAGCTCAACTAGTGAATAAATAAATTATAGAGTCACAGAGTACGCCAGTCAGTGATCGCCAGTAAACTAAACAGGTGTTAGTCAAAAAAAGTATATAATACTTACATTGCCAGGAGCTGGAGTCAGGTCCGCCTTCAAAGCGAAGACCCTGGCCCTCAGCGTCTCTCCAGGTCTATATCTCGCCCTCTCCGTGTGCACCACCACTACTTTGCCGCTGGATATGCGAACAGCCACACGTCTTTCCCAGCTGCATTTTGCTGCTGGATACCTGTGTTGTATAAATTTCGTTACATGGAGATATTTTCGTTACGTGGAGACTTTTTCGTGCTCGCCGATCGGCAGCTATAATTGAGAGCCTCTCTATTATCTTACCGTATTCACCCCTTTTCTTGGTAAGTAAACTTTTGACCACCACCTCACCTGACGATAAGCGACGATATGGTCGACGATGGAGCAAGCTTGCATAGAAGATACCTATTCAATCGCGACTAGAAGATACCCATATTGTACTTATCAGGCAACATCGTTTTAGATTACACGAGATGTGATGGTGGTCGGATGATAACCCATCAGAAAAAAAAAGAAATTTTAAATGTATCCGTTAAACATGAAAATTTTGTTAGTAAATGTAAAGGTGTTTTGAGTAAAATAATTAAACGCAAGCAAAACTTAAAAAAACCGACTTCACGCTTTATCTTCGGAACCTTGATCAGATTTAATGTATAAACATTATTGACTTTAATTCAAAAACTAGAGATTAGACCTTGATCAAATATCAATGGGACCACATGAAAAGCACCAGCTTTCAAATAAAAAAAGAATCATCAAAATCGGTCCACAACGAAAGAAGTTATGAGGTAACTTTTGAAGTCGGTTAAAACGAGAACATCGTCAAATAGTCCACAAAATAGGCATTATTGACGATATTTCAAGAACTAATGATCAGATCTTGATCAAATTTAAATGAGACCAATTAGAAAGTAACATCTTACAAACTAAAAAAAAAATTCGAAATCGGCTCACGTGGAGCGAAGTTATGAGGTAACACACATAAAAAAAAAAATACAGTCGACTTGAGTACCTCCTCCTTTTTTGGGAAGTCGGTAAAAATGCCAAAAAACATTTTTCTATTCCACACGAAAAATCGAAATTGCAATGTATTAATTTATGAGGTATAAGATATATATATTTATATCTCTTAAGAATTCATTCACTTATATGAGAAACATTAAAATTCGTTTTTGATCTGCCTATCTTGAATAAAAAAAAATATACAAAGCGCCCCCAGGCGCGCAACCGAGCGGGCGGGAGTATCAATTGTGTAACTTCTATTTTTTTTTAGTATCTAATAAGTCCCATACGATGAAGTAAGACATGAGTAAGACAGAACTTATCAGACTCGTATCTTACCAGACATTGACGACCAGTTCGGCCTCCGTGTTTGGAAGTAGTGGCACTGATATGTCAAGGCATCCACCGTCACCTGAAACAAGTATGTTCTTTGTAAAGTAATTAATTAACTTCTCGTCTCATTGAATTTCAGGACTGCTTAGCAGGACTCATAAAGAGAATCCAACTACAACTGTTATTTATGTGCCAAAAATACACGCATAAACATCAACGTTCGCCTAATGCAGGGGTCGGCAACCTTTTGAATCGGAAGAGTCAAAAATTACAATTTATAACATTTCAAAGGTTTATAGAGCCACACAATTTTTTCTTGCCAACAATAATCCTTAATGCCAACAATAATACCTACTTTATTGAGTATCGTATCGTATAGAAAACGCTATGTACGCGTTATACCTACTTAATCATCCATAATTTACTTGTTTCAACTGTATAAATGTACTTTTAAGCTAACTTTGGAGGCTTGTTAATGGCTCGATAGAAATGGCGCTTAATCCTCGTTAATCGAATCAGAAAGTTTTTTTTAATGATTTTTTTTAATAAATAATATTTGCGTATGGAACTAAAGAGCCGCAGCTTCACATCCAAAGAGCGGCATTTGGCTCGCGAGCCGCCGGTTGCCGACCTCTGGTTTAATGTACTGATCGTTGGCTATCTTGGGTGAGCGTTCGCCTTCTATGCATCGTAAAGGGGTATCGTGTTCGATTCCCGGCGGGAACACAAGTTTACTTTTCAAGGGAAATTTATGTTTCTAATTCTGGGTGTTGTATATGATGTAAATATTTCCGGCACCCACGACACAAGTCATCGAACTTTATGTGGGGCTGTGAGTGGAAAACAAAAATTTTTTAGCTTCAAATTTTTTTGAACACTGCAGGGTGACGAATGATTTGCGCGTAGCCACGCTGAATTAAACAAATCTTTACACTCAATGCCCTACACTAAGTGTAAGTACTTGTATGGCGCCGGAAACATTGAATTTATAAACACACAATTACGTCTACAAACCAGAAGCACAAGTTATCTTTGGGTAGGAATGCTAGTGAGCCGGGAATCGAACCCAGAGCAGGTGTAGAAATCAAGGATTATTTTTATGCTCGATTGCCTATCGACCACTATCTCAACTGATGGAAGGCGATGATGCGGCCAAAGATGTAGCATGCTCGCCTAGAATATATCTACTCACTTCCTACTTGAAGACTAGACCCAGATTATACTGTTCGGGGAACAAATACGCGGGTAAAAAGTTTCACTCCTTCCCAGTACGGATAACAAACGTAGAAGCAAACGCTTCGCGCAAGCAGGAGGTCAATTGCGTATAGCTCTTACACTTACTCTTACTCTCTTACTCTATTAGCTAAAAATAATGTAGGTACACGTACAATGTACAATCTTCAATGAATTATCAGGGCGTTTGGTCGAAGCAACTCGTGACCAAAATGCTGGCAAATATTTTGGACAGAGACTGAGCATTGCCATTCAACGTGGCAATGCTGCCAGCATTTTGGGTACTTTGCCAACTGGTAGCGGTCTATTAGATTAAGTTTTGTTCTTATTTATATTTAGTTATAGTTATTTATAATTTAGTTTTTAGTACAATAATACGTCAATATATCATGTTTATATTATCTTGAATGAATAAATTAATTTATTACTTCTTATGTACAGGTTGATTTTGAACTTTGGAACATACCTGGTGGCAGTTCCCTTGATGCTGTTACTGAATGCTTGTTTTCAGTGATGAGCGAGAGGATCATTGCAGCATTCCCATCGGAGAAGAACCTCGACAAGCATGCACGGTTGGTACCACCTGCTGTCAGCACACCTGGAGCCATGAAGAAGTGGTTCTTGTCCAAGCATGGTGTACTGAAAGTCAACAAAAATGGTTAACATAAATATGACATTAATGCTTTCACACTCACCACCCCACACTAAGTTCGATGACTTGTGTCGCGGGTGCTGGAAACATTCACATCACAGTCACAACCAGAACCAGAAACACAAATTTTCCTTGGGGAGAAAACTAGTGTTCCTACTGGAAATCGAACCCAATACCCCTAATTAGAAGGCGAACGCCCACCCAACTAATCCAAGGGGCAGTTTACATTTTTACAGTCCCTTGAGTAGAAAAGTGTTCCCGCAGGGAATCTAACCCGATAGCCCCAGAAGGCGAACGACGCACACACCGTTAGATACGGAGGTACACACTTTAAAGTATAACTTTAACACACTTAAAAGCACTTTATAGTATTATATAATTAGAACTTATAATTTGTCTTGTATTTTTATTATTTTTTATAATGTGTACACCAGATAATGTAAAACGTATGGGTCTTAACCTGGAATAAATGATTTTAATTTAATAACACCATCTTTTCCGTGTGGGGTTAAAAACAGAAGTATGTCGATATGATAGCGTTCTCAGCCTAATTCCAGCTGTTAACAGCTTCTATTATTGGTATTATAGTAGGTAGTATTAATTATGTTGCATTCCTTTACCGTCTTACATGATGACAAACATGATTAATCCTAATGTTGATTATGGCGCTTCCACGGAATTTCGAGGCTAACGAGCGACTTTTGAACACAATACCATAATCAAAATGTTAATCAAGGCATCTCCTATTCATCGAACTCATTATCATTTTCAAACGACTTCAAAAAAGGAGTTTTTTTTGTATGTATGTTACGCGGTATCTCCAACAATTATTATGAATCGATTTTAATGATTTTTTTTGTTTGATAGAGTTTACTTCAGAGGTGATCCCATATTTTTTTTAATCGAAAGCGGTCAAGCCAAAACCGACATATAAGCGATGAATTCGGTTTTTCCCGACTTCAAAAAAGGAGGAGGTACTATGCTCGACTGTGTGTTCTTTTTTTTCCACCGATTTCTCCCGCATTTGTGGACCGATTCTCAAATTCTTTTTTTGTTTGGTAGATTATACTTCAGAGGTAGTCCCATATAAATTCTATCGAAATCGATCAAGCCAAATCCAAAATATAAGCGGTCAGCTCGGTTTTTTAAGCTTTGCTTACGTTTAAATTAATTTAAGCTTTGCTTGCGTTTCAATTATCTAAATGGCAACAACAATTATGGTGTTCAAAAACACGACTTCTATTTCTACTTAGAGTCAAGTTATCAGAAAGACAAAAACTTTTAAGACGATATACTAATTTATTTTAGCCGGTGCAAAGACTCGGACGAGCTGTTTACTCTTCTTACATTAAAAAGATCTTAACAATATATCGGAGGCACGTCTGATTATCTCGAAAAAGCGATAAATCATAAAATAAATTTTGCGTAAGAACTATACCATCCTATCCTATCCTACTAATATTATAAATTCGAAAGTTTGTGTGTGTGTGTGAATGTTTGTTACCACGTATCTCCGTACGTAATAAACCAATATTGATGAAATTTAGAATGTAGATAGTTTAGGTTCCGGAATAACACGTTGCATTTTTTTACTTAATTAACGCGGGCGAAGTCGCCGGGCACGATAAGGTATAAGCTATGTACATTCCAAATTTCATCCAAATCCGTGCAGCTGTTAAAGCGTGAAGAGGGAACAAACATATTTACACACTTACACATACACTTGCACACTTACACACAAACTTTCGGATTTATAACATTAGTAGGATACTCAACTCCTAAATTGACTAAACATGACAATATTATCATCAGTGTATACTGAATTTCTTAGCATCTCAAAAAAAATACGTAGCGTCTTAATTTAAATGGTTTTTAATTAAATAATAAAAAAAGAATTAAATGTATATATCATACAAATAAAAGTAATTTAAGAGATCGTGGTTGAAGGAGTTTAATGTAAAGATGCGTTTTTTCTGTACTACAATTAAAGGGCTTCTAATTAATAACCGAAGTCACGAAGGGAAAAAAAACGTAATTACTATTGAGTAATCGTTTCCTTGTACGGACGGACGGACGTCGTAAAATCAAGGCTGCTATTAGACCTTTAATGGGCCTGTTTAGAATAAAACCAAGCTGTTTGTGGTATATAAAGCTTTTTGATAATCTTACATTAAAATTGAGTTCAGGCAATAGGAACTTTAGTGATAAATTTTAGAAAGGAAAAATTATCGCTTGAGGCGGGATTGGAACCCGAGGCCATAGGTTGTCATGCCCTATTGCTCTAAATTTATCACTATAGTTCTGCCAAGCATGGCTAATGCTATAATAAATAAAATCAATAGGAACTTTTCTAATTATAAATATTTTTGGTATGTGGACAGGTGTCCGCCCTCTGCGCCGTGGGCCCTGGGTTCGACTTCCGGCAGGAGCACAAATTCCTTCCCAAGGGATATTTGTTCTTCTGGTTCTGAGCGTAATATGTGTGTGTGTGTGTGATGTGAATGTTTCCGGCACCCACGATACAAGTCTTTGAACTTAGTGTGGGGCTGTGAGTGTGAGTACGTTTCTTTGTTTGTTTTTAAAGTAAAAAAAGATTAAGTAGGTATTTATAATTTAACTGAGAGACGTATGGTGATGGTAAGCATCACGCTTACTTAATACAGTTCAGTGCCATCCAGAGTTATGAACTTAACTACATACTTAGAGCAAAATTCAGCGCGACAAAGCCCTGCGTTCGTCGCCTCCTCTAGCAGCGGCAGTTGTGAACCTATACAATGCTTATTTATTACTAGCCGTGCCCCGCGGCTTCGCCCGCTATTATCAAGATAAAAAGTAGCCCATGTGTTAATCCTAGGTATAATCTATGTACATTCCAAATTTCATCCAAATCCGGTCAGCCGTGAAAGCGTGAAGAGGGAACAAACATATTTACACACCTACACACAAACTTTCGGATTTATAATATTAGGAGGAAGGATAGTAGGATTCTGCTAAACACGGACATAGCCGTTGGACGTAGCAAGCTATGACATATTTTAATAAATTAAATGTAAGTAAAACTTAAAAAACCGACTTCACCGCTTATATTTTGGTTTTGGCTTGATCGATTTCGATAAAATTTATATGGGACCACCTCTCAAGTATAATCTTCCAAACAAAAAAGAATTTTGAGGCAAATTTTTTTAATTGGGAGAAATCGGTGAACATATAACATAAAAAAAAATGCATATAGTCGAACATAGAACCTCCTCCTTTTTTGAATTCGGTAATTAAGTTACAGCACAGAAGATTAAAAAATTTTAAATACACAGAGAAAAAAAAATTGGGACAACTAGACTGCCAAAATTTTCTGGAACATATTTCTAGTCAAAATTACAGTTACAACGTTCTTTTTACAAAATAAGCTAGTTGTTACCAAATTATTTTGTGATTGTTACTAAATGATTATAGTTGTCACATATAGCACTAGGATGTTAGTAACAGCAACGAGATATTTTTCTCAGTGTAAAGCTTAAAAAAACCGACTTCACCGCTTTATCTTCGAAACTTTGATCAGATGTACTAAACACGCATTATTGAAGATATTTTAAGAACTACTAATCAGATCTTGATCAAATTTAAATAGGACCAATTGGAAAGCAAGATCTTTCAAACCAAAAAATTTCGAAATCGGTTCACGTTGAAAGAAGTTATGAGGTAACACACATAGTAAGTCGGTAGAAAAATAAGACAAAATTACAGATTTTACAATAAAATATAAAAAAAAATATAATACGCAGTACACAAGGAAAGTTAAATAACATTTCGTGAGTGTAATATCAATCATTTGATTTTCCTCTTGCGACTGCATCGAGTGCAATGATCTTTCAATTGCAACATCTGGGATGAATCCACTTCATGCAATAATAAGTATAAGACGTATAAGGTAACTGATTTGTAGCTGCTTTATAATGATCATTACATCACACTAATTCTATTTCTTTCACACTTACAGCCCTAGTCTAAGTTCGAAGACTTGTCGTGGATAACGCATAACATTCACATCACACATTAAAATCCATCAATGGTAATAAATTTAGGAGCAGTCTTAAAGAATGGCTAGTCAGTAAAGTTCATTATAACCTCAATGAATTTTTCGATAACCACTAAATAATAGACATAAAGTATGTTTCATATAATTGTTTCTTTTAAAACTGTTTTTCACACTTTCACTGTTTTTTAACATTAAATCCATATGTTGTTTTTTATTGTAGTTAATGTATTGTTATTATTTTATGTGTGTAGTTAGTTTATTTGGCTTGTAATTGTATTACAAATAATATTGTACGTCCGAAATGGACAAACTGTTGGTACAAAATAATTACTGTAACATCCACCATGTACACAGTTATATACAATAAAAATGATTCTTATTCTTATATACAATAAAAATGATTCTTATACACATAATCACACCCAAAACCAGAATCACAAATTTCCCTATTTACGGGCCTAAACTAAAACTACATACCTGCTGCTGCCTGGTAGAGATCGCTATTAGTGATAAGGCCCCCTGTTGTGATACTTTACGTATAAGCTTGTTTGTTACCTTTGTTTTATCTCATCTTATAAAGTGGATCAATTATGTATATCTATCTATACATATATACAACAAATACATAAGTTACTGAACCTAATCTCAATATTATATACATCGAGCTTATAGGTAGCTCAAGTGCTCAAGCCCACCAGCGGGTAGCGTTCTCAATTTCCCTTCAAAATCAAAATCAATCAAAATCAAAATCGTTTATTCACATGGGCCCCAAAGAGGCACTCATGAAAGTTAATGATTCTTTTGCCAGATTCGCAAAATTACAGCCATCTCGAGAAGAACCTGGCAAGAAACTCAGCGGCGCATTTATTATAATTCATTTTTTTTTAACAATATCTTAGAATAATTACTAACATACTTGTGTATGTTAGTAATTATTCGTAATCTCTGTTTTTTTAGACGTGAGAGATTTTTTATAGTAAAGTTCGTACATGAAATCTCTACTTTTCCGTATACCATTAGTGGCCCAATCACTAAATTGTAAATTAGTGTTCACTTTTATTAATTTTTTGGGGCATATTTTATTAAATTCGTTTCAAATGATCGAGTCTTGTAATACGTCGTTTATTTATTGTCAAAATGTATATCTCCTTGGAAAACATTTGTATGATTGAATACAAATATGATGCATGACTAGCCTATGCTAACTATGTCTTTATCTCACTTGTTTATTTTTGAGTTGTTACGTTTAAATGTAGCACCTTGAATCATAATACGACAACAAAGAATGCCGATAGCGTGACCGAAATGATTCTTGGAACTACACATTTGCGTCTTTATGATACTTATAAATTACTAGCCGTGCCCCGCGGCTTCGTCCGGTATTATCAAGTAAAAAAGTAGCCTATGTGATAATCCTAGGTATAATCTATTTACATTCCAAATTTCATCCAAATCCTTTCAGTCGTTAAAGCGTGAAGAGGGAACAAACATACTTATAAACAAACTTTCGGATTTATAATATTAGCAGGATTTTTCTACCGACTTCACAAAAAAGGAGGTACAAGCTACACAAATTTCCCTTGGGGAGAAAACTTGTTCCCGCCGGGACTCGAACCCGATATGCTTAGAAGGCGGACGTGCACGTAATTAATGTTGTGAAAGTAATCATTATTTTCCTAACCGAGTATCATGTCGCCTTGTTATGACTAGGTTTCAAAGAAGCGGGTATTGTTTGCAAACATTGGCGTTATTTCTACTGTTTCTTTGAGATGTTTTTTGTAAATAAAAACTAAACGTAAACATACACATATTTACACTCACGACATCGCACTAAGTTCAAGGACTCGTACTGCGAGAAAATATACGTTAAAAATTACGTACAAAATCAAGCACAGACATCCCTTAGCAAGATGTTTTTTAAGGAATCGAACCCAGTTTCCACGGCGTTTAAATCTTAAAATTATATTCTTTACGCCATGAGATCAGTCTAGATTTGAAGTACTTACATGATATTATCTATTATAACTGGCATTTTCAAAAAACCAATTATTTTTAAATTACGTTATAAACTAAAAACTAAAATAAACTAACCAAAAATAACTATAAGTAGTTATAAATATGTACAAAACTTTTTTACAGTTTTTTTTCTTTTGGTTATTCTATTATGCCTGCGAGCTGTGGTCACTATTAGTACCCAACTACGTCGTAGAAAAATGGAGGGTTATAACATAAATGCTTTCACACACACAGCCGACTAAGTTCGATGACTCGTGTCGTGGGTGCTGGAAACATTCACATCACACACACAGCACCAGACACAAACTTTTGTGGAGAAAACTTGTGTTTCTACCGGAAATCGAACCCGATACCCACTGCTTAGAAGGCGAACGCACTAAACTAAGCCAATTATCGCTATATATTTGGTTGTAAACTAATAATAATGCATTCCGTACTGCCTAATTGCCGAGTTACAGTTTTATAAAACGCCCTTTAAAAAACAGTCGTGTGGCACTCGGGGACTGCCGCGGTAAAGCTATTGCATAGCATTTTTTATCAACTTATGCAATTATAATTATTTATTTATTTTATTTATGCAGTATTTTTTTTCCTGCCACCTAGAGGCGAGTTGCTGAACTAAAGAGACAAGCGTGATATTTCAAAAAAGTCATTAAAAGACCTGCTATTCATCGATAGATGGCAAAACTAAAAAGTATCACCGCTGTGCCGGTCGGAGTGGGGGGTGTTAGGTTATTTTCGTTACGGAATTTCTGGATTCGGTCTCCACGCTCAAGGCCCGCGATAGAAGCTACGCAATAGCTTAGAAATAGCAATACGTTAACAAAAAAAAAAAATAACCAAACCTAACGAGTATGGTATCAACATAAAGGAAATTAAAAGGGATTACAAAAACGTATAGGTTCACTTTTTTCAGTCGGGTTTTAATTCATGGAACTCGCGTCATCGTCACCGAACGGCCAATATTTGTTGAGCTCTACGCGCGATATATATTGCTCACGATCGGGGATCAACTTATAATGGTTATCTATAGTTTTCGCTTCTATCGGCAGTCTCGAAAAACTGCCCAGCATGTTTTTGAAGTGAAAACTTCTTTAGCGGCGTTGTGCACTTTTTGGGATGGAATGTTAAACTCGCGTCAGGACACGTGACCTGATCGAAAATTCGTAAGACGAAGGGAGAGTAGACTGCCGGCGCGGCGGCGTAAGAGAGGAAGTAATATCTCCCTACCCTCTCTTGCTACCGCGTTTCTATGGTGACGATGGTTATGTTATTTCTAGCCGAGTTTCTTGCCAGGTTCTTCTCGAGATGGCTGTAATTTTGCGAATCTGGCAATAGATTCATTAACTTTCGTGAGTGCCTCTTTGGGGCCCATGTGAATAAACGATTTTGATTTGATTTGATCTACTTACGTTACTGTTCAAGTTATCACTTCCGCCGGCACTCCCGGAGTGCAACCCGTTGTTTTTTTTCTTTTTGCATTAAGACACACTTATCAACCAGGCATCCGATCAGCATTACCTCGCCCGCGCTTATCCTAAAATTACCGAGCCGTAAACTTAATTTTTTTATATACTAGCCGTGCCCCGCGGCTTCACCCGCTAATCAAGTTAAAAAGTAGCCTACGTGTTAATCCTAGGTATAATCTATGTACATTCCAAATTTAATCCAAATCCGTTCAGCCGTTAATGCGTGAAGAGGGAACAAACATACTTATACACTTACACACACACACTTGCACACTTACACACAAACTTCGGATTTATAATATTAGTAGGACAGGCAGTGTCTCGCGGCTTCGCCCGCGTTAATTAAATTAAAAAGTAGCCCATGTGCTATTCCGGAACCTAAACTATCTACATTCCAAATTTCATCAAAATCGGTTTATTTATTACGGAGATACTTGGCAACAAACATTCACACACACACACACCACACACAGAAACTTTCAAATTTATAATATTAGTAGGATTACTTACTACTAACAAGCGGGTAGTAGTGCGCGCTTGTGTGCCGATGCCTTTCGGGTGCCGGCATAGGTACACATTTAAAAAACATTTGATCATACCTGAGATTCTCGGGCGTTCTTGTATAGTTTATAGAAATGTCGTGCGACCACACTGGCACAATAACTAATATCAGGCAAAGCCACTGCATTTTAAATCTTAGTTTATTCACAACACAGTAATAAAATTAAACCTCACATTACACACGTAGTTTTCTACTTCCTAATTAATAGATGTTAATTATTTAAATTGCACGAACAGTCAAACATTTTTCTTGTAATGAGACTTCGAAATTTACACTAAGTCAATTTAAGTCCTAAAGATTTGATAGACAAGATAATGGAAACTCAAAAACCTATTATAAATTATTATTTGAAAACAACACTCAATTTCCTTTAAACAGTCGTCATTATTTTAGTTGCATTTTTATCCCACATTAATATTATTTTATTTCTATCTGACACATATAATATCACTATAGTATTATAATATTTGTACACCAATTGACAACACAACAATTTTTCTTAAAAATTTTTAGCGGCAATTTCAACTTTTCTCGTGATAAATCGGCAACGACCGTGACTGGAACACATCCGGCAAGACGCGCGCGCGCAAACGCACTAGCTATTCTGCTGACGGTACAGATGCGCGAAAGGTCAACGCGAATCGTCCCGCACAGATGCGATCTGGGGCCTGCTTTACAAATGTTACAACCTTCCGAATATAATTACTCCTTGATAATAAATGTTGTAGGCACACAATATGACAAGGATGCTTGGAGGCAAACTGTACAAGCGCTTTCTGGCGACTACATAATATTATATACCTAGGTTAATATAATTCCTGTATTGGTCATTTAAGAATGTTTAAAAAATGAATGAAAAAAGCGCTGCCGAGTTTCTAGCCAGGTTCTTCTCGAGATGGCAGTAATTTTGCGAATCTAGCAGTAGAGTTACTTTCACGAATGCCTCTTTGGGGCCCATGTGAATAAAATATTTTGATTTGATTTGAATAAATTCACGAATTTTATGCATTTGCAAATTTATCAAACTGTATTTACATTTCAATGTTGAAGTACCAACCTTACCTTGAATATTACTATCTGGGGCTCAAGAAATTGTCCGACTGCAGCAGCGGGGTTTAAGCGACCTGATTAAACGTCGATGCAATTTTTAAAATTAATTTTGGCTCTATTTGAGTTTTGGAGCGAGAGCGAAAAAGACGTTTTCAACTGTGTATGATTTGGCTACACTCCAACGTTCACTCAGTATTAACGGCAAATGAACCACCATTATTAATAAAATAATATAAACGTAAGCAAAGCTTAAAAAGCCCGACTTCACCGCTTATGTTTTGGTTTTGGCTTGATCGATTTTGATAAAATTTATGTGAGACCACCTCTGAAGTATAATCTACCAAACAAAAAAGAATTTTGAGAATCGGTCCACAAATGGGAGATGTCGGTGAAGATACATAAAAAAATACATGTAGTCGAACATAGTACTTCCTCCTTTTTTAAAGTCGGTAAAAATTTACAATAGAAGAAGCACAAGTTTTGAAAAATAATACAAAATCAACAACGACATTATAATTTTTGCGCCAAAATTCCATCATAAATTATCATTCTAAATGCAATTGTCAGATTTTCTTATTTGTTAAACAGGACCTTGCTGTTTTTTGCAGCCAGCCTTCATTCTTGTCGTGCTCCATTTTTGAATTAGCGACGCGGGAGAATTAGAAATGCTGTTTTGTTTTCTTTGTTTCTTGACAATGGAACCCAGATTTTTAGTATTCTTTTTACATTTTAGTTTTATGTTAAAGATCACGGGAGATGAATATTAAAACCCAAAACATTTAACGCTCATATCGCGAACTTTTAAACGCAAATAAACAGATTTCGAAATGACTGGGGACGACAGTTCCTATACCAGCCATACATAGCCGACATCAACAGTGGATTAAAACATGTGAAGGACAAAAACAAACTGTCTAATAACAAAATCAAATGAGGTAACACACATAAAAAAAAATGTTTACTTGAGTACCTCCTCCTTTTTTGGGAAGTCGGTAAAAAAACGAGTTTGCCGCGGAAGTTGTTGATTTTGGATTATTTTCTAAAACTTTTGATTCTTCGAGTGTTAATGTGTAGGCAAATCTAACAAAGTTGAAATATGCGATTTTTGCTTTCGCTCTTCTAGAAGATTCTATCACTTTGTCAGGGCATGACTTGACTATGACTGGAACTTGGCTCTTTTACTTGCTGTTTTTCTATAAATATATAGATTTGTAAGTAAGCTTAGAAAAACCGACTTCACCGCTTTATCTTCGGAACCCTTGAACAGTTTTTTTTAATGCAATATAGGCAAGCATTTGACTACTATCTCACGTGATGGAAAGTGACAAAATATATATAAAAAATATATATGTATTCATTTAAATATATGTATATGTATTTAAATGAAAAAATACGCTTTATTGAGGATAACTAAAAACTACTAGTCCGAAGTTGATCAATGAAAGCACCAGCTTTCAAACAAAAAAAAACATCGAAATCGGTTAAAGAAGTTATCTTGAAAAAAAAATACAGTCGAATTGAGAACCTCTTCCTTTTTTTGCGCACTACTTTATTTATTTGTGAAGTTGGTTAATAAAGAAATACGATAAAAAAAGTAGTGCGCAAAAGAATAGGTCAATAGTTCGAACATCGACCTTAAGCTTACAATAATAATAATTATAATATTATGTTATATCTTCTCGCTGTAGCTGTATATACCTATTATATATATTTTATTGTCATGTATTGTGCCATATGTCTTTTTAACGGACTCCAAAAAAAGGCGGATTGAGTCGAATTTATAACCAAATTTTAAATTCGACTTTATTTTTTTTATGTGGTAACACCTCAGAACTTTTTCCAGGTGCAAAGCCATTTGGTCCCATTGAAATTTGTTCAAGATCTAACCAGTAGTTTTTGGAGTTATCCTCAATAATGCGTATTTAATTCTTTTACTCTGATCAAAGGTTCCGAAGATAAAGCGGTGAAGTCGGTTTTTAAGCTATGCTTGCAATTTAAAAAAAAACTATGCTATATATAGGCAAGCATTTGATCACTATCTCACCTGATGGAATGTGAAGATGCGGTAGAAGATGTAACCTAAAATGTTAACTAAGCGATAATTTTAGCATTTATAAACTACTCGCAACAAAGATACGTAATATTATTATAGGGTCAGTTAAGTGTCTCGGTTGCATATAAAAATAAAGCTGTACTCTTCTTAAAAAGCAGTCATTTTAGTAGATTTTAGTCTCTAGTCTTTAGTTTCTACTATATTATTATACTTAATAGTAATAGTATGCCCCTTTAGTGGTAGAGTGTTATATAAAGTTGTTAAAAGCGACATCTCGTCTGCTATGCTAGAACTACTAATAACTACTCTATATACTACTACTGTACTAATAAGTTTTGACTGCCATTCCGCCAAGTAGTTCATGTAGTTCTATGTAAAATTAACAGATGGCACAAAACAACAATAGTTAAAAACTGCTTTATGAACCAAAAAAACAATATAGGTATATTATTATATTTTGTACCTTGACATAGGCTGAATGCACATAGATTGTAGAGCCAATAAAAACACTAGACTAGATTACCCTCGGGGAGAGGGTCTCTCTTTTCTATTAGACATACGTAGCTTGGGTATCAGCCGCCTGTAAAAGAACACCTATCATTATATCTTGATGATAAACAACATTAAGTTAATAGCAAACTGAATATAAAATATAAATCGACTTACAATTAGAACTAAATCGATACAAGCACAAAACAAAAAAAGACGTGTGGCACTCGGGGACTGCCGCGGTAAAGCTATTGCATAGCATTTTTTATCAACTTATGCAATTATAATTATTGATTTATTTTATTTATGCAGTATTTTTTTTCCTGCCACCTAGAGGCGAGTTGCTGAACGAAAGAGGCAGGCGTGATATTTTAAAAAAATCATTCAAAGTTCTGCTATTCATCGATAGATGGCAAAACTAAAAAGTATCACCACTGTGCCGGTCGGAGTGGGGGGTGTTAGGTTATTTTCGTTACGGAATTTCTGGATTCGGTCTCCACGCTCAAGATCCGCGATAGAAGCTATGCAATAGCTTAAAAATCAAGGGATCCCTGCAAGTCAGTACAGACGGTGCTGCCAGTCGCTGCACTGAGGAAGATGTCATTGTTTTAAAAGGGGATTCCCCGATTTCACCACAATAAGTATCTAATGGAAATTTCCGGGCATATTGAACAATAACAATTTCGTAGGACATCAAAGTCACTGTTTTTAGCCCTATTTTGTTCCGGGGTCTATCTCAAAAATGGCTACATGTTTAAAGCTGTTAATATCCGTTATAATATCCTCTTATTAAACAAAACATACAAAAATCAATGATTTAAATAAAAAAGTTATAAGAGTTTCACCTCTAAAGATTTCTCTTATATGAAAATGTAGGCGCGAGATCTCAGTTCGAGGCGAACGATAAATAATAGTTTATTGACAAGGTATACATATATAGAAGGAATAAAGAGTTAAGTAAAGTTATACATGTTGTACCTGATGATTTCACATTGCAGTAAGTAATAACTTTTGTGATTGAACGAGCAAAGCGAGGTCTCTAAGTTGACTTGGGTGGTTCATCACTTTGTCCGCCCGTCCGTCTGTTAGAGGCATTTAGCGTCTAAAGTATACAAGCGAATAACTTCAAATTCTTAGAGAATATGTAAAGCTAGGGCTCAAAGCCAGAAATGTCAATTAAAATGAAATAAATGTTAATATTATGGGGGCACCCATACACGTAAGCGTAAGCAAAATATTTTTTATTTTTTTATCTATCCTTGTGAGGTCGTTGAAAATAGCTCTGCAAGTTGGGTACGAATGTGGTTTAAAAAAAATCTATGTTGTATAATAACAATTTGGTAGGCCACCAAAGTCGCTGTTTTTAGACCTATTTTGTCCCGGGGTCTATCTCAAAATCGGCTTCACACTGAACGCTGAAACTTGCATATACGAGTAGTATCCGTTAGTATCAGTTATATCCTGTACTTGAACAACAAATACAGAAATCAACCAATTATTATAAAGAAAAAAGTTATAAGCAATTAACATCAAAATATTTTCTATTAAACAACATGTAGGCGCCAGATCTCAGTTCGCCGCAAACGACTAGTCGGTATATATGACACAAAATTTATCAGATCGATGACTTGTGTCGTGGGTGCCGGAAACATTCACATCACACACAAATAATCACAAATATCTGTCTGAATTTAGTCATCCTCAGACCAAAAATCTAAGTTATCAATCTATACTAATATTATAAAGCTGAAGAGTTTGTTTGTTTGTTCGAATGCGCTAATCTCAGGAACCGCTGGTCCGATTTGAAAAATTCTTTCAGTGTTGGATAGTACATTTATCGAGGAAGGCTATAGACTATAATATATTTACAAAAAATTAGGGATCCTTACTAAAAGTCCAATAATCACGCGGGCGAAGTCGCGGGCACTGCTAGTCAGTCATATTATGTTCTGTCCGGTAGGTATAGGTACTTTAATATGTTTGTCTCAACAATCTCGAAGAGAGCCCTGCCTACCAGAAATCATCACCGAAAGAACAAAACATGGCGCTAACTATGCACCAAGGACGCAGCGCTATATTCAGATTTCTAAATTGTTTATTAACATGGGCCTTATAGAAGCACTCCTGGAAACTAATGACTCTAATGCCATATTCTATTATTCCTCAGAAGTTAAGGGAGTGATTTAGGAGACATTCTTGGTGAATGTCTCCTAAAACACGTGAATATGTAACCATTATACTCGGCAATCATAAAAAATCCTGATAAAAATCGTCGGAATCTGTATGATATTATGATTATTGACTCAGATTCAGACTGTTTCTAAACATTTATTTATTCCAAGACCTAGTTTTACAATATAAATATTCAAGTTATAAAAAAGGTTAAAGATGGTTTAGTTAGACGATCTTTAATGTTCGGCAAAGTTACCAAAATGTTTTCTCCATTACCGCGCTGTATAGCAAGGCATATCCTCTGCCCCAAATACAACCAATTATAGATATTAATAGATTGTTTATTGTCTCCATCTTCTTCTTAATATACATATATATATATAAAATTTGGCATGCAGGTAGATGTTATGACGTAGGCATCCGCTAAGAAAGGATTTTTATTAATTCTACCCCCAAGGGGAAAAAATAGGGGATGAAAGTTTGTATGAAACTTTGTCAATTTTAAAATAATACTTCTTAACGCGAGCGAAGCCGCGGGCAAAAGTATACAATATAGTACAAGGTGTTACATCCCAACGGGTAGGTACAATGTCTCATATGGACCCTGTCGGGCGCAGCAGAAAAATACTCTTTCATTTGAAGAAAAATATCACGTGCAAATCTCATCAAGTTTTGTTTTTTGAAACGATTATGTTTCGTCCTTTTACATCAGAACACTGTAAATTATTTTATATAGGTACATACATTTACTAGACGGATGACTACTTAATTCGTTTCATATTTTTTTGAAGGGCGTTTTAACGAAATTCAAACAAAAAAAAAGTATAGTAGTGGAAAAAAAGTATACCCTGAAATCCCAATAGGGCATGAGATTTAAATATAGAAAAAGTTTTTTTTTTATTTCTTTATAGAATTTTTATCGTTACAAAATTACCTCTGCGTATCAATTAGCCATTTAAAAGAATATTAATAGTCATAAATAAAAATGCATGGATAATTCAAAATAGCAAAAGGTACGCCAACAACTGAATTGGTTCGTGACGTCAGTTTACATATTTTTATAGTCCTTTCAAAATCAAAATCAAAATCGTTTATTCACATGGGCCCCAAAGAGGCACTCATGAAAGTTAATGAATCTATTGCCAGATTCGGAAAATTACAGCCATCTCGAGAAGAACCTGGCAAGAAACTCGGCGGCGCATTTTTTTTAATTCATTTCTTTTTTTAAAACATTCTTAATTTCTAATACATAAGCTTGTAATACAAAACTTTCCTTGGAACTTTCTTTAATAGGATTGTGGATGTCACAGAAACAACGTCAAAATGGCCACGTTTATTCATTCTCGAACCAATAAGTACCTTCTAGGCAAGCTTCCTCCATCGTCGACCACATCGTCGCTCACCATTAGGTGAGATTGTGGTCAAGAATTTGCCTATCTTAAATAAAAAAAAACCTGTTCGCGATTCAAATATATTATTTCTATATAAAATTGAGTTTTTATAAATGACTAGCTGTCCCGGCGACCTTCGTTCCGCCTAACAGTCAATGAATGTGCATATTTAGGAAGCCATACCCGGCATGCGTTACAATGTCACGTGACTATATTATTACAACCTTCATGTTTATGTTTGCCTAGTACTTTACCAAATCCGAGTGACGTATGAGAAAATGGAAAGCATGTCGAAATGTAAAAAAAAAATTTAAAGAAATGTACGTTCTTAAAAAGTATCCTATGTCCTTCTCCTGGCTCTAAACTACCTCCCTGCCAATTTTCAGCTAAATCGGTTCAGCCGTTCTTGAGTTATAAGTGGAGTAACTAACACGACTTTCTTTTATATATATAGATTATTTTCAGCCAGGTCTTGGATAATTTGGGACGATCTCCGTAATTAACCCATCATTATAAATATATCAAATAAAGCTGCATTCCAAAATCTGTTTGTTTGTCATTTTACTTACATGGCCTTTTATTTTTTGACCAAAGGTCTACTATCATGGTCCCCCATATTTGAATTTGAGTTTGTACCTTTATGGTTTGGTGAAGAATTTAATACATAGTCGTAGCCTTCTACATAAAAATATAATGAAATTATGCATTTACCAGCAATAATACAATGTAAAGGATAATAATATATACCCACTGCGTATCATCGATATTAATAGCACAGTTAAAGCGTGTCCAACTTAATTGTAATAACGATAATCACTGTCATTTTGCTCAATGTACCTGCCTAAAAATTGATTATTTCGGTAAACAAATATACGATACTAAAGTTCCTATGTTGGGGAAAAAGTTTCTTCGCACTTTTAAAAAAAAAAACTTTTTTTTTTTAAATATAGTTTAGTTACATTTAACTAAAATGTAGGTACCATTTTGTTAGATAACTTTTTGCCATCTTGTAGGTAGGGACATGATCCCATTGCTATAGAAATTTTGGGACTTTTGATCAAAATACCGCGACAAGTGGTTTTGGCAGTCCTCTCGTGATGTTAAGCACTATCTACATAATGAACACTTCACATTTACCACAGTAGTACAAGACACTTCCAGCTACGCTTCATCTGTGTAACTCGTTTACCGGTTTTGTGTCCGAGCACGAGTATCGAACGAACATGACGTCAAACTATTTCAAGCTACCCTACCAAACAACATTAAAATGTATTCTACTTCAAAAAATTAGCTATTAAATACCCCCAACAATTAGATGTTACTAAATTAAAATAATTTCTCATGTAAGTGAATAATGTATTCTTATGAGAAATAAAGAATCTCAAACCACAAATATAAACTTTGAATGATACCAAAACCAGCCAGATACAAATAGAATAGCCAAGGAGATTTTATTACAAGTTCATACATACTATGACGCGAAAATACTTTTTCCCCAACGTAAATCCTGGATTTTTGTCTTTGTAATTTTTTTAAATACAGTAGCATTATGTTATAACTAAACCGCAACACTCAATTGCACTTATCGGGGCTTAACCCGTTTTAAACATTGCGTCATTTATTTATAACCCGACCAAATAAATCTGTACAAGGGAATTACTAAAAATAATGTAATGGACGATTATTTATTTTGACATCATAAAATAACATGACTATATATATATATATATAGTCAATATTGATTTCAAAGTTTGTTTAATATAGTGTATCTTGTGAGTGGCGTGTACTGGTGTAAAAATGAGTAGTGGTACTTATGAATATAGATCTTATAGTGATCAATATCCTTCAAAAACAAAGTTTTTTAAAGAAAACGCAGATTGGTTAATGATTGACCAAAAAAATTCTTTTAGAATTTTTTGCTTATATTGTAAGGAGTTTTATGATTCTAGCCTTAGTGACTTGATAAAACACAAAAATACAACGAAACACAACATAAATAAAAAAAAATTTCGTTCATGTTCAAGATGTCGTCATGCGGCCAGAAATCATACCTAATCAAAATCTTGATAAAATTAATCTTTCCGACGAAAGCATTTATAAAAATGTAGACAATATATCGTTTTCTAAACTGGCTAAAAAAAATAATAATTTCAAAACAAACTGCAAAGAGTTCATCATTAAAGCTTTATTAGAAATCCAAAAACGGTATAGCCTAGATGATCCACTGCTTCGCGCTATTTCTACGCTCAACCCGAAGAACTCGATCTCAAACGAAAAATCCGATATGGACATTTTGATCAAGTTATTGCCACGCATAGCTTCCATAAATATACAGGAACAGGAAGCTTTACATTATCAGAAGAGGCTCTTCCAAAATTATGGATTGTATGCGAAAAACAAAATTGAATACCACTAAACCTCCTGATGAATATTGGAGGTACTTATTGTTTATTATATATTATCATTATATGTTGCGTTGCCGTTTTACCTTTTAAGCTATTGCATAGCTTCTATCGCAGGCCTTGAGCGTGGGGACCGAATCCAGAAATTCCGTAACGAAAATAACCTAACACCCCCCCACTCAGACCGGCACAGCGGTGATACTTTTTAGTTTTGCCATCTATCGATGAATAGCAGGACTTTTAATGACTTTTTTGAAATATCACGCTTTTCTCTTTAGCTCAGCAACTCGCCTCTAGGTGGCAGGAAAAAAAATACTGCATAAATAAATAAATATAATTGCATAAGTTGATAAAAAATGCTATGCAATAGCTTTACCGCGGATGTCCCCGAGTGCCACACGTCTTTATTTTTGTAGTAAAAATTTTAATGATACACTTATCTACGATGCTAATATAGTTAATGGTCTATCTTATTTCCAGGTTGCTAAAATGGAGGATAAGGATGGAACGAAACTATTTGTAAAGCTGTCCAAATTCATGCTTGACATTTTGTGCCTATATCCTCCAACCTCACTCCAACAAGGATTGACAACGCGAATGTCTTTAGTGAAGTTAACAAATACAATTGGAATATAAGCTAGTCGTTCGCGCCGAACGACTAGCTTATATTCAAGTTGAGATCTTCGCGCCTACATTGTGCCCTGTGATTTTGTCTCATAAAGAAAAACTTTTGAGGTTATTTGCTTTTAACTTTTTTATCTATATAATAATTGTTTGATTTCTGTATTTGTTGTTCAAGACAGGATATCACGGATATTATACGTAAGTTTTTTTTTTTTTTTTTTTTTTTATGCCTGATAGGCAAGCATTTGACCACAATCTCACCTGATGGTAAGTGACGATGTGATCGAAGCTGGTAAACACACTAGACCTGGAATACGCAGGCTCTCAAGGATAACTGCCGGAACACCGTATTTGGCTTGGCGGCAGACTTTCAACTTGATGGTGGTAAGCTACTTTAGCAAGCCAGGCGAGCAACTCACAAAATGCTCTACTACCTCTCAATCACCACATCCTTATCACTTATCTTTTGTTGCTATGGGATTCCATTTGAATTATGCAAAAAATAACCTTAAATCTTTAGAGATTTGGTCTCTTTCGAATTGAAACCGATCGTAACAGAGATGGGTGCTGTTAGCAGAACAAGGTATCTAAGCACCTTAAAGGTGCTTAGATAGAAATAACGCAATTTGCGTTATTTCTTTTCGAACCGGGCAACTGATCAAATGATCACATTGTGTTATGTTACAAAAGTTATTACTTACTGCAATATGAAATCATCATGTACAACATGTATAACTTTACCTGTTTATTCCTATTATATTGGTATACCTATATATAATATAATAATATTATATATAATAAATTTGGTATACAAATATAATAACCTGTTTATTCCTATTATATTTGTATATCTATGTACTTGTCAATAAAGAATTACTTGTTCGCCTCGAACTGAGATCTCGCGTCTACGTTTTGTCTATTAGGGTTAATCGCTTTTAATTAAAAAAAAAAGATTTTATTTTGTATTTGTTTAATAAGAGGATATAACGGATATCATTATAAATGTTTATAATTTTAAGTTGCATTGTATCTTTAATTGTAAGCTTTTTATTTTGATTTATAGTTAGTAAAGAAACAAAAAATAACTGCGCGCTGGCATTGTTGGTTGGCGAGTTCACGTTTTAAGTAGTAGGAATCGGGTTCGATTCCTGATGGGAACACAATTTTTTAGTGTAATAGTGTGTGTGTGTGATGTAATGTTTCCGGCCCTCACCAGACAAGTCATCGAACTTTGTATGGGGCTTTGAATTATTTGATTTTATTGCTTTGCTTTTATTTAATAAATAAGTCTGCCGTAATACTGATGTTTTATTTTTAAAATATTCATTATTTATTTTAGATTTTAATAGCGAACTTTAATAAATAAAAAAATAATTTCTAAATGAAAAATATTTAGGTAAATAATTTTGAATAAAAAAATATTAAAATTTTAAATACAAGAATAAAGTATGTAGGTAGAATTTTATCAAAATTTGTGTTTCTAGTTCTAGGTGTGATTGTGTGTGTGAAGTAAATGTTTGCGGCACCCACGACACATGTAATTGAACTTTGTAGGTAACTGTGAGCGTGAAAGCGTTTACGTTTACTAAGAAAATAATTTTGAAAATTCGCACTCTAAGGGGTTAAAAATTGGATTCAAAGTTCAATAACAAACATAACAAATTAAACGTAAGCAAAGCTGTAAAAAAACCGGCTTTACCGCTTTAGCTTCGGAACCCTTAATCAGTTGAATTAAATACGCGTTATTGGGGATAACTACAAAACAACTGGTCAGATCTTGATCTAATTTAAATGGGAAGCACCAGCTTTCTAACAAAAAAAAAAAAAAACATGGAAATTGGTTCACATAGAAAGAAGTTATGAGTTAAAACGGATAAAAAAAATTACTCTACTCCGTTTTTGTGAAGTCGTTTAAAAAAATAAGAAGCAAATTTAACATTTAATTATAAATCTCACGCATTATCCCCATAGCTAGTCAGCAAAATCAAAATTATTAGCGTGGGCCCCAAAGAGTCACTCATGAAAGTTAAAGACTCTACTGCCAGATTCGCAAAATTACAGCCATCTCGAGAAGAACCTGGCAAGAAACTCGGCGGCACATATTTTCATAAATTTTTGAATTGAAAACTTCTTTAGCGGCGTTGTGCACTTTTTTGGATGGGTAAAAAAATGTAAACTCGCGTCAGGACACATGACCTGATCGAAAATTCGTAAGACGAAGGAGAGGAAGTAATATTCCCCTCTCTTTGTACCTTTTCTATATTACTTCCTCTCCTTCGTCTTACGAATTTTCGTGTTTATACTTTCTCTAAATGTATGCCTGTTCCTGCTGTTTACAATGTTAATGTTCAAGTTTTCACTTCTGCCGGCACTCCCGGAGTGCAACCCGTTGTTTTTATTTTTTTAATGCCATATATGTAAACTTTTGGCCGCTATCTAACCTGATGGAAAGCGATGATGCGGCCGAAGATGTAGCATGCTTACCTAGAAGATACCTATTCACTCTAGACTTGAATACTCCCATATTATACTGTTCGGGGAACAAAGACGCGGGCAGTGAGTTCCACTCCATCGCTTTACGGATGATAAATGTAGAAGCGAAACGCTTTAAGCGGATATGAGGTATGTCAATCATACTTTTTTTTCATTCTTAAACAATGGCGTAGTCACGCCAGTCATTTATCTCGTTATATTCAACGGTATTCGTAAGACGCGATATTCTAACATAAAACCTAATTTTAAGCGACTTCCCAAAAAAGGAGGAGGTACTCAAGTCGACTGTAATTTTTTTAATTTTTTTTTATGTGTGTTACCTCATAACTTCTCTCCCCGTGAGCCGATTTCGAATATTTTTTTTTAATTTGATATATGTACTAATTAGTCCCATTTAAATTTGATCAATACCTGATTAGTAGTTTTTGAAATATCGTCAATAATGCTTATTTTGTGGACTACTTTGACAATGTTCTCGTTTACCCGACTTCAAAAGTTACCTCATAACTTCTATCGTTGTGAGCCGATTTTGATGATTATATTTTATTTGAAAGCTGGTGCTTTTCCTGTGGTCTCATTGAAATTTGATCAAGATCTGATCTCTAGTTTTTGAGTTATAGTCAATAATGCGTGTTTAATACATTATATCTGATCAAGGTTCCGAAGATATAGCGGTGGAATCGGTTTTTTTAAGCTTTGCTTGCGTTTAATTATTTTTGTTACTAATCCTTTCACCTTCACCCTTGTGACTGTGAATAATCCTTTGAATCAGTATTCGTACCAATAAAACTTAATTGGCTTTATTAAAACCTTCCCTGCGGTTTGGGACGTGTCCGTCGCTTTTATAGAGGTACCACAATTCAATTCGATTTCGGTCCTCTATAATGTTTTTACGATTGTCGAGTTATTATAGATTATGCTATCTGGGGTTGTGAGTAATTGATTAAATCGTGTTTAAATATAACTTCGACCAGTTGATTGTAACAGGAAAAAGCTTTCTTGTATTTTATTTATATACTCGCTATTTAATATTTATGCAATGCCACGTGACTAAATTATTACCTCCTTCAAGATTTTGTTTGCCAATACTTTACCAAAGGCGATGTTTCAAAATTGAAGGAGCCTGGGCCAGCACCATGTACCATATACATACATATAGCTATACAATATAGTAACCGTTTTTGAAACTTTTTCACACACACAATCACAACTTCAATCATGTTTATGTGAGAAAAAGGAGTTGCCGTGCACGTACCACGGCCGGTGCAACTCTGCCGAAACGTCGAGATTAGTCAAAATAATGCTATTTAGAAAATAAAAGCGCGAAAAGACACGGTTTTCTCACATAAACATAATCGAGGGTGGTAAGTACGCTGGGCCTAGTTGTGACTGGCTCTCAAGTTTGTTCTGTTGTATTTTATTGTTTGTCACGTCATAACTCTGTTATTCTTGGAAAGTGATTTCCAAACCAGTTGAGTAATTTGGTTTTTAAATAAAAATTACTTTAAAAAAGATGACACGAAGTAAAAGAAATTGCGTTATTTAAAGTAATTGCGTTCGTAATAAAAAATCGCTTTACTTTTAAGTTGTGTTTCTAGAATAGTCCCAATAAAATGCATACCTCCGGCTTCATCATCAGATATTGATGATCCGAAAGGTAGAGGTCAGGTTTTGCCGCGAAAGTGAAAAAATGGCGTTCTTGATTTTGTACAATTTTCCAAAACTTGTGATTCTTCGAGCGTTAATGTGTAATAATGGTGGATTATTAACCGTTAATACTTAATGAACGTGCATAAGTGTAGGCAAATCATACAAAGTAGAAAAACGTGATTTTCGCCTTCGCTCCTAAACTCCAATGGAAGTTCTAGTAAAGTTTTTACCACTTTACTAGGGCATGACTTGACTATGACTGGACCTTGACTCTTTTACTTAACTTTGTCTGTGACTTGTGACTAGGACTTTTAATATGAAATACACTTGAAATATTTTATTACTTGACACTGGCTAAATGCACAAGCTAGCGAAGCTAAAATTAAGAAAAAAAAAGTAGAGGTCTTGGTATTTAGTATGCCAATCACAGTTTGACAGTGACAGTAATAGTGACCAAAACAGTTACACCACAAGTTATTCACCTAAATCTACCCATAAATAAGATTTTCCATACTTTTTTCCTAACAATCGTTAAAGAAATCCGAAATGAAATGAAAACTGAAAAATAATTACCCAACTTTTGTTTTGGCGCCGGCGTGTGGCCAGCGTTCAACACTTGGAGAGTTGCCAGCTGCGATATTCGAGAATAATTTTTAATTGTGGCAGCATCGCAGCGATTGAGCCAGCGTTGTGAAGCTGGTATGATTTTTATAACATGTGATATGAAAACGTTTCAGACGGCTGGAAGAAGTAATTATTTAGCTTTGCGCAATGCAGTCTTTGTGCTTGGAATTATTAAAGATTTTTCTCGTTAGCTCGAACAATTTATACCTATGTATACTAAATGTACCCGGCATGCGTTGCAATTCCTCGTAAAGAAAAAAGTGTTATACCTCTTTAGTACTTTGATACAATACTAAAAAATTAAACCAGAACCACGACCTTCGCCGACATACACAAGACAATTCGCCAAGGTTTCATCATATCACATCTTATCTACATATCTTCAAAAAGCCATTGTAAATAAAATATATGAGGAAATGTTTCTATTTTCAACCGACTTCAAAAAAGGAGGTTCTCACTTCGAAAGTATTTTTTGTATTTATGTTACCCGATATCTCCGCCAATTATGTATCGATTTTTACCGACTTTCCAAGAAAGGTGCAGGAACTCAAGTCGACTGTATTTTTTTATTGTTTTTTTTATGTGTGTTACCTCATAACTTCTTTCCACGTGAACTGATTTCGAAATTTTTTTAGTTTCAAAGATGTTGCTTTCCAATTAGTCCCATTTAATTTGATCAAGATCTAATCAGTAGTTCTTGAAATATCGTCAATAATGCGTCTTATGTGGACTACATTGACGATGTTTTCTCTTCAAAAGTTACCTCATTATAATAAATCATCTCTCGTTGTGAGCCGATTTTGATGATTATTTTTTATTTGAAGGCTGGTGCTTTCCATTTAGTTCCAATTGAAATTTGATTAAGATCTGATCTCTAGTTTTTGAGTTATCGTTAATAATGCGTGTGCAATACATAAAATCTGATTAAGGTTCCGAAGATAAAGCGGTGAAGTCGGTTTTTTTAAGCTTTACTTGCGTTTAATTATGTTTTTTTTGGTTTGGTAGAGTGAGAGGTGGTCCCATACATAGCTTATATGTTCATTTCAGTTTTAATCGAAATCCGATAAGCCGTTACAGCGTAAAGAGATAACAAACATACTCACCCAAATTTTCAGATTTATAATATTAGTTGTGATAGATGATTTAATATACCTTTTTTTTGTTTCTTAGAAATCTAGCTATCTACGAGCCAATTTCCTATATTTCCTAAAACTAAAATAAAATAATTTAATATACCTTAACATCTCAATAGTATAATCATCATTATCATCATCATCTCAGCCGCAAGAAGTCCACTGCTGGATATAGGCCTCCCCCAAAGATCTCCAAAAATAACGGTTGTTAGCGGCCTGCATCCAGATGACAGACGCTGGCGTCTTCCTGCGACCTTCACTATGTCGTCCGTCCACCTTAATAATATCAAGACGTAATTCCTTTTGTCTGTCTGTTGTTTTGTGTTGTTTTTGTGTGGTGTTGTTCAAATTACACGACGGGTATTGTCATATTCCTTTAATAGATTTTACTATCCTAGAGTTTTTTATTTTCTATTTTTTTATTTATTTAATTACAAAACAACTGCTACAAACATTAATAAAAGTAAAGGCCAATTAAAAGATTTCACTGACAATTTTAATAACTATTTGCAAATAAACAAAATTATATACTTATGTCCAGTCGTGCCCCGCGGCTTCGCCCAAGTTTTTCAAGGGAAAAAGTACCATGTATTTATCCTAGGTATAAGCTATGTGAATTCTAAATGTCATCCAAATCCGTTCAGCCGTTTCAGCGTGAAGAGAAAACAAACAAACTTACACACAAACTTTCGGATTTATAATATTGGTTAAATTTTATGTGATAAGTACCTACACCAAGTTATTGTCTCAAATAATTGTAGATACTTCATAAATATGCCAGCAGGAAAACCGTGATTGCAAGTATCCTGTGTCCTTGGTTGACTCACAGTTACAATATAGTAATTTTTTTTTTTTCTGATGACTAATTCTAGCTATTGGCCGCTTGCCTATATTATCTAAAACTAAACTAGAACGATACATACAGCAAAGACCTAAGTTACCTACAAGACATCGAGCTTATAGGTAGGAAGAGGGGACAAACACACTTACACACTTTCGCATTTATAATATTAGTAGAATGCGTAACAGAAAGGTGTAGCAATACTCAAGCCACGAATTAGGCTACATGTAATTGACAAGGCAATGTAAAAAAAATAATTTTATTTAAGTCGCTAACGCATATTAAGTATATTATATGTTATAGGTATTATCGTTTTTGTTTTATGTATTTAGATTTATCATTGGATAAATATTTGTTTAATAAGTTAACTCACATTTACATATCACCCGCAGGTTTGCCTGAAAATCAGCGTCGAGTTTTGTGCTTGACTTTTGTGCTGAGGCAAACCCATTTCGGCATGCATAATATATGTATAATATATAAATATTATATCATTAATTATTAGTTCATAAGTGTTTCACTGTTATTGTTATTTGTAATATTATTATTTTTTGCTACGTGTCGAAATAAATTATTTTTCTTTCATTCTTTCTTTCATATTCTGTAGAGTTGGAAACTAAACAGAAAGAAAATTATTGAAACATACATTCAAACGATTTAAAAACATTACAGTTAAAAGTTTCAACGCGAGCCAAAAAATTCATTTCTCTCCGCGGCAAGAGATTCTTTCTAAAAGCCTGTAGTAGGGTGACTATAGGGTGTATATACTGTACACTCTGTGTACTGTATACACGGAAACAACGTTTAGTACTTAAGGACTTCATATACAAAGCACTCCTAGGCTTTGTTCATCCTGTACGCGCACTCATTATGCTGGATAGGCAAGAATTTGATCGCTATCTCACCTGATGAAAGTGACGGTGGAACATGCTTGTCTATAGGTACCTACTCACTCTAGATTTGAAGACACCCAGATTGAAACTTTCAGGGAATAAAGACGCAGGCAATGAGTTCCACTCCTTCGATATACGGATGATAAACGTAGAAGCGAAACGCTTTGAGCAAACTAAAGGTACGTCATTCATTTATTATATCATGTAATTCCCGAGTACACTCTCCAAAACTTAAGCGATAGTGATAGCTTAGTCTCGTATGTTGTTAGTTGTTACACTAGAGCCTATACAAAACGTTGGCAGCGCGAAGGGAAATGTCGCAGGCGCGCGCCCGGCCCGCGCGCCTCGTCCGCTTTGTATATCATGTCCCTTAGGCTTAGCGCGGTTGCTCTAGATGGCGATGGAGCAGTTTAATTTTTAAGTTGATGTGACAATATTTAAACATAATATTCTTCTGTACCTACGTGTGTCTGTGACTGAACTCCTCCTAACTAGGGATGCAACGATACGGCTATTACGATACCAATACAAATGACGAATACATCGTAATGGCCAAATACGATAACGAATTACGATACGAATGCATTACGATATTTGTTTAATACCATTTTGATGAATTTATTGGAAGCTTTGTTGTATGTTATTATTGTAAGACTAAGTAAAGTAAAAGTATAAAAAAAGTTATGCATTTTTAATCAATATAATTATTTATTAATTTTAATAATTTTATCAATTTTCATCATTAACTTATATTTTAAATTGTTACTATTTGTTACATTTAATGACTATTATTTAATTTTAATTGTAGTCGTAATTTATTACTGGCAAATTCTTATTCAGAAAACACAACATTTTTAAGTTTTTTCCCTTAAGTCGGTTTCTCTCACAACCTAACCTCACTCCTCCTTAAAACTGTCAATGCCAAAAGTGACGGATGCGAAGCGTTCAGAAATTGACGCGTTATGCGTTTCGTTTCACCCGAAACAGTAAAAATTTAAAAATTTTGAAATAAATTTATCGTAAAAATATCATATCGTAATATTTACGATAACGAATGATCGTAAAGGTTTACGATAATCGCCGATATACGATTATCGTATCGGTATCGTTGCATCCCTACTCCTAACACATATAAGGCAAATTTTTTACTTAAGAAACGCGGGCGTAGCCGCGGCGCACGGCTAGTTGCAAATGATTCAGTAACATTGACTTGCCTAAAAGTATTAAGTTAAAAAATATCAAGTTTATTTCAGTTTTATGTTTTTGTTCTAAAAATAGGCGATTTTTAATACTGACTCTTCAGAAAAGTACCTTAGCTAATTATCAAATAAATAAGTGTGAAATTTAATTTTTCTTGTAGACATTATTGTCCAAAAAAACGGTCAAGTGTGAATCGGACTCGCGCACGAAGGGTTCCGTACCATTATCTATAAAAACGGCAAGAAAATCACGTTTGTTGTATGGCCCCCTAAAATATTTGTTTTATTTTAATAATAATTTATTTTTTTAAGGGAATATATAACTTCATATTCTGTGAATATTTCAAATGTCTATCTGTTGCCGTTAACAATAGAGAGCAAAAACGAGCAAAAATATCATGTTTTTTGTAGGAGCCCCCTTAAATATTTATTTTATTCTGTTTTTTAGTATTATTTGTTATCGCGGCAACTGAAATACATCATGAAAATTTCAACTGTCTTACTATCACGGTTCATGAGATACAGCCTGGTGACAGACGGACGGACAGCGGAGTCTTAGTAATAGAGACCCGTTTGGGTACGGAACCCTAAAAATTTAATTTCACTTTCATTTCATTTATTACACACACAATTACAACAGCATTACAGCCTAAGCCAAGACGATGTTATATGGAAATGCATAGCACTAAATCGAATATAAAATTATATATAGTTAACTTTCTGCACCGCCTTTGTCAATTGCGGCAGGGAGACATTAAAAATATCTAGATCATTCTATACACTATTTATCATTCGTATTGCACGTGACAAAGGTGAAAACTTAAGTAAGTTGGTCCTCGGTGCTGTTCCATCAAAATTAAGTTACCCCGAAACAAGTAATTCTCTTATTTTCGTTGAGTAACTGTAAATAAAATAAATTAAATTTAATTAAAGGCAACTGTATGCGTAAAACTCATTAAAAGCAACTGAAAACTGAATGTAAAACACGTAAGTTCATTAGGCTCGCTGCCGAAGCGTTAAGGCTTTTCCTGGTGTGGTTTTTTTTCTCGCTCGCACATTTCGATGTTTAACATCGAGATAGGAAACAAACTTGCGTTTATTACTTAGGATACAATCCTTGATGCTTAAAACATTTACTTTTACTGGGAAACTAGCCGTGCCCCGCGGCTCCGCCCGCTATCATCAAGTTAAAAAGTAACCTATGTGTTAATCCTAGGTATAAGCTATGTACATTCCAATTTCATCCAAATCCGTTCAGCCGTTACAACGTGAAGTACAAACGTACTTACACACAAACTTTCGGATTTATGATATGGCTAGTTGACCCCCGCGGCTTCACCCGCTGATGATGATGATAATTAAAGTAGCATATGTCCTAATCCAGAGTATAAGCTACCTACATTACAAATTTCATAAGAATCGGTTAAGTAGTTACGGAGATACGTGGTAACAAACTTTCACACATACAATATCTTTCGCATTTATAATATTAGTAGAATACTAGTCGCTACGAGACCTCGCGCCTTTATTAAAACTTAATATGAGTACATAAAAACTTTTGAGGTTAATTGCTTAATTAATGTTGTGTACGGCTTGAAACACGTCTAAATTTCGAGAGTTGACTGAGTCAGAGTCACGCGCCGAGGCTCGAGCCGCTCGCCTCTGCGTATCGCGCGTCTGACTCATCCTGATGAAGGACAACAAATTTGTCCGAAACTAGTTGACTACAAAGTAAGTCGAAATTTAGACGTGTTTCAAGCCGTACACAACATTAATTATGTGTAATACTCACGATAGTTTTAATTTTCAGGTTAATTGCTTATAACTTTTTGTTAATAATAATTGTGTACCTAAATATGTTACTATTTTTTTTATTTTCATTCATTTATCACTCCACCATCCCAACATTCACTTTTTGTTTGTATTGCTTGCCAAATGTTGTCTGGAAGAGATCGCTCTTAGCGATAAGACCACCCATCGTACATATGTTTATAAGTTTCTCTGTAAGCTGTATTTATCTTTTGATTGATACAAACTTAAAAAAACCATCTTTTAGATGTCATATTGGATTTACAGTGATTATTCTCAGCAAGCCCTTTCATTTCATAACCACATTGTAGGTGTGCATTAAAAATAACTTGTCCGCCATTTTAGCTGTTTCGCCATGTTGGTTTTAGAATGACGTCACACAGCTGTATGTTGTATGTTTATTGTGTATGTTAATTTTAAGTTAAAAATTTGATTAAAATCTAGTAATTGCTAAACAGTGTGAATCTGTGCGAATGACTGTACCAACACAAACCTCTTTTGGTTTAATGGTACTGTACCTACTATAAACTGTATGTAAAATTTATATTAAATAAATTTAAAAAAAAAAAGCTAACCATCATGTCATCCAAATTAATCGTCAGTAAAAAAAGCTCATCGGTTGACGATTAAAATTAAGTTACAAGATTCCACACGAACATACAAAGTTACATACATACACATACATTGCAAGTTAAATAAAAGCTTGTTAAAAAAAATTTTGCCACCTTGTACGGGTGTGCCCCCTTAATATTTTTATTCATATCACTTTAAATGCAATATTTGGCTTCGGGCCCCAGCTTTACATATTCTTCGAGAATTCGAAGGTGTTTGCTTCTATAGACGCTAAGTACCTCTGACAGACGGACAAACGGCCGAACAAAGTACTGAACCATCCAAGTCAACTTAGAGACCATGTTTGACTCGGTCAAATCCCTACTTCCCTACTAATATTATAAATGCAAAAGTAACTCTGTCTGTCTGTCTGTTACGCTTTCACGCCTAAATCACTGAACCGATCTTGATGAAATTTGGTACAGATATAGACTAGAGCTTGGGAAAGGACATAGGGTACTTTTTATCCCGGAATTCCCGCGGGTCCAGGACTTACGCGAGTAAAACCGCGGGACGCAGCTAGTCTCATAATAAATAATCCTACAAAAAATCCCGCGACAGCATATCTATATATTAAAAACATATATATGGATAAATATAGATAGGACCTTGGAGAAGAAAATAAGCTACTCGAAGTACTAATCCTGCGCAGACGAAGTCGCGGGCACCAGCTAGTATGTCTATGAGCTATCGCCGAGCCTGTGCGTGGTACACGGGAGAAAATTGAACATTGATCGTCTACACGACCACTTATAAGCACATTGCACATATCAAGTGCAAGTTCGGTGCTCGGCTCGCTGGGTTGTAGACGTGAGAAACAATTTCCGCCGGTAAATGGTGGAATTTGAGCGCAAACGACAGGGACGGACTAGGCCCGGGGGTAGTGAAAGATCGAAGTCAAAAAAGGTCTCAATATTAAATAGAAGGCGCAATGAGTTTAATAATAATAATAATAATTCTTTATTGCAGACACATGATCCATATTTAAAAACGTACATAAGGAGTAAAAAACTATATTAAAAACTAAAATAGAATTAAATAAAAGATGTGTACAAGAAAAACTTTGTACATGTAAGAAAAAAAAAAATTTGGTGGCAATCTCCAGCCATCGTCTGTACGTTGTTGAATGGCAAAGTCGATCCGACAGACTCTTAACGATCTGGTTCTTACTCCTGCCAACTCTGGACATAAATTTCGCTATTCTCTTACGCTGAATTGCGTTAAATGAGTCCACCCGGGCATCCACGTACATTTGAGAAGCACTACAATACCGTTTCAGGCCCATTAGGTGCCTAAATACGTTATTGTATGCCACCCGTATACTGTCATGTGACTTTTTAGTATAGTTAGTCCAGAGTTGGCACGTGTAGAACGTCTGACAGAAAGACCTAAATAAGGTTATTTTCACGTCAGGCGCCGCCCTAAAGAATTTTCTTGCAATCATATTACCTACAATACATAGCGCCCTACGCTGTCGTTCCATATCCGCGTCATCTTTTAGATTGGACGTCACGATATGGCCAAGATACTTGAAGCTCTCTACCGTTTTTACAGGTTGTCCGTTAAGATAAACTGGGGGTACATTTTGTGGTCCCTTTCCCGACTTGAAAATCACCAGCTCTGTCTTTTTCACATTATACACAAGCTCATGTTCGGTCGCATATTTTCCGCAGATGTTTAATAGCTTACGCAACCCTTTAATCGAAGGACTGAGCAACACCATGTCATCGGCGTAGCTCAGGTTGTTGACATACCTGCCATCCAACTGGAGCCCCACTGGTGTGCTGCTCAGTTCCACGATTAGATCATTCACATATGCGTTGAACAAATCGGGAGAGGTAACACCTTCCTGTCTTACCCCGCAAGAAAGCCGGTAGCTATCAGAAACCTCGCAGCTCCATCTGACGTTGTTGGTCTGATTGCTATACCAATAAGCAAGGAGATCAACAATCTCAGCTGCAACACTGGTGTCCATCAGCTTTCGCCATAAGAGGTCATGGTTGAGCGTGTCAAACGCGCGGCTTAAATCTAAAAAACATGCGTATACTGTAGTGTTATGTTCCTTATAATAACCGACAACCTGTTTCAATGAAAAAATTGCGCTATCAGTCGATACCTCTGGCCGAAAACCGAATTGACCGTCGTCATTTCTAGCGCTACTGATATGGGACTGAATAGCACGTTCAAGTACCTTGGCCACTACCGTAGCCAGTGAAATTGGTCTATAATTGGTCAAGCTCGAGATGTCACCGGTTTTGTTTTTAATTATAGGGACCACAATAGTTCGAATAAGCTCATCGGGTAAGTAACTGTGTCTCATACAAAGACTAAAAAGCCGCGCCAGCACCTCACAGATATGCTGACCCCCATACACTAAGTGTTCCAGACTAAGGCCGTCATGACCGGGAGACTTACCACGCTTCATACTTCTCAAAATCATCTCGATTTGTTTTGACGTAATCGTAACGTGATGAGTCACCGGGTCATGTGGTGGATGTCTATAACTAATTGAGCGATTATTTTGATTCATTTTTAAAACATTAAAATGATCCCTGAATAACATGGCTATACTTTTCTTACAAGTTTCTCCTTCTACATTATTAGGCAAGCAACTTTTACTATCTAACTTTTTAGTCTCTTTCCAAAAATCTGTAAAATTATCTGCGGAGTGTTGGCGGGCCAGCATATCCATTTTAATTTTATCTTGGTTGCATTGCACGTATTTAAGCGCAGCCTTAAATTCCCTACGTGAGGTTGCCATGTTTTCATAATGACATCCCGAACCCGGCCTACCATATTGAACCCACAGTGAAAAATATTCTCTAGCTTTTACATGTAAGCGCCTGACGTGAAAATTCCATCCTATAACTTTTTGCCCCCTCTTTCTAATATTACACTCAAAAGTCCTTACCGCTGCTGATTGCAAGGTTTTCACAATATCGCTATACAGGTCGTCAATATATTTAAAATGCTCTTTAGATTTACATAAAACTCCCGCCTCAACACATTCCATATCTATGTACTTTTTATTCATTAAAATATTATCTTTTAGCATCTCGTTACAATACTTTGAATACATAAATTTTTGTTTCCGTTCTCTATTACCCCATAAATGTTTTATAACTACATGTTCATCACTATTATAAATTGTTTTCGGTCTTATCATGCTAAGGTTACAACTAATGACTAGAGGGAAGTGGTCCGACCAGAATGAGCCGTATTCAATGTGAACACCTGTTACCGTGTTGGCTGCAGCCGCAGTCACAATACAATGGTCGAGCCAACGACACGTGCCATGCGCCTCACTAACGAACGTGAAGGAACTTGTTTCAAGTCTTTCTAAATCTATGCATATAAGTGATTGCTCTTTACAGAAATCCACCAGCTCTTTTCCAAAAAGAGTACCCGGATGGGAATTAAAGTCTCCGAGAATTACCACGCACTCTGTGTCAGAGTTCTCGATAACGGCACTTATCATAGCAAGACAATGAGTAAATTCCGGTAGATTATCTTCACAATCAGTAGGCATATATATGCTAAATACGAGTAGACTGCGTTCGTTCTGAAATAAACGCACGGCCACTATTCTATCGCTATCACATTCAACAATATCAGCCCGAGTAAATAAACTCGATCGCCACATTAAAGCAGTTCCCCCATAAGGACGCAGTACAGTAGACGTATCAACAGATGATTTAGCGTAACATCCGAACTCCTTATCAATTTCTTGGATAAAACTTAGCTGGTCCGGCATTATCCAGGTTTCTTGAAGTCCTATGACCTGAAAGTTTTTACATAAATCACGGACATGCTGAGCAGACCTTTTAAATGACTTGCAGTTAAAAGAAACAAAATTTACAGTTTCGTCATGTTGTACATCCATATTTATTTATTAGGCTCAGCGGTATCGTTCCTATTTGAACGCTGTTGTCTGTATCGTCGAAATACCAAACCTTCTGGCCAAAAATCTCTCTGCAAGAATCTGTTCACTTTTGATTGTAAAACAGTTATCTTAAACGAGTTAAAGTTAGTTTCACGAGATTGACTTAATATTTCTGTACCGATACATTCCTCTCCCATATCAGCAATATGATTTTTAATATCTGTTTCGTTTATACTTTTCTTCGTGCGCGAAAGGTATATATAAGCAAATGATTCCGCCGCCTGTATTCTACTAGTGGATTGTAAAGTTCCACGTACATTTCTATATTTATATACAGGTTTCTTTCGAACTACAGTTGTAAAACCTTCATCATCACTTTCCTTACGTAATTGAACATTTGTGTCTGCAATATCTCTATACGTAGGTATGTACGGCGTTTCATTCATTGCGCTCAGCTGTTGTGGTCGTTGTATGTTTATGTCCACTTTATCGCTAGAGGCGGGTGGTGCCGAAGGCTCTGACGACCCACGAGGCGTCGTAGGTATTGTTGACATAGAGGACAGCGCGCCCGGGTCCCCCCGCTTACCTCGCACTACCTGCTCACTTCTAACATTTTTGTTCGTTCGATGCGTCTCCGTATTATGCTCAAACGCACCACATGCAGTTTGGGTATTTAACCTTTTATTAGGTAACATATTTCTAGTATTCTTATCGTTATGATAAGATCTAAGAAATAGATCTTCATGTTGCGTACTGCTTGTAGTGCAGGTTTCTCGTAAATCCGATAACATTCTTTTGACGTCATCTATTTCACTCCTAATGGAGTCGATATCAGAGGATATTTTAGTGTTTTCTTGGTCCATATCTGTTTTGGCTTTCATAGAGGCCACATCATGCTTGAGTAAGGTCATTTCCTTTAGAAAGGAAGTCACGTCTACATAATCAAATGAAACACTCGGTAGTTTATTAAGATTTTTGGCAACAAAAATCGGCAGAGATTCGGGCTCAAGTTCTTTTATAAGTTTAATGATGTCCTGGATACTTTTCTGTTCGGATCCCTCCTTTTTTCTCATTATTTTTTTCCTTGGGGCCATCAACTTAAATGCAATAGCTCTTGCGTTCTCGATGTCCTCACTTGAATATGCGCCTAAACATAATTGGATGATTCCTGTCTCGGGCAGAGTGTCAACCTTGTTGCTTATAAAAGCCAAGAGTTCGTTTATCACTAAATTGCACTGATCACAACGCGATTCACATGTTATTTCGTTACTTCCACGAGTAACTGCGTCAATAGGAGGGGATTTAAACATCGCCATCGCGCGTGCGGTGCACTCGCTAGCGAATAGCGGACTGGTTTGTTTAGCCCACATGCAGACGTCCAATTATTATAAAATATTTTTACCGACTTCCCATTTACTTAAGTGGACTTTTTTATTATTTTTTTCATTCGTGTTACCTCATAACTTCTCTCCACGTGAGCCGATTTCGAATTTTTTTTTAGTTTAAAAGATGTTGCTTTCTAATTGGTCCCATTTAAATTTGATCAAGATCTGATTAGTAGTTCTTGAAATATCGTCAATAATGTCTATTTTGTGACGAATAATGCGTACATTGACGATGTTCAGGTTTACCCGACTTCAAAAGTTACCTCACAACTTCTTTCGTTGTGAGCCGATTTTGATGATTCTTTTTTTATTTTAAAGCTGGTGGATCAAAGCTTGCTTGCGTTTTATTATTGTGAATAAAGTTCATGAATTTCACAATGTTATAAAAACTAATTAAGAGCCAGTCACTCATATTTTTTTATATATCTATTTCCATTTATAACTTCGATTCACGCTCTTATTTCTTCTACTACGTCAAAACAGGTAATCCTATGAAGCTCATCTAGTGATAAAGATGAGATGTAGAGGATTAGCTTTTGTTGTTACTACGTTAAACACGCATCCAGTTTCAACGACCGCAGAAAGTGTAGTTCACCCTAGATAAAGTTATAATTTCATTCCATTAACACAGATGAAAATTGATGACCAGACGATGTCCGGAGAATTTGACCCAGCCATCAATGGGAAATTGAACACTGGTCCAGTTGGGTGGCTGCCAAACGAAAATATCAAACTACTTTTACTGAGATAGAACAATCTAGTGTTCAAATACGTGAACGACGCAGATAATGGTGGATTCTTAAGTTATTTTATTCAAGATACCTAGTATGGGAACTTAGAGAATCAAACACTGGCATATTCAGATTTTTTAATAGATAGGGATGTATTTATATTATTAGATAGTCAGATATGTTAAAGGAAAGTATTTATTCTTTATGTCAGATAAGATTAAAAAGGGGAATAAAACAAATAGCACTCAACAATTTAGTAAACCGCTTGCTGAAGGAAACGTGCCCAAAATATTAGCTACGTTTCCACGTGGATAGGTAGTTGGGCAAAAAAATTGCGATGCAAATTTTTTACGACTACCTATACTGTCTGTTTAATCATGAAATTTTACTCGGATACCTAATAATTAGCTGATCGATTTGGATAAGAATTGTGCAGCATGGCTAATTTGATAGGTGACTGCCTAGTGAGTTTCAACTGAGCTAAATTACAGTGTTTCAAAGGACATAAAATCATTGTATTTTTTTTTATCTCTCATACCTCACCACTATCTCATCACTTATCATCAGAGGAGATAGTGGTCCTTTGATGATAAGTGATGATGTGGTCGAGGAAAGAAACACGCTATAATTAGCTTTAAGCTCAGATTGACTGGCTCTCAAATATAGCTGTCGGTATATAATTTTAATGCTTTTAGAAACAGTTTTTCTACTTAAGGGTAGTGAACTACCGCTGTTTGGTAATTAATTAAAGTAGTTAATTTAATTAAATATACTTATTTAAACAACAGACGCTAAGCAATAATAATAATTAATAACAAAATGGTATATATAGGTACTTTACATTTGAACTGCTCGTTGGGTTAGCCGGATGGCGTTCGCCTTCTAAGCCGGTATCGATATAGAGGTTCGATTCCCCGCGGGAAAACAAGTTTTCTCCCCAAAGAAAATTTGTGTTCCTGGTTCTAGTTGTGATTATTTAAAACAAACAAACGCATTCATACTCACAGCCCCACACTAAGTTCAAAGACTTGTATCGTAGTTGCCGGAAACATTCACATCACACACACATTACACCCAGAACCAGAAGCACAAATATCCCTTGGGAAGGAATTTGTGCTCCTGCCGGGATCGAACATCGAACCCAGGACCCACGGCGCAGAGGGCTGACACCTGTCCACTGCACCATGAAACTCACGCCAAGAGGCGTGTAAGAGAAGTGTTTCAAACACTTCTCTTACACGCCTCTTTGGTACCAAAAGATACACGTGATTGTGTATATAATGTGAATGTTTCCGGCACCCACGACACAAGTTATCAAACTTACTGTGGCTGTGAGTGAGAAAGCGTTAATGTTATATTTGAATGCATACTGAATCCGTCCCTGCGCGGTTCGAAGCGAGCCTACTGAACTCGATGAAATTAAATTGGGATTCGCGCCTGTTTCCGCCAACAGGGTGCATCCAGGTAATTAGACTCGCGAATCTTAATAGGAATGTACTATGCTGTGGACTACCTACAGCAGTAAATAAAGAAAGTAAAATAAATTGGTACATTTTTTTTATGCTAAATAGGCAAGAATTTGACTACTATCTCACCTGATGGAAAGTGACGATGCGGCCGAAGATGTGAGATGCTTGCCTAGAAGATACCTATTCACTCTTGACTTGAAGACTCCCTAGGGGAGCAATGACGCAGGCAATGAATTCCACTCCTTCGCTGTACGGATGACGAACGTAGAAATAAAACGCTTCTAGCGAACTGGAGGCATGTCAACCATAAATGGATGACGTTTGACAGTTTGTCTGGTTGTTAGATGGTAAAATGGGCATGGTGGAATTAACTCATGTAATTCCTGCGCACACTCTCCATAATGCAAACGATAGAATACCGATAGACTTGCGACCATACGTCTGTGACCGAGGCTCTGCAATCTGGTCTCAACTAGCTTATTATCGCCAATGAGTCTTTTTGCTCGTCAGTCAATAGACTCAAGACCTTCGAGCTGTTACTTAGTAAATAAATGTTTTAAGTTAAATGTTAAGTACTGATCTCTACCATTCAAGCACTTTCATTTGACGTCCATATTGAGGGGGTTAAACAAAAAATGTAATCCGCCATTTTGTGGCGGCGACCATCTTGAATTTACAATGATTCTGAATAAATCGTATTGTCATCAGAACTAAAGGTGTGCCGAATTCAGATCAATCGATCGACAGGAGGGTATACAGTTTATAAATTTGACCCAACAAAAAGGTCAAGCTAAAAAAACCGTTTAAAAATAACTTAAAGTGAGCTTTAAACTCGAGGCAATAGGGTGTAGTAACTGACTACATTACACTACTCGTCGCCGTTGTAGTTTCAAACAATTTCTGTAGATGGCGTTACAAATATCACCTTAAATAATACTCAACTATATTCTGTTCACCACAAAGACTTGTAAGTAATTATAAATAATATAAATGGAGTATCCTACTTCCTACTAATATTATAAATCCGAAAGTTTGTGTAAGTGTGTAAGTATGTTTGTTCCCTCTTCACGCTCTAACGGTTGTACGGATTTGGATGAAATTTGGAATGTAGGTACATAACTAAAACCGCCTATTGTTCCATTTTTTTAAAAATGTAATGTTTATCTATCCATCTATAACATATACCGACAATTAACACATAGGCTATTTTTTAACTTGATAATAGCGGGCGAAGCCGCGGGGCACGGCTAATAAGAAAATAATTATTTTAATTTAGTTATTTTATGTGTGTGTAAGAGCATATAAATTCAATTCTATTAAATAAAAACAATCCTACTAATATTATAAATCCGAAAGTTTGTGTGAGGTGTAATCTATGTACATTCCAAATTTCATCTAAGTCCGTTCAGCCATTAAAGCGTGAGGGAACAAACATACTTACACATTTACACACTGACGCACTTACACACAAATTTTCAGATTTATAATATTAGTAGGATTTTATAGATATTTTTTTATGTATGATTTAATAGATATTTTCCTTTCTAAATATACTTTTTTAGTTCTGCCTTACATAGTAATACTATAAAAATAAATTAACTGGACAAATTGTTTTATTTGTCCAGTTATTTTCAGCATTCTGCTTTGAAATTATGACTATATAGGGACAAGAACTCGCAGCGCTGGTTTTCTACTTACTTCTTAGATATATATAAAATATGGATAAGATTCATTAACTTTCATGAGTGCCTCTTTGGGGCCCATGTGAATAAACGATTTTGATTTAGATTTTATGAAATATGAACCGTGGCTTTACTCGCTATTATCAAGGAAAAAAGTAGCATATGTTTTAATCCTAAGTACAAGCTCTGTGCTTACTTTCTACTTACTTGCTCTCTACTTACTTCTTAGATATATATAAAATATGGATAAGATTCATTAACTTTCATGAGTGCCTCTTTGGGGCCCATGTGAATAAACGATTTTGATTTAGATTTTATGAAATATGAACCGTGGCTTTACTCGCTATTATCAAGGAAAAAAGTAGCATATGTTTTAATCCTAAGTATAAGCTCTGTGCATTCCAAATTTCATCCAAAACCGTTTTGCCATTAAAACGTGAAGAGGGAACAAACATACTTATATACTTACACACAATCTTTCGCATTTATAATATTAGTAGGATAATCATAAAATAACAATAGGCTATATTTTTATGTCATATCTCAAAGTTTTCTAAATGATATTAAGATAGATATACAAATTTAGTTCTCCTGCCCGTTGTCTTGGTTGGGTCCGCGTTCGTCTTTCAAACAGCAGGTATTGGGTTCGATTCCCGGTGGAAACACAAGTTTCTCCGCAAGGGAAATTTGTGTTACTGGTTCTGGGTGCGATTGTTTGTATGTTGTGATTGGCATGACACAAATTCGAACTTAGTGTGGGGTTGTGAGTGTGAAAGAGTTTATGTTTTATTTTTATCTATTCATAGATAACATAGTTGGAAAAATAAATACTCCGTAAAAGTCCTCCACATAACATTATAGAAGAGAAGCGAGTAGGAACGTGCCGTAAATATATCGTTGACAGAGGGCGCGCGGAGCGGCTGGTGGCGGGAGGACGTATTACACAAATTTTCCGTGTGGCCGATGAACGCACCTGCATCGCATCGATACCATAGGGCTGCCACACATAAGTTTTTAACAGTAAACAAAAAAAAAAAACATTTATTTGTATTTTATTTACGCACATAAGAAGTTTTAATTCATTAGCAAAACAAAACATAAATAACTAAAAATGTTATCCCGTGTGCGTGTAAGTAAAACTTTAAAAAACCATTCACCGCGTGATCTTCGGAGCCCTTGATCAGTTTCAATGAATTAAATACACATTATTGAGGATAATTAAAAAAATACTGGTCATATCTTGATCAAATTTAAATGGGACCAATAATAATTGGAAAGCAACATCTTTCAAACAAAAATGATTTTTTCAATATCGGTTCACGTGAAACGGAGTTATGAGGTAATATACATAAAAAATACCTCCTCCTTTTTTGTGAAGTCGGTTGAAAATGTATTTTAAGTTTGAAAGTTATTTGATTTATTTGTATTTGATATATCTCTGTTTTTCTTCGCTTAACATATTAGCTGTGCCATTTCGTCCCACAATGCGGTAACAGGTACCAAATAAGCATCTTCGCAGACACCAGGGTTTCATTTCTGGTAAGAGCATACATTTGTTCCTCATGGGAATTTGATGCTTATTTTTCTAAATCTAAAACATTTAACTCCGTCTGCATCTTAGTGACAACCCTATCATTTCTCGGAACCATCGGGTCGGAGCATAGTTCAAATTTTGTATCCCTATCCACCATAAGGAAGGCGGTACACATGGTTGGTTTTACGGCTCGTGCAGTTATTGACTATCGATTTATTTGATGTGCCATTTGAACGTAGAGAATTGTAGAGTTTGAGAGGCTGAACTGGCACCGGAATATTTTACATTAATATTCGTGGATAGGTACCTGATAAATTTCTAAGGCACATAATTAATAATAGTACTGACGTGCAGAACGGATACTGAACCACGTACCCCTAGTGTGCCAATCATTGGTTAGACTGAATTTCACGAGCGACGAGACGATTAAACATGGGCACCCAACGAAGGACCGATTAAAAAAACGCATTATCCCTAATATATAATATAATTAGATTAATATCCATTTCAGTAAGTTTATTGCTAACAATGTGTTTTTTTTTATACTTCAGAAGTGGTCCTATATACATTTTATCGAAATCGGTCAAGCCAAAACCGAAATGTAAGCGATGAAGTCGGGTTTTTAAGCATTGCTTGCAGCATTTCGGCTTCGTCATCTTGTGCATTTAGCCAGTGTCAAGTAACACAACATAGGATAACACACATTTACACTCACAGCCCCACACTAAGTTCTATGACTTGTGCTGGAAACTACGAAGACACACAATCACAACCAGAAGAAGAAACACAAATTTTCTTAAGGGAGAAAACTTGAGTTCCCGCCGGGAATGGAACCCCCCTGCTTAGATCGATCGCCACCCAACTAAGCCGACGAGCAGTTCATAGTTCAATTCAAATATATGTCAAAGTGTATTTCATATTAAAAGTCCTAGTCACAGTCAAAGTCAAGTAAAAGAGTCAAGGTCCAGTCATAGTCAAGTCATGCCCAAGTAAAGTGTTAGAAACTTAACTAGATCTTCTATTGGAGTTTTGGATCGAAGGTGAAAAAAAAGTTTTTCAACATTGTATGATTTGCCTACACTTTGCACGTTTACTAAGTATTAACGGTTAATAATTCATCATTATTACACATTAACCCTTGAATCACAGGTTTTGAAAAATTTTATTACATCAATTAAGCAATTGTTTCATTTTCATGGCATAAATAAGTTACTTCTAAAAACTTTTTTAAAGTCACGCTTTTAAAAGTCCGCCATATTGGATTTAAAGTGACGTCTTTTTATTTGTCGAGTTATTCTCAGCAAGCCCTTTTATTTGATACCCATATTGTAGGAGTGCATTAAAAATTACTTGTCCACCATTTTGTGTGTTCCGCCATGTTGGACTTAGAATGACGTCATTGTCATCCAAACTAAACGTGAATACGAAATTTCAGCTCAATCGGTTGAAGATATCTGCTTCAGAATTGAGTTGCAAGATTCCACCCGAACAAACATACATACAAACAGTGCAAGCTAAATAAAAGCTTGTAATGAAATGTGATTCTCCTTTTCCAACTAGTGTCAGTCATTGAGTGACCTTTATACTTTAGATCTTCCTTCCATGGAACCGACCCGATTATCTAAAAACAACCCACCGTTTTAGAAGCTATAAAGCGCCTATAAATAGACGTAATATTCCGCAGCCGTCGCTGACCGGACGCTAAAATATTCCTTTATGAAAGCATAAGAGGTTCCAAGGCCTCGAAAACTCGAGCTCGGACGCAAAAGCGAAATATGGACTCATCATAAATGCATTCTCAATCGCAGACTACATTTTTAAAACATGAGTGACGTCACAGCATGTCTGCTCTCTGCCCCAATTCCCATCTCTTGACCGGGAAACATCTTTTTCAAATCAACTATCTCTTTCTCGCTATACGTTATAGTAACCGTCTCTTTCACTCGTAAAAAGCAGTAGATTTTTAGCTTCAATATTTAATATGGAGTTCGATTTTTGAAGCAAAAAATATTGCTTTCGAGACGAAAAGTCAATTTGTTTGCAAATTGAGATCATCTTTTGTCTCGTTCATATCATTGATACTAATGATTGCTGAAACTCATGCTTTTTAACCGACTTCAAAAAAGGAGGTTCTCAATTCGAATGTATGTGTTTTGTATGTATGTTACGCGATATCTCCGCCAATTATGAATCGATTTTGATGATTTTTAGTTTGGTAGATTATACTTCAGAGGTCCCATATACATTTTAACGAAATCGATCAAGCCAAAACCAAAATATAAGCGGTGAAGTCGGGTTTTTTAATCTTGTGTTTTTGAAACTGTGTAACTGAAAAACGTGACCCGCTTGTATGATAGTAAGCGTCAAGCTTGCCTGTTACACAGTTCTACTACCATAATTCAATTTCAACAGTTCGAAATCCTGTTTGGGAATGCACTGTACTCGTAACCCGAAATATGTGATCTAAACTCTTCGTGCCCTGTAATTGGGCCGAAAACATTGCCCTTCAATCTGTAATACAATAGTTTATGGGGTCTTATTTGGGACTTAATTGCGCTAAAAACTAATTTCAACTGACTTCAAAAAAGGAGGAGGTTCTCAATTCGAATGTGTGTTTTTTTTGTATCTATGATACGGGATCATTCTGTTAATTTTGAATTGATATTGATGAATTTTGTTTGGTAGATCCAACAATTATTACAAAGAGCAAAAATTATAAACAACTAGCTGCGCCTGCGGTTTTACACGCGTAAAATTTTAATTTTCTTTCATAAGAATCTTCTCATAACAATAATTAACACAGCAAAAAAAGAATTAGCGAAATTATTCCATCCGTTCACGCGTGATGCGAAGACCAAGGGAAATAGAGATTAAAGTTTTTCTCTATTAGGCAAAATATTGGCGCGAGATGTCAGTTCAGGGTGAAAGACTAGTATAGAGGAAGTACTTAACAGATTAAATCTAACTAGCTTTTGCCCGCGGCTTCGCTCGCGTTAAGAAGTATTATTTTAAAATTTACAAAGTTTCACACAAACTTTCATCCCCTATTTTATCCCCTTGGGGGTAGAATTAATCAAAACCCTTTCTTAGCGGATGCCTACTTTATAACATCTACCTGCATGCCAAATTTCAGCCCGATCCCTCCCGTGGTTTGGGCTGTGCGTTGATAGATCACTATGTCAGTCAGTCAGTCACCTTTGAGTTATATATATATGTATATATATATATATATATATTTATTTAGATTTAGATACCTTTAAACGAGCAATTCTTGTATATATATATATATATAATCTGAATCTCGGAAACGGCTCCAACGATTTTCATGAAATTTAGTATGAAGGGGGTTTCGGGGCGATAAATCGATCTAGCTAGGTTTCATTTTTAAAATACGTCGTTTTAACGAGCAAAGCTCCGTCATCCTGGTACTTAGTGTTTATATGAGAAAACCGGGTCTTTTCGTGCTTTTAATTTCAAAATAGCAATTTTTGACTAACCTCGACGATTCAGCAGGGTTGCACCCGGATTTCTCATATGAACATGATTGAATTTCGCGAAAGTTAAAAAAATCTACATTATATTAGATACAGTAAATACAAAAAATAATACAATATAAAATTATATTCAATTGATTGACAATGTGTCAAAACAAACGTCTCATGTACCTGAGAGACACCACTTAAGGTCAGTTATGTGATTATCTCCTATTACAATCATTGTACGTAATGCCTTAATACGCACGCGGATCATCTGCTAGTTTTTTTTAATTTTTATTTTTTTATTTGTGACAGGCTAGTGTTTGACCACTATCTCACCTGATGGTAAGTGACGATGTGATCGAAGCTGGTAAACACACTAGACCTGGAATACGCAGGCTCTCACTCTTTAGCTCCATATACTATGTGCGTTTGGCCAGTGTCAAGTAGCAAATAACTTTCAAACTAAAAAATATAGCTATATAACATAAAACCAGCCCTTGTCACAGTCAGTCAAGTAAAGGAGTCATTGTCCATTCATAGAAAAGTCATAAACGCTTTCACACTCACAACCCCACACTAAGTTCGATGACTTGTGTCGTGGGTGCCGGAAACTTTCACATCACACACACAATCACAACCAGAACAAGAAACACAAATTATCCTTGGGGAATTAAACCACAATTAAACTTGTGTTCCCGCCGGGAATCGAACCCGATACCTCTGCTTAGAAGGCGAACGCTCACCCAACTTAGCCAACTTAGTCATGCCTTAGTAAAGTGGTAGAAGCTTTACTAAAACTTCTATTGGAGTTTTGGAGCGAAGGCAAAAATCACGTTTTTCAACTTTGTATGATTTGCCTACACTTATGCACGTTTAATAAGTATTAACGGTTGATATTCCACCATTATTACACATTAACACTCGAAGAATCACAGGTTTTAGAAAAAAATTTTTTGGTAAATTATACAAAATCACCAACGCCATTTTTCACTTTCGCGACAGAGCTCCCAAGGTAGATTTAAAAAAAAACTTTACAAGTTCGATTTTTAAAAGAAGCTTGATTAAAAAAGAACTTTATAAAGTATAACTTGTTTCACTTTCACGCTAAAAACCTTCCAGCTACAGTTTTCAGGATGCTGTTTTAATTTCCCACACACGCAATAATTCAGTTGTTGAGAATTAAACTAGACCTAGTGCTATTTGGTTTGTTAACACAGTTCCATCAATTTATTTACCCCTGGATTTTCAGCCAATTCATTGGCCAAATATTCACTACTCAATCATAATGGCAATAAATACCCGGCTGTTTGCACTCTCCAACCACAAATCACAGGGCTGCCAGCGTAACGGACACCACTCCCGAATATGCCAATATTTTTGCTGGCACGATAAATAACGGCGGTGTTGCCATATTTTTTGTTTCCACAAACAATTTTCACGGTTTGATGCGTTATAAACCAGTTTTTGGATCTGTGTTACGTCAGGGTTTTTATTTGCTTGCATTGCGGAGTGCATGTTGTAAAGGTTGTTGTGGAAGTTTAGGTAAGAAAGGAATGCACCGAGCTTAGAAATATTCCATTTGAGTTTTGCCGCGAAAGTGGAAAATGGCGTGGTTGATTTTGTAAAATTTTCCAAAACCTGTGTTTCTTCAAGTGTTAATGTGTAATAATTATAGATTATTAACCCTTAATACTAAGTGAACGTGCATAAGTGTAGGCAAATCATACAAAACTCCAATAGAGGTTCTAGTAAAGTTTCTACCACTTTACTAGGGCGTGACTTGATTATTACTAGACCTTGATTGACTCTTTTACTTGACTTTGACTGTGACTTGTGACTAGGACTTATAATATGAAATACACTTGAAATATTATATTATCACTTGACACTGGCTAAATGCACAAGAATGCGAAGCCAAAACTAAGAAGAAAAAAAAATCCATTTTAGTTGATCGCCTATCTGACTCTTTCGCACATAGGCATATGAGCGTGTCAGAGGTGGTAAATTAGCGTTGTAAGTATAAAGTGATGACGCCAAATTTTAGGTTTTTTTTTTTTTATACTAGATAGGCAAGCATTTGACCGCTATCTCACCTGATGGAAAGTGACGATGCGGCCAAAGATGGAACATGCTTGCCTAGAAGGTACCCATTCAGTCTAGACTTGAAGACACCCAGATTATACCGTTCAGGAAACAAAGAAGCAGGCAATGAGTTCGCTGTACGGATGATGAACGTAGAAGCAAAACCCTTCGAGCGAACTGGAGGTATGTCAACCATAAATGGATGACGTTTGACAGTTTGTCTTATTGTTTGATGGTAAAAAGGGCATGGAGGAATTATATCATGTAATTCCTGAGCACACTCTCAAATATTATAAAAAATAGAATAAGGTATATGAGTAGGCTTGGAATAAAAAAGTTACTTTTAAGAAAATAAACACAATCTTGCAACAAATTAACAAACGCATTCATACTCTCATCCCCACGATAAGTTCAAAGACTTGTATAGTGGGTGTCGGAAACATTCACATATAACACACACAATCACACGCAGAGCCAGAAACACAAATGTCTCTTAGAACGGAAAAATTGTGCTCTTGCCGGAAATCGAATCCAGAATCTACGGCGCAGAGGACAGAGACCTTCCCACCGCGCACATGCTATAATTTGTCTTTTTTGCATGTTTTTGTTGACCGCATTTTCATGCTTGTCCCGCCGAAAGTCGGTCAAAAGACCAACTTTCACAAAAAGAGGATCTCAATTCGATTGAAAAATGTTAGCAAATGTTAGTCCATTTTCCATCTTCGGTCGCATCGTCACTTTCCATCAAGTGAAATAGCGGTCAAATGCTTGCCTATACAGCACAAAAAGGATTTGAATATAGGTAACATTTTTATACTTAAATTTTTATAGTTTCACCTGTTACTTATCTTAATTTTAACTTTATCTTAATCTTAACTTTTATTGGTTAAATGCTTTTTAATTAAGAATTTAAAAAAATAAAAAATGATAGAATTCATAGAAAACTCAAATAAGCATAACGTACCTAATTGGTTAAACTTATTTGTGACGTCAGTAAACACATTTTTAATGTCTATGATTGGTTACATTTTCTTGATGGCAGCTAGCGGTCAACTTTCCTTGACGGTGATTGGTTTGTGAATGTGAGAGAAAGAACGCCAAAATGGCCGCGTTTAAAATTAATAGAACAGATTCGCTCTATCCAATATTTATTTTGATGTGAAAAGTAATGTTTTATAAATGCGTTATATATAAAATATTAAATTATTTTTAGCGTAACAAAAAAAATGCCAACCATCCTTCAAGTAATTTTTTTTATAAACATAAACGCTTTCACACTCACAGCCCCACACTAAGTTCGACCACTTGTGTCGTGGGTGCCGGAAACATTAACATTACACACACAATCACAACCAGAACCAGAAACTTAAATTTTCCATGGGGAGAAAACTTGTGTTCCCGCCGGGAATCGAACCCGATACCCCTGCTTAGAAGCGAACGCTCACCCAACTGAGCCAATGGACAGTTCCAATTGCATGCGTCTGTTATCTCCTGACGGTAAAATCCGGGTTTCTTAAAGACTAGAGTTAATAGGTATTTTCTAGGCAAGCATGTTACATCTTCGGCCGCATCATCACGTTCCATCAGGTGAGAGTCAAATGCTTGCCCATCTAGTATAAAAATAAACAAATGTTCAAGAAATCATCACCTACTTTGTGTTTGTAAGTACGTACCTAATTTTAGTGATCGTTAACTCCGAAATAGTGGCTGACAGTTTTAAAGTTTATATCGTCGTTTCGGGAACATAATTAATTTGCTTTTGTTGCCGAGTATTTTATGTGTGCGAATGTGTTCACTTACAACTTTCATCCAACTTATTCTGTGTTTATTTAGTTACCAGTGGCGAAACAAAATAACTTTTGTGTTATTCCCACAGAGAATCTGCAAAAAGGCAGATTTCAAGATCTAGATTACAAACAAACGCGTTCACACTCACAGCCCCACACTAAGTTCAGAAACTTGTATCATGGGTGTTGGGACCAAACATCATACATACAATCACGCCCAGAAGCAGAAGCACAAATGTCCCTAGGGAAGAAAAGTTGTGCTCCAGCCAGGAATCGAACCCAAAATCCATGATGCCGAGGACAGATACCTGTCCTGTGAATGGTCTATTCATCATCACTTAGGTACCATCGGGTGAGATAATGCTCTGGTGGGAAATGAGAAGTGATGTCGTGACCGATACTGGACACGCTATGCTCTTAGAATATATCAGTATCAAATGATAGCTGAAAAAACATATTTCTTAGTGTAATATTTTTCTACTTGAGGTTAACTAAGATTGTAATTTGGAACGGGATAGCCAGGCGAGCACGACAAAAAGTCCGACCACCATGAAGTTCTTGTTTGAAATATACACAGCCACACTCACACACTCCCTCTGAAACACACATACTTTATAACATCAATAGTAATTTAAAACACATACATACAACATATAACATATACAACATATTAAAAATACCTTACCGAATGCAAAAAATCGTCGACCCAATGCCAAAAGATTTAAAAAAATCAGAGCTTTTTAAAATCAACTTAACGAACTACGTGGTTACCATTAATATGTCCTCGGAGGATTAAAGCGACAATTTCCGATAATAAAGCCTGCGCCACACCGCAGGCGACGAGGCGTGCTGTGTGCTCATTAATAAAGCGGAGGCTGCTAATTAGCCGGCTCAAAGGATCTCGCGTTATCATTGCGAGAGATAAATCTCTAGCTTAAGCTGCTCATTTACACCTTTCAAATTCAAATCTACATAGCGTTCTCTAAATGTGTAACAGGTGGATAAAATTAACAGTTTATTACAGTCGCTCTTTTGTGATAGACTACCTGTGAGAGAAAGCTCCGATTGAGAATACAATATGTTGGAATATAGATAAGATGTCATTAAGGGATGGTCTAGAAGGAGAACTGATTCTCAAGTGCAGATGGATCACTGTTGTTACTTTTTGATAAATTTGCTAAAAGTACGCCCTTCCTAATGATATTAAAGCAATGCCTACCTACGCATTAATAAGGAAACTAAAAACATTATCATTAGAAAAGTGTTACTATTCGATAACGGAATGCTGGAAATCCAAATAATATTAATTTAACTGATTGATATTGTAAGGATTATTATATGGCATTGAATTTATAATTTTTTATATTGATATAAATTGACATAGAATTAATTGTATCATTATTTAATGGAAATACAATTTTGTATCTAATTTAATAGAATTTAAATGTAAAAAATTTGCACGCCATAACACGGCAAAATGTATCTGGTACTATACTAACCATTTTCACCTTACTAACCTACATTTAAAGCAAATAAATGACCATGAATATGATTATGAATGCACCAATTTTACTATCAAATACGTCGATACATTTGATTGCCAACTACCAAAAAGAAACAAGTTCGTTTTATCTGTGGTGAGCTAGCGTTTGATATTTTTAACACTATCCCAGTCGTTCATACCATTGATGTGGTCGAGGGTGGTAAACACACTAAGCGTACTGTAAAGCCGCTTGAGATACAACATTAAATGATTTAACGACTGATTTGACTACTGGAGAACTTCCGCTGAACTGTGGTATAGAATAACAAGCCAGACGAGCACGAGAAAATACCTTAACCATAATTTCATTAAGATTTTACCTCCACCGGAAGTTCAAGCACGGAGGATTCAAAACCGCGAACGGATCTCAATCTGAAAGCAGGCTTATTTCGAGCTATCACGGCTGCAAATTGCACATTTTATTGTGCCGTTTCGTCGATATATCAAATAACCGGTAGTGCCGGAAACGGCCTGTGTTACAAACGGCTACCGGAAGTACCGCATTGGAAACATCCTCAACGGTTGATGGATGAGAAGCGCCTCCATTCATCATAATCACCAGTTTTTTGCCCGCGTGTTTCATTGCAGGGGTGGTTAGGATTGATCTAGTAACTGGAATAACATATTAAATTTTTAAAGATATTGTAATTTGGTTTTTCTCATCAAATTTGTGTAGAATAGCTACAAGGACTAAAGCTTTTTGATAGAACTAGTAATTTTTCATTAATATACCTACTCACATCGAAACTCAAATGTATTAATGAAACGTCGTGTTCGCTATGGAGCGATAGCAGCCGTTCTTATTATAAGTTCATCAACTAATTGTATTAAAAAACAATTGACGTTTATGTCCCACCGTGCTTATTGAACGTCCTCCTTTTTTGAAGTCTAACCGACTTCAAAAAAGGAGGAGGTTCTATGTTCGACTGTATATATATATATATTTATGTATGTTCACCGATTTCTTCCCCTATTTGTGAGCCAATTCTCAAATTTTTTTTTGTTTTTTTTGTGCAACATTCACGGCAAATCCTTACGCCCAGAGACTAGCAAGTCATTTTTCTGATGATATGTCTGTCCATAACATTTGCAGTGCCACCTGGAACTAAAAAAAAATATTGCATGCATAGCCCTGTAGTGCTCATTATTAAGATGGTAGCGTGTCTCTGGATGCGATCAGCGCAAAACAGAGATGAGTGGCATAAGGGTGAGGAGGCTTATACCCTGCAGGGTCGATACAGGCTGAGGATGATGATGATGATGTGTCACTGATATCTCCAGTGTTACAAATGCGTATAGACAACGGTTCCATCAGGCGCGCCGTCTACTTGTTCGCTCTACTTATAAACAAATGCAAACAACAAATAAACCCTTTCACACTCACTACACCACACTAAGTTCAAAGACTTCTATCGTGGATGCCTGTAACTTCATCACATTAATAATAGCATAGGTTCATTGAAGCGAATTGCACAAGGGCAATCTGGCGACTGCATTACCTAGTTTAAGAATAAAAATGCATTAGTGATGAAAGCTTGTTGAAACAAACAATTATGAAATAAAAGCTATCGAGTTTTTTTTATGTTAACTTTTATGCGTGCCTCTGGGCGCATGTGATTAAACTATTTTGAATTTTGACATACACTATTACACCCTGAACCAAAATCACTAATGTTCCATGAGAAAGAAAATTGTGCTCCTGCTGGGATCCAAGACCTATGGAACAGAGGGCAGAAATCTGCTTGCTGTGCGAACTGGGTCATCTATATGTATAGACATATGGATGTATAAACGTCGTCGGTTTTAAAATGGGATGTAAATAACTAATTCGAATGTAAATAATCGTCATCTAAGCCGCAAGAAATCCACTCCGAGATATAGGCCTCCCCCAAAGATCTCTAAAAGTAACGGTTGTTAGCGGCCTGCATCCAGCGTCTTCCTGCGACTTTCATTCAAAATTAATCAATCAAAATCAAAATTGTTTATTCACAAAGAGGCACTCATGAAAGTTAATCATTCTATTACCAGATTCGCAAAATTACAGCCATCTCGAAAAGAACCTGGCAATAAACTCGGTGGCGCATTTTTTTTTATAATTTTTTTATCATTCTTAATCTCTAATACATAATTTTATTAACCTAGGTGTTATTATGGCAGTCGCTCGAAAAAGCTTGTGCAGTTTACCTCCATGCATCCTTGTCATTAATATAGTCGATCGATTTATAGTAAGCTTTCTTAATTAATGCCCGTTTTATTACAGATTTGAGTCGTCTTCATGTCGTCCGTCCACCTAGTGGGCGGTCTTTCGACACTGCGCTTGCCAGTCCGTGGCCTCTATTCAAGAACCTTTCGGCCGCATTGGTTTTGCGTACTATGTGCACCCTGCCCATTGCCACTTCAACTAGCTAATCCGCCGGATTTGCCATTTTATCGTGTTATCGGGGAAAACTCGGAAATAATTTGTCTGTCACAAAAATAGAGACAGCTGGAGATATCTACTGGAACGGTGCAAACGCAGTAGGCTTCGCAAATGCGGAAAATATGGACCACGTTATGCTAACACGCGGCACGGATGAAAAGATAATAAGGGTGCTTACTTTTATATTTCCCTTTCAGATAGTACTTATGTTTCGGACTAGCTTTTCCGTGCAGCTTCACCCGCGTTTTTATAAACTTTATTTGATTTAATTCCATGCGAAATTTTATCAAAACCAGTCAGAGCTCTAGTAATTGTAATTTTGCGAATCTGGCAGTAGAGTTTTCATGAGTGCCTCTTTGAAGCCCATGTGAATAATTTTGATTTTTACCTACTTCCCAAAAAGGAGGAGGTACTCAAGTCGATTGTATTTTTTTATGTTTGTTACCTCATATTTTCTCTCCACGTGAGCCGTTTCGAAATTTGTTTTTAGTTTGAATGATGCTGCTTTCTAATTGGTCCCATTTAAATTTGATTAAGATTTGATCAGTATTTCTTGAAATATCGTCAATAATGCCTATTTTATGGACTACTTTGACGATGTTTTCGATTACCCGACTTCAAAAGTTACCTCATAACTTCTTTCGTTGTGAACCGATTTTATTTGAAAGCTGGTGCGGTGAAGTCGGTTTTTTTAAGCTTCGCTTGCGTTTAATTATTGATTTAGAAATGTTTTGCAGTTCTTGATTGTTTTTGTTTATATATTTATTTCCGCGTGAATAAAGCTAAAAAAAGGCTACGTGTATATTATTTCTGAGTGGCTATCTAAATTCCAAATTTCATCTAAATCCCTTCAGCAGTATAAACGTGAAAATAACCGTCATACACCCAAACATTATCTCTATAATTAGTACGATATTTTTATGTCAGATAAGCTAGCGGTTTACCACTAACTCTCCGAATGGTAAATAATGACGTGGTCGAGGGTATATACTTGCATAAATACGGATTCTTATTGGCTAGCTAGCATATGTCGCCATATTTAATTTTAATAACTCTCATGTCTTTAGTAACAGTCGCACGATTAAGACAAATCGAATGACGAAAAATATAAATTAAGAAGCGACGTACACAATCTTAATACTAATATATAAGTATAAAATTACAGTGCGCGCATTTAGATTAAGCAAAACTAATACATCTTTTATGGCAAATGGGGTTAGATTTTACAATAGAATTCATAAAACTGAATACCATACCAATATACCACTTGGAAAGTTCAAATCATTAATCAAAAACGGGCATTAATTAAGAAAGCTTACTATAAAACGATCGACTATATTAATGCCAAGGATGCATGAAGGCAAACTGCACAAGCGCTTTCTAGCAACTACATAATATAGATATACCTAGGTTAATATAATTATGTATAAGTGTTAAGAAATAAATAAAAAAAATTCGCCGCCGAGTTTCTTGCCAGGTTCTTCTCGAGATGGCTGTAATTTTGCGAATCTGGCAGTAGAATCATTAACTTTCATGAGTGCTACTTTGGTACCACTGTGAATAAACGATTTTGATTTTGAAAGAATCATCAAAATCGGCCTAAAGAACAAACATACATATTACATACATAGTCTGATATACACTTCTTTGCGTAGCGCTGTCTAAAAAAACCTGCAACGTTGCAGATTCAGCAGAAAAGATCTGTATTTGTTTTCCCATTGCCTCTTCACCGCACTCGGTGTAATCAACCGGTGACATCGATTTGACCCTCAAATCTCTATATGCTAAAACACAAGCTGGCTCGATTCTCGACGGTCCTGCTAATCAGTGACCACTAGAGTTGGGGTAAGTATTCACAAGAAGTATTTATCTGATACAGTATAGTAAAATATTCTTTAGATGTGTCACAGATCTTCTATTCTAAGAGCCCGTGAGCAGTGCAGCGTCTATAAAAATAGGTGCTTACTATATTATTAAATTGTGAATATGAAGCTAATGAAAAATATAAATCGACCAAGTGCGAGTTCGACTCGCGCAAGAAGGGTTCCGTACCATCCTACTAATATTATAAATCCGAAAGTTTGTGTGTAAGTGTGTAAGTATGTTTGTTCCCTCTTCACGCTTTAACGGCTGAACGGATTTGCTTGAAATTTGAAATGTACATAGCTTATACCTAGGGTTAACACATAGGCTACTTTTCCACATGATAATAGCGGGCGAAGCCGCGGGGCACGGCTAGTTGTCTATAAAAACGGCAAAAAATATCACGCTTGTTGTATGGGAGCCCCCTTAAATATTTATTTTAATCTGTTGTTTAGTATTTGTTGTTATAACGGCAACAGAAATACATCATCTGTGAAAATTTCAACTGTCTATCTCTCGGTTCATGAGATACAGCCTGGTGACAGACGGACGGACAGCGGAGTCTTAGTAATAGGGTCCCGTTTTACCCTTTGGGTACGGAACCCTAAAAAAACGCCCCACGTCCAAATTGTTTAAACGATTTAATATCAAATGTTTGAAACATGAACATATGCGATGGCCTTTGCCTTCTATCCGATCATATTACGCCGTGGGTACTGGACTCGATTTCTGAAAAACTACACTATTATTACCAAAGGTAAATTTGTATTCTTATGAGTGTATAATGGCAAAAAAATGGTATAATGTTTCAGGTATCCATATAATAGTAACGTAAAAAATTATGCAACTCTGAATTAATTCCACTCTTAATTCAGAGTTGCATATTTTTTTACGTTGTGTATTAGAACTTCTTTTTTTGTTTGTAAGTATTAATAGACACTATACTGTGTACCATTTGCGTATATATTCTAAAATTTTACTACAAACATCTATTATTATAAACATTAACACGCGTTTGTTTGCTAAAATGACATAACTTGTTTAATATTGTTGACAATGGAACATAACATGTTAGAAAATCATTATAATGAAAATGGCCTTATTGTACCTGCATTCTCAAGTCTTCTCGAGGCTATGACCCATGCAACTTGGCCGAAACGTCGAGGTAAACAGAACCAGCTATTTAGTGCAACTTAGTTTCGTGATATTACATAAACTTTATTAGTCATCATCATCATTATCATCATCATCTCAGCCGCAAGAAGTCCACATATAGGCCTCCCACAAAGATCTCCAAAAAGAACGGTTGTTACCGGCCTGTATCCGTCTTCCTGCGACCTTCTTTATGTCGTCCGTCCACCTTGTGCGTCTTCCGACACTGCGCTTGCCAGTCCGTGGCCTCCATTCGAGAACCTTTCGGCCCCATCGGCCATCATCGTACTATGTGCACTGCCCATTGCCTCCTCAACTTGCTAATCCCGATATTAGTAAATATTCGATATTCTGTAAGCTCTACTTGTCCGTCACTACGGCCGCACGTCACGTAGTAGCGCGGTGGGATCGGTTTCGGCAATTAGAGTCGTGCTGATTGGAGCCAGCAGGGAGTTGATTTGTCGCTTAATGTGCCGAGGGCTGCCAAGAGGATCACGACCTTGTAGAAAGGTGTACCTACTGTTAAATACGCAACTATAACTCGGTAACGTTGCTTTGTAAACCATTCGGTCAAATGCTTTATAAACAGAAATGTTTAGACGTGGATTGTGTCATCACCCTATTTATCGCAATTTGAATTGTTGGCTGACACAAAGTTTCTTTTTTTTATTATTGATAGGCAGGCATTTGACCACTATCTCATCTGATGGAAAGCGACGATGCGGCTGAAGATGTAGATCTATTTGTTGATCAAGTGAAGCGTTATCTCTATGTTGACTTGGGTGGTTCAGTAGTTTTTTTTTATGCTGAATAGGCAAGCATTTGACCACTATCTCACCTTAAGGAAAGTGATGATGCGGTCGAAGACTTTGTTCATCCATCCATCCGTCAGTCTGTCAGAGGCATTTAGCGTAAAACTATACCAGCTAATAACTTCAAATTCTTAGAAGGCTTTCAAGTGATGGAACTTTCGGGATCGTTGTTCTACATCAGCCCATTTCACGTTGCACCTAATTACATTATAATACGGCTCTTCACATCAAAGTGGTCTTGAATTAATAGGCGTGGCCTCTATTCCTCCCTGCTCAATTTCTGCGAGCACTTGTGTCGAGTGATGAATATTTGAACCGCCTCTGGAGTACGATTGAGAGTTTTATTTTATTTGGAGTCTATAGCATTTGTCCTGTAATCTCACTTGTTATATTGGATGTGGTTACGGAGCGAAGGTGATAAAACTGTTTCAATTGAAATTATAATTATAATAATTAAACGCAAGCAAAGCTTAAAAAAACCGACATCACCGCTCTCATCATATCATCGGAACCTTGATCAGATTTAATATATAAACACGCATTATTGACTATAACTCAAAAACTAGAGATCAGACCTTGATCAAATTTCAATGGGACTACATTAAAACGCCAGCTTTCAAATATAAAAATAATCATCAAAATCGGCTCTCAACGAAAGAAGTTATGAGGTAACTTTTGAAGTCGGGTAAACGAGAACATCGTCAAAGTACGCATTATTCGTCACAAAAAAGCATTATTGACGATATTACAAGAACTACTGATCAGATCTTGATCAAATTTTAATGGGACCAATTAAAAAGCAACATATTTCAAACTAAAAAAACATTTTCGAAATCGGCTCACGTGGAGAGAAGTTATGAGGTAACACACATAAAAAAAAAACAGACACGACTACAGTCGACTGCAGTCGACTTGAGTACCACCTCCTATTTTGGGAAGTCGGTAAAAAACGAAACTTTGTATGGAAGTAATTCTTTACCGCAACCTTTTTGTGTGACGAAAAGTAGTGAGTGTACATTTTCATATTGAAATATACTAAGTAGTAAGTTTTACATTAAAATATATTTACTACTACTACTTACTTTTTAATGCTATATAGGCAAACATTTGACCACTATCCCACCAGATGGAAAGTGAAGATGCGGCCGAAGATGTAACATGTTTACCTAGAAGATACCTATCACTCTAGACTAGTAGTCACCCACTTTGTACAATCTATACTACTTTAATTCTGCTTAGCATGGCTAATGCTGGAAAACTTTTTTTTTTTTTTGTTTCAGGCTAGTGTTTGACCACTATCTCACCTGATGGTAAGTGACGATGTGATCGAAGCTGGTAAACACACTAGACCTGGAATACGCAGGCTCTCAAGGATAACTGCCGGAACACCGTATTTGGCTTGGCGGCAGACTTTCAACTTGATGGTGGTAAGCTACTTTGGTAGCAAGCCAGGCGAGCAACTCACAAAATGCTCTACCACCTCTCAAATGTCACCTGATTAGCACCACCCGGGGACCACGTGTAGGGAGTCAGACTTAAGGGGTATCCTCCTACGGACGTGGGTGACTCAGAAATTTGACTAAAATCAATTGACTAAGTCTTTGCTTCAGATGAGGTCCAACGAGAAAACCCGAGAGAAAAAAATAGGAAGCCTGAGACAGCTGTCAGGTATTTGTATCGCCATGCAGAGAATGTATATTATTAAACATATACATGTATTTATATACAATTGTATACATAACATATCTACGGGCCAATTGCCTATATTTCCTAAAACTAAACTAAAATTATACATCTATACAGCAAAGATCTAAGTTACCTCCCAGGCATTGAGCTTATTTATAGGCAACTTAAATGTTCAAGCCCACTACCATGACACAAGTTGCATCCCGCACTAAAGGCCGTCCCATATTCCATGGAATATATGTTTCTACAGGCCAATATATAATATAGGCAATATTTCCTAAAACTAAACTAAAATTATATACATCTGTACAGGAAACACTCAAGTTACCTACAAGTCATCGAGCTTATAGGTAACTCAAGTGCTCAAGCCCACTACCAGTGGGAATGAATATAACCTCATTTTAAAAGAAATTTAAAAGTAGAATTCTCATGAACATTTTAATGTTATAACACCATTACCCGAACTAATTACAAAAACCTTCATAAAATTAAAAGCACATTACTCTCCCATAACGGCATTTATCACCATTATTATGAAAATGGCATCGATATCTCAGCCCATGGAATTGAAAATGGTTTTTCAATTCTCGGCCGAAGTTCTCGGCTATTGTCGAGTTTAATGTCGCCGACGGTTCTCGGCTAATTTATGATTATTTCAATTATATGGAGCGAGCTTTTCGAACGCCTGCTCCAGTTGGGTCCTTGATTGAGCTTTTTTAGTGAAACGGGGTCTTTATTTTTTCTTTTAATTTTGGCTCCACAATCAAGCCAGTGTCAAGTGATAAAATATTTCAAGTAAATTTCATAATATAAGTCCTCATCACAAGTCGTAGTCAAAGTCAAGAAAAAGAGTCAAGGTCCAGTCCTAGTCAAGACATGCTCTTTAGTATGTAAGAAAATAAAGTGGAAGAAATTTTAGTAGAACTTATTTTGGAGTTTTGAAGCGAAAGCCAAATTTGCGTTTTTCAACTTTTTTTTAATAAAAATAGACTTATAGATAAACATTTGACCACTATCTCAACTTATGGAAAGTGATGATACTTTGTATGATTTCCCGATTTGCCTACACTTATGCACGTTCACTAAGTATTAACGGTTAATAATCCACCATTATTACACATTGACACTTGAAGAATCACTAGTATTGGAAATCCAAAATAAACAACGCCATTTTTCACTTTCGCAGCAAAAGTCTCGGTTTCTTTTTTTTCATGTTGGTACATTGTCGTGTCTATCTCATGTAGGTTATAGTTAACACTATCTCACCTGTTGGTAAGTGACGCTGTAGAGGGTGGTAAGCACACTAGGCTTAAAATGCGGCTTTCAAGAATAGCTGCGGAAAAAGCTGTTGTCAAGCTTCAAGCAGAAATTTTACTATAGAGCATAAAAAAAAAATTAAGGCTTGACGACAGTTTTACCTTGAAAACTACACCTGATTTTCGACGATCAGAGTAATTGGAAAAAATAGAGTGCCCTGTTTAATTATAGTCATCAGTCACAATCAAAGCCAAATAAAACAGTCATAGTCCAGTCATAATCAAGTTATGTTCTAGTAAAGCGATAGAAACTTTAATAGAACTTCTATTAAAGGCTTATAGCGAAAAAAAAAATCACGTTATTCTACTTTGTACGATTCACTACACTCATGTTCATTCACTCACTATTAATATTATTATTCATCATTTCTCATCATTCATCATTCACTCACTATTATACTTTGCGCTTCATCCTCGAGATAAGAGAACAATTGTAGTTTCGCGTAACTACTCGCTAATCTTACACTATAGTTGAAAACATTTTTAAAAGTAAAAAAAAAAAAATAAACATTTTTATACTGGTATCACCCGTGGAATGTCACTTTGTGGTCGAACCCCATTCGTGTTTTAGTGCTACGCTAGTCTACACATCAATTTTTCCCGTTCCAACTACCCTCATTTTTCGAAGAATATGCCAAAGAGAAAAAGTGATGAGGATAGTGACGAATACATTAGACGCAAGATAAGAAAAATAGAAAAGAAGATGCGTAAGCGTAAAAAACATTCGCGTCGTATAAGTTCGAGTAGCAGCGACTCGAAAACAAACTATGCTTCGCCGGAGCTGTCACTACCTGAAGGTAATTTATTTTTTATTATCTGGAGGTAAAATAGAAATACTTTATTTTCTTTTTCCATTTAACAAAATATTAACGTACAAATACTAGTGCATAATGTTACTATCCCACAGTGGGGCCCATACAAATGTGCTTAGTGAATAATTTTGTACAATTGTGAACAATAATCACATCACATATCATAACTTTATTTTTTACCTCCATAATTCAAATTCTCTACCTTCCACATATTTACGAAATAAACAAATACTTAGCCTTCAAAGCTTTGTAGATAATTTTGTTTCTCGTAATCAGATACATTCTAGTATCTTTAGTGCACAATAATAAAATATTAATTTTACGCACTATGTTCCAGATGGCCAAGTACCGCTAATCGCCGAGTCAGTTACTTATAATGAGCAACGTGGCCTACCCACACAAGATGTGGATCTGGAAATTTTGGAGCCTCTTCCCGGACCATCCTCATCAGCCCCAACTGTTCCAGAGGAACGTCCACTAGACGATGATATTCTTGAAATGTTAGGTGCAACCCCAAATAAATCTAAGAAAATGGGGGATGACATTCAAAAAGATATCGCAATTAGATGGGAACATGTCGCTACTTCGGGTCTTACAAAAGAAGCGCGGAAAGACCTTCTCGATAAACATCTAGTTCCTGGAAATTGTCTTAAGCTAGCTGCCCCACTTTTGAATTTGGAAATCAAAGCGGCTTTATCAGATACTATGATAGGCAAGGACAAGGGCACAGAGAATAAACAAAACCAAATTGCGTCAATTATTTCCTGTATCGGAGAGGCCCTCACAAAAATGTTAAATGCGGAATTTAAAAATTCCTCTGCAATAAAACCTCTCCTTGAAGGTGCGCAACTGCTCTGCGACTTACAATTCGTCGAGTCCATGAAAAGAAGGAGCCTTATATGCGCTTCCATCAAGAAAGAAATAAAAGGCCAATTATATGAAACAGAAATTGATAGCCACCTCTTTGGCGAAAAATTAGCCGACACTTTAAAAGCGGCCAAGGCTATCACAAGATCTGGATCCGAAATTAAGGTATCTAAACCTAATACTACATCGGGGCGACCTCAGCAACGTGCTTTAAACTCCAAGCCTCAGCCGGCAACCAGCAGGCAGCCAGCCAAGAGGAGGCAAGAGCTTGCTGCATACACACAGACACAAGTCGGGTTCCCGCCCTCTGCCGCGCAACAACGGCGACAGTTCATGGCGCCGCCGCGCGCGCCGCCGCCCGTACCGCCGGCGCACCTTCCACCGCTTCCGCCACCACCGCCGCTACCACCGCAACAGCGATACAGGCAGCAGCGCCCCTATCAACGACGCTAGACCCGGTACGTTTTTCTGGTCGTCTTGCTATGTTTTATAAGCAATGGTGTCAAATAACCAATGATACAACAATTTTATCATGGGTGCAGGGTTATAGTATCCCTTTCTGTAAACCCGTGGTACAAAAGTATGTTCCGCAGCCACCTAAATTATCTGCGACTGAAAGCATGGAATATAAGGAAGCCATAAATGAATTGCTAGTATCTGGTGCCATTTCAATATGTGAAAACAGTGAAGACCAATTTCTATCAAGTTATTTTCTTATTAAAAAGAAAAATGGTAAAAACCGCTTTATTTTGAATTTAAAAGCATTAAATAAATTTATAAAAACCGAGCATTTTAAACTAGAAGATCTTAGAACCACTTTAAAACTAGTATCTAAAAACTACTTTATGGCTTCTTTAGATCTACTTAACGCATATTTTTTAGTACCTATAAATGAACATTACAGAAAGTATCTGAGGTTCAAATTTCAAAGCACAACTCTAGAATTTAATGTATTACCGTTCGGTTTAAGCACATCTCCGTTTGTTTTCACGAAGTTATTAAAACCTGTGATGTCACTGTTAAGAACAAAGGGCTATCTATCAACTATTTACTTAGATGACGTTTGTTGCATAGCTCCTACTTACAAGGAATGTACTGATAATATTATTCAAACGAAAATATTGTTCGAATCTTTGGGGTTCATTATTAATGAAGAAAAAAGCTGCCTTATACCATCAAATAAATGTACTTATCTGGGATTTATTATAGACACAAAAAAAATCCACACTAGCCTAACGGATTCTAAGAAAGAGTACATTCTCGAAGAAGTAGTCAGATTGAGTCGTCTTAATCGCTGTAGTATACGACATTTTGCTCGTGTGGTTGGTTTACTTACCTCGGCTTGTCCTGGGGTACAGTACGGCTGGCTTTATACAAAACAACTAGAAAGATGTAAATATCTTGCCCTTTTACAGTCGGGTAACTATGATAATTATATGAATATTCCAACATACTTACAAGAAGACCTTAATTGGTGGATAAAGACGATAAAGTATGCGACAAATCCAATAAGAGAAGACAATTACACTTTGGAAATTTTTTCCGACGCTAGTAAAACAGGGTGGGGGGTAGTATGCGGCGAGAAGACCGCAAGCGGTCAGTGGAGCGTCGATGAAGCTTCTAAACATATTAACTTCCTAGAGTTATTAGCCGCATTTTTTGGTCTGAAAATATTTGCTTCTAAAATTAAAAATTGTCAAATATTGCTAAGAATTGATAACACGACTGCTATATCGTATATTAATCGTATGGGTGGAGTCAGATTCCCGCACCTTAACAGATTGACTAAAGACATTTGGAAATTTTGCGAAATTAGAAACTTACATATCTATGCCTCATATATATGCTCCCGTGACAACCAATTAGCAGACGCAGAATCTAGGCGGCTTCATCCCGATACAGAGTGGGAACTTAGCGACCAAGCTTTTGAAAATATAGTTAGCACTTTTGGTAGCCCCGAAATTGATCTTTTTGCCTCAAGACTAAACTCAAAATGTCATAAATATGTGTCTTGGCATAGAGATCCGGGATCATGTGCTGTCAACGCTTTTACCATAAATTGGAACAATATGAAATTTTATGCCTTTCCTCCATTTTCAGTCATTTCAAAAACCTTACGAAAAATCATCACTGACAAGGCACAGGGAATAATTGTAGCTCCCTACTGGCCCACCCAACCGTGGTTTCCCTTATTCAATAAATTACTTATATCTGATCCTATCATCTTTGAATCAGCTGATAACCTATTAACTTCTGTTCCCAACAGCACGACAACGTTGCCGCAGTTCAAACTTATGGCCGGCAAATTATCAGGGAAGCTTTTGCAAGAAGAAGTGTACCATCAAATTCATTAGACGTTATTTGTGCTTCTTTATCTAACAGTTCAGAAAAACAATACACTGTGGCTTTTAAACGTTGGTTTAGTTTTTGCGATGCCAACAATGTTGATTATTATGAAGCGTCCATACCAAACATAATTTTTTTTCTGACTAATGAATTTAATACAGGGGCACAATATGGAACGCTCAATAGCTACCGCTCCGCCTTGTCACTAATTATAGGATCAAGGGTGTCCTCCGATGACAGAATTGGCAGACTTTTTAAAGGCTTTTATAGACTCCGTCCACCTCTACCCAAATATAATATCACCTGGGATACTTCCATTGTGTTGGATTACTTGACAAATTTGTACCCTAATCAAGAATTGCCTTTAGAACTTTTAACTAAAAAGACAGTAACGTTAATAGCTCTCATCACTGCCCACAGAGTGCAGACATTATCGCTAATAAAGATCTCACAGATTCAACGCTGCTCCGATAAAATTTATATAAAAATACCGGATATGATAAAAACCTCGAAAATAGGCACATATCAACCGTGTCTCAACATACCATTCTACCAAATAAAGCCCGAAATATGTCCTGCACATGCTTTATTAAATTACTTAGATGTTACTCAATCATTAAGGGGCAGTAACGATAACTTATTTATCAGTTATAAAAAGCCTCATAAGCCAGTTACCAGCCAAACTCTAAGTAATTGGATAAAGAATACCCTCAATGAATGTGGAATTGATACGTCAGTATTTTCTAGCCACTCTACCCGGCACGCGAGTACCTCCGCCGCAAGCAGACTCGGTGTTAATATTGATGTAATTAGAAATACCGCCGGGTGGAGCGGAAGATCTTGTGTATTTGGAAAATTCTACAATAGAAACATTGAAAATCAAAATACAAATGATTTTGCCCTATCCATCTTACAAAATGTATTGTAATCAATATTTTATTGTAATCAATATATAATTTTGTTGATGTTAATCTCAAATAAATAACTATTACCGACTCAATATGGCCTAGATATATATTATGAATATTTTATTGATAACCAGCATAAATTATGTAATTAGAATTGTTATGTTATTTTGATTTTAAAGTAAGCTAATATAATAAATAATATTACTTTCTTGCATTTTTGACATTTCATTCAAATAACATTTCGGGAGCTCTCAAGGTCTACAATTGTTCTCTTATCTCGAGGATGAAGCGCAAAGTATAATTAATGATTAAACGAACTTACCTTAAGTGATGTTCTATCATAATTATACGAGGGCTTCATCCGAAGAGATAAGAACCCGCCCTCCCATTATGACCCATTATTCCGAAATATATATTATTTGAATTGGTTGGTTCTAAAGTACTTCATCTGCGATGGATATTAATATTATATAGATACTCATACATACCTGCTTCTTTCAACTAAATGAGGTTCGACCACAAAGTGACATTCCACGGGTGATACCAGTATAAAAATGTTTATTTTTTTTTTTTTTACTTTTAAAAATGTTTTCAACTATAGTGTAAGATTAGCGAGTAGTTACGCGAAACTACAATTGTTCTCTTATCTCTTCGGATGAAGCCCTCGTATAATTATGATAGAACATCACTTAAGGTAAGTTCGTTTAATCATTAATTATTACACAGAAAAAATCACAAGTTTTGGAAACAAATACAAAATGGACAACGCCATCATAATATTTCACTTTTGCGGAAATACTCCTGTTCTCAATGACCTTATTACCATCTTTATGTAACCTTATTACATAATTTAAACGTAAGCAAAGCTTAAAAAAACCAACCTCACCGCTTATATTTTGGTTTTGGCTTAATCGATTTCGATAAAATTTATGTGGGTACCTCTAAGTACGGAAGTATAATTCACCAAAAAAAAAAACAAACTTCTAAATCGATTTATAATTGGCGGAATTATCGCGTAACATACATACAAAAAAAAAATATAAATCGAATTGAGAACTTTTTTTGAAATGTAGTGATAAACGACCGCATTCCTTTGACAAAGTACGCACATCATAGTGTACATATAACCAAAGTGTATCTGCATCCTCACCAAACTGCACTCCATTCTAGCGCAACAGCATCCAAATCAGACGACAAAGAAATATTTCCAGATTTTATCCGTGTGTAGTCTGTGGGATCCAAGCGGAACGAACCTCGTTTCGTCCACCATCTTAAAATTAGATTCGTTTTCACGTCTTTTTCGCCCTCTTTGTGAACGAAATTTAGTATTGATACTAGATATCCGGGTCGTTAGTGTAGTATGTAGTTAGGAGAGACAGTACCTGAGATCGTTAGTCATTTCTGGTGTGCTTTTACCCGACTTTTTTTATTTTTTTTATTTGAGATAGGCAAACGTTTGACCGCCATCTGACCTGATGGTAAGTGACGATGCGGTCGACGATGGAGCACGTTTGCCCAGAAGATGCCTTTTTACTCGTGACTTAAAGACTCCCATATTGTATTTATCAGGGAACACAGACTCAGGTAAGGAATTCCATTCTTTTGCAGTTCGCATAATGAATGTGGAGGCAAAACGCTTCGTCCGCATTTGTGGAATATCTACCATATAGCGGTGCCCTTACCTGCCAAGGAAGGGCGAGTCCCTTATAGTTTACCTATAGAATTGAACATTGCCCATTATTGCCCGTGAACGATACAATTTTATACATAAAGCACAGCTCAACGATAAATTCCAGTACGAAGCAGATACTATTATTTACCGATAACACGTTTCGCCGAATGACTGCTACCAAATGGCTGGATGAATTTTGCGAATTAAGGTATCGTATATTCGTCTTAAAAACCCAGGTGTCATTAGATTGGTATTTGAAAAAGAAAATACTGGATTTTTGGCTCGAAATAGTATTACTTACGTAGGTAAAAAAAATACCGAACCTTTTGAGTAGCGTATCAAAATGAAGGAAATTAAAAGGGATGACATTCAATTTAGGTTCACATAATTTGCTGCCAGGGATGTTAATTTTTATTAAGTACTTTGACTTGTATTTGATAATTTGAGCAGAATGTTTGGTAAGTACATATTATAATCGGTATTCTATCGTTTGTATTTTGGATAAACAGGTAGGCAATATTTGAGTTAATTCTCCCAAGGCCATTTTACCGTTTACTAATCAGACAAACTGTCAAACATCATCCTAATACACTCTATCAACTCTCTTTTTTTGTAGGGTTATAAACGTCGCTCCGCAAAATGTATCAAACGATTTTAATGGTATAAAAAAATTTGAGTAGGGTTTTCTATAAAAAAAGGACTTTATGTACTGCCGTATACAGTAGTTAGTGCTACAATGAAACGTCGGTTTAATGCCCACTTCCGCAACCTGATTGGGTTCGGCCAGTTACAATACGAAATTAGATTCCTGGTTTTTGTAGTCGGCGGGAAAGCTCCTTAATTGTTCTGAAATGATAGATAAAAAGTACGAATGTGAATTCGTATATAACGGAACACCAGCGCCTGTTAACAGGATTATGCTTTGTTCGATTTGTGGCATTTTTACAAGCTTTTATTTAGTTTCCCGTTGTCTGTCGGTCTGCAATCAAAACTTGCAAGCTAAATTAGACCTACTTCCCGTCGACGTCCAAGTCAAATTTGTTGTACTCAAATACAAATGATGGAAACGGAAGATGGTCAAAGAACTTCGGAACAAAAGAAACAAAGCTACTTTAAATAAAATTGAGAATAAATCTTTCCACTTCACAATTGCAAGTACTTCTTGGGCATTTAAGCTGTGCAACTTGTTCTGTTCGTTTCGTACTACCAACAAACTTTACAATCCTAATAGTCTTCACCGAAGCAATTAGTGTCCACTTAAGATAGTGCCCGGACTCGTAGCACTAATGACGTCACGCTAATGTACCTACTGCCATTACTGCAGACCTCTTGGCTATAAAATTGAAAGATGACGTAGACCTTGGCACAGTTTATTGGGAAAACGAAGGCTTATTAATGACATCGTGAATCATCGTGTTTTCGATGGTCGACCGTTCGGGGCGTAATCTTGCCTGAAGCATAGGTATTAGCTAGGCTGAAAGGGATTGGGGATTCTCAGAAATTAAAAGTAGTTTTAAAAAGAGGCAGTTGGCGCAGTGAGCAAGTTTCTGGCTTCTGCAAAGTAAAAAAAAAGGACCGTCGAATTGAGAACCTCCTTTTTTCAAGTCGGTTGAAAAGACAAACATTAAATAAAAATGCCATCTATGTACATTCCTTAACCACTTCAAATAAGAAGGTCAACCAACTTCAAATAAGGAGGTTCTCAATTCGACTGTACGATTCTTTTTTGTATTTATGTTACGCGATATCTCCGCCAATTATGAAGCGATTTTGATGATTTTTTTAGTTTGGTAGAGTATACTTCAGAGGTATTCACGATCTAGCCAAAACAAAAATATAAGCGATGAAGTTGGATTTTTTAAGCTTTGCTTGCGTTTAATTATAATAATTATGTATTGTTAGGTTCCATATTTTTAATGTCTTGTTGTACCTAATGTAAGAGGACTTTGCGCTTAGACTGTGCAAGGTGTATTGAAGTGATTCCTAAAATCTTACTTATAAATAAATAAAGAATCATTTTTCCAAATTACAATAATTGTATTTATAATTAACTGCTGTCAAATACAAAAGAAAGAATTCACACATTTCAAGATAAAATCAATGCAAAGTAATATTATGACATTAAACCGTTAAATAATAAAGTAAAGGTCAAATAGAAACAAAGGTTATAATCTTTTTTTAACCGACTTCACAAAAAAGGAGGCACTCAAGTCAATTGTTTTTTTTGTGTGAACGCATGAACCGATTTTGTTTTTTTTTTTGTTTGATGTTGCTTTCCAATTGGTCCCATTTAAATTTGATCAAGATCTGACTAGTAGTTTTTGGGTTATCCTCGATAATGCGTATTTTGTGGACAACATTGATGATGTTCTCGTTTTTAACCGACTTCAAAAGCTACCTCATAACGTTGTGCGCCTATTTTGATGATTATTTTTTTATTTGAAAGATGGTGCTTTCCATGTGGTCTCATTGAAATTTGATCAAGATCTGGTCTCTAGTTTTTGAGTTATTATCAATAATGCGTGTTTAATACGTTAAATCTGATCAAGGTTCCGAAGATAAAGCGGTGAAGTCGGTTTTTTAAGCTTTGCTTGCGTTTAATTATTTTAAATAAAGTAGCCATCTTTTACCGATTTTACAGTTACTCATACGTTTATTTGCAAACTAAGTGTTACATGGGTCTATTCTAAGTAATCAGAACTTAAACTTAGCCGCCTTTTACAAGCATAGCAAATTGTTATACATAATATAATAAAAAACAAAGACAAAATATTAAATTATCCGTAGCTGGAGAATCATTCGTACAGACCAGATAGTAAGTATATTAATACTTCAATTAAGTATTTATTAATATTATTTGATGGTAAGATATTCGTCTATTGTGTAAAACATTGTTAAGCTATTGCATAGCTTCTATCGCGGGCCTTGAGCGTGGAGACCGAATCCAGAAATTCCGTAACGAAAATAACCTAACACCCCCCACTCCGACCGGCACAGCGGTGATACTTTTTAGTTTTGCCATCTATCAATGAATAGCAGAACTTTTAATGACTTTTTTGAAATATCACGCTTGTCTCTTTAGTTCAGCAACTCGCCTGTAACTGTCTAAATAAAATAAATAAATAATTATAATTGCATAAGTTGATAAAAAATGCTATGCAATAGCTTTACCGCGGCAGTCCCCGAGTGCCACACGTCTTTTTTTTAATAAGGAACTTTTCAGCTTGGTACCAAAAGTAACAAGTTTTGTTTGGTTCTTAATATCCTGTGGTAACTTATAATGTAAAATAAGGTAGATGTAACAATTAAAACAAGGGATGAACAAGTACAACACAAATTAGCGTCTATATATAGTCTAGAGAATTAACTTCAGTTCTAAACGAGAAATACGAGAACAATTATTACGAGCAGCGAGCTGTGGCTGTGAAGTATAGGCACGTTCCGAGCTGACCGCTAACCGCGCGTGTTGTACGAGCTATGCAAAACGCATTGTACAATGTTGGGAACTGTTAAACACTGGAAATATCAAGCGAAATTGAATTAAATTATTCATACAGTCACTAATAAAAATAGGTCTAAAACAGTGACTTTCGTGGCCTACCAAATCGTTATTTTCCAACATAGATTTTTTTTAAACCGGTTTCGTACTCTGCTTGTCAAGCCCTTTTCAACGATGCCGATAGGGTAGATAAATAAATAAAAAATATTTTGCTCCCCACTTACATGTGTCCCCATAAATGTAAGTGGGGAGCAAAATATTTTTTAGCCCCCTTAATATTTACATTTACATATTTTTAAATGGCATTTCTGGCTTTGGGCCGTAGTTTTACATATGCTATGAGAATTTGAAGTCATTCGCTTATATGGTTTAGACGCTAGATGCCTCTGATAGACGGACGGACGGGCGGATGGACGGACAAAGTGCTGAACGTCCTAAGTCAGTTGGGCTCTGGATTCGATGTAGGTACCAAAATTGAAGTTAGATGTCTAGGAAAAAAAGAGGAGAAGTGACGCCGAGGAGATCAAGGTGGTTTGCTAACGAAATCGGTACATTGCTGAAAGTCGGAGATAGCTGAAAACTATTTACAATATCTCTGATCTCTGGTTTCTGACGTCAGCCTTCAACATGTTAAGTTTAAAATCCTTTGAAGCTACCGCTAGCTTTGGATTACCGGAAAACCTGAATCACAGCTAACAAAGGATCGTTGGCGTTGGCTGGACTTAACAAAGGCCAACGGTGTTCATTAAAATTGGTCATCGTTGAGCTAGTGTCCACAGCAAAATGTAAGCGTAAACAAGATAATAGCAAGTTGGAGAGGGACAAAGCTAACGCGACATTCAGGCAAATGTGAACTTAGTAATCATCCAAATTAGACACGAATTCACGTTGTTTTTTAGTGATATTATACTAGATATTTTACTTAGAACTAGCACATAAATTCTAATGACTCACAATATATCATTAGCCTCGAACAGAGATCTCGAATCTACATTTTGAATAACAGCGAAAAACTTTCGAGGCAAACTTTCTTTCAAATAATTGCATGGTTTTTGGATTGACGATATAACGGATATTAAATGCAAGTTTCAGCTTTAAGTCGTTTTTGAGCGGGACAAAATATGTCTAAAAACCTTGATGTGGTACCAAATTGTTATTTTCCAACATAGATATTTTTTTAAAGCGGTTTTGTTCTCTAATTGAAAAAAAAATTCAACGATATCCAACACGGACAGAATAAAAAATATAAGTTATTTTGCTCTCCACTGACCTGTATGGGTTCTCCTTTAATATTTTCATGAATACAATTCTAATTACCTTTGGGCCGTCGATTTACATATTCTCTGAGAATCTGATGTTACTCGCTTGTATGGTTTAGACGCTAAATGCCCTTAACAGACAGACGGACGTATAAATTGCTGAACTACTGAAGACAACTTAGAGATCTCGCTTTACTTGGTCAAAAAACTAACGGCTTTACTGATATTTATCAAATATTTAGACAAAATATTAATAAATAAGGAGAAGTTAATATTTAACGCAAGCAAAGCTTAAAAAAAACCGACTTCACCGCTTTATCTTCGGTACCTCGATCAGATTTAATGTATTAAACACGCATTATTGACTATAACTCAAACACCAGAGATCAGATCTTGATCAAATTTCAATGGGACTACATGAAAAGCACCAGCTTTCAAATAAAAAATATTATCAAAAAAAAAATACAAGTGAATTGAGAACCTCCTCCTTTTTTTTGAAGTCGGTTAAATAAAACTATCCTTCTTGGTTCTAATCCAAACAGACTTAAATATTTATGAAATTTTTAGTATTTGTTGTTATAGCGGCAATAGATATACATCATCTGTGAAAATTTCAACTAGCTATCACCGTTCTTGAGATACAGCTTGGTGGCAGACGGACGGACAGCGAAGTCTCAGTAATAGGGTCCCGTTTTTACCCTTTGGTTTTTACCGTTTTAACCCTAAACAAGATGTAATCGGACCCACCTGGCTTGCAAAATCGCATGATTAAAATGTTTATTGAATTGTATGCCACAAATAATATACAATGTGTAACAGAAAGGTGTAGTAATACTCAAGTCACACATCTAGCTAAATGTATGGAGTCTAACAGGATCTTCTGCATTCGCGGAAGCACCATTAATATTGAGTTATGATGAATTAAAGTTTCTAAAACAATATGTCATTTGCAACCCTATTCAATCAGTTACCGTTCTACACCACATAGCCTTTGGACCTAGACGTCTGACAGTAGTGGCCATAACAAAGGTCAAGGTCACGCGCCACAGATGTAATTGTAGGGATGGCAACAAATATTTTTAAATTTTTGTACAGAACAAATATCTCCGATTGCCGCACATGTAACTGTACGGTTGTCAAAAGTATTTGAAAAATATAATTTTTAATATTTGTAAGCAAAAAATGTCGTCCGATTTCGACTTTCGTTTTCTGGCAGAAGATTCCTGGCACGATACACATACACACCACCAAGTATTACTACACCTTTTTGTTACAGACTGTATATGTAATATCTTTGTCGTAATTATTTTTATACAATTTTCAACTCAATTTGTAATGCTTAGGCAGGTAAGTTTCTATCAGCTCAGACATCTGATGTTCACTAAACATGAACCGCTTATGTATAGGAAGCAGGCACTCAGCTATTCTCGGAAATTCTCTCAAAGGCCCTTTGATATGTACACTTCACAAAGACGTATATTGTAATAGTCTATTATGACCTCTCGTAGAATCTGGAGGTAAGATTGTTTTTGGGTATACTCGCGTTGTTATATTGTTTAACGACCAAGGCGCAGTTCAGGTCACCGCCCTCTGTGCCGTGGGTCCTGGGTTCGATTCCCGGCAGGAGCACTCCAACCCTTGGGATATTTGTGCTTCTAGGTGTGTGTGATGTGAATGTTTTCGGCACCCACGGTACAAGTCTTTGAACTTAGTGTGGGGCTGTGAGTGTGAATGCGTTTGTTTGTTTTGTTTGTTATGTTACAATTTAGAAAGTCATCGTCATCATCCTGTACTAGTCCACAGCTGGACATAGGCCTCTCTAATACACGCCGCTGCTCGATCTTCGCCTCTTCTTTTCCAACCGCTGCCAGCCCCTTTACGTCCACTGCCTCTTCAGCTTGCTAATGCTGTGTGGCAATCGATCACTTTAGTTCTTTATCTGATCACTTCGTTCCGAATTCGATCCTTCAAAGAAGGATTTTAGTGAGTGTTTTGGTGCTTTTTAGCCTCGGAGTAGCCTGATGTTGTAGAAGTACGAGCTCCCAATATGCATTATTTATGCTTTTTTTTTAACTAATCAACAAACAAACGCATTCACACTCACAGCCCCACACTAAGTTCAAAGACTTGTATCGTAGGTGCCGGAAACATTAACTTCACATATACATTACAACCAGAACCAGAAGCACAAATATCCCTTGGGAAGAAAAGTTGTGCTCCTGCCGGGAAACTAACCCAAAACCCACGACGCAGAGGGCGGACACCTGTCCCTCGCGTCAACTGGGACGTCATGCTTTGAGTTGATTGTTCACATTTACTCATTAAAAATCATTCATAAAAACATTTCATGTCAAATTAAGTATTTTAAAATGCTCCATCGTAAAACAAACAGGTCAGATCTAAAATAGCCAAATTAAGAACCTCCTTTTTAATGAACTCGGTTAAAAAAGTTTGTTACACGGTCCGCTGGCAATAATAATTGTGGATGTGGACCAAACATTTGGACAACGCAATGGGACAAAGCAGTTGGACTTGGGCCACCAAAACAAACATTTGAATCCCAGAAATTATAAAATACTGTTACAGCACTTAGTAGTTAATACAAAGCAAAGTTTACTAACTTCCAGAGCCTACCAAATTTACACAAACACAGTCATTTACAGGGGGCGAACTACTTTGACGAAGTACAAATTGTCGAACAACGAGCTCCCCGCTACTCAAAGATACACATTCGAACAGAAAAACAAACTCCTTTCGCATAATCGTCATTTTCAAAGGAGTTAATTTTCGAAATGGGAACGTGGCTAACTTTAATGATGAAAGTTTAATTGCTTTCTGAATGGAGCATTCGGGAAAAAATTCGGAATCTCTTCTTCCGATGCTATTTCGTTTTTTATTGGACGGAAGTTTCGATGAAGGTGGTTCGTTTAGGTATAACAAATTTAATTTCAATACAGAAAATTTAACCGAAAATTTGTGACAAATATTTTGCCTTACAGGCTATTTACGTAGCACAAATTAAAGCCACGGGCTCGTAATAAAATAAAGAAAATAGCGTCCGTGGGAGTCCATAGAGTAGTAAGAAAAAAACAGGTGTGTCGTAAAGACACATGATAAGTGTGGACCGATTCTTAAAATTCTTTTTTGTTTGGTAGATTTTACTTCAAAGGTGGTCCCATATAAATTTAATTGAAATCGATCAAGCCAAAACCAAAATATAAGCGGTGAAGTCGGTTTTTTAAAGCTTTGCTTACGTTTAATTATTTGTGAAGTGAAAATTTTTAATAATCGATTTTGATGTTTTTTTAGTAGATCATGAGGTGGCCATATAAATTTTATTGAAATCGGTCCAGCCAAAACCGAAATATAAGCGACGAAGTTGCTTTTTACCGACTTCGAAAAAGAAGGAGGAACTCAAGTCTAATGTATTTTTTTTTTCATGTCTTTTACCTCATAACTTCATACCTCATAACCTCATTGCAAATGATAATGTTAACATTGCCTGACACCTTGTCAATTATCACTAAAATTGTCAATTTATCAATATCATCGTGTACATTTCCTGACATATGGAAAATATCTCTCATTAGACCAATTCCTAAGACAACAAATGTGGCATCTATAAAAGATTTACGACCAATCAGCATCTTGCCATGCTTATCTAAAATTCTTGAACGAATAGTATGTGATCAGATGATGAGGTACCTGGAGGCTGAAAAAATCCTCCCCCAACATCAATCCGGATTTCGCAAGAAACGCAGTACTGCAACGGCTTTGCTGGATGTTGTTGACAATGTACTTGCAGCTCAGGATAGGGGAATGGGTACCATTTTAGTACTGCTTGACTTTTCGCGTGCATTTGATGCTATTAATATACCTCTTCTTTTGGCCAAAATGTCTTACTATGGATTTGATCATAACACTGTGAAGTGGTTTCATAGTTACTTATATTTAAGGTCCCAAATAGTGGAAGTAACTGGTCTGGATGGTAAAACAACATCTTCATCTTGCAGCTATAATCTTCGGGGTGTACCTCAAGGTTCAATCCTAGGGCCAATCCTCTTCATCCTGTATAGTGCAGACATAATAAAGCATATTAAACACTGCCAGTACCACATTTATGCTGATGACCTACAAGTCTATCTGCACTTCCATCCAAATGATACAGATCAGGCTGTAAGTAACATAAATCTTGACTTGGATAGTTTAGCAAGTTGGGCCGATACTAACTGTATGGTATTAAACCCCACTAAAACTAAATATATGGTTATGGGATCCAAAAAGCAAATAGAAAATATAATGCTGCGAAACCCAAAAGTATCCATTTCAAATAGTCAAATAGAATGTGTCACTGTAGCGCGAAATTTGGGTTTAATTATGGACAAAAATTTACGTTTTGAGAAACATATACAAGAGGCAGTCAGTAATTGCTTTTATAAATTAAAGATTTTATATAAGGTAAGGCCTTACCTAAGTGAAGAGCTCAGGATGACACTCTGTGAATCCTTAGTGCTTTCAAAACTCAACTATGCTGATGTAGTCTATGGCTCCTGTCTTTTGTCTAGAACTGAAAAACTGATCCAGAGAGTTCAAAATGCCTGTGCACGTTTCTGTTTTAAGGTCCCTTCTCGTGCTCATATTACTCCATTCTTGAATAAAGCAAATCTCATGAAAATGAACTCTCGTAGAAACCTCCATTTTGCCACTATGTTATTTGGTATTGTTCAGGAACATCAACCAGAGTATTTATGGCAAAAGTTGTCTTGGCCAAAAGAAGACAGGAAGTATCGTACCAGAGCATCAGAATACATGCTCTTGACACCTCATCACAGAACTCAGTAATTCCGGGGAAGTTTTAGGTTTGCTGCAAGCAAGTGCTGGAATGTGTTATTGCCACCGATCCGAGCCCTGAAAACAGTTGGAATATTTAGAAGGCATATGAAGATTCACCTACTGAACCATCAGAAATCTGTAATTACTTAAGTAATTTTATCTTTCCTGTAAAAAACAGTGCAGTGGTGCCTCTTCATTAGCTTTTGAAAAAAAAAAAAACAAAAAATTTGATATACCTATGTAAGAACTATAAAACGCTCGCAGCAATGTCGGGAGGTTGTTAAAAATGCATTACTTACAAAATGTAGGTATAATTTGTTAAATTAGTTGATTAATTAGTTGGTAGGTTAAATTAGTAGTATAGTCTAGGATATATATATTCAACTTACCACTGGTTATGCTCCATGGTCCATGGGTGTTTAATTTTTTAACAATAACACATTGAAGACTTTCTGCTAATATTAATTGTTAAGCTTTTTTTTGCACTGTGCGTGTACCCCTCACATCACACATTAACTGTTTTGTTTGCCGACCCAAAATTTGCGACAAGGACAATGTAATCACTCTGATAAATCTCCAAAATGTGCAACATAATGCGTGGCATGACGTGGCGCCATCCGCCCACAGAGTACTATCACCACAGAATACTAAACCCGCCCCATGCGGCAGCCGTTTGACACTTGACAGTCGACTGGGGCGGGCGCGGGCGGGCCATCACGGTGTGACCATAGAGAGATAGTGATTACATTGTCTTCGGTGTGAGGGGCCAAACTTTGAAACTTGGTCGCCTTCCGCCACCGAGTACTGTGTTAGTATTAGTGTTTAATGTATCTTTGTTTATTTATTTATATATGTAGTTATATTAATGTATTATATATATATATATATATATAATGTAAATTTAAGTATTTTTTTAAGTTCGTATATCTATAGTGTAAATTTAAGTATTTTTTTAAGTTCGTGTCTAAATCTGTCCTGATGCGCGTGATGTCATGTATGGGTTCCGCCTGAAAACCAGTTACTGGGTAGGTAGGAGGGTTCTGCCCACCTACTTACCTAGTTATATGCTGAGTCGGGACCTCATTCGTGACATCACGCGGCGTTATATTGTTTGTTTTTTTGTATTTTTTATGTGTTTTCTTATTGTTTTATGTACATAATGTAACGTCGCGTGTTGTCCCGAATAAATCTATTTTCTTTCTTTCTTTTCTTTCTTTAACTTCTCTCCACGTGAGCCGATATCGAATTTTTTTGTTTTTGGAAGATGTTGCTTTCTAATTGGTCCCATTTAAATCTGATCAAGATCTGATCAGTAGTTCTTGAAATATCGTCAATAATGTCTATTTTTGTGACGAATAATGCGTACTTTGACGATGTTCTCGTATACCCGACTTTAAAAGTTACCTCATAACTTATTTCGTTGTGAGCCGATTTTGATGATTCTTTTTTATTTGAAAGCTGGTGCTTTTCATGTGGTCCCATTGAAATTTGAACAAGTTTTGATTTCTAGTTTTTGAGTTATAGTCATTTATTCAATGTTTATACATTAAATCTGATCAAGGTTCCGATGATAAAGCGGTGAAGTCGGTTTTTTAAGCTTTGCTTGCGTTTAATTATATTAAGCTTTGCTTGCGTTTCTATTATTAAACTTACATCCTGTTATTTATATACCACCTGTTAAGTCAACGTGCCTGATTGCCCAGTAGGTAATAGCTCTGAATAACACATTTAAGTGAAACATTATTACAAATTCAGCTTACCCTTTGAATATTCCACGGAAAGCTAACTGGTTTGAACTGGAAATTGAGCGAAAGGATCAAACCGTAGCTCGTAGTTAAATTATGAAATGGAAGCAGTAGAGGGATTACGTACGTATTCAAGACTTTGAGTGGCTCGTAATCTTCAATGTCTTAAGTTGATTGTTAATAGATGGAGGGATATTATGTGTAGGCAAGAAAGCAGTTTAATAACCTTTATTGAAAAGATATAAAATGAAATTATGAAATGAAATTATTTTTATTTATAAGAATACAATACAATACAATAATTCTTTATTGCACACCAAATAAAAATAAAATTGTAGAACTTAAAATAATACAGTTATATGAGGTAGTACAATGGGCGGTCTTATCGCTTTAAGCGATTTCTGCCAGACAACCTTTGGATGGACAGAAAATGTGCAGGATGATTTGGGTTGGTATATTGTGCAGTACAGGTCTTAAATATAGATAATTTATTGTACACCAGAAATAAAGGAAAATACATTAAAGACCTTAAAAACTGTGGACGGGTAATATAATATTATTTGATAATAGTTCAAAATATTCTACCGTTTCCGGTGTATAATTTTAACATAGACATAACATAACATAAACGCTTTCACACTTACAGCCCCACACTAAGTTTGATTACTTGTGTTGTGTTTATTTGGCATGAAAATGTATTCAATCCAAATAGTGAATAGTGGTATAAGCAAACATTCTTTGTCGTCGCCCGCATCGTCACTTTCCATCATTTTGCTTTTTTACAATAAAACTTATTTGTGTAGGTCTTTTTTCAACTCCAACCGCCGAAAACCCCCAGTTACAGGAAATTGTAATTTGTATGTATTTGTTTGTTTGCAATTTTAATATCACTTACCTACATCGAATCCAGAGCCCAACTGGTATCCAAAAAACTTGGCATCCTCGCTAAGGTCAGACAGTACTTCTCGCCGGGGCTGCTTTTGAATCTGTACTGAGCACAAGTCCGATCATGTATGGAGTATTGTGGCTACCTTTGGGATGGCTCTGCCAAATACCAGCTTGAAGCTCTGGAATCGATTGACCGCCGAGCCAAAATACTTATTGGTGATAATAAACTGGTTGTGACAAAACTGTTGAGTCTCGGTCATCGACGTAAGGTGGCGAGCCTATCGGTTTTCTATCGTTTGCATTAAGGAGAGTGTGCGCAGAAATTATACGAGTTAATTCCCCCAAGCCCGTTTTACCATCTAACAACAAGACAAACAGTCAAACGTCATCCATTCATGGTTGACATACCTCCAGCTTGTCCGAAGCGTTTAGCTTCTACGTTTATCATCCGTACTGCGAGGGAGTGGAACTCATTGCCCGCGTCTTTGTTTCCTGAGCGCTGTAATCTGGAAGTCTTCAATTCAAGAGTGAATAGGTATCTTCTAGGCAGGCATGCTACATCTTCGGCCTCATCATCGCTTTCTATTAGGTGAGATAGTGGTTAAATGCTTGTCTATCAAACATTAAAATAAAATCACTTGTTTTTTTTAATATATTATTTATATATATATATTTTTTTTAAACATATACAATATATAGTTTTGTAATTGAGAGACGAGACGAGCTAGTCTCTTGCTTGAGTAAGCGTCACGCTTGTTCATTACAGATCTGTGTCATCCAAAGTTCTGAATTTATATATAAATCAAAAACAAATTACAGGTTGTGTATGCCTATGACAGGATCCATGTTCAGGCCAAAGCCTACAAACATATTTGAAAGTATGATGGTTGAAATTCACAAATTCTATTGCATTTCAGAACCAGTCGAGTATTTAATAATGTAAAGATTACCTCAGTATGATTACATGCAGCCGAAACTGATTTCCGGTTGTAAATAATACATGAAATTGTCTGTCATTCAAAATGGTAGTTTGATATATCACGTCTACACAAACAACGATCGTGTCGATACTATATAAGTGGATGTTTGTGTGTAAGAATATGAATTGGTTTGAAATAGCAAATAGCATGTCTCATCTTTGTTCACAAAGTTCAATGACTTGTATATTAAGTGCCGGAACAATAGCACCCAATGACACCCAGAACCAGAAACAATTTTCTCTTGTGTTTTCACCGGGAATCGATCCCGATACCACTGTTTATAAAGTGAACTCGCACGCAACTAAGCCAATGGACAGTTTAACTTAGCTGAATGGTACGCCAAACGTTTATATATATTGTCTTCATTCATTAATTTTTCATTAAGAAACAAGTAACACTTTAAAAAGATTTTTAAAATAAAGCTTTAATCAGTTGTAAATTAATAAAAAGCTAAAAAAGTTATATAACCCAAGAATGTATCACGACGAATCAAACGAGCCTAAACTAGATGGGTTTATCTTGTTTAGTTCGGAAGTTCCTATGGCCATCTGCCGTCTCCATCATCAGATCAGCTGCATGGTACCATATCATTGTATTGTCACCGAACATAAATAAGCACACCAAATTTGACACTAATCGGACATCGGATAGTGGATCTAATTCAGCTTGCAATATTTAATTACAGATCCACCAATAGATAGACAACGGGACTGGTTAAACTAAATTAAAAATATAAAATCATCATCATCATCAGGTGAGATAGTGGTCAAATGCTAGCCTATCAAACATAAAAAAAAAAAATTGCATTAGACATTTTCAAAGATTTGTCTAAGAGACTGTTTGCTTCGGCACATGACCAAAATGCTGGGTTGTATTTGGGGCAGAGGATAAGCCTGCTACAGTGTGGTAATGCAGCAAGCATTATGGGAAGTTTGCCAAACATTAAATATCGTCTAAACCATCTTTAACCTTTTCATAACTTAAATATTTATATTGTAAAACAAGTATTCGATTACATTAATATAAATTATTAATCGTGTTGGACTAACTACGGGCCAATTGCCTATATTAAATATTTTTTGTGAATTCATGTTTAAAATTCATTTATTCGTGACGTAAAAGACCCGACGGCATGACTTCCTAAAACACAGAATGGGGTTGGCGTCGCGGCAGCTTCGGCAGAGCAGCGTAAACGGCGCAAATATGGAAACCTAGGCAGTGGTTACATATTTGAGCCGTTTGGTGTTGAGACACTGGGTCCGTGGGGACCGGGAGCTCATTCTATTTTCAAAATTCTATCAAGAATTTTGAAAATAGAATGAGCTCCCGGTCCCCACGGACGCTCTGATGAGCGCCTGGTTGAAGCGTGATTAAAATGCTGGCACTTATTTGGCTCAACATATTAGCATAGCAATTCAGAGAGGTAATGCCGCCAGCATGATGGGAACGCTACCCACTGGTAGTGGGCTTGAGCACTTGAGTTAGGTACCTATAAGCTCGATGTCTTGTAGGTAACTTAGTTATTTGCTGTACATAGTTTTAGTTTAGTTTTAGGAAATAAATATATTATATACAATTAAAACTTGTATAGAATCGTTACATTCCGTTCGTAGTAGTCTAAATGCATTTTTACATGTTCAGGAAATGAAAAATAAAACATTTAAAAGGACATAAAGGAGCATAATGATAAATCATGTTTTTCCGCAACGTTACCCTCACGCGCTTCCCTATTTATGCGATCGTATCCTACGTATAAGGGTTACTCGGGCGCCGTCGTCAAAAACTCTAAAATCAAAGGATTCTAAGCTGCAAAGTAAAATGTAATATCAAAAATGATCATTGATCAGCGTAGATACGTGTTCCACGCATGATGAGCAACTTTGATCTTCAAGTGTCAATATACGTAGCACCTCTACGGCGTAGAGGCGCTACGAATATAGAGTCGTGTTTAGATTCATACTCATACAGATATAAATTGCTTTGACAGCAATGTAAATAAGAATCAATTTAAATGTTACATGGATTTTTAAAGTGAGTTTGCTTTGAGTATATTGCAGTGATGGAGGTTGTAATGTAATAAACATGAATTCATAAAAAATATTTATTTAAACGCAATGCGTTTATGAGTATGTTTATAATGTTTTTTATAAAATTAATGAATTCTTGATTATGCCATTACTAACATCTTCATTTTTATTGATAGAGTCAGCAGCGCGTTACATTGACATAGAATAATAATTGGGATAAGTGGGACATTTTCCCTTTTTTTTAATATGACTAAATGCGAAAATTTGTGTATGTGTGTGTAAATGTTTGTTACCGCTTATCTCCGAAAGGAATACACCGATTTTGATGAAATTTATTTAGTTTAGTTTCCGGAATAACACATAAGCTACTTTTTAAATTAATTGACGCGGACGAAGCGCATGAATAGTTATAAATATGAATTTGTTCCAAAATCACCAACAAATTCGTTGAACAATAACATTTGTCTAATCTCACTTGCTAAGTTATATCCGAAATTTCATTAGGCCAGAATTCGAAGGCTTTTCTTGCTTCTGTGAAAATATTAATTCGAATATTCCTACTAACTAATATATCAATAAATCTGTGGCATTTTAAAAGATACAAATAGTGAAACATTTTTTTAATATAATTGTGGTGCCAAAAGTCCAATAAATTAAATCCATAATAATGCTTGAACAAAGTTCGTCGGTTACTGATAGTGGTTCCAACCTAACCGCAGAGTTGAATCTAGTAACTTCAATGGAGTCCATTGGTATTATGAATAATGATGAGAGAATTCTATCGATAGCCTCTAGTTAGTAAAACATAAACATAAACGCTTTCACACTCACAACCTCACATTAAGTTCGATGACTTGTGTCGTGAGTGCCGGATATATTCACATCACACACACAATCACAACCAGAATCAGAAACACATTTTTTTCCTTGGGGAGATAACTTGTATTCCCGCCAAGAATCGAACCCGATACCCCTGCTTAGAAGGCGAACGCTCACCCAACTAAGCCAAAGGGCAGTTCATATTACTAGAGAAAAAAATATTCTAATTTAATAAAGGAAATGCTTGTGTGTGTATTTTTACCCGACAACGGAGAAGCAAAAGGGACTATAAAATTTATTTGACTTGTTTTCAAAGTCGAGTTTTTTTTTTTTTTTTTTTTACACTTTTTTTACGTTACTGTGGCGTATTATGCAATTATACAAGAAATGTACCATAGCTTTATTAAATATTAATTAAGTACTTATATAATTAATATTTAAGTGAAAATTATTATAATAATCATGTAGATGGTACTAAAATACTTTTGTTTTATCTATCATCAGAAATAAATGTAAAAGAGTACAAAATCTATTTTATTTTTGACGTGATAACGTCTTATAAGTCGATGAACACCGGCTGCACGTACGAAAAAGTGTCACGTTCCGCCCGAGTCTGAGCGTGCAAGCGAGAGCGCGGAATAAGCGATAGAGAGGCACGATCGGCCAAGCGTTCGTCCTAATACCATTATCACGTAAAATTAACTTCCGTTAACTAACTTTACAGATAAGCATTTTTTTTAATGTGCACAAACGCAGTTACATGTCCTGTAAAACAAATTTTCTCCTTAGAACCCGTTAAGAAAACAACACGTCCAGCACATGGCGCGTTTTGCATATTTCATCCTTATACCGGCATCTCGCAATAATGCAGTTAAAATAGAAACAGACTGTGTCGCTTTCATCCTTTCATTAATTTTTCATGTGTCAACTTTGGGCAGGGACGGCGCAAGGGACAGGGGAGGGGTACTAAAGGATAGTGTAAGATATTAATTATAGTAAATATAGATATATAATTTTAACTATTATTAATATCACGAATACAATGTAAACTCGTCGTTATGTAGACAATAAACAATATTTATATTTCATAGCAAAATAAACGAATTTGTTGATTTTCTCTTGTTCGTCAAATTTTTGTTGTGATTTTAGATAGTTTTTAATTCTAGAACTAATTTTAGTGAAAACTTAGTCATACTCGTTACTTAAATCATACTCGTGATCTATTATATTTGTATGACCAGTGGTGTATTTAGTTTATTGGGCTCTTCATAAGCGTGACTATGAGCAAAATTCTAAAAAAAAAATTATGCCTAAAATTCTCTAAAATAAATGTAGATGTGTCAAACTCATGTCAAATATAATTTAAGAGAATTCTTAAAACTCTTTTTGAAACTACGTCTCTGTAAAATCATTCACCAATCTCCGAATAAAATTGATCGTAACCTTTGTTCCTTTTGCACGTGTCAACGTGGACACGTGACAAAAATTAGCCAAAGTTGAGCGAATGACTAAAGAACTGGCAGAATAAAGGGACGGAACGAAGCATAAAAAGAAAAAAAAATGAGCCAGGGATGGCGGTGAAGACTGTCAATTTTGGGATAACATTGTGACCAACTATAAATACTTGGTATCTTAAAAAAGATTTTTTTTAATATAGTACTATATACAATAGTACTATAGCCACTCACATATGGAGCGAGGCCTTGGAGAAACACGGCGAGGCACTCGCAGTCTCGCTTGACATTTCCAAGGCTTTTGACAGGGTTTGGCACGATAGCCTTATTGGCAAGCTTCCAGCCTATGGTTTACCTCCCGATTTATGTATTTGGATATCTGACTTCTTGAGGGAACGATCGATTCGAGTGGTTGTTGACGGCTGCTCGTCCGATCTAATGGTAATTAATGCCGGGGTACCTCAAGGGTCTGTTCTTTCGGCAACGCTCTTTTTGCTTCACATCAACGATTTGCTCAAGCCCGGTATCTTTGGGTATGCAGATGATAGCACTGTTGTCGAAAGATACGTATCCAATGCACGAGCTGGCGAGGTACAAGTCCAGTCTCTCAGAGAGGGGATGATAGACCGATTAAATTCGAGCTTGTTGGCCGTGGCCGAGTGGGGCGATTCCAACTTGGTTCGTTTTAATGCGTCTAAAACACAGGCGTGTCTTTTCTCCGCTAAACGGAGACCTTTTCACCTGTCTCCGACTTTCCAGAATGTACCAATACCGATAGCAAATAAACTCGAGCTTCTTGGCGTTTCCTTTTCGTCGAGCCTAAACTTTGGTACTTACATCGAAGCCAGAGCTCAGCTGGCTGCTAAGAAACTCGGTATCCTCGCAAAGGTTAGACAGTACTTCACACCGGGGCAGCTTCTTAATTTGTATCAAGCTCAAGTCCGATCGTGTATGGAGTACTGCGGCCACTTGTGGGATGGATCCGCAAAGTACCAGCTTGAAGCTCTTGAGTCCATCGACCGACGAGCAAAAAGACTCATTGGCGATGATAAGCTGGTCGAGTCCAAATTGCTGAGTCTCGGTCACCGACGTAAGGTCGCGAGCCTATCGGTATTCTATCGTATACATTTTGGAGAGTGTGCGCAGGAATTATACGAGTTAATTCCAACTAGTCCATTTTACCATCTAACAACAAGACAAACTGTCAAACGTCATCCATATATGGTTGACATACCTCCAGTTCGCTCGAAGCGTTTCGCTTCTACGTTTATCATCCGTACTGCGAAGGAGTGGAACTCATTGCCATCGTCTTTGTTCCCCGAACGGTACAATCTGGGAGTCTTCAAGTCAAGAGTGAATAGGTACCTTCTAGGCAAGCATGCGACATCTTCGGCCGCATCATCACTTTCCATCAGGTGAGATTGTGGTCAAATGCTTGCCTATCAGGCATAAAAAAAAAAAAAAAAAGGTTTTGTAAACTAAAAACTACTTTTTACCGAAGATGTACACTACCATATGGAAATATCCTCGATACACGCGGGTTAACTGGAAGAAAATGCTTTGTAGCATTAAGTTCGTCTATGTCATCTATCTATCTAACTATGTAAGTAATCTTGTTATTTTTATTGGAAAATTGTAATCTTATTATAGATGATTTAGTAATAATCTTAATTACTATTCTACTAATCCTAATATAATGCATGCAAACGTGAGGGTGTTAATTATTTAATCACTCCATTAATCGCTAGATCTATCAGGAGGAACTTCCGCAGTAAGATACTTAAATGTTTAACTAAAACGCACACGGCAACGTTATTCATTTAAATAAATTAGGAATATTTTTCAGTCATAATAACATATATTTTTATACACCATATTAACATTACTTATTTATTACGTTTTAATACATAAAAGTAGTTTTATTTAATAAGATAGACACTTAAATAATTCATGTTTTTCTTATTCGCTGAATAAACGTTGAACCTTGACTAAGTAAAACAAATATTTATGCATCGAATGTTTAAAAAATATCATGCTTTATATTTATTTATCATATCATATATATATATATATATATATATATATATATATATATATATATCTTTATGATATGACAAATAAATATAAAGCATGATATTTATGGTGCAACAGTATCTATAATGATGAATGCAATGTTACAATAAAATAATAGAAAAAAAGATTTATATACCAATAATAGTAACAACTAAGGGAAATATACTTATAATTTATAATCTAAATATATATAACTCAAAGGTGACTGACTGACTGACATAGTGATCTATCAACGCACAGCCCAAACCACTGGACGGATCGGGCTGAAATTTGGCATGCAGGTAGATGTTATGACGTAGGCATCCGCTAAGAAAGGATTTTGATTAATTCTACCCCCAAGGGGATAAAATAGGGGATGAAAGTTTGTATGAAACTTTGTAAATTTTAAAATAATACTTCTTAACGCGAGCGAAGCCGCGGGCAAAAGCTAGTTAGAAATAAGTAGCTTTGTAATATCTTGTAAGGTAAATAAATGCATTCATTATTATTATTTACTGATACCTAATTATAATTATTTTAAGTACCCCTTTTACCCCTTTCCTAAGTTCAAACCTGTAACAACGGAGAGAAGGTAAATACGCAGCCGGGTAAGTCGGAACAACAAATATTTGTCGCTTCGTATGCGAGCAGCCACTTCGCACACTTTGAAGGTCGTCAAGGTGTTATCAGACTTTACACCCTATAGCACAGGCTATAAGAACTACTTTATAAATATGTGGAGCGATGGGGAGCGCGTATGTTTAGTTTACACTTTTCTACGTTCAACTATCCGCTGGCGTAGTTGGGTGCGCGATTTTTGGTTCTGGTTCTGATTTGTGTGTGATGTGAATGTTTCCAACATAAGTCATTGAACTTAGTATGGGGCTGTGAGTGTAAGTAAGCGTTTGTGTTTTAAAAAATTAGTACCCGGATGATCGAGCTTTGCTCGGCTGAAAACACGGATAAAACGACATTTTCTAAAATTGAAACCTAGCTTGATCGATTTATCGCTCCCGAAACTCCCTGCATACAAAATTTCATGAAAATCCTGATTACACACACATATATATATATATATATATATATATATAATATATATCCGAATATTTTACCTTTAAACGAGCAATTCTTATATATATATAATTTTGTATTTGGTAGAATGTGTTTGAATTTGTAGCCTCAGAAAGCTTCATCTAGTGTCAAGTAGAAACAGTTTTTTACATTGGTCATGGCGTAATAGATGGCGCTAATAGTGTCTTAAACCCGGTTTTTCAAATGCAGTTTGGGAACCGAGCATTTCTCGGACCTGACGTTGATAAATCGATTCCTTGGGTCGAAAAACCCCTAAACTGTAACTTTCATGAAAATCGTTGGAACCGTTTCCGAGATCCAGATTACACATATATATATATATATATATATACAAGAATTGCTCGGTATTGGTTGAATTTACACGCAAGCGGAGTTACACTTAAGCATTTTACATTACATCATATAGTATAAAGTAATGTGATAGATTTATGATCTACCTAAGTAGAACGACTATTACATAGACTCCTATGACCGTAAACTCGATGAGACTACATCAAACATTGACTCTGACTTTCAATAGGTTATTTGTTCATTATATAACGTGTTCTCTATTTGCAGACCCTGGATGAACCCAATTATAGGCCGGGGTTTATTAAATGGGGAATCATGTACCGGGAATTCTAAATATGTTGACGTTGCCCCGTTATCAAACATTGACGTACTACCATTAAAGCAGAGGCCTTGGATTAAAACTGATAATAGCTGTTCTACAGCGCAAAATAGTTTAACATTTGATATTATCTTATGACACCCCTTTACTAACTATGATAGCCTGTTAAAAAAACGCAGTTGCTAATATTGGCTAAGCTTTTTATTATAAATTGAATCAGGGATATCTTCTTTATATATATATAATTATACTGTACGTGTGTATGTCACTGAACTCCTCCTAAACGACTTGACCGATTTGAATTATTTTTTTTGTATGCGTTTGGGTGCCCTGGGTGGTTTAGATTCACAAATCAGCCCGGCAGATGGCGCTGCAAGGGTTGCACACGGGCGAAGCCGGGGCGAGTCACTAGTACTTATATAAATAAAATCAACAATAGTCTATGACTATTTTCAACAATAATAACAATCGAGTCCAGGTTGCAAAGTCTTGGTCACCGACGTAAGGTGGCAAGCTTATGATATAACCGCTTCGAGCAAGCAAAAAGACCTGCTTGAAGCGGTTATATTTACGTTTATGATTATTAAACAATGATAAAATCACACAAAATCTAATTAACAAAAACCCCATGCTATCAAATTATTTTTAATTACAGCCACTACACCAAACCCAAGAATCGTTTTAATATGATTACCGACCCGGCCGGTCGGCTGTTTCACCAGGCGATAACCGGATCGCAGTTTTAACCGGATCGCATCCGGATCAATGCGAATGATTTACCGGATCACACCCGGAAACTTTGCTCGATTAATAGAAAACCAATTTATGACCCTTTGTGCGATGGGAGATAGGGTTACGGCCATTAATTATTCAAATATAAATGTAAATTGTTCGCTAACTTAAATACAATAAGCGTGGATAAATGAATAATGGAGTAACCGTTCTGTGACTGCATACTTAGGACGGAGTTCATCAAGTCAAGAAACAACACCGATGCTAAATTCTCCGATTAAATTTTAATTGTCATTCGAATATAATAGCTATTCATTATCAAAATCAAAATCAAAATCGTTTATTCACATGGGCCCCAAAGAGGCACTCATGAAAGTTAATGATTCCATTACCAGATTCGCAAAATAACAGTCATCTCGAGAAGAACCTGGCAAGAAACTCGGCGGCGCATTTTTTTCATTCATTTTTTTTTTAAACATTCTTAATCTCTAATACATCATTTTATTAACCTAGGTGTTATTATGGTAGCTAGAAAGAGCTTGTGCAGTTTGCCTCCATGCATCCTTGTCATTAACATAGTCAATCGTTTTATAGAAGCTTTCTTAATTAATGCCCTTTTTATTACAGATTTGAATTATATAATATAAATCTTCCGGTTAAACAAGTGTCCTTAATCGTTTTTTTTTCATCCGGGCTCAGAGTCCCGGCCAGCGTGTCGCGTTTCTGACTTGATCAGAGATTTGTGTGTCAATGGTTTTTCAGTCTGTTTATTTATTTATAACATGTTTTTCTTAGTCCAATAAAACACACCTTATTCTAATTCATGATATTTCTTTGGTCAAACTATTTTACACACTTAGTCTAATTAAACATCCTACTAATATTATAAATCCGAAAGTTTGTGTGTAAGTGTGTAAGTATGTTTGTTCCCTCTTCACGCTATAACGGCTGAACGGATTTGGATGAAATTTGGAATGTACATAGATTATACCTTGGATTAACACATAGGCTACTTTTTAACTTCATAATAGCGGGCGAAGCCGCGGGGCACGGCTAGTTTGTAATAATTTTCTCTATACATTTAATAAAGTTAGTTTTTATTTATTTCTATTAATAAACGCATTCGCATTCACACGCATTCACACTCACAGACCCACATTAAGTTCAAATACTTGTATCGTGGGTGCCGGAAACATTCATATCACACAAACATTACACCCAGAACCAGAAGCACAAATAGGTATCCCTTGGGAAGGAATTTGTGCTTCTGCCAGGAATCGAAACCAGGACCCATGGCGCATTGGGCAGACACCAGTCCACTGCGCCTAATAACCTTACTAGCTATATGTATACAATACTCGAGGAACAAACCTCGGATGTCCTTCTCACGAATAATCTTATAAATATTATAACTACAGTTATTTGACACCCTATTTTATGCTCTATCACGTGCCTCTCAAAAAAAAAAATACAGTGCATTCTGACTAGACATGTTGAATATTTTCTAATTTACCTAGCTCACATCTATATATATAAAAGAAAGTCGTGTTAGTTACTCCACTTATAACTCAAGAACGGCTGAACCGATTTAGCTGAAAATTGGCAGGGAGGTAGTTTAGAGCCAGGAGAAGGACATAGGATACTTTTTAAGAACGTACATTCTTTAAATATTTTTTTTACATTTCGACATGCTTTCCATTTTCTCATACGTCACTCGGATTTGGTAAAGTACTAGGCAAACATAAACATGAAGGTTGTAATAATATAGTCACGTGACATTGTAACGCATGCTGGGTATGGCTTCCTAAATATGCACATTCATTGACTGTTAGGCGGAACGAAGGTCGCTGGGACAGCTAGTATACAATAAAATAAAAAAAAAGAAGCGAAAAGCAATAAGTGATAAAAGTTCTTTCAAAATGTAGGCGAGAAGACAAATGGAGGCTAGGAGAGATCTCAGTTCGGGGCGGATAACTAGTACCTACTGTTATGTTAAGTGAAAATCGGTCCAGCCTTATTATTATTCAATACTGTCGTAAGATATTTCTGATTTTCAACCGACGTCAAAAAAAGGAGGTGGTTCTCAATTCCTCGGATTTAAAAAAAATATATATGTTACCTCAGAACTCCGCCATTTATTAACCGATTTGGAAAAATTAACTGTTTTGTTTAAAAGGTTACGTTCAAATTGGTCTCATTATAATTTGATCAAGATCTGAAGAAGAGTTCCGGAGATTTGCGATTGAAGTCGGTTATTATTTTTTTAACTCGTATATATTATTAATTTTCCAATTTTTATCAAGTATTACATAATTTTTAACCCCTTACATAACTTTACCGAGTCGATTAACATACCGACCTTTTAGAAACCCGCAGCTTGTCCCGTGGGAAGTTCCCGAATTTCCCAGGAAAGAGCTAAATTGAGTTTCGTTGTCACAAGGGACCGTAATCGAATGATGGTCGTTACGCCATCATTTGCGTTACCTACTGGACTTAAAAAGAATTGCTTTAGTCAAAGTATATGTACTATTTTAACAAAGTATTTTTTTTTTTTTATTTGTGACAGGCTAGTGTTTGACCACTATCTCACCTGATGGTAAGTGACGATGTGATCGAAGCTGGTAAACACACTAGACCTGGAATACGCAGGCTCTCAAGGATAACTGCCGGAACACCGTATTTGGCTTGGCGGCAGACTTTCAACTTGATGGTAGCAATCCAGGCGAGCAACTCACAAAATGCTCTACCACCTCTCAAATGTCACCTGATTAGCACCACCCGGGGACCACGTGTAGGGAGTCAGACTTAAGGGGTATCCTCCTACGGACGTGGGTGACTCAGCCCCCAATAATAAAACTATTATTAAAGAAAATAAATGATTCTTGATTATTTTAACTCATTGCCCTCATCTTTGTTTCCTGAACAGTATAATCTGGGAGTCTTCAAGTCAACCTTCTAGGCAAGCATGCTACATCTTCGGCCGCATCGTCGCTTTCCATCAGGTGAGATTGTGGTCAAACGCTTGCCTACCGTACATAAAAAAAAACATACATAATAATAAGTAGTTACAATATTTATTTGTTTGTTAACGATTAATAAAACTTAATATGCTACTATTTAGTTTTATTATTCGTTACTATACTAGTTGCAAACAAGCTTTAAGAAGTCCGCCATATTGGATTTAGAGTGACGTCACTTTACTTTTTAATTTATTCTCAGCAAGCCCTTTCATTTGATACCCATATTGTAGGTATCCATATTGTATTAAAAATAGCTTGTCCACCATTTTGGGTGTTCCGCCATGTTGGATTTAGAATGACGTCACACTATCTATTCAACATTGAGATGCAAAATAGGCAAGCATTTGACCACTATCTCACCTGATGAAAAGTGATGATGCGGTCGAAGATGTGACATGCTTGCCTAAAAGATACCTATTCACTCTTGATTTGAAAACTCCCAGATTATACCTCTCGGGGAACAATGACGCAGGCAATGAGTTCCACTCCTTCGCTGTACGGATGATGAAAGTAGAAAGTTCTTGCTTATAAAAGCTTGTTTAAAGCAAATTAGTTCCCGATACAATTTAAAAACTTGAGTAGGGGGTATCGGAAGCATTTACTTCATGCGCATTAATATTAAAAATCAGGACTTCAAAGCAGTTGGGAAGAAATATGCGCCTTTTTGCAAACATAGGCTTTTGAATGGTCGCAGTGAAGCAGATCTAGAAGTCACCAACCACGATATCAGAGCAGTCAAACAAGAATCGTATATCGGTTACATTTATCATGTACCTACCAATATTAACAAAAATATTATAATGAAAATATTATCCTTTACGCAGGAGATATAAAATTGTCCACTTTACCACTATTCTATAGCTTAGTTCTGCAATGCTAAAAATCGTCCATCGCTGATATTAGAATGAAGTTACTACCAAAATAAAGATACATAAAAATATAAAATAATTAAACGCAAGCAAAGCTAAAAAAACCGAATTCACCGCACTAGCTTTTAAATAACAAATAAAGCGTGTAAAAATCATCAAAATTGACATACAACGAAAAAAGTTACGTGGTAACTTGAAGTCGGGTAAACGAGAACATCGTCAAAGTAGTCCATAAAATAGGGATTATAGACAATATTTCAAGAACTACTGATTAGATCTTGATCAAATTTAAATGAGACCAATTAGAAAACAACATCTTTCAAACTAAAAAAAAAGACGTGTGGCACTCGGGGACTGCCGCGGTAAAAAAAAATTCTATCAACTTATGCAATTATATATTTTTTTTATTCATTATAGGCAAACTTTTGACCACTATCTCACCTGATGGTAAGCGACGATATGGTCGACGATGGAGCAAGCTTGCCTAGAAGATACCTATTCACTCGTGACTTGAAGACTCCCATATTGTACTCATCAGGAAACACCGACTCGGGTAAGGAGTTCCATTCCTTTGCGGTTCGCACAAATATATAGTAATTATTTATTTGTTTTATTTATGCAGTATTTTTTTTCTGCCACCTAGAGGCGAGTTGCTGAACTAAAGAGACAAGCGTGATATTTAAAAAAAGTCATTAAAAGTTCTGCTATTCATCGATAGATGGCTAAACTAAAAAGTATCACCGCTGTGCCGGTCGGAATGGGGGGTGTTAGGTTATTTTCGTTACGGAATTTCTGGATTCGGTCTCCACGCTCAAGGCTCGCGATAGAATCTATGCAATAGCTTAAAAATTTCTCTCACACAAAATCGGCTCACGTGGAGAGAAGATATGCGGTGAAACACATAAAAAAATAAAAAAATACAGTCGACTTGAGTACCTCCTCCTTTTTTGGGGAGTCGATAAAAACGATTGAATTGTAGTTTTTGGTTAGTAGTGATTATCGCTTATGATACATTCAGATTAGTAACATTACCTCTTGGCCACCAAGTTTGGGGCCCGCTAGTAACCTTTATAAATTATATTACTGTAACTATGTTTATACCACTAAAGGTGTCTGACTGGCACTCGGCGGCGCAGTGCAGGGAGCAGTGGCGGCATTTGTTGTCGGAGGCAAAGTCCCCCTTTGTGTCAACGAGCCATCGCAGTAAGTTAGTATATTTATATCAAATGTATGTCAAACTGTAATGAATAACATAATGTGTTACATAATTTTGTGTTCTTGGCTAATTGAACAATTACTATTATCCTATTGAGCTGACTCCATCTTATCGACATATTGGAATCTACGTTCTCAATATTTGTTCATCTCAATATTTGCCTGGAATCCATTAGGGGATCATTACAACATAATCAAGTTCTGCCAATCAACAGTCACACCGCACTTGTGCCAATATTTGGCGACGTTGATTATATGCTGCGACGGTAATATAATATTTGTAGATAATTAGAAAGTAGTGGTCCAGTGGAAAAGCTCTTTAAAAATTCAGCTTTGTACATCGGAACTGCCCATTGGCTTAGTTGGGTGAGTGTTTACCTTCCAAGCAGGATATCGAGTTCGATTCATATTCATATTCATTTTATTGGTAAATAATTATTACAGCTCAAAAAAACATGTTTAAAAATAATATTCAAAAAGTAAAAATAAATAAAATAAAATAAATGTCAATAGAAATAGTAATTAATTTAAGGATAATAAATTAAATTATTATTAATTCATGTCAAAATAGCGTACATACGATTCCCAGCGGAAAAATAATTTTCTCCCCAAAAAAAGTAAGATTTGTGTTTCTGGTTCTAGTTGTTGTCGTGTGTGTGATGTGAATGTTTGTTTTTAAACGGTACCCACAGCGCAGTCATCGAATTAAGTGTGAGTGTGAAAGCGTTTATTTTTTTATACATTGTGCAAAAGCAGCTGTTATAGAAAGAAAGAAAGAAACAAGTAATAAATACATAACCATGAAACATAAATGCATTCACAATCAGCCCCACACTAAGTTCGATGACTTATCACGTGGATGCCGGAAACATTGACATCACACACACAACCAGAAACACAAATTTTCCTAGAAGCTTTTGCTTATGTCTTGCAAATAAAAACATGTTAACTGTCCTATTACTGCGGATGAAACCAATGAATAAACGCACAATTTAATTTATCATCATCATCAAGCAAAAACTTTGTACTTCTCGGTTTATGTGTTTTTTATAGTAGGGATTATTGTTTCATCTCGTCATTACGGAATATTTATGTGAGTAAAACTATCCTTATTTCAAGAAAAAATAATAAAATGCACAAGACAAATACACAAAAAAAAATACAACACGACACAGGTCTTATCCTAGTGTGGGATATAGAGCTCACTAACTATAACATTACGTGTACATATAATGTTATTCTGTGATAATATTTTTTGTAAATGAAATAAAAAAACATAAACTAAGAAAATATTTTCAAAACACTATGCTTTTTTAATAGCACGATGTTTTTATTTTCAAAATGAACCAACTATTTTTTATTTAATAAATACATAAATCGAATACATTACAAAATGCAAAATTCTTTTGGAACCATACAAAATACTAAAAATCATGTGGTTAAATTTGATCAAGTGTGATTTGATTAATATGTGGTTAAATTTGATCAAGTTCGGATCAGTAGTTTTTGAGTTATTCTCAATAATGCGTATTTAATTCATTTAATCTCATCAAGGGTTCCGAAAATTAAGCGGTAAATTCGGTGAAGTGGAAAGCTTTGCGTTTAATTATGTTTTGACTGATCCAAGTAAACAATAAACCTAGACTCTTCACGGTACCTAGCAAAAAATTAACCGCCACTAAACATAAGCCCCGCTACACATGCTTCAGGTCAGGTCGGGTCGCATCGCAGACTGTATTCACGGTATGAAAGGCGTGAATCAAAGCGCCCCCATTCGCTATCTTGTACAGTATAATGCACACGTTTGAGATCGTGTTTGCTGAGTTGATGTGTCTCCGGCTTAATGAGACACGACGGGACTTGCGGTGGGAGCGGATTAAGGTATGTTGTGTTAGATTGGGGCTTAAAGAAACATTTTCGTTTGACAAGTAATTGTTAACGCTTTCACACTCACAGACCTACACTAGCTTGTGTTGTGGGTGCCGGAAATATTCACATTACAACACAACAATACAATACAATACAATAACTCTTTATTGACACCAAAAGATAAATACAGCTTACAGAGAAACTTATAAAATAAAGGTACAATGGACGGTCTTATCGCTAAGAGCGATCTCTTCCAGACAACCTTTGGATGGAAATATAAACGAAAGTGAAAGTAGGGATGGTGGCGCGATAAAATTAATGAAATAAATTATAATTATAATACTAATATTTTAAACTACATAAACAATACATACTATTAAAAATAACAGAATACCTAATTTAATAAACTTACATAAAATAAATAAATAATTACATACATATAAGTACCTATAACCATAATCACAACCAGAACCAGAATTACAAATTTTCCTTCAGGTGAAAACTTGTGTTCCCGCCGTGAATCAAACCCAATAACCGTGCTCAGAAGGAAAAAGCTCACCCAAAGGCTAACAGGAATTAATCCTACTAATATTACAAATCCGAAAGTTTGTGTGTAAGTGTGTGCGTAAGTGTGTAAGTGTGTATGTATGTTTGTTCCCTCTTTACGCTTAAACGGCTGAACGGAAATTTGGAATGTACATAGATTATATCTACGATTAGCACATAGGCTACTTTTTAACTTGATAATAGCGGGCGAAGCCATGGGGCACGGCTAGTTATTATTATAAAATATAGTTCAATATTCAGTTTATATTATTATTCTAGGAAAACTCTTTTCACAAACAGTTTTAATACATAATAATGACCTCCAAGGCTACACTTTTAGGTATCTTTCTTCACAGCAACGCATCAACTAGTATCAAAGTGTTGTTGAACTTGTTTAACTTAGTTAAAGCATTTCTTGAAATTTAGAGTTGGAGCAACTGGAGATAGTTTGGAATTCTTAAAACTATTTAGATTTGAATGGGGACCCCCAACGACTGAGTACTACTTTACTGAGTGCGTCTCTGGAGACTTATCTCCGGATTTCATCATCATGTGAAAGGGCTTTTTTATGCTCGGCTAAGGGCGTATGCTGAATGGTAGCGTGCAACTTAATTAAAGGTTTTGTATGAATTATATAATTTTTACTTAAATGGTACCTATGTATGCAAGTTTGTTGTAGATAAAGCTAATAATGTTAACGTGCTATTATGGTGACCTAGTTGGGGCAGTGGGCAAGTCTTTGCTATCCACGTCGTGAGTCCTAGGATCGATTCCCTTCAGGAGCACAATTTTAAAAAATTTGGTCTTTTCAAACAATAACATCTTTCAATCTTCGACTAGAAAAGATAAAAAAGATTATGAATAAATTCTTTAGATATTTGCTCTCTCTCTTTTTTTCAGACAAAGACTCTTTTTTTAATCTAAAAGATTAGCGTTTGAGCGCTGTTATGAAACCCAACAATCAATCAACCACTGGCTTCTAAAATTGACTAATTTCAAATCATTGCTATTCTAAAACCCTAGAACATAATTTAAACGTAAGTAATGCTTAAATAATCGTCTTCACTGCTTATATTTTGGTTGTGGCTTGATCGATTACGATAACATTTATATGGGACCCCCTGAAGTATAATCTACAAATAAAAAATAATAATTTGAGAATCGGTCCACAAATAGGGGAGAAATCGGTGAAAAAAAAAAAAATTACATATAGATCACATAAAACCTCCTCTTTTTTTGAGGTCGGTTAAAAACAAATTAAAATCTGCACCGAGACGATTTAATTGTGAATAATCCTAATTATGCAATTATATACAGTTTTTTTCCAAATTTTTTTATTTTTTATTCCTGATTGAGGAAAAATGTGACCCTGCCGGGATTTCAACCCCAGCCCAGGGACTAGCTTTAGAAGACTTGCCAGCTGCGCCAACAAGATCGCCAAATCAGACACAAATTACTACAAAAATCTATATATATAAAAGAAAGTCGTGTTAGTTACACTATTTATAACTTAAGAACGGCTGAACCGATTTGGCTGAAAATTGGTGGGTGGTAGCTTAGAACCAGGAACGTCACTTTTTTTGTATAGGTGTATAAAAAATCATTTTCTCATACGTCACTCGGATTTGGTAAAGTACTAGACAAACATAAAAATGAAGGAGGTAATAGTATAGTCACGTGGCATTGTACCGCATGCCGGGTATGGCTTCCTAAACATGCACATTCATTGATTGTTAGGCGGAACGAAGTCGCCGGGACATCTAGTTTTGAATATAATTAAATTACCTGCAATATAATTTGTGCAATAAATAATTTTCTATCTATATATTCTATCTATCTATCTATATTTATTAGTAGGCTTTATTTTTAGTAATTCAGATATACAATATACCCATTGATATATTTGAATATACCCAATTGGCCTGATTCCACATTCCCGATGAACTTGTCTAATTAATAACCCTTGGGTGGCAGTGACACATTAATGAATGCAGCTTATTTATCGGGCTTCCTTGTCCCAGTTTAACATGCCTTTGTGTTCGACTTCGCTTTCCTTATTGTTATCGGAAAGAAGTTATTTGTCGGGGCTATTGAAAGAAAATACAGGAAAAGCAAAACGTTTCATTTTCCAACTTGCAAAGGAAAACTTCTGTACTGATTGTAGATATTATTACACTAGACATAACATAAACATAAACGCTTTCACATTCACAGTCCTTACTAAGTTTAAGGATTTCTGTCGTAGGTGCCGGAAACATTCCCATCACACACAAAATCACACCCAAAACTAGAAACAACAATTATTTACCTTGGGGAGCAGACTTGTATTCCCATCGGGAATCGAACTCGATACCCCTGTTTAGAAAGCGGACGTTCACCTAACATTTCAAATATAAAATTAAGGTTCTATTTTTCAGATATTTCTGATCACAAACAAGATGAATGCTTAAGGACCGCTTATTTTAAAATAAAAACAATCAATGTTATGTTATTACCACTATAGACTGATATAAATTTTGATATGACATTTTAGAGTTCATTGATTTGATACCAATTTTGACGGGAGATGATCTTTTATTCAGTAACTTTATGGTGGAACACAGATGCCATTTTGAGTTTTATTAAAAAAAACCTTATTATGAAAAAAAACTTCGGGAAAATTTTAAGCTCAATGATACCCTATAAGTTACAATCAGTTATAAGTAGTTTGGACGCTGTATGAATGAACAAACAAACAAAAAAACACAACACAAACAAACGCATTCACATTCACAGCCCCACACTAAGTTCAAATACTTGTATCGTGGGTGCCGGAAACATTCACATCACACTCATTACACCCAGAACCAGAAGCACAAATAACCCTTGGGAAGGAATCTGTGCTCTTGCCGGGAATCGAACCCACGGCGCAGAGGGCGGACACCTATCCACTGAGGCAACTGGGTCGTCAATAAAACATAGCATATATGCTTGTATATTCATATATCCATATACATATGGTGCTAAAATTATAAACTTCCTTATTGCTAAGCGGTTTTGAAGTAAAAAAGATTTGTTTCTTTTATGCTACTATATAGCAAGCATTTGACTACTATCTCACCTCATATTAAGTGACGATCTGGCCGATGATGAAAGATGCATGCTGTTTAGGCAAATTCTAGACCAAACGTGTTGAAGTACCCTCCACTACAAAAACCATATGAAGCCTTCAGGAGAGCGTTAATCTCAACCAGCAGTCCTTCTCATAATGCTGTTCTGCAAAGCAGTAAAAAAACAAAAACATGCTGCAGACGATTAAAAAAAACTTTTAATTAAATAACGGGGGCTAAGTCACCCACGTCCGTAGGAGGATACCCCTTAAGTCTGACTCCCTACACGTAGTCCCCGGGTGGTGCTAATCAGGTGACATTTGAGAGGTGGTAGAGCATTTTGTGAGCTGGTCGCCTGGCTTGCTACCAAAGTAGCTTACCACCATCAAGTTGAAAGTCTACCGCCAAGCCAAATACGGTGTTCGGGTAGTTATCCTTGAGAGCCTGCGTATTCCAGGTCTAGTGTATTTACCAGCTTTGATCACATCGTCACTTACCATCAGGTGAGATAGTGGTCAAACACTAGCCTGTCACAAATAAAAAAAATAATAACACACCCAACTCATTACAGTCATTATAAATAAACAAAACACTAAAGACCACGGACCGTTAAAACCAATTCCGCCCAACAACGCCCGCCCTTACGCGATCCGCCCAAAAATAGAGAGACATCCAATATAACATGTTATTACAGACATGCGGGAGGCCAAAGGCTCTCATTGTCCATAATAGCAAGGGCTTAAGTTAATTACAGGGCTCCCCAAACAATACACGGATGTAGGTATAAAGGGAAAGAAGGGACCGCATTCATTGTTTCAAAATGATAGATTTGTGGAGGATACAATATGAGTGTTACCAGAACAAGTTTCTAACAGAAAGGAGTTATATTTTCTGGGTTCGTGTATGTTTGAGAGGTACTTTATTTTTTATCTTGCCCCTCAGTTTTCTGATGAATTGTTAAAATAAACCCTTTCTTTATCACACATCCTACTAATATTATAAATCCGAAAGTTTGTGTGTAAGTGTGTAAGTATGTTTGTTCCCTCTTCACGCTCTAACGGCTGAACGGATTTGGATGAAATTTGGAATGTACATAGATTATACCTAGGATTAACACATAGGCTACTTTTTAACTTGATAATAGCGGGTGAAGCCGCGGAGCACGGCTAGTTTATTATAAATCCAAAAGTTTGTGTGTAAGGTTTATGTGAAAAAAATGTGTGGGTATGCTTGTTTTCTCTTCACGCTTTAACGGCTATTAACTGATTTGAAATTTGGAAAACTTATATTTAGGATTAATATATATATTAATAACATAGTAGAAATATATTTCTTCTATGATAATAATGCTTTTAACTTAATTAACAGGGGTAAATGCTCGCTTATCTAGCATAAAAGAAATGCGCTGCAGAAAGCAAAATCTTACCCGCTATTCAAAACTTTTGTCAAATTGGTTGTCACATTGTGCACGGCTATAATAGTTATGCATCAATTCGAAACCCGAGGTATTTCAGAAAATATACTTCATTTTAAACAATACATTTCGATAATATTCGAAACACTAGCCAAAAGCATTATAAAGAAAAGCCGTTTTATTTTCCACGAGCAGCTCGCAACAATACCGCTTTACAAATTGACGATAACTTAGCAAACCGGTTATTTCAAAAGCATCCATACGAATAAGTGCTGTGTAAACGGTATAACCCATTTTGAAATTTACTTTCATCCCACACGCGCCGCTTTCGCTTCGATGTGAAAAGGAACGAAGTATGTGACATTTAAAAGATTTAGGCAAATATTACAAGTTTCTTTGCTCACTTTATTGTTTTGAATTAACATAACAATATCCGGATGACCGAGCTTTGTTCGGTTTTTTGTTTTTGGTAGAATGTGTTTGAACTTGTAGCCACAGAAAGCTCCATCTAGTGTCGAGTAGAAACAATTTTTTACATCGGTCATGGCGTAATAGATGGCGCTGATAGTTTCTTAAACCCGGTTTTTCAAATGCAGTTTGGGAATCGAGCATTTCTCGGACCTGGAACGATGATAAATCGATTCCTTGGGCCGAAAAACCCCTAATCTGTAACTTTCATGAAAATCGTTGGAGCCGTTTCCGAGATTCTGAATACACATATTATATATACAGGCTAGCCCTAGTGCGGGGACCAATAGAAACTAAGGAGCCATTGTAATATTTTTCTTTGCAAATAAACAATTTTTGTATTTTTTTTTGTATTTTGTATATATTATAAAAGAATTGCTCGTTTGCAGATATTAGATAATATTAACATATTATTACACGCTTTCACACTCACAGCCCATCAATCAGTTCGACTGTTGTCGTGCGCGCCGGAAATATTCACATCACACACACAATCACAACTAGAACCAGAAACACAACTATTTTCTTAGGCGAGAAAACTTGTATTCCAGCCGGGAATCGAGCCCGATACTGCTGCTAAGAAGGCGAATTCGCATCCAACTAAGTCGACCGTTCAAACATCACACACAATTCATCGAACTTACTGTAGGGCAAAGTGTGTGAAAGCGTTTATGTTTTTTTGTTAATTACAAATAACGACGTTGATTTTTAATTACGAAACTGAACAGATAAAAAAGCAACATGATTTAATAAGAGCATGGTTTTTGCTAAATCTAATACCTTTAAACGAACAATTCTTGTTTGTATACATATTATATATGTGTAATCTGGATCTCGGAAACGGCTCCAACGATTTTCATGAAAGTTACAGATTAGGGGTTTTTCGGCCCAAGGAATCGATTTATCAACGTTCCAGGTCCGAGAAATGCTCGGTTACCAAACTGCATTTGAAAAATCGGGTTTAAAAAACTATCAGCGCCATCTATTACGCCATGACCGATGTAAAAAACTGTTTCTACTCGACACTACATGGAGCTATAAATTAAACTATAAATGCTTTAAATTTAAACACATTCTACCAAAAACAAAAAACCGAGCAAAGCACGATCATCCGGATATTGAGTCTTATTTGACTTAATCATCGTCAATAATGAAATTACTTTTATACATGCAGATACTCTGTTTCAGTTTACACCAATGGACAAGAGGTTTTTGTTCAGCATAACGCCGCCGCCGCGTCCTACATAATATTGTCTTATTTGCTTTCGTTTTTTTACCGAAATTCAATATGTATTGTAGAATTAACAACGTATGAAGGCAGATATTGTAATAGGATGTTTTTGACGATGTAGATACTAATTATTTTTAAGGATGTTATGTTTTACGTAACCACTTGAACTTGATATTCAATTTAACGCCAGTTAAATAATTAAATGCAAGCAAAGCTTAAAAAAACGACTTTACCGCTTTATCTTCGGAACCTTGATCAGATTTAATGTATAAACACGCATTATTGACTATAACTCAAAAACTAGAGATCAGACCTTGATCAAATTTCAATGGGACTACATCAAAATCGGCTCACAACGAAATAAGATATGAGGTAACTTTGAAGTCGGGTAAACGAGAATATAGACAAAGTACGCATTATTCGCCACAAAATAGGCATTATTGAAGATATTTCAAGAACTACTGATCAGATCTTGATCAAATTTTAATGGAACCAATTAGAAAGCAACATCATTCAAACTAAAAAAATCGGCTTACGTGGAGAGAAGTTATGAGGTAACACAAATAAAAAAAAAAACAGTCGACTTGTGTACCTCCTCCTTTTTTGGGAAGTCGGTAAAAAATACAAAATGCTGGATTGTATTTGAGGCAGAAAATAAGCCTTGCTATTCAGCGCGGTGATGCAGCTAGTATTTTTAACTCTTTACCGGACGTTCAATACAAATTTATTTATTTGCTTTAATATGAAATAAGTATAATTTGCTGGTGAAAAAACAATAGTGTTTCACATTCCGCCATTGCGGCATTAAAAAAAAAAACATAAATGGTAACCAGATATAACATATTATACTTTGTTAATACATTAGGTAACAGACAGAGTAAACAGATCTTAATAAAACAATAAAAGGAGACATTAATCGAATTAAAAAAAAAAGATTTAAAATTTGAAACCAAAACTATTATTTTTATGATTGATAGGCAAGCTTTTGACTACCATCTCACCTGATAGTAAACGACGATGTGGTCGACGATGGAGCAGGCATGCCTAGAAGATACCTATTCACTTGCGACTTGAAGACTCCCATATTGTACTCATCAGGAAACACCGACTCAGGTAAGGAGTTCCTTACCTGAGTCGGTGTTTCCAGTGGAGGAATCATTTCAAACTTTTAAATGATTTGAGTGATAAAAAGAGCAGCACACGCGGCACTTGCTATTTATCGTTCAGATGGCACGGCAGATGTTTAAACGTCTCTCGCTTACATCTCGCTTACCATTAGACAAATCTTACGATAGATAGATATATAGTAGTGATATATATAACTATAGTGTATGGAACAATTTTAAATTCTAACATTAAATTATTAGATTATTCATTTTGACATTAAATAAAATTTCGACATTTTATTAATTTTTTTTCTTTATTATTGTATTATCTCCTAAATTTGAATGTAAAATTGCTTCAATAAAATATTGCTGTGCCCATATATTGAATGCCCGATGTGGGTAAACTGATGTTACATAATTGCACTAACAACTTGCAAACCGTTATAATTTGTCAGTTCACAATAAATTATTCTTGATTCTTGATAGATAACGCTTTATTGTCACACCTTACACATAAATCACTTACAAAACATTTTAAACCTTAAATTAAAGTGTACAATCGGCGGTCTTATCGCTAAAAGCGATCTCTTCCAGACAACCTTTGGATGGAGAAGGTATTAATAATTCGGTGAAACGTGGTTGTAAATACAAGTTATGAGAAAATAAAAATATACATTAAGGTATATATATACATACTTAAACAAATTAAATTTTTTAAGGCAATAATAATACATACATGATGTTTATAATATAAATACATATATACAAAATATTATAATACAGTACGGATATTTGGTATTTTTTTGGTATCTTAAATTAGACAATTATTTATAATACTATATACAAATTAAAGTTTTAATTGTAAAATAATACAACTTTTTACCGAAGATGTGCACTACCATATCAAAATATCCTCGATACACCCAGGTTAACTGGAAGAAAATGCTTTGTAGCATTAAGTTCGCCTATGTACCTACAATACTGTTTGTGCAATAAAGAATGTTCTATCTATCTATCTATATTATGATATATATAAAGTAGCAGAACAGTTTGACACAGAAAAGTTATACGATGTTTGTTATATAAATATATCACTGCAAGTCCGATAAGGTAACCTTGCAAGTCGCCGCAAGACGACTACAATAAGAGCTATTAAATCTAACTCCCTTCCCTACAGTCATCAACATTAAACCCCTCTTACTTCCACTGATATGCTAGTTCAGCACCTAGGCGCTAGGTGCCCACACTAATGCAATTTTGATTGCCAGTGAGTGCATAATGACTGCTATCGTGATGTAGCATGTGCCAATGTGTACGGACACGTCATGAGGTGTGGTGCAAGGTAAATAAGCGAAGGAGTGGAACGCATTACATCTTGGGACGGTATTTGGGTCTTCAAGTCGAGAATGCATATGTAAGTCCTAAGCGAGCGTGCTTCATTTTCGACCGATCATTTTCTATCAGGTGAGATAGCGGTCAAATACTTGTTGATGCAGCACAAAAGAATTTAGCAGATACAAACACTTACTCCCCAGTTGGCGCAGTGGACAGGTGTCCGCCCTCTGCGCCGTGGGTCCTGGGTTCGATTCCAGGCAGGAGCACAAATTCCTTCCCAAGGGATATTTGTGCTTCTGGTTCTGGGTGTAATGTGTGTGTGTGATGTGAATGTTTCCGGCACCCACGATACAAGTCTTTGAACTTAGTGTGAATGCGTTTGTTTTGTTTTGTTTTTGTTTGAAATTGATTTTGTTTATATAGCATTAGCCATGCTAGGCAGAACTATATTGATAAATTTAGAAAGGAAAAATTACCGCTTGAAGCTGGGTTTGAACCCGCCGCCGTAGGGTGTCATACCCTATTGCTCTAACCGCTGAGCTACTTAAGCCCTGCCTAAAACGACGAAACTATCCTTTCCTAATTATTAACGACTTACGGGGACGCGTGACGTCATCTAACGAAACAGTTTTTAGAAACTACTACAAACTACTACTACTATGATTTTTCCTTTCAAAATTTATCAATAAGACTCTGTTTATACTGTTCGAGGAACAAAGAGGCGGGTAATGAGTTCCACTTCTCGCAGTACGGATGATAAACGTAGAAGCGAAACATAAACATAAACGCTTTCACACCCACAGCATTCAGTTCGATGACTTGTGTCGTGGGTGCCGGAAACATTCACTTCACACACACACACACAATTACAACCAGAACCAGAAAACAAATTTTCCTTGGGGAGAAAACTTGTGTCCCCGCCGAATAAAACAAAAATAACAGGTGAGATAGTGGCCAAATTTTTTTTTTTTTTTTTATTATTTGTGATTGGCAGACTGATAGGTAAGTGACGATGTGATCGAAGCTGGTAAACACACTAGACCTGGAATACGCAGGCTCTTAAGGATAACTGCCGGAACACCGTATTTGGCTTGGCGGCAGACTTGCCTATTCAACATAAAAAAAAAAAATATTATAAAAATTAAGACACTAAATACGTTCTATACAAATCAGCACTTTGCATTGAAAGTAAATTTCCTTTTCCCCTTTTCCGCCTTTGCATGCAGCATCCGTTCCCGAGTATGACTTGCCAACTTCCAGCAGTATTAAAAGAAAGTGTCACCCGTGACGCAAATCCTCCACAAGCAATTACTCTTATGCGAGCATGACCTTGTATAGGCTTACCTCACGTTCGTGAGTGCGAAAGAAAACGTTTTAAGTATTTTCCTTCTATGTCGTCTGTCCTTGCGATATGTGAGAAACACGTTGAAAGCCTACATTTTAACTACAGTCAATTAACTTCCTTTGATTTTCAACCGGCTTCAAAAAAGTAGGATCTTAATTCGACTGTATGTTGTTTTGTTTTGTATTTATTTAACGCGATATCTTCGCCAATAGTGAATCGATTTTGGTGTTTTTTTTTGGTAGAGTATACTTCAGTGGTGGTCTCATATAAATTTCATCGAAATCGATCAAGCCAAAGCCTTTTTTCCAGCTTTGTTTGCGTTTATTACATAAATAGTATAGGCATAGCTAAGAATACGTATCTAATCTTCAGTGAATAAGTATCTTCTAGGCAAGCATGTCACACCTTCGGCCGCATCATCACTTTCCATCAGGTGAGATAGTGGTAATAATGCTTGCCTATAAAAACAATTATATAAAATTATTTTATTTGTAACTAAGCCATCGTTTGACCACAATCTCACCTTATCAGTGACCGTCGTGAGGAAAATGACGATACGGTCGAAGATGGAACACGCTTGCTCAGTAAACACCTATTCACTCTCTTCTTCTTTTTTTTTTTATTTTTTTTTTATGCAGAATAGGCAAGCATTTGTCCACTATTCTTACCCGATAGTATACTTTTCGGGAAATTCAGTATATGGCAAACGTTACATTCTTTTGCAGTTTTTATCATGAAAGTGGAAGCGAAACGCTTCATGCGAATGATAGGCTAAGATAATGCGTAAGTCACGCTAATTCTCGTTTTAATTTTAATTTAAGAAGTAACAAACATACAAAATTTCGCCTTTTTAATGTTAGTGTGATGTGATGTGAAGTATGATGATAATGTGATTTTTGATCTCTCATAACTTAAACCAAACATCCATACAAGTTGAAAGTCATTAATTACTCCAGCCATAGATAGCTGATACAGATCTACGTAACAGTGTCATTGTTCAAAATGACATCCCTCTAAATTGATGGAATTGGAGTTTATTAGATATAGCATTTAAAATGTTTTGAATCTAGAATTAGCGTGATTCGCTTCAGTTGAATCTTACGAATAATATTTATACAACAGTAGTAAGTTATTACAATGCATGGAGGCAAAATGCACAAGCGATTTCTGGGGTCTACATAATATAGATATACCTAGGTTAAGAGAATTCCAACAAGATTACGTCTGTCAAACTTAATGAAGTACTAGGCAGATATAAACCTGATAGAGGTGAGAAGTTAGTCATTAAGTTTCAAACAAACATTATAAAGCCAGTTCATAGCGCATGAGATTAATTTTCTTTTATTACAAATTTCACCAGCGGGGTAGAGGGACGGGGTAAATGTATGCTTGTGATTGGTCGGTACTTGCTTATGATTTGTCGATGTGATTGTTTTCAGCGTCAGTATAAGTACTGAATTGATAATTCAAAAGGCTTGGAAAAGATGCTAACAGTAAATTGAAAATAAACAAAAAAACCGGCCAAGTGCGAGTCGGACTCGCGCACGAATGGTTCCGTTCCATTATCTATAAAAGATCAAGTTTGTTGTATGGGAGCCCCCTTAAATATTTATTTTATTTTTAGTATTTGTTGTTATAGCGGCAATAGAAATACATCATCTGTGAAAATTTCAACTGTCTAGCTATCACCGTTCTTGAGATACAGCCTGGTGACAGACGGACGGACGGATGGACGGACAGCGAAGTCTCAGTAATAGGGTCCCGTTTTTACCCTTTGGGTACGGAACACTAAAAAATGAACTGCTCAAAAAAAATGCGGCTTGTTTGGATGCGCGTTGCACCGGGTTGGTATCGGGTTCGATTCTCGGCGGAAATAGGTTCTCTTCCCGAGGTACCTAAACTTGTGTTTCTGGTTCTGGTTGTGTTTGTGTGTGTGATGTGAATGTTGCCGGTATCCACGACACAAGACATCGAACTAAGTGTAGGGCTGTGAGTGTGAAAGTGTTTATGTTGTATTTAATTGGTTATTCAGTCTCTGGTTTGGTACTAGGGCGCCATAAACGTGATAAAGGTTAACACTTTTGCAACGCACGCCGTTTATAGCTAGTTTAAAATAAAAGGCAGCACAGTTATTTAAAACTAGGTACATAAAATTGTGAATGACGGCCCGGTACGCGTCTCTTTGCCTGTTCATAATATTGTATAAATCCATGTTATTCATACATTTTCAGCGGAAACTCTCTGTTTTGTTTGCTGTTTTCACGTTTTAAAATTTTAATTCTTGTGAGTGTGCCGCGTTTAGCAACCTCGTGGATTTAATTTCGGAAATGTGGACGTCTAGGTCACACTGAGGTTTGTTTTTTGGGGTGGAAAATTAAATTTTTGTGCCATGTTGCGTATAATTGGAAGGGCTTCGCGATACATGTGGAGCTACATAATTTAATAGAATAGTCAACTCATTAAGAATTTAAACATAAACATAAACGCTTTCACACTCACAGCCCCACACTAAGTTCGATGACTTGTGTCGTGGGTGCCGGAAACATTCACATCACACATACACAATCACAACCAGAACCAGAAACACAAATTCTCCTTGGGGAGAAAACTTGTGTTCCCGCCGGGAATCGAACCCGATACCCCTGCTCAGAAGGCGAACATGCTTTCAACTAAGCCAATGGGCAGTTCAATTACTCAATTTGTTGCAGATTAGGAATTAATTAATGCATTCTAGATTCAATATAGTGGTCTAGAGCTTTCTCTGTGAGCTGAAAAGCTCGCGTCACGCGTATTTTTCTAAATGGCCGAAACTCAGACTAATATTTAGTCTAAGGGCTGAAATATGAATTAGACACCCTATGACACGCCTACGTTATTTTGAAATATTACCAAAAACTGAATTGATAAAAAACTCCATATATCTATCGTACTGGCTGATAAAATTTCACGTCCAATGTGAAGGAGTAGATAAGAACAGTCGGAGATCCAGAGCGGTCCAGGCATCTTTGAGTAATGGGAACAAATATAAAAAAAAGATTCCGGCGAATTGAGTACCTCCTCTTTTGAAGTCGGTAAAAAATTATCTTTTATTGAGGGTGATTGATCGACGAAATTCTTATTATGATTGGATGAGCTAATTGTTTCTAAATTGCATAGTCTCGACCTAAGGGTCGCTAGCCTATCAGTGATATATATTTACAATTAGGTAAGTACGCAGAAATTACGACGCTAATTTGGTTTGTTTATTATATAATAATATTTATAATATATTATATTATCCAGAATGAATTTTTGAAAAATAATTTATTAAAGTTTTACATTGATAAGATATTATGTAATTGGATATTAATTGAAATGTCATCATATTTTTTAATACACTTTATCGCTGTGGAAAGAACAACCGTCTTCGACCATATCGTCACTTACCATCAAGTAGTTTTTGTCATATTTTGAGATACAGTACTTCTTTGAGTCAAAGCGTTAGAGTATGATTGAGACAATTTTTTGCAAGTTCCAAGAAAAAGTTAAGTATTTCTATATTTTTTTAAAGATGCAACTCTCCTCATTTACATATAAACAGGAGAATCTCGTTTCTAGTCTCTTCGCTTAGCAGGACTAAAGTATGTAGTCTGGGAGCCAGTGCTGAACAAACTACTCTCAATAAAAAATATATACATATTATGAAAGCATTTTTTTTTTATTATTATTTGTGACAGGCTAGTGTTTGACCACTATCTCACCTGATGGTAAGTGATGATGTGATCGAAGCTGGTAAACACACTAGACCTGGAATACGCAGGCTCTCAAAATTTTGTTATTATGTAAATGTATAATAAAATGTAATACTTATAAATACTAATCTTTACTAAAAGAAACACATTTCTATGATATTTATTGTGTTGTATATTGTGTAACCTGAGCATTTATATTAAGAAGGATAGGTTTTATATACATTTATTATTATAGCATTTTATAGACGATAAAGACAGGACGATTAAGTTGTTTTTTTTTATGAATGCGTGGCAAATAATTTTAGGCGGTAACCGTTGGGGTGCAGCCCATGCATATGAACATGAAGAGATATTTCTTTAGTTAATTTATTGTTTTTAACCGACTTCAAAAAAGGAGGATGCTCTCTGTTCGACTGAATGTATTTTTTTTACGTATGTTCACCGATTTCTCCCCATTTGTGGACCGATTCTCATTTTTTTTTGTTTGGTAGATTATACTTTAGAGGTGGTTCCATATAAATTGTATCGAAACCGATTAAGTCAATACCAAAAAATAAGCGGTGAAGTCGGTTTTTCAAGCTTTGCTTACATTTAAATTATTTAATTCAACTTTTATTAGGTACTTTTACGTATTTTGGAATGCCAGCTCCATCATAATATAATGATTGTGTAATATTTATTTTATGTGGTTTATTTTGGAACCCTTAAAACATTTTAGTTTTGTGTATACAGATATAGTACTGCTAATCGTGTAAAAATACGTAATGCTTGCCATCAGACTAATGACTCGCTTTTCTCAAATTTTCAATAGCATTACAAAAAAGACAAATATATTAGAATTTTAAAGTAAACTTACGTTAGGGTTGACTCTTAGCCTAAATGTAAAGTTCTGTCTAGGCGCCCTGTCATGTCTGGATTAAACGAGTCGATGCTGCAATTTCATTACAGCACCGGAATGAGGTCTGCACTCCCTGTAAATATTTTGGTTTAGGCATTCCTTATAAAATTTGCTTGTAAATGAACTGCCCTTTGGCTTAGTTGAGTAAACGTACGGCTTCTTAGCAGGGGTATCGGCTTCGATTCCCGGCGGAAACACATGTTTTTTCCCCAAGGAAAATGTGTGTTATTCGCTCGCCTATCTAAGCCGACAGGCAGTAAACAAATAAAAAAAATATATAAAAATAAAAATAAATAAAATGTATATGTAAAAATGATAAAAAAAAATATAATTTTCACTAAATATGGGCATTTGGCCCGTAGTTAGTGAAAATTTGTTGAAAAAACATTCAAATGCACTGACCTTAACAAAAACCGCCAAGAAACTGTATCTTACGTACAATAAAAGCACAATTTCGAGAAAACTGCGCAACCGGAATGCGAATCGCCAATTCTGCGCTACCAAGATACGCTCACCAACTTATTGCATATTTTTGCATTTCCGAGTTATTTATAATAACTAGTGAAAAGGATAGCAATATTTAATATTCCGTTAAAAAGATGAGACAGAAATATAGCGTTGAATCGAACTTGAACTGAAGAACTTAAAGAGTTGGCTCTTTTCTCTTTTTTGTCTTATATATTAAGTTTGATTCAAGGCAAGTTTTCGCTGACTGTATTTTTTATGCTGGATAGGAATTCGATCACTATCGCACCCAATGGAAAGTGATGATGAGGCCGAAGATGGGATATACTTGCCTACTTATTGACTCTAGGCTTGAAGACACCCAGATTATATCATTCGGGGATTAAGTCAAGGCAATGAGTTCCACTCCTTCGCTGTACGAATGATTAACGTACAAGCGTAACGCTTCGATCGAACTGGAGGTACGTCAACTTGTTACTCTTGTTGTTTGATGGTAAAAAGGACATGGGGTCTGGTCTAGCGTTGTTACCATCCCCGACCTCATTTTCACTTACCATCATATTGGTTACACACTAGTTTAACAAAGGTAAAAAAAACCACGTACATTTCAAATACATCACACGTAGAAATAAAAACGTAAATTGTGTTAGCAAAACGTATATTCGGAGGAAATATTCCCACGCGATGATTCCGTCGAAAATAGCTTCTGTGTGTAAGAGCATAAGGTACATAAATACATATACACGCCAATTTTAGGCTACCTAAATAACAAAATAGGTCGGTACTACTAAATCAAACTAGTATAGGCCTTTTGGTCGCTCCGAGCACTAAATTATGTCCATTTACATGTTTATATATGCGAGTGCTGAATAAGTCGAGTAAATCTAGAAACTCTTGAAGTCTAGACATATGACGAATCGTTTTGAATAGAATAGAAGTAAAGTTTGTGATTGAGTTCGTGTCCGAGATAATCTCGTAGTTTTGATTCAAAGTCAAACTCAAAACATGTGGTTGAAAGGGCTTTCGCAAAAGTTGAACAGTGCTCTCATCAAAATACAATAAAAGAATAACTTATACAGCTGCTTATTTTTGCTTTGTTATTGCTTAATTACTTAGCTGCCCACTAATTTCGATGTACAGTCGCTGGCCTATTGGTACCTTTTTTGTGGAGGGAAATGCCTACCACTTCCCGCTTGCCCAGGGGTGAAGGAAAGGGGTGTATGGGGCTCGAACCTACTAAAAACCCCTTGTAAGTTGTCCCTCGCCGAAGTATGGCGATAGGGTCGCGCTCGCAGTCACTATCTTGCCCCTAACCTATTGGTGCCTACCACGTTCTACAACCAACTTCGACGTAAAGTCAATCGTAGGAACTTCAAGTCGCGAATGAATAGGTATTTCTTATCTCGTGCTTCATCGTCGACCGCACTGCCCCTTACATAAGGCTAGATAATGGCCAAACGTTTTCAGCAAAGTTTTGACTACTTTTCTGGCTAGTATTTTTTAGGCATACAATAGTAAGCAGGCATTACACAATTTAATATATTCCCTTTTTCCTATCTTGCCATTTTTACTACAATAATCAAAGGCACAGCTTTTAATAACCTAGAAACAATACTTTAGATCTCATATGCCTTTAATAAATAAAACCAATGACCATGTAGTAAATGAAAACGGCGAATACAATATTCTCCGAACGTTTCCACCCCGGCTCGCGTTAAATGATCGGGACGAAATTAATGAATAGTTCATGAAAGTGGCACTCCACTTCCATGAACATCACATTCGGCTTGAAACTAATAATGCTCATTTAATATATTAACTTCTACTTGTGGAGTGAATAGTGTTGTATTGTATAGTTCCCTATACGCTTGGTTCGGCCTCGGCTTATCGGCCCCAAACGGCGACATTCTTCAGGATTGTAAGAAAACGTAAAACCGCGCTAAATCCTTTTATCATTCCGTAGGTATTCAATAGGTAATCAACAACAGTATCCATTACAATGCAATTAAAAGTACTAAACAATTATATTATAATATATACAATTAATAATAAAATATTGATAGAGATAAAGATAAAGAAAAAAACATTATATTAATTTTAACTTCAAAAACATCTCTTTATATATTTTTTTGTACTTTATATATACTTTATATAAATTCTACTACTTTTTCACCCACCCAATTAACTGAGAGATAAAGAGGTAACATATTTCAGCCGGCTAAGTACGCTAATACACCCTATGATTTGCAAACTTAGTATCAGTGTGTATGTTTTCCATAAAGAAAAAGCTAAACAAAGAAGAAAATTTAAACATTCTATAGCAGCAGAAAAGAAGTGAGTAAAAGCTCATCTAACGTAAAAGACATTGTAGATGCTGTTAACTGACTTTTTCTGTTCTCGTTTACTTTTACTGTTAATTATCCTGAGAATAGTGTCGTTAGATTCGTTACTCAGACTACGCAATTATAATTTTTAAATTTCTGTATTAAAATTGTTAGCTACGTTTTACCGTTTTTAATAATTGTTAAAATAATTAAACGCAAGCAAGACTTTAAATACTACCTTTAAATACCGACTTCACCGCTTTCTTCGGAACCTTGATCAGATTTAATGTATTAAACACGCATTATTGACGATAGCTCAAAAACTACTGATCAGATCTTGATAAAATTTCAATGGAAACAATGGAAAAGCAAAAAAATTCAAAATCGGTTCACGTGGAAAGAAGTTATGATTTAACACACATAAAAAAAACAGTCGAATTGAGTATTTCCTCTTTTTTTGTAAAGTCGGTAAAAAATCAGATTTTGTACCAATAGCTACCAACGTGCGTAGAGGAGACCGTGCTTTCTTAATATAAAATCACAAAGCCAACCAATAAATTCAATCGAAAACAAATGAAGATAAATAAAACAATATTAATTAATCAAACTGAACGCATCACGAACAATTCAAACGAATGAAATAGTTCCAAGTGGTTCCCACTCTATGGACGGGTAAGCACATCGAGTTATTCGGTGTTAATTACGGTTCTATCAAATAAACAATAAATTGCGAAAAGACTAGTCATAGTTGCTTGCAATGGGTACGGTAATTGCGATTGTCTTTTTTACTGACTTTCCAAAAAAAAAGAAGTTACTTAAGTCGACTGTATTTTTTTTATGTGTGTTATTACCTCATAGCTTCTTTCCACGAGAACCGATTTCGAACATTTTTACCTGTATAAGGTACCTAAAAATAAGGTTTGTTATGTGTTATCGGAGAGGGTCTCTGTCTTCTGTAACTAAGGTAACCAGGCCCTTAGGACACCTGAGAATCACAAAGGTAAACACCTATCTAGATGTCGTAACACACATATATATTTTACCTCAAGTATTTATATCAAGGTGCACTAATTTGTAATGCTGAATTAATAACTTTTTAACCTTAATATTCAGAAGCCTTTTTTACCGACTTCTGTGTTACCTCATAACTTGTGTGTTACCTCATTGTACTATTTCCACGTGAACAGATTTCAAAAAAAAAAAAAAATTGAAAGCTGGTGCTTTTATTATGGTCCCATTGAAATTTGATCAAGATCTGATCAGTAGTTCTTGAAATATCTTCAATAATGCGTGTTTAGTACATCTAATCTGATCAAAGTTCCGAAGATAAAGCGGTGAAGTCGGTTTTTTTTAAGCTTTGCTTGCGTTTAATTATTATTACAAGCTTTTATTTCGTTTCATCTGTCCCTTCGTCTATATGTCAGTCTGTAATTAAATATTGCAAACTAAATTAGAGCCATTTGGTGTACTTATGTATTATGATTAAAATACAATGATATGATACTATGGAGCTGGCTTGATGATTGAGATGGAAGATGGCGATAGGAACTTCTGAAGTAAACAAAATAAAAAGGGTTTGATTCCCGATGGGAACACAAGATTTCTCCCCAAGGAAAATTTCTGTTTCTGGTACTTGTTATGATTGTGTGTGATCTGAGAATGTTTCCAGCACCCACGACACAATTCATCGAACCTAATGTGAGGCTATGAATGTGAAAGCGTTTAAGTTTATGTTTATACGAGCCGTGCCCCGTAGCTTCGCCCGCTATTATCAAGTTAAAAAGTAGCCCATGTCTTAATCCTAGGTATAAGCTAAGTACATTCTAAATTTCATCCAAATACGTTCAGTCGTTAAAACGTGAAGAGAGAACAAATATACATACTTACACACAAACTTTCGGATTTATAATAGTAGTAGGAGTACGATAGTAGGATTTATCTATACAGCATAATACGTAAGTTACCTACAAGTGCACTAGTATTTGCATTAAATTATACCAAAATCTTATTTATTAAATTGGTAACTCATGCATGAACTAGGTATGCACAACCAGCGTACAAATATAAACATTTAAGTCCCTGCAAAGACTACTTATCAAAGCTTGCACACTGTATTAAATAATTCACAAACATTTTCCGGAGTAGATTTATATAAAATACCTAACTAATTAAATTTAGGAATTTTCTTACATTATTTTGTCAACTTATTAACTAGTTTAAAACGCGCGAGCAGTTGCGCACGTCTTTGTTTCAGCTTGGGCAAAATATTGTGAGCAGTTGTAATAATTATATGGAATTTATGTCGATTCAGTTATTTGAATTTTTTTAAAACGGTGGAGATACTGGGGTTAAAAACGTAAAATAATCATATTTCAACCATATCATTATCATAAATTTTATCGCACCACCATCCCTACATTGACTTTTCGTTTATATTTCCATCCAAAGGTTGTCTGGAAGAGATCGCTCTTAGCGATAAGATCGCCCATTGTACCTATCTTTATAAGTTTCTCTGTAAGTTGTATTTATCTTTTGGTGTTAATAAAGAGTTTTTGTATTGTATTGTATTGTATAATCAGTAGTAGTAAGATAGTTTTGCAGAGTGCGCCTGGGGCCACACCACATTATTGTCAGACATTCAACCAATTTACCTACTGTATTTCTGATTGAAGGTCAATGTTTCCAGTAAAACTACAGGGCTTACAGAGATTTAAAATCTAATCCGATGACGACCCAGTTGGCGCAGTGGACAGGTGTCCGCCCTCTGCGCCGTGGGTCCTGGGTTCGATTCCTGGCAGGAGTACAAATTCCTTCCCAAGAGACATTTGTGCTTCTGGTACTACCATTTAATTTTTTTTTTTTTTTTTTTTCAATAACTACGGGCCAATTGCCTATATTTCCTAAAACTAAACTAAAACTATGTACAGCAAAGAACTAAAGTTACCTACAAGACATCGAGCTTATAGGTAACTCAAGTGCTCAAGCCCACTACCAGTGGGTAGCGTTCCCATCATGCTGGCGGCATTGCCTCTCTGAATTGCAATGCTAATACGATGAGCCAAATAAGTGCCAGCATTTTGATCTGGTACTGGGTGTAATGTGTGTGTGATGAGAATGTTTCCGGCACCCACGATACAAGTCTTTGAACTTAGAGTGGGGCTGTGAGTGTGAATGCGTTTGCGTTTGTTAATATCTCAGGGTGATGAGCACAGTGCCTTGCCTTTCACCTAAGTTCAAAACTATGGGTGGTACTGAACTGTAATGAGCAAACATGACACTTACCATCAGATGTGCAATTTGCTCGTCTCGTCTCTCAATTACATAAAACTAAAATAACTTTTTTTTTTTTCAATTTTATTTTAAGGACCTTTATTTTAACAATATGACGGTACTATTGTATGTTCTTACGTTAGGGCAAATAAAGTAGGTAATACTTAAAAAAAAAAAAGACGTGTGGCACTCGGGGACTGCCGCGGTAAAGCTATTGCATTTTTTATCAACTTATGCAATTATATTTATTTATTTATTTTATTTATGCAGTATTTTTTTTCCTGCCAACTAGAGGCGAGTTGCTGAACTAAAGAGACAAGCGTGATATTTCAAAAATATCATTAAAAGTTCTGCTATTCATCGATAGATGGCAAAACTAAAAAGTATCACCGTTGTGCCGGTCGGAGTGGGGGGTGTTAGGTTATTTTCGTTACGGAATTTCTGGATTCGGCCTCCACGCTCAAGACCCGCGATAGAAGCTATGCAATAGCTTAAAAAGGTAACAAAAATAACTACGTCGGATTGAAGAGAAGTTTAAGCAATTAAAAAAAAGCGACTAACTCAAAGATAGGTACCACTAAAACAAGAAAATGTGTCAAAAATAACAATTGTTTCCGACTATTACTAACTTAAACATTAGTTTCTAGACAATAATTTCCAAGGATTACGAGATTTTTCTTAGAAACGTGCGAAATGTTTTCTGCTAAATAATTACCCTTGGAGGTAATTGGCGAAGGCGCGCTCTGTCGGAAACCGGTGATAAGCGGATGTACAATGTTTAAACCAGTACTTGAACTTCGGAAACTGAAAATGAACAATGTTTTTCAGCTTTATTAAGCCTACCTGGTGAATATTCCTCAAATGCGCACGAAGCGTTTTGCTTCCACGTTCATTATGCGTACTGCAAAGGAGTGGAACTCCTTGCCAAAGTCTGTTTTCCCAGATAAGTACAATCTTGGAGTCTTGAAGTCGAGAGTGAATAGGTATTTTATAGGCAAGCGTGCTCCATCATCGACGGCATCGTCACTTAACATCAGGTGAGATAGTGGGCAAATGTTTGCCTTACACAGTTAAAAAAACCTCCTAATTGAAAAATCGCGGTTTCTAATTTTATAACGACCATTTCTCGTGCTTGCATGGCTTGCTATCCTGTACCAATATACAGCTTCCTTCAACACCTATAAAAAGAACAATAGGCCAATTAAACACAAATCATGATGATCTGGTACTTTTAGTTGCGAACCAGTAATTCTAGGCCTAGTTTACCCTCGAATGCACCATGAGATTTTGCTCGACGCCCTCCCTCCCTAAACTCACGTAAGATTTTTCAAAATGCGTATATTTAATGTAAATAAGTTAATCTGTGCTTGATTGCGTTAAATTTATTTAACACACATTTTGTTCATTTTTTTTTATTTCTGACTAATACCTACTAACTAACTATATGATTTAGTGTTTTTTACTTAATTTAACTTAATTTTCCCGTAATATCCTGTACAAATTCCCCTGTTTCTTGCAAAAAAAATCGTGATATTTGCCGAGACTCCCCCTCTCTCCAACGTGAGATTGGGTGAGGTTCGGCTCGACCCCCTCCCCCCCTTAACGCCTTACGTAATTAATGGACGCCCCTAGGTACATATTTTTATTTTAATTTGATATTTTTATTAAATCAAATATCAGTGATCTCCATTAGTAAGTCTGAGGTTACAAACTGACAAAGTTTGTCTTTGACACTTGGTTGTCTTTCGCCACCGTGTACTGTATATTAATTGAGTCATATTTATCATTTTTGTATAATTTTATATATATTATATAGTTATACAATATTAATATGTTACTGCCGTTTTTTAATTTATAATCTATAGTGTATATGTATAAAGTCGTCGCTTTCCATCAGGTGAGACTGTGGTCAAACGCTTGCCTATCGTAAATAAATAAAAAACATTTTTTTTTTTAATTTCCTGTCTATTTATTGCTGATGTGCGTAATGTCATGCATGAATTTCGCCTGAATACCAGTTACTGGGTAGGTAGGAGGGTCCTGCCCTCTTACTTACCTAGTTATATGCTGAGTCGGAACCTCATTCGTGACATCACCCGGCATTTGTTTTTGTATTTTGTTATGTGCTTTGTCTTGTTGTGTTATGTAAATAATGTAACGTCGTGTGTTGTTTCGAATAAATGTATTTTCTTTCTTACTTTCTAAACTTTTTATAAAACTACCTATCTGATTCTTTAGGATCAAACCAGAAACATGGAAATTGCCAGATTAATATTGAAATCTTCCACAACTTAAACTCTAGTGTATCGACTAACTCTAGTAGTCGAATTTCAGTGTTTAGCTTTCATCTATATGATTGAGGATTGCTAGACCTAAGCTACTGTATCACACAATACAGTGAGACGGCGACAGTGGAATCAACCGCGTTTCGGAAGTAATGTAGTGTATATTTCTACGATTAAAATTATAAAGGTGTAAGAATGATAAGGGTTTTTTGCCAAGAGACGATTGCCTAACACTACGCATACTACGTACAGCCTGGCCTTATCTGTCCTCACTTTCGACTGATCACGTAATTTTTTTTTTATCTCGACGTAACGAGAGACATTATAAGTTTGTGGAGTGTATTTTTTGAAGTGAAAACTTCTTTAGCGGAGTTGTGCACTTTTTTGGGATAGATATAAAAAAAATTAAACTCGCTTCAAGACACGTGACCTGATCAAAAATTCGTAAGACGAAGGAGAGGAAGTAATATCCCCCTCTCTTTCTACCGCGCGGCGAAAAATATTCAAGTTTTCACTTCTGCCGGCACTCCCGGAGTGCAACCCGTTATTTTTTTTAATATTATTTTATACACAATAGGCAAGCATTTCCCACTATCTCACCTGATAGAAAGTGGCGATGTGGTCGAAAATGGAGCATGCTTGCCTAGAAGATACACCTGTTAACTCGAGATTTAAAGACTTCCTAGATTGTACTTATCGGGAAAAACAGACTCGAGCAAAGAGTTCCATACCTTAGCAGTACGTGTAATAAATGTGGAAGCAAAACGCTTCGTACGCACCCTTGGAATATCAACCATAAACCGATGTCGCGTGGCTGATTGTATGGTTGTCCGATGGTAAAACGGGGGATGGGGGAATTAGGTCATGCAATTCTGTGGAACTGTTTTCTATAAAAGATTGTGTGTTCCTGTCTGTAGCATCTTAAGTCGCAAACGGCTGCACGGCTGTACCTATAATGAATCAGTTTTTGTTTATAAGATAACTTAATCGAGAGTTTTCTTAGATATGTTTGGTTAAAATCCGTGCAGCCATAATCCAGATAGAGAATTCTTCAGGGTTATTTTCAGTATTTTTATTTTGCCACATGTTATAAAACTCTTGCAAATTCTCACCTGCTCACATTTTCATTTGTGTACAATTAGAGCGACAAGTGTAACATTAAAACAAAGCTTCTGATAAATTACTATAATATATAGAAACGTAAATATTCTTCAATTTAGGATGAGCACTTTATGTAATTTGCGATGCAATGGAATGTAATTGTGTCATGTGTGCGTTCGTATGGAAGTAAAGATCTACTTTACAGGTCTCGAGGCACAGAGCGGTCGTATGTATATACGTGGATCAAGTAGTATTATGTATAATTTAATATTAAAACATTTGTTCCTTTATTCTTTACTAGCTATGCCCCGCGGCTTCGCCCGCTGTTGTCAAGTTAAAATGTAGCCTATGTGTTAATCCTAAGTATAATCTATGTACATTCCAGATTTCATCAAAATCCGTTCAGCCGTTAAAGCGTGAAGAGGGAACAAACATACTTACACACTTACAAACTTTCGGATTTATAATATTAGTAGGATTGTGCACACAATGATCAACATTTTTACAATTAGGCCATAACAAAAGATGTATAAAGGCGAGCTTAACCCTTCACAGAGTTTTCTTCCAGCAAACCTTTTAAGTAGGATATAATTTATAAGAGCGAGTACGTTGTTATGTAGATAGAAATATGATAATAATACAAGATACTAATAATATGTTAAACATCTACACTCCAATGTATAAATAACTAGCCGTGCCCCGCGGCTTCGCCCGCTATTATCATGTTAAAAAGTAGCCTATGTCTTAATCCTAGGTATAAGCTATGTACATTCCAAATTTCATCCAAATCCGTTCAGCCGTTAAAGCGTGAAGAGGGAACAAACATACTTACACACAAACTTTCGGATTTATAATATTAGTAGGATAATAGAAATCATTTAAAATATAAATAGATAAATAAATATTAACAATATAATAAAGTAATAAAAAATACCAATATCAATAAATATATATATTGTATATTCATATTTAAATACATACAATATATATAAAACTAGCGATCAGCCCCGGCTTCGCCCGGGTGTGATAAAAGAAGAACCGCTCGTCCGATTTTGTCCAAACTTCACATAAACCATCTACTAAATAGTCCGAACAAAGCCTAAACATTTGGTTTGGATAGGTGAGCCCGTTCTTGAGTTATACAATAACAACGAAAAGTGGCAATCATTTTTATATATATCGATTAGGTATAGTAAATCTAATATATACCGTCCGGGGTTAGTAGTGCACAATACTGCAGGGGGTGGTTTGGAATCGATAAAGGAGCAAATTAAAAAAAAAAAAAAAATTTTTTTTTTTTTTTTTCGTCTGGCCTGCTTCCAGTTCAGTAGTAATTGTCAAGTAAAGTATGGCCCTCCGTAGACAGCCGCTACAACAATAGCTTCCAGAGTAGGTGAGTGCTACGAGTGCTACGGGGTCATTGAACTAACATGTGACGAGAGGTCACACTGAAAGGCGGTTCAGGAATTACGAGAACCAATGTTTCACGTGAAGCAAACCACACCTATCTAATTCTAAATACTTGTCTTCAGTAAGTAATTAGGTAGGTACCTACTACCTGGTAGGTATTGAATTCCCAGAATTCGTTGATTTGATAACTTAAGTATTATACTTTGAACTTTGAACATTGAACTAACATGTGACCTCTCGTCACATGTTAGTTCAATGACCCCGTAGCACTCGTAGCACTCACCTACTCTGGAAGCTATCGTTGTAGCGGCTGTCTACGGAGGGCCATACTTTACTTGACAATTACTACTGAACTGGCAGCAGGCCAGTCGAATAAAAAAAAAAAATTTTTTTTTTTTTTAATTTGCTCTTTTATCGATTCCAAACCACCCCCTGCAGTATTGTGCACTACTAACCCCGGACGGTATATAAAATTCTCGTGTCACAGTTTTCGTTGCCATACTCCTCCGAAACGGCTTGACCGATTTTGATGAAATTTTTTGTGCTTATCCGGTATCTATGAGAATCGGCCAACATCTATTTTTCATCATCATCATCATCATTATCAACGCGGGTGAAACCGCGGGGCGCAGCTAGTAAAATATATAAATATAATAAATTATATCTAGCTATAGATATTTTTGGATAGTTTTCATTTAGTTTTTAGTTTAACGAACATAATTATCTTATGGTATGCAATAAATATAAATTTAAACTTTACTTAAATAGTGATTTTTCACTCTTCATTTCAATATTTCGAGAGAAGAACTGTCTCGTATGTCATGTGGTAGGGAATTCCAAAGCTTGACTGCCTTTATAGTGAATGAGTTGTTTTACTATATAACGTAAAACAAAAATTGGCTAAATTGCCCACGTATTGCATAAATTAAGTGTAGATAATGGTTGTTTTGTGGGTCAGCTTAAGTTAATTTAATTTAGTTACCTTTTAGTTAGTTACGTTTTTCCAAGAACTTTATTTGCCCTAACGTAAGAACATACAATAGGACCGTCGTATTGTCAAAATAAAGGTCCTTAAAATAAAATTGAATAAAAAAAAAAGGTGTAGATAATGGAAAAAATGCACCATTATGTTTTTGGGCAAGTTCTTCTCAAGCCGGATGTGAATTAGCGATTCTGGAAATAAGAGTCATTACTTTTCTTGAGTCCCCCTTTGATGCTCATGTGAATAAACAATTTTGGTCGATTTTGACAATATTAGATTAATACAATACAATACAAACTTTATTGTACAACAAACACTTTATTGTATACCAAATAATATAAACAATGAAAAATAAAATATAAAATCATCGTGGTAGTACAATGGGCGGTCTTATCGCTTAAAGCGATCTCTTCCAGACAACCTTTGGATGGACAGTAACAGAAGAATGAATAGACGGTGGTGTACAATAAAAAAAATATAATAGTACATCATTATTCACACCTACTCTAGATACTAATATATAAATAAAACAATATAATACATTAATATATATTATTTCTTATAATATGATTAATTATATTTTGATTAATACATTCAACATTACACATAATAAAAACACTAAAACGCTTTCACATCTACATCCCCACACTAAGTTCAATCACTTTCAACAATGTGTGTGCCGGAAATATTTACACCACACACACAACCAGAAAAACAAATTTCAACAACAACGGGACAAGACTTGTGATCCTGCCGGGAATCGAACTCAATACCTGTGTTTATAAGGAGAGCGTACCCAACTAAGCCTACAGGCAGTTCTATAATAAATTATACATATATTGTTTTAACAAAAATAAATTATCTCTCAATTCAATTGACATTTTCCCTTACGAAGAAGCAAGCGTTATTCTCTACATTTCTTTGATAAGACTCAGACAAATAAAATTAATGTCGCTCCGACGAAAATATATATATTTTATCATTGGCAATGAGTCGTTTCATTAGTACATAGATAACGGAGGATTAGAGGGCGAGAGATTAAGCTGGAGGTTGTAGTGTGCTTTGACCTTTGAAGAAAAAGATAGAGCGAGAGAAAGTATTTCTTGTTAGGTTTTTATCTTGTGTTTAAGCAAGATGGCACGTGTTGGCAAGTGACGTACTCGATGTTGGTAACTGTCTCAAATGTTATACAATGTGTAACAGAAAGGTGTAGTAATACTCAAGTCACACATCTAGCTACATGTATGGAGTCTAATAGGAACTTCTGCATTCGCGGCAGCATCATGAATATTGTGTTTCGATGAATTAAATTTAAAAATGTATATGTCATTTGCAACCCTATTTCATCAGTTACCGTTCTACACCACATAGCCTTTTGACCTAGACAACTGACAGTGGAGGCCAAAACAAAGGTCAAGGTCACGCGCCACAGATGTAATCGTAGGGTTGTCAAAAAATATTTTTAAATTTTTGTACGGAACAAATATCTCCGATTGCCGCGCACTGTAGGGTTGTCAAAAGTATGTTAAAATATTTTTTTAAATTTTTGTACGGAAATAATTATGTCCAATTTCGACTTTCGTTCTCTGGTAGACGATTCCAGGCACGATACACATACACACCACCAAGTATTACACCTTTTTGTTACAGGTTGTATATGTATGAACTGCCCGTTGGCTAAGTTGGGTGAGCGTTAGCCTTCAAAGCTGGGGTTTCGGGTTCTATTCCCGGCGGGAATACAAGTTTTTTCCCCATGGATAATTTGTGTTTCTTGTTCGGGTTGTGATTGTGTGTGTGATGTTTCCGGCATTCACGACACAAGTCATCGAACTTAGTGTGGGGCTGTGAGTGAGAAAGCTTTTATGTTTTATGTTATTGGCGCTCAAGGATAGTTGCCCGATCGGTATTTAGAGCTTAGTGATTTTTCCACTTGACTAACACGGTATTTTAAACAAAGAAAAGAAAGAAACAAAATATCTACATATAATGTTCAACACAGAAAGTTGTTAGTTGTGTACAGGGTAGTTAGTAGCCAAGCAGGGTAGCTAGTTCTTCTTGAGATAGCTGTTATTTAGCAAATCTGGCAGTAGACTTTCATGAGTTCCTCTTTGGGGCCCATGTGAATAAAAGATTTTGAATTTTAAGCGAGCACGAATGATTTGAGCATTGCGTCGTTCAGTTAAAAATAAACATAACAAAATGGCCATTAAACTGAAGGAAGAGTAAAACATGTTATCAAATTGTTGTGCAATCTAAAAACCCGGTACCGGTTTTGTTTTGCAAATCATTTTTAAATTATAGGCAAATTTCATAGTCAGATACCTGGCATATCTACGTAAAATAAATACAAACATAAAAACATACAGTGCAAGCTAAATAAAAGCTTGTATAAAGGAATAGGTACTCTATACTCGCAAACAATTATATTAGTTCGTGGAAAATTTAAGCTTTTAACCATGTTTCCAAATATATTTCACAAAATCCACTTTCAAGTTGTTAAAAACATTATACCCCTATAATTTTATCCAAACAAAATGCTGGCTTCAGCCAGAAAAGTGTTTATCCTAACAAGATCCTATCTATGTATTTAAAATAAAAGTGACTGGCTAACACGACCATTACAAATGCAGTTAAATAATATTTTAGGGGAAAATAGAAGCTATGTACTTTACCTTAGATACGACATTAAACGCCTCGAAAAGTTGGCTACTGCTTAGTGGATAGTGCAAACTTAGCGTTGGCGCAATTTAGAGAAAACAGCGATATAGAGGAAGCAAATTTGTTAAGCGCAGTGGGCAAATTTATGACTCGCTTTATTTTCAGCCACCTAAAAGGACATAATTTCTCTAGATATTACTATATAATCCATAGAAATAGGAATATTTGTTTAAACATAAAACTATGGAAGAACTGTATTTTCTGTCTCTAGAATATTTGACCTAAAATACAAGTGGTAAGCAAGGCGAGGAACAGGCGATTGACGCGAAAATTTATGCATCGCTGTGCGCGCTGACTTATGTAAATGTACCTATACTTTCTACCCCGCGGGTTCTGGTTTAGATCCCCAGCAGGAGCACAATTTACCTTCCGAAGGTATATTTGAGTTTCTAGTTCTGGGTATTTATGGGTATGTGCTGTAAATTATTCCACATCTACAAAATAAGTTTATGCGTCATGTTGATGTGTGTTTGTTTTGAATTTTCTGTGTAAGTATTGAACAAACAAGTCACTCGGCTGATGGTAAGCGTCACACTGGCCTATTATAATATCTGCAGTGCAATCCGTTGGGTTCGTATAGTATAGTTCTGTTAAGAACTTACTGCTCTCCTTTTAGAATCCAGTTTTTATGGAAATTTGGAATGAGGTAAAGAATACGGTAATATAGAAAACAAAACTGCATAATTTTCCAAAAAAGTAATATTTAAAAAAAGATTTGTTTACTAAGCTTTTAAAGTTATAAGTAAAAAAGGAGTAAAAGTTATATAACCAGAGAATTTGACAAGACGAATCAAACGAGCTCAAATTCGATGGGTTCGTCTAGTTTAGTTCAGAAGTTATTATGACGATCTTATGTCATCAGACCAACTTTATGGTACCATATAATTGTACTGTCACCGAAAATACATACGTACACTAAATTTAAGTTCAATCGGATATCAAGAAGTGGGTCTAAATTAGCTTGCAAAATTTGGTTACAGACCGACAGATAGACAACGGGACTGATGAAACTAAATAGAAGCTTGTTAAATATTTTAAGTTCAATAGAGCTACAGTAAAATGAGCGTTAATCTGAAAGAAAATTAAAATGGCGTGCTAGTATGAGATCGGCAGGTTATAGCTATTAGTTAAAAGGCTATTGATACTCGTGGCAAAATTGTAACATTGGTTGTTTGAAGGTTGTAGTTTGGTTGGACAAAGGTGCCGCAAATTTTGTTTCCTGCGCTTTCCGTGTAGTGGTAATAATTTATTCTGGAAAATAGACAACAGAGAGATTTTAACAAGTTGATCTTAAGTCTGAGCCTGTTATTGGTTACCAGTGTCGTGATTTTTGCAATTTTTCATCTCCCAATGAAGGGAATCCTTTATGCCTGAAAATATAGAGCAAACTTAGATTTTATCAAAAGTACATGAAAAAATTATTAACTTCAATATGTTATATTGCTCTAAAGACACATTCATGAAAATTAATCACTCTACTTGCCAGATTCACAAACTTGCAGTCATTTTGAGAGAAAACCTGGCATGGAACTTGGGGTGACTTTTTTTTATTATTTCTTTATAATACTTTTTATAAAAATTCTCTATGGATTGATTATCAGAAATTGGATTTTTAAAACATTTATATCGTCTATTCTCCAACTCTAGACATAGAGAAATATAAAAAAAAACACCTATTAGATATTTCCCTGCTTTTATCGTGTTTGTTAGCCAACAGAAAGCACATGAGTAGTTTTCCTTCATGCGCTAAAATAAATACCAGTCTTTCTACTTAAGTCTCCTATAACTTGCACCAATCTCGCAGCAGAGGCAGATTCGTTCACGCGAGCGGCTCCACTCACAATCCATTAGGCGGGACACGGCGCGACTCAACTGAAACGATTCCGAGAGTCTGCAAAAATAGAGCGTATCCACGTATGAAGGTGTCAGACAAGATGCCGGAGTTTTGTCTTTAAATTCTATCTCTGAGGATTTGCTAGAGACTTCTTTGGATAAAAGCGTTTTCTTAGCTTCAACGTCCGTATGATTACGGAAATAGAACTTGGAGGTGTTCCTTCTAATAATCTGATCTACTTTGATAAGCAAGACCTGTTCTTACACAATCATGTTAAGTATGCGTTATTCAGCTGGTCTTCTACACTAGAAGACCTGTATGAATCTAGGCCAAATGCATTTTGCGTCGCCGAGTATGGGGCAAAAAGGTGTAAGTGTTGCCATTGATACGCTAAGAAGTAGAAGCAGGTCTTATTAATTAATATAGAATTGGCTGAGATAGAGGTAGCCTGGTAGAGATCGCTGTGATAAGGCTGCCTGTTGTGATACTTTACGTATAAGCTTGTTTGTTACCTTTGTCTTATCTCATCTTATAAAGTGGACCAACGAAGTATCTATCTATAGAAATATATTTTGCTTATTTAACTACAGTAGAATTTGCAACCATAACCAGAAAATCGGATACAATTTCATTTAAGATCAATTCCAATAATTTTATTTGGAATTAAGACCTATGATACCAAAAACCAAAAAGAGGCTTATAAGTAGTTGTAGTCTATTGTAGGTTATCTCGGGGCGGAAATAAAGTTCAAACACGAACTTCTCAAACAAGTAAAGGTACAATCACAAATAATTCAATTGTGAATGTAAACAAAGCAAGGTAATAAGTAGGTAATTAGACAAAAGGTTATTTGCGAGCGTATACATGGCGCGCGAGTGGACGGGCTCGACTAGCGGAGGAGAGCGCGAATCGGATACATTCGGAAACTAACCCGAGCGCTAGAAATCTCCCGCGTTATAGGCTTTAAAATTAATACAACCAAAATGTAGTTGTTACATTATTAGAAAAACCTGTTAGCGCAGTTGTTCCTTGCTTTCAACGCCCTAGGTTCGATTCACGGCAAGTGCACAAATTTCATCACTAAGGATTTATTTTACAATCTTATAAATTATTGTTTTTTTAAGCTATTGCATAGCTTTTATCGCGGGCCTTGAGCGTGGAGACCGAATCCAGAAATTCCGTAACGAAAATAACCTAACACCCCCCACTCCGACCGGCACAGCGGTGATACTTTTTAGTTTTGCCATCTATCGATGAATAGCAGAACTTTTAATGACTTTTTTGAAATATCACGCTTTTCTCTTTAGTTCAGCAACTCGCCTCTAGGTGGCAGGAAAAAAATACTGCATAAATAAAATAAATAAATAATGATAATTGCATAAGTTGATAAAAAATGATATGCAATAGCTTTACCGCGGCAGTCCCCGAGTGCCACACGTCTTTTTTATGATAACCCCACACATGGTTAAATTAATAAGAGCTTAACTAGTAGAATGAACCCGGTTTAAGAAAAATAATGCAATTTAGTGGGACACCAAAGTCGCCGTTTTTGGAAACGGTTTTAGATTTCTTTTATCGCGGGGTCTCAGTTCGTGACGAACTACTAGTAATATATTATGATATGTAGATTGTGTCTTATAGATCAGATAATAACAGGTACAAATTGTTTCTTTATAGTATTCTTTAAATTATCATTTTGAATTGCCCTAAATTTGTTTATCTATCTTCGTTTCTTCGTTCAACTTGATTACTGTGGCTAGTGTTTAACTTCAAGCAAACAATCCATTGTAGATTAGAATAGCTTGAGAACAAGCGTAGCACAATGTAGATTACGTACAGCACGAACAGCACTCCATTCTGAACAGCTCGGTACTTAGCTCAGTACGGACACGGAAATGATCCGTCTCGCAAGGTCTCGCTTTAAATTTGAGCTTTTACACTAAGCAACTAAACTCTAAAATCATTGAAGAAGCATAAATGTTTAGCATTTGTCTCTAGTTCTAGTTGTGATTGTGTGTTATGTGAATTTTCTCACGAGTCTGGGACTTGGCTAGGACATTACTTAGTGATGGGCTGTGAGTGTGAAAACGTTTGTGTTTATGTTTAAATGAAAACTAAAAATGTGGAATAATTTGCCACCCCTCTAAGGACAGAATAAGCTTTACGGCACAATTTACATTATTATTGACTTATTTATTTGTTAATTCATAACTGTATCGTCCTTTCATAGACTTTTATTTATTCTCAAAGTCGAGTCTTTTAACCTAATATTATAAACTACTGGAAAACTACTCGTTGGCTTAGTAGGGTGGGTGCTCGCCTTCTAAGCAGGGGTATTGGGTTAGATTCCCGGTGAAAACACAAGTGTTCTTCCCAAGAAATATTTGCGTTTCTGGTTCTGGTTGTGATTGTGTGAGTGATGTGAATGTTTCCGGCACCCACGACACAAGTCATCGAACTTAGTGTGGGCCAGTGAGTGTGAATGCGTTTATGTATAGAAGGTTGCTGTGTGTAAGGCCTCTGTGAGAATCTCGGAAATGGCTCGCCAGCGGACTTCCATTTGAATTCTACATTAAATGAGTACACTTGACGGAGTGACCCAATTTTTCTTAAAACAACGAGGATAAAAGGTCCGCGGGTATAAATTATTCGTATAATTTGTATTGACTCAATTTGGTCGGTGAATTAAAGTTGATTGAGCTGTTTTAGTAATTATACATCTTTGTAATCGATGACTGCAAACGCGCTGTGTCATTAAAAGTTGTACACAGTGACAACAACTTTTGCAGGAACCTACTCTGGTATCGAACATTGTACTATATCAGATGTTGGTAAATGATGATAAGGATTCTGGCTTTCTAGACCTTTCAGCACGCCGCTCTAATCAGCAGTATATACACATCTTACTTTACAGTCCTAGTAAACAAAACTAGTTTTTTTATTTTTTTATTCAAGATTGGCAATCGTTTGACCACCATCTCACCAGATGGTAGGTGACGATGCGGTCGACGATGGAGCACGTATGCCTATTCACTCGTGACTTAAAGATTCCCATATTGTATTTATCAGGAAACACAAACTCAGGCAAGGAATTCCACTCCTTTGCAGTCCGCATAATGAATGTGGAGGCAAAACGCTTTGTCCGCATTTGTGGAATATCTACCATATAGCGGTGTCGCTTAAGAGACTGTCTCGATGTCCGATAATAGAATGGGGATGGGGGAATGAGATTGTGTAATTCCGTTGCACACTCTCCGAAATGTATCCGATAAAATACCGAGAGACTCGCCACCATGCGACGATGCCCTAAGCTCTGAAGTTTTGCATTAGTCAACTGGTCGCTGTTAATAAGTCTCTATAGTTGTTCACAACATTGTTTAGACTGCCCATTGGCATATTTAAGTGCGTGTTGGCCTTCTAAGTATCGCGTTCGATTCCCGGTAGAAACACAAGACTTTTACCCAAGGGAAATTTGTGTTTCTGATTCTGGGTGTGTAAGTGTGTTATGTGGATGTTTCCGGCACCCACGACACAAGCAAGTCATTGAACTTAGTGTGGTGCTGTGAATGCGAAAGCGTTTATTTATTACTAGCCGTGCCCCGCGGTTTCGCCCGCGTAAATTAAGTTAATGAGTTGCCTATGTGTTATTCCGGAACCTAAATTATCTACATTCTAAATTTCATCAAAATCAGTTTATTCATTACGGAGATACGTGGTAACAAACATTCACACATACACACAAACTTTCGGATTTATAATATTAGTAGGATTTACTTAGTAGAATTGATTGTACAGGGACCACGCATCATCTTTTGGGTTAGTCGGTTAATGCTTCATAACTGTTTGTATTTAGACTCCCAGTTGATTAGAAAACAAATATGCATTACATTCACGATTTACTCACTCATACTCACAGCCCCGCACTAAATTCGAAGACTTGTATTCACATCGCACATACACACTCGACTAGAACCAAAATCAGGAAGGAGAACCAGAAGTAAGAGGCCGACATAAAACGTGAGCGTGAATGTCATCATTATCACTTACCATCACTTGAGATAGTGGTCCAAGGCAATGCCATAAAATAAAAACACTATCTTAAAAAACTTTAGAGTCTTCAGTCAAATGGCATTTATCTCCAGTCCGAAAGTCGGACAATCGCATTGGATACGTTTTACTGCGCAACATTTCATTTTTATTCGGTCTTCGGTTAGGAGATGGTGTAGAGAAGAAGCGACAGAACTGTTTAGCAATTAAGATGCTACTAATTACTTTTGACAAGTACAAGAGCCTTTTCGGAAAGAGTTGGCTATTAACCAACACAAGCAACATTCTAGCGGAGCTTCGACTAAATTTCCCCTGGATACTGAAGCCTTTTTTTAAATGCCTTTTTTGGATAAGCTAACATTTGACCACCATCTCACTGTTAGGCTGCGATGCGGTCGATGATGGAGCCCGTTTGCCTAGAAGGTTCCTAATTACTCGAGAGTATTAGAATACACAGGTTAAGGCAAGTTTCATTCCGTGGACGCAAAACGCTTCGTCAGTATTTGTGGAATGTCTACCATATAGCGGTGTCGTTTAGCAGTTTATCCGAAGTCCAATGATATAAATAGGGGATTATAAATATTTGGTAGTATTTTTTATTATGGTGTGAGAGTTCCTAAAGACTTTTCAGGTGGTATAGTTGGTAGGTACATCTTCCTCCCGTTTTCTAGTACTTTTGGCACTCAACATTTCTACTATTCGTTAATGGTTATGTTCTCTGGACCTTGGTCAACCTAATAATTATATTATGCTAATCATTCCGTAGGATTTTTTTTGCTGGATAGGCAAGCATTTGACCACTATCTCACCTGATGGAAAGTGACGAAACGGCCGAAGATGGAGCATGCTTGCATAGAAGGTGCCATGCTTGCCTATTCACTCTAGACTTGAAGACATCCAGATACTAACATCTATAAGTAGATAATAAATCAATAAGATGTATTAATTAGAATATGAATATGATATTTTGAATCTTATTGTAGTTTACCTTACGAAAACTATTTTAAATCGTGATGAAAAAAGTTCGTTATGCCAATGTTATATTTAATAAAATCAGCTAATTTTAAAAATAACTTAGCACCCCTGTTCTAAAGTCATTTTGTCTGCCTTAAGGAAAAACGTAGTTATTGCCAGTTTCTTTCACTTATTCGCTAATTCCCAATATACAATCTTTGCGCAAAGGAATGACCCAAGGTCACAAGGGTGACAATAAAAGGTCAATGGACTAATCTCCTTTCCCTTAACCCCAATTCCACACGATAATTTCTGGATCTCCCAAAGTACGTAATGCGAGCCGTTCCTTAAATTGGATTGATGTCATTCCACCGTTATTTCTCTTTTTTGTTCGCTCCTATACTGAACAGGATCGAATTCGCAGTTGAGAAGGTCATGCGGTTTAAGTAAATCGAGTCAGAGAGCAATTCTTCATGCAATTTCTTGTCAATTCTTATCAATGTTTAGCGAACTGCCCGTTGGCTTAGTTGGGTGTATGTTCACCTAAGCATCGGGTTCGACTCCTGGCGGGAACACAAGTTTCATTCACAAGGAAAATTTGGTTTTTGGTTCTAATGTGAATATTTCCGACACCTACGACACTAGTCATCAAACTTAGTGTGGGGCTGTGAGTGTGAAAGCGTTTATTTTTTATTTAAAATATGATGATGCGCATCATACGATTGACTATTTAGTACTGTCAGAAAGAAAGTGACCTCACAGTGAGCCAAAACCGTGGTGGCGGAGAATACAAAACTTTGTTTTACAATTACAACGAGTTTTGATTGAGCAACAAGATACCATATATGGCGATCGATAGTTCTATTCATTCTTTTACTAAAAAAATTGGGTTGCCTGGTCTGATTTCGAAGCACTTGTTTTTTGGCCTAGTTTAATATTAGGGCGTCAAAAGTAAAGTATTTATCAAAATCACTTCTAAATTACATATTTAAGTAGTATAAACGACAAAATATTGTAGAAAGCAATAATGAGCAACGTAATATTGACTTTCAAGTCCAATCAGAAAAGAAGTGAACACGTAGTAAGATAAAACATAAATCACACAGTAAACAAATCATATCATGCAATTACAACGTCTGTTCATTGAAATGAGATAAATAATGTGTGGCAATTAATAGCTCTACTCATCCTTTTATTAAAAAAATTGGGTTGCCAGGCCTTACATTAGAGTATCAGTTTTTCTGCCAAGTTTAATTTTCAGGCAAAAAATTACCTCATCGAGTACCAAGATAAAACATATGCCAATAGATAGTGCTGGTCTTCTTTATATTAAAAAAAAATGGTTGCCGGCTCTAAACTTGAGCATTTGTTTTTCTGCCGGCTTTAAAGATCAGGAATCAGAAGTAGGCTATATGAAAATGCCTTTTTTAGTTGTTTCAACGACAAAATACTGTACAAAGTAATAACATGAAACATAAATTTGACTATTTAGTACAGTCAGCACAAAAGTGAACACACAGATAGCAAAAACAGTGATCCACAAAATTGGTATTGTGCACATATTACGAGTTTTGATTGTGTACTAAAATACAATGTATAGCAGTCGAAAGTTCTATTCATCCTTGTATTAAAAAACTTGGGTTGCCTGGCCTAAATGTAAAGCATTTGTTTTTCGGCCTATTAAAATATTCAGGTATAAGGAGTAGTTTTTATGAACAACATGATATCTTTTGATGATTCAAACGACAAAACACTAACGAAAGCGATAAAAAGCATCATACATTTGACTATTTAGTACTGTCAGAAAACAAGTGAACACAAAATGAGCAAAACAGTAATAACGCCATATACAAAACTATACTATGCACGTGTTACGAATTTTGATTGTGTACTAAAACACAATGTATAGCAGTCGATAGTTCTATTCATCCTTGTATTAAAAAACTTGGGTTGCCTGGCCTAAATGTGAAGCATTTGTTTTTCGGCCTATTAAAAAATTCAGGTATAAGGAGTAGTTTTTATGAACGACATGATATCTTTTGATAATTCAAACGACGAAACACTAACGAAAGCGATAAAAATCATCATTCATTTGACTATTTAGTACTGTCAGAAAAAAAGTGAACACAGTGAGTAAAACAGTAATCACGCCATATACAAAACTATACTATGCACGTGTTACGAATTTTGATTGTGTACTAAAACACAATGTAAAGCAGTCGATAGTTCTATTCATCCTTGTATTAAAAAACTTGGGTTGCCTGGCCTAAATGTAAAGCATTTGTTTTTCGGCCTATTAAAATATTCAGGTATAAGCAGTAGTTTTTATGAACAACATGATATCTTTTGGTGATTTTAACGACCACAACACTAACGAATGTGATAAAAAGCATCATACATTATACTATTAAGTACAGTCAAAAAAAAAAGTGTTACATAGTGAGCAAAACAGTAATCACGCCAAATACAATGCGTTATTATGCATATGATACTTGTTTCGATTGTTTACTAAAACACAGTGGATAGCAATCGATAGTTATATTCATATTTTTTATAAAAAAATCCTTAATGTAAAGCAATTGTTTTTTTGGCCCATTTTAATATTTAGATGTAGTTTTTATGAACGACGTGATATTTTTTGGTGATCTATTTTGTTGCAGTATTTTTAATAGTTTAACCTTTTCTTCTAAAACGTGCGGTGTAGTCACATAGTGTATGCATGTAAAGCTGGCAAAGTTTTGTATAAAACTGATCATAATTTTCTCAAAATATTTGTAATATTTTGTACTGGCTTTTTGGGACCAGCCATATTACTGCACATATACTGCTTATCACAAAAATTGTGTGAATTGCCAATAAAAATATTTGTCTTAGAATCTTTTATTAAAATATTTGCTTGTAAAGTTTTGGAATCTTTGTTTTCAGCCTAATTAATTTTTTTGGTATAAGGTGTACGTTTTATGAACGACGCGATATTGTTATGTGAATCAAACTACAAAACATGAAGCAAATTATGAAAAGAAACAAACATTGAACTATTTTTTTTTACTTTTTCTTTTTTTTGTGTTTTGGTCGTTTGAATCATCAAAAGATATCATGTTGTTCATAAAAACTACTCCTTATACCTGAATATTTTAATAGGCCGAAAAACAAATGCTTTACATTTAGGCCAGGCAACCCAAGTTTTTTAATACAAGGATGAATAGAACTTTCGACTGCTATACATTGTATTTTAGTACACAATCAAAACTCGTAATATATGCACAATACCAATTTTGTGGATCACTGTTTTTGCTCTCTGCGTGTTCACTTTTGTGCTGACTGTACTAAATAGTCAAATTTATGTTTCATGTTATTACTTTGTACAGTATTTTGTCGTTGAAACAACTAAACAAGGCATTTTCATATAGCCTACTTCTGACTCCTGATCTTTAAAGCAGGCAGAAAAACAAATGCTCAAGTTTAGAGCCGGCAACCAATTTTTTTTTAATATAAGGAAGACCAGTACTATCGATTGGCATATTTTTTATCTTGGTACTCGATGAGGTAATTTTTTGCCTGAAAATTAAACTTGGCAGAAAAACTGATACTCTAATGTAAGGCCTGGCAACCCAATTTTTTTAATAAAAGGATGAGTAGAGCTATTAATTGCCACACATTATTTATCTCATTTCAATGAACAGACGTTGTAATTGCATGATATGATTTGTTTACTGTGTGATTTATGTTTTATCTTACTACGTGTTCACTTCTTTTCTGATTGGACTTGAAAGTCAATATTACGTTGCTCATTATTGCTTTCTACAATATTTTGTCGTTTATACTACTTAAATATGTAATTTAGAAGTGATTTTGATAAATACTTTACTTTTGACGCCCTAATATTAAACTAGGCCAAAAAACAAGTGCTTCGAAATCAGACCAGGCAACCCAATTTTTTTAGTAAAAGAATGAATAGAACTATCGATCGCCATATATGGTATCTTGTTGCTCAATCAAAACTCGTTGTAATTGTAAAACAAAGTTTTGTATTCTCCGCCACCACGGTTTTGGCTCACTGTGAGGTCACTTTCTTTCTGACAGTACTAAATAGTCAATTGTATGATGCGCATCATCATTTTCTACAATATTTTGTTGTTTAAATAACTAAAATATATCATTTCGATACTATTTTCATAAAACTGAACACTAAAGTAGGCCGAAAAACAAATGCTCCAGGTTTAGGGCCGGCAACCCAATTTTTTTAATAGAAGGAAGAACGGGGCTATCGATTGGCATATGTCACATCTTGGTACTCGATGAGGTAAATTTCACCAAAAAAATTGATCAGTTTTTTGTCCCCTGCAAAAAATGCTCCAGGCTAGGATCAGGCAACCCTGATTTTTTTAGCATAACTTTTTACACACGACACCCCCAGATAGGTCTCAACTTGGTACTCGATGAGGTAAATTTCACCAAAAAAATGGATCAGTTTTTTGTCCCCTGCACAAAATGCTCCAGGCTAGGAACAGGCAACCCTGATTTTTTTAGCATAACTTTTTACACACGACACCCCCATATAGGTCTCATCTTGGTACTCGATGAGGTAGGGTTGACGACAACCGGCCCACGGTCTATCCAGTTCCGGACCGGATTGGAACTAGCTGAACCTGCTTTAGCGGACCTCTATCGTTCAAAGTTCCGGAGCTACCGCCGCCGCCGCACCGCGCGAAGCGCTCGCGATCGATTTCGTTCTCTTTCCCATCTCCGTCCCGCATGTCCATCTCCGGAACTAGCTGAACCTGGTTTAGCGGACATGTCGGAACGAACTCCAATCATTCCGGTCGGTGACATAGTTCCTGGAACTATTACGATCCGGAACGACACATGTCTAGTATAATAGCAAGGCTTATCGTCTGCCCCAAATAAAACCCAGCATGTTGGTCATGTGCCGAACCTTAGTCAAACTATAGACCATTTGCTGTTGTTTGTAAACATATAAAACATATGAATGTTAGAACTATCGTGAGTATTACTCATTATGTTTCAATGTTATATCCGGCTTAAGAGGCCGGGGAGTCTGTGAAACGAGTCTATAGGCTGTCCCTGTTTAACTGGCAAACTGTGCCCATGCTTGATGCGATAGCACTACCGACCGAACAAATCATGATAGGTGCCGTAATACCAAAAATTATGAATAAAATGTAATGTTTAGCCATTGTTTTTTGCATTAATAGTACCTTGAAATGATAATCTATGTTCCTGTTGTAATGACAAAAGAAATGTGTTAGTTTTTAATGTAACGCGAAGTTTTCACTTCTAGTTAGGTGCCCGTCAAAGTAATGCCACTGACTGGAAGTACATAGTAGCCTGGTCATTTGATATGATGGATGTTCCGTCGACAAACATAAGCTAAGAGTTCTGTCTTGTTATTTCCAGTGCTTGTTTTACTTTCTTTATTTGAAGGAGGCTTTTGAGTACAAGGTAATGGCATTAAGGTGCTGAATAATATATATATATACTTCAGATTTGACGTGAGGTGCTCCGTTGGTTTCTTGGTGAAAATATTTATCATATTTTATGGCTGCATTTTTAATATTTTAGCGAGAGAGGAATATGTGGACTATTATTTGAGAAAATCTGGCAAACGGGAATTGACAAGAATTATGGTAGTAGCTGTGAAGAACAATGATAATGAAAAAAATACAGTAAAGTTGGGTATCTATTATATAAAAATAAAAACGGTTATTATTAAGCGTTGTCGATGTCGAGTTCGACAATTGTTTAAATAATTAAACGCAAGCAAAGCTTAAATAATTAAACGCAAAACATTTGAAATGTTAATAAAAATACCAATTTTATACTTGTTTGTTGCCGTGGGCATGAAAATACACCGGTAGAATGTGGACCCGTAATGTTAATTAATCTTATTTCAATTAATAGTAAATTCGATTTGGAGTTCAGTTTTAACTTAAGTGTATTTATACAACTGTGAATAAGAAAGTGTTTTTAAATATAATAGAGTTTTTTACCATTCCAATAACCATTTTATTGTAATGTTAGTAAGTCTATTAAGTGATACTTCACTGTAATTTTCGTACTTGGATTACGCTATTTCAATGAAAGAAGAGAATGGCTGCTATTAAAAGAAGTATGTTGAACTACCCGTTGGCTTAGTTGGGTGAGCGTTCGCCTTCTAAGCATATCGGGTTCGATTCCCGGCAGGAACGCATGTTTTCTCCCTAGGGATAATTTTTGTCTGGTTCTGGTCGTCATTATGTACGAGATTGTGAACGTTTCCGGCACCAACGACACAAATCATCGAACTAAGTAAGGGGGCTGTGAGTGTGTAAGCGTATGTTTATGTTTTAAGTAGTGTACTCTTTACACTTCCTAGTAAATTGTAGATTTGACGATAAAAAGTCGACAATGTCCAATTTAATTATAGGTACACTTATAAGCTCGATGTCTTGTAGGTAACTTAGTTCTTTGCTGTATATAGTTTTAGTTTAGTTTTAGGAAATATAGGCAATTGGCCCGTGTATATCTGGTAGAGTATATCATTATTTTTTTTTATTCACACTCACAGCACCTCTTAACTCAATTCAAATACTTGTATCGTAGGTGCCGGAAACATTCACATCACACACATTACACCCAGAACCAGAAGCACAAATGTCCCTTAGGAAGGAATTTGTGCTCGTGCCGGTAATTGAACTCAGGACCCACGGCGCAGAGGGCGGGCACCTGTCCACTGCGCCAACTGGGTCGTCATTATAGCTACATACATTGTATAACAATGTATAATTTCCAAACAACTCTCACCAGAAACTTCTAACTCTTTTACTAAAAACCTAGTAAATAGACCGTACCATCATATTTTTTACGTTATAACCACCCCGTTTCGCAAACCGTGAAAGCGCTACGTTTACTGCGCACGGCGTACTTTACATTGTTTTTAGTAGCGATAAACTAGTTGTTGGCCCGCCTTAGGTTGTGTTTACTGCTACTATGAAATGTGAGGCAGACGGTCGGATTTGGTGATCATTGTGTGCACGATAATCACGTGAATAGTTAAAGATATCGTGGTAATCAATTTATCACACTGATATTTGAAATGCCAAAATTAGAGAGTAGGTGTAAATGTGTAAGTTTGATTTCTCTTCACGCCGTAACGACTGAACGGATAGATAGATAGATAGATAACTCTTTATTGTACACCAGAAATAGAGGAAAATACATTAAAGACATTAAAACGAACTTAGGCTAGTACAATGGGCGGTCTTATCGCTTAAAGCGATGTCTTCCAGACAACCTTTGGATGGAGAGGAGATAGCAAAATGTATTGGGACTCAGGTGTACCACATAGTTACGCAAACTTTATAATAATGGATTAAGATACTAAACAAAATAATTACTATTGATATACTAAAATAAATAGGTACATACATAAGATATCATATACAATCTATACATATTATAACAACAATAGAATAAATACATAAACAAAAATATACATACAATACATATAACATACATACATACATACAATACATATAAACTTGCTTAATGAGCTGATGTAAATTAAATTTGAAATGTGAATAATTTATACCCAGTATTAGCTCATAAGTTACCTCATATTACGCGGGTGAATCCCAAACACGTTATGATGTCGACTTACAGTTGAACAGAATGTCATTAATTGACCAAACAAAGCGAGGCCTCTCAAAGAATTGATTGCAGATAAAAAGCAACACAAAAAACAGGCGAAGTATTATCCCTTGGTAAGTACAGATTCTAAACAGAGAAGGGAAAAACAAAACCTATTGTGTCAACTCTACATAAGGTGGAAAAGGCAGAAAAATATAATAAAAAAGAGCATGTAATAACTGCCCGTTGCCTTAGTTAGATGAGCGTTTGCCTTCTAAGCAGGAGTATCGGGTTCCATTCCCGGCGGGAACAAAAGTTCTCTTCCCAAGAAATTTTGTTTTTGTGGTTGTGATTGTGTGTTCCGGCACCCACGACACATCACAAGTCATATAACTAAGTGTGGGCTGTAAGTGTAAAAGCGTTTATATATTATGTTTTTTAAGATAAAATATAAGATCTATGTCATTGCGAGCTCCTTCTTTAACTACGAGCAATTATTCCGCTTGTAGCAGATGCAGGTGCATATTACGTATCTTAGATGATAGATTGTACACAAGGTCATGCGTGACAATCTTTGGAGTTCATATTTTTATTGATGTTACGTAAAAATGTGCCACAAAAAGAAAACAAACTGAAGATCTTCTGATAGCACTTTCTACCTCTACGCCTCGGGTAGAGTTTACTATATTCTTTTCTATGCTCTACGCTATCTAACTACGATCTTGCTACGTTATACTGCTACGATCTTGCTACGCCATACTGCTACGATATGGCTACGCCATAGATACAGTGTTGTCCTGCCAAGAATCACCACATAATATAAGTAACTTACCTATTCTTTGAATAGCGAGAGTAAAACTGTACGGCGAAAGACTTCTTCGTAACTAAAACTGCGTAAACTTTCACCAAATGAATAAAATATATCAGATTTAGTCTAGACGAGCTCCAATGAAGAAGCTTTTTGATAGCTGCGCCTCGTCGCTTTATTCGCGATGGTCAGAATTGGAATTGTTATATATGGGATAGTATATATATCAATCATAAACATATATATTCCATCCACGAAGATCGTATCGCCGAAGATCTCCTTATAATACAAGCTCACAATCAAGGTTTACTTAAGTACTTATTTACGTAAGGTTGTTAACAACCTGTATTACAGGTCACCAGGACCTCTGATGATTTCATTGATGGAAAGCAATGTGGTCAAACATTTAGCTGGTTTGCCTAGAAGATGCTTCTTTACTCTAGACTTAAAGATTAGACCGTCGAGGAAACAAAGATGCAACAATATTATAGGGCATAAAGAGATTTAACATATATATACATTTCATGATGACAAGCGCAGTGCCTTGCCCTGATGGATTTTGACCTACTTATGTAAGTTAAGTAAGCAAACTACTACTTTTTTCGGCTCGACAACCATCTTAGCTCGAGCAAAGGATATGCTGAAAGCCAGCCATGCGTAAGCTATTTAAATATTTAGTTTACGCAAAAAAGAGCTGAGCATACTCCTATTGCCAACCACTATTATTTGTGTCTATAACTATGTATGTAAATGTTTTATAATTATGTAACTGTATCTTATTTATCTGTATAATTTTTTTTTTTTTATTGTATGAATATAGGTATACGTTATATTATATTGTAGAATATAAGAAAAAAAAATCTGGTGTCTGACAATAAATACTTTTTTATTTATTTAAGTTCAAAACTTTGAGTGGTGCTGAACTGTAAGGAGCAAGCGTGACGCTTACCATCATTCGAACGACTTGTTCATCTCGACTCTCAATTACAGAAAAAAAACATACAATTTCAAGATTATTTGTATAAGTAATTTTTAAACTTTCGCGATTCGAACACATAGTTTAGGTAATATCTCGGGACTTAATCGCGCTAAAAAACTATTTTTTTTCAGTCTTCTCGAGACCATGGCCAATGCAACTTGGCCGAAACGTCGAGGTAAATAAAAATAGTTTTTTAGCGCGATTAAGTCCCGAGATATTACCTAAACTATATTTGTATAAGGTTACACGGAAACTCTTTAGATGAGTCATTTTCTCGTGTTTAATAAATGCTTTTTGCTTCCAATCATTTATTTAATGCGATGTTATCGAGGATGGCTGATCTTCTAGAACGAAAAACTAGAAATAGAAAGTTAGTAATAAAGTAAGCAAGTAATACTTTAAAAAGGAAACCAGAGAACTTGTCAAAACGAATCATACGAGCCCAAACTGGATGGGTTTATCTCGTCTAGTTCAGAAGTTTCTATGGTCATCTTCTGTCTCCATCATCATACCAGCTCCATGGTACCATATCATTGTTTTGTCGACGAAAATACATAAGTACAGCAAATTTTACATCGGACATCAGGAAGCTTGTCTAATTTAGCTTGCAAGTTTTGATTACAGACCGACAGATAACGGGAAAGGTGAAACTAAATAAAAGCTTGTAATACAATTATTTAACATAATTAAATCGGTTTACTACGGACATACACAAAGACACAGACAGGGTTTCACAGTAAAAAATAACACTCCTTAATAAGTCGTTGCTCAATAGTGTTAACAGGAACATGAACCCATTAACCGATTACATTTTACTTAACGATTGCTTGGCTCAATTGACATTTTCCATCTGTCAATGTCACAACACAAGTCTTTGTGACAACACACACTTTTAACACAGCGTGTTATTTTATTTTAAAAATTATAATTCAAAGCAAGCAAAGCTTAATAAAACGAATTCACCGCAAAACTTCTACTCACATGTATATAGTTGAGCGGGATTATTACGCACAATAATACATACTCGTGAATGAAACGGCAGGGAGGGACCGATCCAGTGGCTTTAGGTGAAGCATAGGCTAGATTTAAATATCAACTGGACACAGGACAAGAGGATCTGGTCACGGCTGGGTCTACTTGGTTAAACCAAGAATTGATAACGATTGCTCCAGATGGCAACGTAAAATAAATTACTTTCTGATTTCACCACACAGACAGACACCAGTTGGAATTCAACCTTATTTTTTTGCAAAGAACTGTTGGAACAAGTGAGAAGAAAAACGTTTCTATTACAATAGTAAAATAGGTGTTTTTGCAATCCTACAGCACTAAAAACTAGCGCTGATAAAGATGAAAGATACCGCATTTAAAAATAGAAACTTGGATGGCGATTACCTTCATTGAGCTTAGGAAAATTATTGCTAAAAAGTTAGTCATTCTGATACAGAGTACCAAGACCAAGTCAAGCGATCCTATGTCATCAATTTATTGAAAAGAGTTTCGTTATTTTCAACGATACTACACAAGGTGCCCCCTTAAAATGTTAATTTATATGATTTTAATTTCTATTTCTGGCTTTGGGCCACAGATTTCCTTAATCTCTAAGAATTTTAAGTTATTTGCTTGTATGGTTTAGACGCTAGATTCTTCTGACAGACGGACGGACGGATAATGTGCTAACTACCCAAGTCACAAAAAGGTACGAAAACCGTTTAAATGAATAGCTTGATAATAAAATCGTAATAAATGTAATGCTGTACATTACGTCAATAGTATATATAAAAACAACTGCGACACGAAAAATTTACACAAGACTAAATCAAATTCTCTGTAACACGCTGTATCTGAGAATCCATTATATTTGTTCACAAAGTAAGTGAAGTAGAAGGTTTTGATGCAATATTAGTTATTAATGAATAAGATAAACATGAACACTTACTTAAGTAATTAGCTTCGGATATAACATGTTAGTGTTATGTCTGGAACAACAGTTGTGTGACTAATATGACTGAATTAACCCCTAATGTGATTAAACCAGTCACAGTCACGTCTATCAAACCTACAAGTGTAAACGTCCACCATCAGACAATAGTATCAAATCAACTATTCAATTCAGACGTGAAAGAAAACATCCAAGATGACCTTAGGTTCCAACTTTGATTAGTCAAAGTTGGAACGAAATCTGTGAAAGATACATTCTACGCTGTCACTCCGGTCAACTGGCTATTAAAATTCTTCGTTATGAGTAACGTTAAAAGAGAGAGCGACAAACTGATACAACACTGGTCTTTAACCGAAAACCTTATAGTATTCTCCGTTATGCTGACAATCAACTTATTTTTCTTTGTGAACAAAGTTCAAAGATTTGAAGGCAGTTTAAGCAATGCGTCTTTTAAATTCACAGACTCCGTGCAGTTGACTTATCTAATCGGATATGCAGAGTACATACTAGACCTCTTCTTTGTTTTTAAAACAAGAGAAACTTGTTACAAATACTTACAGTTCTACTCTAGTGTCGACGAAGTACTTGGAGTACCAGATTTCTCAAAGATCAGATCAAAAAATACTATTGCTGTGTTGTCTCTTATTATAAGCTTCTTAGTGTCATCTTCGTTTGACTACACCAGCTGGTATTTGTCTTTGGATTGGATAGCACCGACTCTATACTGTTTAGATTACGTATACCTATTCATAAATGCTTTGACAGTTCTAGATGTAGTATCTAATGTGATTCAAATTGAATATCGATTGGAATTAATAAATCATCTGATAGAAGATTGCTACGTATCATCTTCGAGTGGTAAAGATAAAAATGAGCGTGTGACAGAGCCGAATGATGATTTAATAAGAGTAGATCACTTGAAAACGGTGACGTATAACAATTATTTTGGTGTCTTGAAACTGAGCAAATGCTATTTGCTTTTGGTAGAGCAGGTGACTCATATCAACAAGGCTTATGGCGTTCGGGTAAGTTTTATTTTTTTTATATTTCAAACATTAACAATGATAATGTCAAAAGCATAACAATATGTTGCAGTCTATCTTTTGTTTATTTGAGATTCCTGGTTCATCACTTTTAAAGTTATTTGACGCATACATTAACCTGCTACAGAAAAATCTCTACGTTATGCACTTAATTAATAAGTTAATGATCCATCACCTCTCACATTTTGAGAATCGTCAATTAGATCCAATCATTAATTGCATTAAAGGGTAGCAGAAATTTATTGACTTACTTAATTCATCATAATCATTAACATCTGGGTATACCCTGCAATATGATCAAGGTCTCTCTCATGTATTGAGCTCCTGAGTTACTATAAGATCGGTGTCCTGTAACTTAGGTCTTAAGTGTATAGGTGTCTGCCCGTAGGTAAGTAGCCTTATTATATCTAAAAATAACGAGGGATGTGAATTTAAATTGTGCAATACATAAATATGTCAAATTATAAAAAAGCTAAATAGGTTATTATATTTATTACTAGTCATAATTCTAACACGAGATTATCGTTTTATTATTGCAGGTCGCAGCATATTGCTTGACTCTACTAGTCAATTTGATTCATCTCGCTAATATTACTATCAGGGTGATACTTGGACAATTCGTAAGTATCAAACACTTTCACACTTTTAGCCCCACACAAAGTTCAATGACATTCATATCTCACTCAATCACAACCAGTGCCAAAAACATAAATTGCCATTGGGGAGAAAACTTGTGATCTCAACGTCGCTGCTTAGAAGGCAGACGTACCTAACTAAGCAAACTGGCATTTCTAAAGATTTTCGATTATAGGAATCCCTTAAGTACTAGATATCTAGTCTGGGTTTTGTTAAACTTTTGTCGTTTCTTTTTTCTTTTAGAATTCATCGCACCTCACTCACTATCGTTACATGCCGGCTTTCTCCACAACCATGAGGATCATCAACTACTCAAGCGTACTCTTCATTCTGGTGTACCGCTGTGAGAAGACTTACCGCCAATGTGAAAGCATAATCAGGCTAATAGACCTTACTGTCGTCAATAAGAAGATTCGTAAGTACTTCCGTTTAAATGCTGCACGAGGAATGTAGGTTATAGAAGTACATTTGACCTTCATGACTTTTTGAGTCTTCACAGCTAGAGTTCCCAATGGTGTGCTACTCGTACGTGCGAAATGCCCGTTAAGTTAGGTTTTTAGGTGCGCCTTTACCTTCTAAGCAGCGGTATCGGGTTCGATTACCGATGGGAACACAAGCTTTTCCTAAGGAAATTTTGTTTCTGGTTCTGGATGTGCAAAGGTTTCCGGCACCCACGAAACAAAACATTGAACTGTTAATGTGGGGCTGTGAGTAAAAAAAACAGAAAACAAAAAAAACCTACAATTTTGAAAACTGTTCAAATCCTACGCGGCAATGCACTGAGCTCGTCTCCTTAGTATTCGTATCAGATGTTAAATCTATTCATGCCATGTATTTTTGATTTTTCAACCCAAAATATAGTAGCTTTCGTTGAATAACTGATAATGGTATGTTACTGCCCCAGATGAACACTGCAAAAAAATCTAAACGCAAGCAAAGCTCTAAATAACCGACTTCACAGCTTTATCTTAGAACTCATGATCAGATTCAATGAATAAAATACGCATTGTTGAGGATAACTCAAAAACTATTAGTCAGATCTTGATCAAATTTAAATGGCATCACATGGGAAACACCAGCTTTCAAATATAAAAACATCTTGAAAATCGGTTCACCCAGAAAGAAGTTATGAGGTAATACAAATAAATAAAATACAGTCGAATTGAGAACCTCGTTCTTTTTTGTGAAGTCGGTTAAAAAAGTACATCATAAATATTTTAACTTATACAGGTTTTGAAATGTCCCCATACATAACCTGCTGTGCAGCTCAAATCAACCTAAAAGCTAAAGAATTTTATACGTGACGACAACCAGATCTCGTCGTAAAATATCACTCGATTGAATTAAATTTCTTGAATAAACGTGAAGATGTTTTCAATCAGTAAGTGCCTCTAATCGTAAAACACCTTCTTTCAGTCTGCTTTATCCAAAATTTTGGCTCAATACAGATGGGTCTAGTCATCTTGTGTCTCACAAGAAATAATTCGACAATAGGCATGTTCGATATTTAAAAAAATATTATCAGTCGAAAGAAAAAGTCTTTTTACAAAATCCTTGATAAAGAAAAATAAAACCTACACAATTTTATTTCAACTTAAAAATAGTTTTAAAAGATCCAATAACTTTATGCTTATAAACTGTCTGAAGTTTATGTAATTTGAAAAGTAAAAGAAAATATACCTAATTTACCAACATAAAAAGAGATGTAACATTTAATATGGACGACCCAGTTGGCGCAGTGGACAGGTGTTCGCCCACTGCGCCGTGGGTCCTGGGTTCGATTCCCGGCAGGAGCACAAATTCCTTCCCAAGGGATATTTGTGCTTCTGGTTCTGGGTGTAATTTGTGTGTGATGTGAATGTTTCCGGCACCCACGATACAAGTCTTTGAACTTAGTGTGGAGCTGTTAGTGTGTGTTTGTTTGTAAATGCGTATATCTCAGGGAGACAAGCGTAGTGCTTTGCACTGGATTTTGACCTATTCATGGTTAAGCGTGGCGCTTACCATGAATAGGTCAAAAGAGACTTGACTTGATTCTTCTCTCAAATTTATATTATATATACAACAATTCACAACCTACTATTATAATTACACTCATCACTTACTATCAGTGGTCAAACATAAAAAAACATATAGTTGAATTATTGAGAACCTCCTTTTTTGAGGTCGGTTGAAAATAGAAATTAAACAAAAAAAATAAGTCTCTCTCTGCAGGTAATGTTCTCAAAAACTGGCGACATTATTATATCTTAAAAAACAAACTGTAACTTATAGATAAAACTTTCATTGAACTTTTTTTTCTTGCTAAAATATTTTGCCTAAATTAAAAAGAAATACTATGTTACGGCATAGTTACATTGAGTCTTTTTTTAGGACGGATAGGCTAGGCATTTGATCACTATCTCCCGTGATGCCTAGAAGATACATATCCACCCTAAAATGGAGACACTCAGATTGTACCCGCGGCCATAGTATCTCATGCCGTCTTGCTGTAACCGCTGAGATAGGTACTTCACGTCCTTATAAGTTATTATTCAGCTTATATTTAATATTAAAGGATAATATGTCGCTTGAGATAGGGCTTGAAAAGCTCAGCGGCTAGAGCAAAAGGCAGCCTTAAAACTGTAAGTTCATCAGCGATGTTTTTACTTTCTTCTTCATCTTGTTTTTATTTTCCTTTTTTTTATTACTGGCTATGCAAACGTCTGACCACAATCACACCTGATGGAAAGTGACGATGTAGTCTAAGGTGGAGCACGCTTGCTTAGCAAATACCTATTAACTTTACTTTTGAACACACCCAAATTGTACCTTTCGGGAAACACAGACGACGGCAAAGCGTTCCATTCTCTTGCTGTTCTATAAATGTTCTACATTAGTTTATTTTTTTATCAATAAGGCTGTAATAGTCTGACTGGGGTAAGTCGTTCGGCATTTCATTTGTTATCTTGTTCTTCATTTCAGCCAATGACCTCAAGACTGCCCTAATGGATCTGCGAACTCTGGTTCTTTCACGGCCCATTAGGTTCCATGGAGCCAACTTCTTCACGCTCGATCCGTTGCTCGTGTCTGTTGCTTCTGTTATCGTTACCTATACTATAATACTGCTACAGAGTATGCAGTGATAGAAACTGTGAATTTTATGAATTATAATGATTGTTTTTTTTATTTTTTAAGGTACATAATATGATAAATACATAATACTAGCCATGCTGCGCGTATATATATAAGCTATGTACATTCCAAATTTCATCCAAATCCGTTCAGCCGTTTAAGCGTAAAGAGGCAACAACATACTTACAAACTTACACATTTACACACAAACTTTCGGATTTATAATATTAGTATCATAAATATATGCCCACGCCATCGTGATGGAAACGCATATACTATAATTGGACATACAACTTTTTTTGCACACTGAACCTTACACTTTTGCTACCTATTTATTTTAATTATAGTCAAGCGTACACAAAAAATGCAATATTGTATACTAAAAATAACTGGAAAAAATTACGACGAATTGAGAACACCCTCTTTTTTTCTAACGCGGCTATAAAGTGAAATAAATGATTGAAAAGAGTAAAGTCATCATTACGTGTAAACGGCAAACGTGTGCAGGACTAAAGTATGGGAACTAGTGATTCAAACATTGGCATATTCAGATAGATAAGAAAATATTAATATTCTATGATATTTTATAGCTTTTTTAAAATATTTTTTTTATATTGCTCGTCTTTGATTCCCTAGTTCTCACACTAGAATGCCCTGTTGTTATGTGGACTACTTCTTCCGTATTGACTGTATCTGCCCTTTGGCTTAGTTAAGTGTGCGTTTGCCTTCTAAGCAGGGGTATTGGGTTCGATTCCCGGCGGAAACACAAGCTTTCTTCTCTAGGAAAAAATGAATTTCTGATTGTGATTTTGTGTGTGATTTCAATTTTTCCAGCACCCACGACTCAAGTTATCGGTCTAAGTGTGTGTCTAAGTAGTGTGTGAGAAAAAATAAATCTTTTAATAAACCGTGAACTGTTTTTGAGGAAATTGCTCTTTCACATAATATATTTTACAGCTCCAAAAGGTTATTATTTTAGTATTTGATATTAATATATACCTCCATACATTCATGAGAAAGAGGCTGTTCACAAACCAACACACAGATGGCCAACGTAGCCGTCATATAATGGTTTTCTTTTTGTGGCACAGAACCCTAAAAAAGATGTATAAAACCCGTAAACAGGAACAGTCCAGAAGGATAATCTCGAGCACATCGGTCTGCTGCACTCACTTAGCCATGTTAGCGCTAACGGCCACTCTACTTGACTTTATGTGTTTAACTTTACGTGTACGGTGCACCGTACTTTTTACTACTTTTTTTATTACGATAGGCAAGCGTTTGACCACAATCTCACCTGATGGAAAGCGATGATGCGGCCGAAGATGTAGCATGCTTGCCTAGAAGGTATCTATTCAAGCTACCTATTCACTCTTGACTTGAAGACTCCCAGATTATACTGTTCGGGAAACAAAGACGAGGGCAATGAGTTTCACTCCTTCGCTGTACGGATGATAAATGTAGAAGCGAAACGATTCTAGCGAACTGGAGGTATGTCAACTATATATGGATGACGTTTGACAGTTTGTCTTGTTGTTAGATGGTAAAACGGCCATGGGGGAATTAGCTCGTGTAATTCCTGCGAATTCGATGTAAGCAAAAAACGATTCTGTATATAAGCCAAAGAAATCTAAACGCCGCCGTTTTCACTAAACTTAGGTGTCGCCTTAATAAGCATTTAAGAGCTACCTAGCATAAAAATACGTTTCATCAACCTTAGGTAGAATAGAATAGAAAATTCTTTATTGTACACCAAATACAGTTAGTTACAGGGGTAATCTTAAAAAACTAAAGTACAATGGGCGGACTTATCGCTAAAAGCGATCTCTTCCAGTCAACCTTTGGATGGAGTGAGGGATAATTTTATATACTGAGGTCGGTGGTGTAAAAATATACTAATAGACATAAATACAACTTACTTAGATGCCTATCTATACATATACATACCTAACAACCTTAGGAGCTACCTAAGTTTAGAACACCGATTCATCGGTGCTTATGGTTTTAGGTAATTCCTAAATATCTGTCATTTTTTGTATGGGCTTCGTAAGTGAGTTGACAGAACTTTATTTAAATACGTTTCACCAACCTTTAGGTGATGCCTAACGACCTTAAGACCTACCTAAACTTAGGACACCGATTGGCAGTGCGTAAAGCATATCTAATAAATGGTGAAAACGGCTGTAACTCTAGTACCTACTCTGAAACTTAATAAGTAAAAATATTGATATGTCAATGAAATACTCGTAATTGACAATGATTAATATTTTGTTTTTACATTTTATTAATTGTTTATTTTATTATCTTTTTTATTCTCGATAGGCAATCGTAAAGAAAGATGAAAAGTGATGCACTAGTGTGTGATGCACAGTGGTGCACCTGATGGAAAGTGACGATGTGGTCAAAGAAGTAGCAGAATATATATATATATATATATATATATATATATCTATGCAAAATATATCCACACTGTGTTGTTCGACGGTAAAAAGCATATTTACCCATATCGAACGGTACAAGGCGAATGGACTCAAGCGCCATATTTACCGATATTGAATCTTAACATGATAAGTTGTATACAATTAAAATAAAAAGTAAGTTAAAGTTAAGTTAATAACTTTAAGTTTTAGGAAATATAGGCAATTGACCAGTAGTAAAAGGTTACTTCTCTTAAAGAAAAAAAAATTAAAATGATATAAATAAGGTGGTGCCCGCCACCAATACACGTATAGTAGAGAGCTAAATGCCTGTGTGTACGAAACTGATTATTTTAAACCTGTGTTTAAAAATAACAATTTGTAAGGCTATATTCTTACAAATTGTTATTTTTAACTTAGTCATTGTTTTTAGAGGTCTAAAAATGAGTCTGAATAGTCTAAATATAGGTTTAATTGTCCCAGAAATAAAGGCAACTAGCTGCGCTCTGCGGTTCTACCCGGGTAGTCCTTGACTCGCCGAAATTCTGGAATAACAAATGGCAAGATCGAAACTTTGATAAAACTCCCGCCGACGCGACGCTCTATCTGAAAAACAGCTGCACTGATTTTCATTAAACATAGCTACGAATGCTCCCGACTAATTCACCTTTCAAACAAAAAAAAAACAAAATCAAAATCGGTTCATCCATTCGGGAGCCACGATGCCACAGATGAACACACACGCACACACACAGCCAAGTCAAACTTATAACGTCATTTTTGCATCGGGGGTGAAAAAGTAGCCTATTGTGTTAATCCAGGGTGTCAGCTACCTATGGTTAAAACGGGTTTCCACTTTGTCATTTCTAAATACTTAATCATCAAATAATCATTCCAGAAATAACAGTCCACGAAATGTAAAATCGTGGTAATTATCGTCAATCATCTTAAGGGAGGGAATTAACGCTACAACGGGATTAATTATAAGATCTATGGATATTACGACGAAGACTCATATTCATTTGTTGGAATGGTTTTCTTAGTGCATTGATTTAGAATTGTTAGAAAGAGACAGATGCCAGTAGCCAGTATGCTACGCGTTCGGTGACGATGACGCGAGTTACATGACCTTAATAAGTGTAAATATGCGTCTTTTAGGCAAGCATGCTACATCTTTAGCCGTATCATTATTTTCCATAAGGTTACATAGTAGTCAAATGCTTGCTTTCTAGGATAAAATAAGAAAGATATTTTGGTTTGAGAATGTTAACCTACAATAATATTTCAGACCAATTTTGATGATAATTGGTATGGAGGCAGCTGACCCTCTGGATTCCTATATACCCTGGACATAGGCTACTTTAAATCTCAAGATAGTGGGTAACACCGCGGGGCGCAGCTAGTTCTAAATAGTATTAATACTATAGTAAAGTAATCATATTATTTATTACTACTATAGCCTACTATAATATTATAAATACGAAAGTATGTGTGTGTGTTTGTTTGAATGTTTGTTACCACGTATCTCCGTAACGAATAAACCGATTTTGATTAAATTTAGAATGTTAAGGTTCCGGAATAACACACAGGCTTTTAACTAAATTAACGCGGGTGAAGCTGCGAGTCACGGCTAGTCTAAAGTGGAAATTGGAAGCCGATACTTGGTATAGAAATATTGTTTTGTATTCAACTGTATTGCTCCGACACTCGGGGAGATGATCCACTTACCCCACCTGATACAGACGACGCTGGCAACACCGCCCAATTCCAATGTCGCCATGTACATTGTTTCCTAACTTGGTTCAGTGCCAAACAGACGCCACAGATTACTTTAAAGTTAGTATATGTATTCTTGTGCTGGTCGCCACTTATTGGCAGTTGTGGAGAAATTTATGAAGGAGTTAGGAGCAAAGAGGTTTGAGTTTACGTTGCGATATAACCTTCAATGGTACATCATGAATGCAAGCTGTACAATATAAATAAAGATGGTATTCAACATTTTTGAGAGTGTGCACAGGAATAATTAGGCAAGCCAAGGCAAATTAGGGAATCTTATGGCAAAATTGCTTTAATTCATAAACATTTAATAATATGTTAGAAAAGGAATTCAACAAAAATCCAAACGTATAACTTTGAACTGCTTGGGTGAGCGTTCGCCCTCTAAGCTGTGGTACCGGGTTCGATTCTGGGCGGCCCCGGTTTCTCGCGGGTGCAACTTCCGGCGGATTAAAAAAAAAACATGTGCCAATCTTGCCCTGACAATTATGAACATAACAAAAAAAGAATCGACCAAATCGGTCGAACGGTTCTCGAGTTTTTGTAAGACTAACAAACGTGAATTGATTTTTATTAATATAGATATTCCATGACTTTCAATAAATAATAAGCATTAATTTTAGGAGTAGCTTAATTATAATAAAAAAATATATATGGACACCAGTTTATTTAAATGCTGGATAGGCAAGAATTTGACCACTACCTCACCTGATGGGAAGTGAAGATACGGCCGAAAATGTAACATGCTTGCTTAGATAACTATTAACTTTCACCCAGATTGTTCCGTTCAGGGAACAAAGACGCAGACAATGACTCCAACTCTTTTGAAGTACAGATGATAAACGCTTCGAGTGAACTGGAGGTATGTCAACCATAAATGGACGACGTTTGAAAGTTTATGTTGTTGTTAGATGGTTTAGGGCATAGGGGAATTGGTCATATAATTTCTGCTTACACTCTCCAGAATAAATAAGGACCAGTGAACCAAATACTTGATAGTAGTTTGTCATTTGCTTATTCTAAGACTAATATTTAATCTGTATTTAATTTTATTAGGCACACAATACAGAAATGAAAAAATAATAACAACAGTGGTAATATAATAAAAATAAGATAAAGATATTTTATTTGAGAAACATGAGTAAAATATACACACTGATTTTTATATGAATAGAATATAGAATAGAATAGAATATAAATTTATTTGTATAAGTCACATCAATAATCAGTACGAGTAATAAATATGAAACTAAAAGACTTAAAACTACCTTAATCATTAATGTGCACTCACACAAAATGGTCCCAACTCAGCACAATACCTATCGAAAAAGGTAGTCACCCACCTATCTCCGACGCTGGTATTCTGTTGGAACCATTCTAGTGAAATCACAGCCCGCATACAGTGCACATAACCTAATTTATGACAACCAAAGTGGCCGTAAGTACAGAAAAATCTAAAAACTAATAAGATATAAACTGTAAATTAAATCTAAGCGAATGAAGTAACACTGTACGAGTTATAAATAGAACACAGAATAACAAATGAAAAAAAATATGACAGTGTATAAAATGTGTTGGGAGAAAAACAACTAGAGAATTCTTAGATTACATCCAATTGTGGTACATATCGTTATATTAATGTCATAGTTAAATTTAATTCATTCATTCAATTCTTCATTCATATTATGTCATTCATCTCACTTATCAAATTATTATTATGTCGTATCTTAAAACATCAAATTTGATATTTTAGAGCCATCCCTGTACAACAGCATGTGCTCGCGCATATGATGCCACTACTTTCATCGCTTGCTCATCTAAATTGGGTTTTATGTCTTCATCATCAGAATTCAAAATCGTCTGTGTATCAACTGGTATAGCTCCATCCAGCCCCTTTTTAGTAAAGACTAACTGTATTAACATATTTACTAACGATTCTAGATCCTTTGCCTTACTTAAACACTTTTGTAGTTTATTTTTGTTAACCCACACGCCATAGCCAATGTTCCACAGTAAACCATTCTTATTGTGCCGGTATTTCAATGTTGATTTTGTGTAAAATTTTGTATTGCGATATGATGGTCCAACATTGGACTGTAACGCTCTAGTTCCTGGATTCTCATCTTCTATGTTTTTATCAGTATCACCACTGTCTTCATTAGAACTGGATTCACAATCAATTTCTGCTTTCCTTTTGATACTGCCTCTTTTTTGACCTCTGGATGTAATGATATTTTCATCAGTATCACTCCCGTCTTCATTTGAACTGGAACTTTCATAATCACTTTCTGTTTTCCTTTTGACACTGCACCTTTTTTGACCACTCGATGTAATGATATTTTCATCGGTATCACTCCCGTTCTCATTAGAACTGGACCTTTCATAATCACTTTCTGTTTTTCTTATGACACTGCCCATTATTTGAGCTATCAATGTTACAATATTTTCATCAGTATCACCACTGTTTTCATTAGAACTGCATTTATTATCAATTTCTGCTTTTCTTTTGATACTGCCCCTTTTTTGACATCTCGATGTAATGATATTTTCATCGTTATCACCACAGTCTTCATTAGAACTGGAGCTCTCATAATCACTCTCTGTTTTCCTTTCGATACTGCCTCTTTTTTGAGCCCTCGATTGTTTAGGTTTTTCTACACCAGCAGTAGTATTTTGTGAATTGCGAGAATTCATATAACCGTTGATTTTATTTAAAATTTCAGTTACGTTATTCATTGTGGTATCTAACTCAGATGCCGTTGTATTGTATTTGCGTAAATTTTCGTTCATGTTTTTTATTTGTCTATATATATTGTTTACTGAATTAACCTTAGTACTAGGTTCTTCGCATGTTCTACGCTTTTTTCGAGGTTGCAGATGTGCAGTTGTTGGAGGCATTCTTTTTATTGTGATTTTTTTTTAAGCTCTACTGGGGTTGTCGACAAGGATTTTTTTTGGGTGAACCGGGGCAGTAAGTGAGTCTGCAAAAAGTAAAGATACTATAATACAAATACTCTTTATTGCACACCAAGAAAAATAACAATTAACAATAGAAAAAAAAAAGCAATATAGCAGTAGAATCGGCGGCCTTATCGCTAAGCAACGATCTCTTCCAGGCAACCTTAGGATAGAGAGGATAAAAAGTGTAACAAAAAGTGATCGGTGGTGCGGCAATGATTGAGAGACATTATACATGCAATGTTTTAAACATACATATAATTATACTTATAACACTATGTGAAATAATGGTCGTTTTAAAATTATTATTAACAATGTATAACGTATGAAGTTGTACTTATAAAATTGTAGACTCAGTAAGATTATGAAAAGAACAAGATAACGTTTCTTGGCGCATGAAATATGAGATCATAGAGAATAAAAGAGTGAAATCGTTGAGTAAAGCTTAGATAATTTCTAAATTGACGGTGAAGTCATAGCCGCAGTCTCTTCTAATTTATATTCTTCTAGTGCTCCAGTCTTGCTACATGTTTATGTTTTAATAGCTGGAGCATAGCATGCATACCACTCTCAACAAATCGAATGAGTGCTTATGACGATTGCCAAGAACATTTCTATCAAATTTGGCTGGTTACTTGTATGTTTATTGTGCAAGTTAATTTTGAGTTAAAAAGTTGTTTAAAATCAAGTTACTGCTAAATAGTGTGAATCTGTGCAAATGACTGTAACAACACAAACCTCTTTTAGTTTAATGGTACTGTACCTACTATGAACTGAATGTATTTTTTTATTAAATAAATTAAAAATAAAAACAGTTCGATAATGTTTTTTTTTTTATTTGTGACAGGCTAGTGTTTGACCACTATCTCACCTGATAGTAAGTGACGATGTGATCGAAGCTGGTAAATACACTAGACCTGAAATACGCAAAAAATGTGGTCGAGGGTGATAAGTTTTTTTATCCATTTATCCTCTATATTATTTTCTTATAACTGGTTAGTAGCATTGGTAATTGATGAGTGCTGGAGTTAGTAATAGGAGAGAGTGATCATAAAGGTAGTGCTAAACCAGTACAGCTTAGATAGATAGATAGATAGATAGATGAACTCTTTATTGTACACCAATTAAAAAAGAAAATAACAGCAAACAATATCATTGAAAATAACTTAGGCTAGTACAATGGGCGGTCTTATCGCTTAAAGCGATCTCTTCCAGACAACCTTTGGATGGAGAGGAGATAGCAGAATAATTTTGGGACTGTGGTGTACTACAGTTCTAAACAAATTATATATAAAAAAAAATAAAAAATAAAGTTGTAAATACCAAATATGTAAGAAATACATAAATATAATATATTATATTTATACATATTATATTGTATACCTACTTAAACAACTTACTAACTGACATCAGCTTTGTACTTTTCTATTGCTTCTACGTTCATCATCCGTACAGCGAAGGAGTGGAACTCATTGCCTGCGTCATTGTTCCCTGAGGGGTATAATATGGGAGTGTTCAAATCAAGAGTGAATAGGTATCTTCTAGGCAAGCATGTCACATCTTCGACTGCATCATCACTTTCCATCAGGTGAGATAGTGGTCAAATGCTTGCCTTATTAGCATTATAAAAAAACAGTTGTGAGTAAAAAAATAACAAATAAGATTTTTTTTGTATTATATCCGAGTAATAAAAATTATTAAAAATTTGCGCAAAGATAAAAAGCAAGTGGATAATAATTTAAAAACAATAACTTATGGTTTAAAAATGTATGCACATCCTAGCTTGCGCATTGCCTGATGATGATTAAACTATGTAACACGCACACACATAATAAAGTTATCCTTGAGAGCCTGCGTATTCCAGGTCTAGTGTGTTTACCAGCTTCGATCACATCGTCACTTACCATCAGGTGAGATAGTGGTCAAACACAAGACTGTCACAAAAAAAAAAAAAAAAAACTATGTAATATGCACACAGATCTCTGTGTGCATGTTACAGTTATGTATGTTATGTTGTCTCTGTGTGAATGTGTGGTGGTGCAGGGATCTCTCTGCACCACCACATTATGGTAGAATATTGTTATTTCGTCTAATTTCATACAATAAAACATAGCCTATATATAACACTATATAACACTCAAAATTAGTCTAGCTATCTATTAGTGAAACAATTTTCTGAATCAAATCAGTAATTACATTGTATTTAAAAAAAAAAATTTACCTAGAAACCTATAAACTCTAGAATTTATGACACCAAGCTTAATTACTAAATGTCATAAAGCATTTAGTAATTTAAAAAAATCTAGAGTTTATAGGTATCTTCTAGGCAAACATGTTACATCTTCGGCCGCTACTGCACCAATGCTGCAGGCAGCATTTAGCATCTAGCATAAAAAAAGCATAAAGAATCGTGCATCCGGTAACATTTACATCACACACTCAAGATAAGATTCTTTATTAAAGCAGAGAAACATGAGGAATATCAAAGGCAACCACAAGAACCTATAGAACTTTAAAAAGTTTTTTAAATTAAGCCTTTACCAGTTATAAATAAAAAAATACTAAAAAGTAATACAACCCGAGAACTTGTCAAGATGGATTAACGAGCCCAAACTAGATGAGTTTATTTAACTTGTTTAGTTTAGAAGTTCCTATGGCCATCATCCGTCCCCATCATCAGACCAGTTCCATGGTACCATATCACTGTATTTTCACCGAAGTTACATAAATACACCAAATTCAAGTTCAATCGGACATCGGGAAGTGTGTCTCATTTAGCTTTCAAGATTTGATTACAGACTGACAGACAGACAACGGACCAGTTAAAACTAAATATTAGCTTGTAAAATAATAAATATAATTGTAAAAAAAAACTAAAAAACTCGCTTTATAAATAAAAGAAAACATATGTTTGTATTGTCATCGGTCCTCGAGAAGTCTACGAAGTTTAAATGAAATCTGACGGTTTGAAGTGGGTCAAAATCAAGTCGAAAGGAGTTGGTCACAAACAAACATACATACATACATACAGGTGAAGCTAATAAAAGCGTGTTAAAAAGAGGATGTGTCGTAAATAAAAGACACAATAGAGGTGAAACTTTTTTATAACAGGTGTTTTCGCCTCACATCCACCATATTTCGTTATACAAAGGTTGCGGATTAAAAATTTTAAAGCTTTCCCTTTAAAAGATTTAGTTCAAAAGTAAAATTCACTGAACAACCGATAAATTACGACCACGAAAATTACTTGACCTATAAAAAAGACGTTTTTTTTTAAAAAAAAAAGGAAAATAAATTATTTGACGACCCAGTTGGCGTCGTGGACAGGTGTACGCCCTCTGCGCCGTGGGTCCTGGGTTCGATTCCCGGCAGGATCACAAATTTCTTCCCAAGGGATATTTGTGCTTCTGGTTCTGGGTGTAATGTGTGTGTGTTGTGAATGTTTCCGGCACCCACGATACAAGTCTTTGAATTGTGAGTGTGAATGCGTTTGTTTGTTTATAAAAGAAGAAGGAACATTTGATATTTCATGAGGATGGTGAGATATGAAATAATTTCCCATTGCTGTGTCATATGAAATTACTATCCATTGCTGTGTCTACATATTGAATGCCCGATGTGGGTAAACTGATGTTACATAATTGCACTAACAACTTGCATAGCGTTATAATTTGACAGTTCACAATCAATTATTCTTGATTCTAGATTGTTCTATTTTGCGTCTTATAATATTCGTGGTCAGTCAGATCAGAGATCAGATGAACTGCCCATTAGCTTAGTTTAGTGCGCTTTCGCCTTCTAAGCAGCGGGTATTGGGTTCAGTAGCCGGTGAAAACAACAAAAAGTATTCTCCCTAAGGCAAATTTATGTTAGTTAGTTGGTTTCGGGTGTGCTTGTATGTGTGATTTGAATGTATCCGGCAACAACGACACGAGTCATTAAATTGTAGGGCTGTGAGTGTAAAAGCATGTATGTTTTTGTTTATATCCTACTAATATAATATATAAATCCGAAGGTTGTATGTTAGTAATAAGTATGTTTGTTTTCTTTTCACGGCTGCACGGATTTGGATGAAATTTAGAATGTAAGTACATAGCTTATACCTAGGACTAACATATAGGCTACTTTTTAACTTGAAAATAGCGGACGAAGCCGCGGGAAACGGCTAGTATATCAAATGATCCTACACTTAGTAACATAGCACCTGGAGGACCGAGCATTGCTCGTTTAATTTTGTGGCAAATAATGTTTTCTAAAAATGAAACCCAGCTAGATCGATTTATCGCCCCCGAAACCCCCTGCATACTAAATTTCATAAGAATCATTGGAGGTGTTTCCGAGATTCAGATTATAATTATATATACATATACAAGAACTGCTCGTTAAAAAGTATTAGATAGATATTGAATTATATGAAAATAACTGTTTCTAGTTCGTAATGTAGGTATTAACTATGAATAAAGACAAACACTTCAGTAACGTTTGATTATGAACGATTTATTATATTTCGTTCTAGAGATTACTATGAGATAACTATAGGAAAAACAAACCGATGAAATCTTACCTTTATGTTAAAAAATTGAGCTCCAAGTGTCACAATAAATACATTAACACACTTACATAAAAAAATAAGCAATAAGCGAGACACGTATCTGTGGCTGAACAAATCGATGATTAATACAGAATATATTCTTTTCTATGATGAATACCGCGACCCGCGTTGCGTTTGCGACAGTATCTAAACGCGGATGGCGATGCGGAAATATATCTGTCTCATTTCAACACTAGCATATTATAGACAGACACAAGTACTAGCATGTTATAGAGACAGATATAGAGACTCTACGGGAAAACCGCGTAAAAACATTAAGTATCAAGGTCAATAAACAAATGAGCTTGTGTATGTTGATAACAGAATGTAATAGAATTATTTATTCAACTTATGATACACTGAGCAAGTCATATTGTTACAATTAATATCTTCTAAAATGTATATGTACAACTTAAATAACAATAAGATAAATTAAATTAGATTAATTAGTCGTTCGCGTCGAACTGACATCTCACGCCTACATTTTACCTCATAGAGAAAACCTTTTACATGGTTATATCTTTTGTGCTATATAACAATTGTTTGAGTTCTGTATTTGTTATTCAAGTACAGGATATAAAAAATATTATACGTAAGTTTCAACGTTCCGTGTGAAGCCGTTTTTGAAATAGACCCCGGGACTAAAGGTCTAAAAACAGTGACTTTAGTGGCCTACTAAATCGTTATTTTCTAACATAGTTTTTTTTTAAACCGGTTTCGTTCTTTACTCGTCAAGCCTTTTTCCACGATACCTATATAAAGGTAGATAAAAAAAAAAAAAAAAATTGCCAATTGTTCCCATCATGCTGGCGGCATTGTCTCTCTGAATTATAATATAATAATAATAATAATCATTTATTTCGAGTAACAAGGACTCATAATTTTACGACACAATATTTAACACACAAATTATTAGATATTAAAAGGATAAGACAAATTAACAAAATTAAATTAAATTGAAATTAAATAATCGATACATAAATATTATTAGTATTTTATATAACTTCCTTATTCTCAATTAAATTTAAATTACGTTTTCACTGACGGGTTGTATTTTCTAGCTTTTACCTGTGCCGTCTATCTATTTGTTGGTCTGCAATCAAATCCTGCAAGCTAAATTAGACCTACTTCCCGAAGTCCAGTTGGACTGAAATTTGGTGTTCTGATGTTTCTTTGGTGACAATACAATTATATAGTATCATGAAGCTGCTTTTATAATGGAGACGGAAGATGGTCATAGAAACTTCTGAACTAAGCAGGTTAAAACCATCGAGTTTGGCCTGGTTTGACAAGTTCTCTGGTTATATAACTTTTATTTATTTATTTAAAAACTTCATGCACAAATACTATGTACATAGGAGGACTTAATGCTACAGCATTTTCTGCCAGTCATCCTGCTATTTCAGGAGATATATTGGCGTGCAATAAATGAAGCTATACAATAAAGAAAAGGTTCAGAAATCTAAACTTAATTTTAAGAATATATATATGTGTATATATGAAAATATAATACATAAACTTATTATAAAACATGTATAATATGCGAAAACTTTTAGAATTCAATACATAAACATACAACAGATCATATGATACATACATTCCAATATTATACGTATATATTTATATATAAATATAAAATATTTTATATAAATTACATATACAAGAGAAATAGTACCTATAAATACGATGTTTATAACGGTTTTTAGTGTAACGGTTCAACCTTGAATAACTTCTAGAAAGTGTTTAGTTCCTATTTTATTTAGAACTGGTAAAAGCTTGAGATATAAATCGATAAAATTGTGGCGTGTGAAAATCCACCGTTTCTTTGTACTAATATATCAATCTAGGTCACACATTATAGCCTTCCTGTTAGTACAGATTCAAGGCTTTGGTACAGACAAACAGCCTCACTACCCTGTTCTAAGCAAGTACCAATATCGAACCAATATCGTGGTGGGTGTGCAAACGGACCAGCGCCTTTGATCTAGGATCGAATGGCTTACAGATCTTGTTCTTTGGTGAGCACTGAGGCTTAGGACTTGCGTCTTATTGTTTCTTTTGATAATTGATGCCATAAAGTGACCCAGCTGATCACCGTCGCCTATATCTACGTAACAACACCAATTTTTAACCGTCTTCAAAAAAGGAGGAGGCTCTCAATTCGACTGTATTTTCATGTGTTTTTTGTGTGCATGTGAATATTTTAAATTATTTTAATTATCGTTTCTGTATTGCATAATATTCAATACTCAATTCTTTATTGCTTCTATAATGAACAAAGGTTTTAAAATTATTTAGTACATAAAATATATAAAATAATTACAATAATAATAATTTATTTCATTGACACAACTAACATCATATGTACATAAAATGTTATACGTAGTGAGCCTTGTATTTGTATCCCAAACTAGGATAAGTACTGTGTCGTGGGATTCAGTCTCTTTTGTTAAATTCAACATTCAGCACTTCGTATTTTAAATTTTATCCATGTAACATTTGTAAATCTTTTTGAAAATATTTATTTTAGAAAATAAATAATTTTAAAATCAATAATTTAATTTACAAATTCATAATTTTAATTAATACACATCTGTAAAACAATAATAACAAATAAATATAGCAATATAATACCCATTTGAGAAACACGTGTTCTCTTGTTGTGCAAACAACAAAATTTGAAAGATAATAATAATATACATAAATACCTAATTGAGATCATTATGGTCCCTGTTGGACACATGCGGCAAGGGATATGTTATGGAGGGGTTTTATAGAGAGATAACTTTTGTGTGTATTAAAAATAAATGGTTTAATTGACATACATGTCTAAATGTGCCAAGTTCACAGCTTTACCAGAACCGGCGAATCGATGAAGCATTTATGACGGACGTTTCCCTTGATTCCGTTAACTGTTCCGTTGAAGTTCACAAATAATATTTGAATTCCATTTTAAGATGCTCGATTTTATGGCCGATCTGTGTGGCCTGTACGGGATAGCATTAGACTTGAATCGAACAGTAAATTCTTAATTAAAATATAATTTTATATTAAAAGGGCGAGTGACTCTCTTTTTTAGGGTTCCGTACCCAAAGGGTAAAATGGGACCCTATAATAGGGTCCCGTTTTACCCTTTGGGTAAGGAAAGCGAAGTCTTAGTAATAATTACTAAGACTTCGCTTTCCGTCCGCCTGTCTGTCACTCTGTCACCAGGCTGTATCTCATGAACCGTGATAGTTAGACAATCGATTTTTTTACAGATGATGTATTTTTGTTGCCGCTATAACAACAAATACTAAAAAACAGAATTAAATAAATATTTAAGGGGGCTCCCATACAACAAACGTGATTTTTATGCTCGTTTTTGCTCGATATTGATAATCGCAACAGGTAGACGCATGAAATATTCACAGAATATTAAATTCTATATTCGCTTTAAAAATAAATACTTAAATTAAAATAAAACAAATATTTAAGGGGGGCTTCCATACAACAAACGTGATTTTTTTATAGATAATAGTACAAAAACGCAACCAAAGCTTAAAAAACCGACTTCACCGCTTTATCTTCGGAACCTTGATCAGATTCAATGTATTAAACATACATTATTGATGATAACTCATAAACTACTGATCAGATCTTGATCAAATTTCAACGGGAAAGTACCAGCTTTCAAACAAAAAAAAAAAAAAACTGGTTTACTTGGCAAGAAGTTATGAGGTAACAAACATAAAAAAATACAGTCGAATTGAGTACCTCCTCCTTTATTGCGAAGTCGGTAAAAAAAACTGAAAAGCACGAAGCCATTGTGTAACCCCCCACATTGTAATAAAATAAACCAAAAACATCCCGCACAAAAAGTTACCTGCTGTACTTAAATAAATTACCCCAAAACGAGCCCCATAATTCCGCCCCATTTGTGTGATGTTCTAATAAAGCGGCCACCCCCGGGAAATCACGATATAAGTAAGTTTTGGTACTAAAATATCATGAATTATGTGAAAAAGTATGCGGAATACTTGTACAATATAATTATAATAGACTCATTAACTTTCATGAGTGCCTCTTTGGGGCCCATGTGAATAAACGATTTTGATTTTGATTGATTACCTATAACATTAATCTACTTGAGCTCACCTCTGGTGTCTGTACGTGTTAAAGTGTCACTCCAAATAAATAAGTTTTATACAGTGAAAAACGCAAGAACTGGCTCGAGAGATATATCACTAGAAAGGGCTCACTAAGACGCACAAGGTATGATTCCTAGAAACATAATTCACTAATAATACAGCAAGTAATCACGAAATTAAATCGCGGAAATATTCCTCCACGAACATTTTTCAATCAGCTGTGAGACGCATGCCAATCAACAAGTACGCGATACCTCCTGCTCACACCTGCCGGCGCCAACATTATTCACCTCTCGCTCGCACTTGTACTTCTTGCCGACGCTATACTGCCGGTCAACAGAACCGGTTGCTTATAATCGTTTACTAACACACGATACTAAAACAGACTATTTAGCGATGGAATCTACATGCGCGGGATGCAAACAATCAATTAGCACGGCGCGATTTTTTAAATGTTCTGACTGCAAAACACCTTATCATCCTATATGCGTAAACGCAGGGTCGTCAGACATAACAAAAGTTGTCAACTGGATTTGTCCGATGTGCAGAGCCAAAGAACAAAGTATGGCAATTCAAATACGCCAATTCGCACCAGTAATCTGTCTGATGTCTCAAACGCGAATGGCTCGTCGCGCGCTCAAAAGCGCATGGCGCTCTCCTCTCCGAGCGGACATGACCGCGAGGATTTCGAAAAAGATTCAGTTGTCTCTGAACTACGATTAATAAGACTAGACATGGCGGAAATAAAATCATGTATTCAACTTCTCACAAAGGAAGTCAGCGAATGCAATTCTAGACTAAATACATTTGAGAATAGAATTAGAACAATTGAAGAATGGAATCCCGTCATCTCAACACTACAGGACGCCGTTTATGAACTCCAGGATCAATTAAATCAGCAAACCCAAGCAGCCCTGACAAACGAGGTGGAGATAATCGGAGTCAGTGAGACATCAAATGAAAACCTAGAGCATATCGTCATGGTCACTGCGACCAAGGTTGGTATCAATCTCCCTGAGTCTGATATTGACTGGGTCATCCGCGCTGGGCCTAAAACTGGAAACAACAAGCCCAAAGAGGCAGGCTCCCCCCGCCCAATCATTGTTAGATTGACCAGGAAATCAAAGAGGGACGAATTTATCAAAGCCGCTAAATTGAGAAGAAATGTAGTTATAACGTCAGCTGACCTCGATCTACTGGGAACCTACCCCCTAGGAATATATACATCAACGAACATCTCTCAAAATCCAACAGAGTGTTATTTCGGGATGCAAGGCTCCGGGCAAGGGAGCGCGGCTATCGCTTTTGCTGGATTAAAAATGGCCGCAGCCTCATACGGAAGGACGAAAGAATGCCAGCAATTGTCATTAAATCCACTACGGACCTGGATCGGCTTCCTCTCCGCAGCAGCAGCTCACACCAGACGCCTGAGACCGAGACATGTTAATATGAGCTCCACGAAACATAAAGTATTTTTCACTGCTATTGTACTGTTGTTATCTCTCATACCAAGCAAAAATTCAAGTTACCATCCTAATATCGAGAAGTCCACACAACAAAATACACAAACACTACACCATTCTAGACTGTCAAAGGAACCACACAAGCAACAAAAATCACATTGGACACATACTACAACTACACACACAAATGCACAAATGATGAATTTTAGAAGAACGACACGCCATTCTATCTGCCTATCCGACTTAGCTCAATTAAATATTTTTGATAATGGGTAACTGTGACCTCTATGAAGATATTGATAAAACTCTGGATATAACGTGTCACACAATTGATAAACCTGAATTATGTATTGACCATATTACACCATTTAAATTTAAAACCTTAACTTGCAACATTAGAAGTCTGCAAAAAAACTTTTTATCACTTCTGACAGTCCTAAAAAGATTTGAAAATGTAATATTTGACGCGATCATTGTCACGGAATGTTGGTTACAAGAAAATTCTACTATATTTCAAATACTTGGTTATAAGGCCCACCATACAAAAAACCTCACAAACAAATGTGGAGGAGTCATTATATATATTAAGTGCTGTTATTCGGCAAACATACATGAACCTGCGTTCGAAGATGCAAATTGTTTAATTGCAACGATCGAAAATTCTCTTGCAATTGTTGGCATTTATAGGTCGCCTGCAGTCTCTAATCTTGAAACTTTCCTTTTATCTCTGGAAAGCACCCTTAATAGTATAAAACATTATGAGACTACTCTGGTTACGGGAGACATGAACGTTAATATCCTAGATGAGCCACTCTCTCCAGATAACGCATCCTACCAATGCTTAATAGCTGAAAATGGTCTACGATCAGGGATAACGGAACCAACACGGGAAAGGGCCTGTCTAGATCACGCCTACATCAAAACAAAAGATCGGGCACTCGGCCTAGTTTGTAAAAGTTCCCTATCAGACCACGATTTGGTAATCGTAGGGATGTCTTTCAATGACAGACAGAAGTGCTAATACATCTAAAGCTACCTGGGGTCTTATTAATCAATATACATCTCCAACTAATAATATACGTACAACAATAGATAAATTGAAAATAAGTAATAAAGAAATAGAAAATCCGGCTGATATATCTGAAATATTGAATAAATATTTTATCAATTGTAACAAAACGCATAGTAATTGCTTAAATACAAATCAACATTTAACAAATAAAAATAACAAATCTATATTTATGACTCCAGTGAACTGTTCCGAAGTTATAAACTTAGTGGCAAAATTCAAAAACAAAAAGACATCAGGTCTTGATGAAATACCGATGCAAGTAATTAAACAGAGTATTCATATAATTGTCAAACCCCTAGTCCATATTATAAATCTTTCTCTTGAAACAGGATGCTTCCCACAGGATCTTAAAATAGCCCAAATCAAGCCATTACATAAAAAAGGAGCAAAAAATGATGCCAACAACTACAGACCCATAGCTCTTCTTCCCTGTTTTTCAAAAATCTTTGAAAAGGTTATACTGAATAGATTAATTTCATTTTTAGAGTCAAATAAAATTTTGCACCCAAATCAATTTGGTTTCCGTAAAGGAAAAAATACCAGTTTAGCCATTTTTAAAATGTTGAAACAGGCCGGAGACGAATTAAACAGCAAAAAATCAGGTGTTGCTATTTTCTTAGACTTGTCGAAAGCTTTCGATTGTGTAAACCATTTAACTCTTTTAAGTAAATTAGAACATGTAGGCATTAGAGGACAACCTTTAAAATTAATTGAGTCGTATTTACTCAATAGAACTCAATGTACAATACTTGACGTATATAACAAGTCAACAAAAACGATCGAAAGAGTTACTTCCAGACCAGTAATAAATACTTCAGGAGTGCCTCAAGGAAGTATCCTTGGGCCGCTGTTATTCTTAATATATGTTAATGAATTGCCTAAAATTACTGATCATCTGTGCATTATGTTTGCAGACGACGCTACAATTTACATCCCAAAAGGAAACCTTAATAATGATGAATTCCAGACAGAAATTAACAAAACCTTAAATATATTAACAGAATGGTTACAAAATATAGATTTAATAGTAAATGTAGACAAAACAAAAATAATTCAATTTAAAAATTATAAGCAAGCAACTATACCCCTACAAATAATTTTCAAAGGTAGTCAAGTAAATGTAGTTGGCGAAACAAACTTCTTAGGTGTCACTATTGATATGCATCTAAACTTTAAATCCCACGTAAATAAAGTAAATTGTAAAATATCGCAATATTGCTACTTATTATCAATATTATCTGAGGTCTCTTCAAAAAAAATTGCTATTAACGCTTATTACGGATTAGTTTATCCTCAATTAAATTATGGAATTATCTTTTGGGGCAACTCAGTTGAAATTAGTTCAACTTTTGTATTACAAAAAAGGTGTTTAAGAATGATTTTTAGACTGCGGAGCACTGATACTTTACGAAATATCTTCAAGTCCAAAAAAATTCTAACACTTACTGATATTTACATATACGAGATATGTGTATTCGTCAAATATAATACAAACATATTTTTTGATAAAAAATCTTGTCGTGCCAATAATTTGAGAACGAAATATAAATATAATGCATGTATTCCGCAAGTTAATAACACTATGTACCACAAAAGTACTTATGTCATGGCAATCAAAATCTACAATAATTTGCCCGTAGATCTCAAAATGTTAAGTGGTACCATCTTTAAAACTAAGCTAAAGTCATGGCTCATTTTTAAAACTCATTATAATCTTGGGGAATACTTTAATTTATAAATTGTATAAGATATATATATATATATATTTTAATAATAAATATCAATATCGTCCATTAGAGTGTTAAGAAATGTTTTAATCTATAATATAATATTGTAAATACTTGAGTATACTTAAGAAATGTTTTAATTTGTAATATAATATTATAGAATGTAAGTAATTACAATATTGATAGATGCTACTGTCATTAATGTAAACACAGTATTTTTGTTTAAGTACTTGCTATTGTACGCCCGTAATGGGCAGACTGTTGTTACCAATACCAAACATGTTTTTTTACACCTTGTTTACACAGTTATACAATAAAGACTATTCTGATTCTGATTCTGATTCTGACAAGAAAAATTAAAAGACTGATAGACATATCACAAAAACTAACTTCCATGAATTGGCTATGGAGTTAAAAAATGTAGATTGGTTAAATGTTTTAAATTATAGTAGCGTCAATGACGCAGTGCAAGAATTTACTGACATACTCACCACCTGTATCAAAAATAACACCAAAACAATAAAGATAAGCAGATCCAAGTATAACCTGAAACCATGAATAACTCCTGGCCTTATTAGATGCATGCGTCATCGGGATAACTTACACCTACAAGTGATACTGGCACCAAACAATGAACAATTAAAACAGACATACTCTAGATATAAAAATTTCTGCAACAATCTACTTCACAAACTTAAAAGTGAACATGACAACAACAAACTTACTAAACACCGCATAAATCCCAAACAATTATGGAAAACTATAAAAGATGTATGTCATGTTCCTCAGAAAGAGGATAACGCTCACGATCTATTAAACACAGATTTATCTCCTCAGGCATGGGTTGACCAGTGCAATAGTCATTTCGTAAATCAAGGAATAAATATGGCTAAGTATATATTATGTAAACTAGACACCACACAGGAATCATTGAGCAAAAAGGTGTTTTGCCAAAGCAGATGTCCAAATTCTCTATTTTTTACTCCCGTTGACCCCACAGAAATAAAAGAAATCATTTTTGGAATTAAAGTTGATAGTGCCCCTGGAATAGACGGAATAACGCCGCTTATTCTGAGATATTCTATAGATGCTATACTAGAACCTCTCACACATATCTGCAATATGAGTCTAGCGACTGGTATATTCCCGGATTGCTGGAAAACCGCGTCCGTTATCCCTATTCACAAAAGTGGAAACAAATGCAGCCCAGATAATTATAGGCCCATCTCACTATTATGCATTCTCTCAAAAGTTCTAGAAAAAGTAGTTAATAAAAGACTTGTAGATTTCCTTGAGAAATACAGGCTCCTGTCTGAGCGACAATATGGGTTCAGGCGTGGCAAATCAACTGAAGATGCAGTCCAACTTCTCACTGAAACAGTAGCGTCTTACTTGGATGGTGGACAGAGATGCATCGGCGTTTTTCTTGACCTAGCGAAAGCATTCGACACAGTATCTACTCCAATACTTCTCAAAAAACTAGAATGCTTTGGTATTAGAGGAAGCGCTCTTTCGTGGTTTTCCAGTTATTTAACTAACAGACGTCAGTGTGTAAAAATAGACAACTACAAGAGTAATGAAATGAATATCTCTTTCGGAGTTCCACAGGGTAGTATACTTGCCCCCACTCTGTTCACCATCTACATGGACGATATTCTGACGACAAATAACTCGCACGTGGAGTTGATTTGCTACGCTGACGACACGGTAGCAATATTCCATGGGGATAACTGGCATAATACAAAAACTGCTGCGGAAAAGACTCTATCGGAGTTGGCCGGGTGGTTAGATACAAATCTGTTAACGCTTAATACGAAAAAAACCAATTTTATTGCTTTTCATATAACAAGAGCTACAAGTCCAGATTTGACTCAACTCAAAATACATCGACACACTTGCAAATACTCTAAGTATGTCCAGCCCCACTCAGTATCAAAAAGCTCCTGTTTCTGTGACACCATAGAAAGGGTGGATCACACAAGATATCTCGGTGTTGTAATTGACCAAAATCTATCATTTAAAAATCATATCGCAGCACTATCAAAGAAAGTCAGAAAGCTTATTTACCTAATGAAGATTCTAAGATCGGCAGCTAATGAAGAAGTAAGAAAGCTTGTGTATATTACTCTTGCACAGTCTCAACTGCAATACTGTATAGGAGTCTGGGGTGGGGCGGCCAAAACCAAGTAAATTGAGCTGGAACGTGCACAAAGAGCTGTTTTGAAAGTTATGACGGGTAAGCCTCGTCGATACTCCACCGACAAACTGTATGAAGAGTTATCTTTGCTGAGAGTACGACAACTATTTATCATGCGCACTATAGCAAAACGACATCCACTCTCGGCTCACGTTCAATTCACCAGAACAAGGTCATTACGTCCTCTGAGACAACTTCTTCCTAAATTCAACACTACATTCGCTTGTCGCCTCCCAAAAATCTCGCATATATATACATATAACTCGGTGTGTAAAGCGATTGATTTGAGACACATGACACAGATGGAAGCTAATACAAAAGTAAAAAAGCTATTGCTTACCCTTTCCTACGACGAAACAGAAAGACTCGTTAAGTGTGGCAATTCTTAGTTCACCTAAGCCAATGGTAAATCTCACCGACTCTACTACGAACGATTCGGCTACAAAAATCGAAAAGGAAAAATAAAAATAAAAAAAATATCCTAATAATCATTTTGCATCTCTCTCCATCTTGTCAACTAATGAACAATAATGACTAATTAATTTCTACACTTCAAAATTTCAAAATTTTAATGCAATTAATCATCAATACAATCACACACCCATAGACACACACACACACACACACACAGAAACATACAACGCACCTTGTGTATGAGTTAGTTACAAGAACATTATATAAAGCTGTAATATCTATATCTAAATAGCTTTTAAACTAGGTATACTAATTAAATTTACTTTAAGCTTATATAATTATTTAGACGTAATTCCTCACTTATTGCTTGTAATTTAAGCTAATTTGTATGATCAAAAATCTATTAATCTAAAAATGTATTAAATTCATCTCTTTCTTATTATTCTATAATAACATATAAATATTGTTTGTTTTTTTTAACTGATTGATAATTCGATAATTCAATATTCACGTACAGACAGGCATTTCTTTATAATTGTTAACCATATCGGGCTCCCAAGATACTGTATTATGTCTTTCTCTGCCAAATAAACAAATTTTCATTTTCATTTTCATTTTCAGTTTCTATTTTTTTATCTGTGATAGGCAAATATTTGACCACTATCTCACCTGATATAAAGTGACGATGCGGTCGACGATGCTTGCCTCTTTTTCCTTCATCTTTGTCCATCTAAGTTATTAACTACCTTTTTATTTTTACTTGACTAGTGTACACCACCGTCTAACACATTCCAGTTTCATTTATGTCCATACTAAGGTTGTCTGGAAGAAACTGCTATACGAGATAAGACCGCCCATTGTATATGTATTAAAAATCTATTATTTCTAATAATTGTTTAATCACTTTGTAAACTGGTTGTACAAAGAGTTTTGTATTGTATTTTATTGTATTGTACCTTTGACCACAATATCCCTAACCTTTCCCTCATCGGTCTAATTAATAACAGGGGATTGAGTTGAATTTGTGTGTTATGCGAATATTTTCAGCAATAACAAGTTGATTTATTCACATGGCCTACATAGATACACGCATGAAAGAAAAACTCTAATGCCAGATTTTCAAATTTACTGTTATCTCGAGAAGAACCTGGCAAGAAATTCGGCGGCGCATGTTTTCATTAAAAATAAAACCAAATTGGTGAATAAAACCTTACTACCCTCCTTAATCTTTGAACTTAGTGTGGGGCAATGACTTTGAGACTTATATATCCTACTATCCTACTAATATTATAAATCCGAAAGTTTGTGTGTAAGTGTGTAAGTATGTTTGTTCCCTCTTCACGCTTTAACGGCTGAACGGATTTGAATGAAATTTGGAATGCACTTAGATTATACCTAGGATTAACACATAGGCTACTTTTTAACTTGATAATAGCGGGCGAAGCCGCGGGGCACGGCTAGTAATATATACGAAGACCTCACGTATTTTTCAAAATGACTAATGTTTTTTTTTTTTTATTTCCCTTTAAAATAATATAAACGAAGTAAAACGTTTATTTTTTATTCATTATAGACATGAGTTTAACCACTATCTCACCTGATGGTAAGCGATGATGTGGTTGACGATGGATCACGCTTGCCTAGAAGATACCTATTCACTCGCGACTTGAAGACTCCCACCTATTAGGAAACATCGACTCAGGTAAGGTGTTCCATTCCTTTGCGGTTTGCATAATAAATGTAGAAGCAAAACGCTTTGTTCGCATTTGTGGAATATCTACCATATACCGGTGTCTATAAGCAGTTTGCCTGCTTGTTCGATGATAGAATGGGGATGGGGGAACTAGATCGTGTAATTCCTTAGCACATTCTCCGAATTGTATCCAATAAATAATCGACTCTATCGAAAACTATATAATTATCGAACCTGCTTACAAAATCAATAGAATCGGTTGAGAAATTACGGACACACCCGGACATCCAGAAATACGAAATAAATTTGGCCAAACTACGATCGCTGCTCTCTCGGTATTTTTTTACCGACTTCCCAAAAAAGGAGGAGGTACTCAAGTCGACTGTATTTGTTTTTTTTTTTAGTTTGAAAGATGTTGCTTTCTAATTGGTCCCATTTAAATTTGATCAAGATCTGATCATAGTTCTTGAAATATCGTCAATAATGGCCTCGATTCTGATGTACACTCACTAAATTAAATTTACAACTATCCCTGTCTCTTACAAAATAGAACACAAGACAGAGATAGCATACATTTAAGTGCTGTCACGCTAGTTTATAAATTAAAATATGAACAGCAGAAGCAGAAAGGCGCGTGTTTTTTGTCAAAACCAATAACATACTCGACTAAGCTTGCATAGACATCTAAGTTCTGACTAACTTGACAGCACAGCAGTATGCTATCTCTGTCTTGTGTTCCTGTAAGACAGGAATACTTTAAATTTAATTTAGTGTGTTACATCAGAATCGAGGCCAATGTCTATTTTGAGACAAATAATGCGTACTTTGACGATGTTCTGGTTTACCCGACTTCAAAAGTTACCTCACAACTTCTTTCGTTGTGAGCCGATTTTGATGATTCTTTTTTTATTTGCTGGTGGATCAAGGTTCCGATGATAAAGTGGTGAAGTCGGTCGGACAAAAAAAAACATACTACATAGTCGAATTGATAACCTCCTATTTTGAAGTCAGTTGTAAATCAGCAAAAACCAATGAGAGCCGGAGAAAAACAAATACATTATTCACACCCAATCTTAAACATAAACAAAGGCACGTTCATACTATTTTCAAGTTATCAAACTTTATACCGTAACTGTAGAAACAACCTGTTATTTGCTCAGTTATTGTTTAACTTAAAATTATTTGTCGAGAACAAACTGTTTTGTACGAAGACAGATTCTGTTTAGTTAACCTTTTGTGTTTGTGTTTGGAGTACGTATAAATTATTGTTGTGCCTTCCTCAGTGTGAACGACCCTTAAGTGAAAATAGTTTAAGGGTATAATTTAAACGGCCACCAAAAATTCTAAACGGTTATCAAAATGGATAAATGGTCACCAAATTACGTTTCCTAAAATAAAATTTCCTGTGACAACCGAATCGGATAAAGTTAAGGTTATTTTTTTTAATAATTTAATGATACAAAAATATTTATAAGACGAAAAAATGGATTTATTTCATAATATTTTAGGAAACGTAATTTGGTGACTATTTATCTAACGTAATTTGGTGACCATTTATCTATTTTGGTAACCGTTTAGATTTTTTTTGGTAGTAAAATAGGTACGTTTTGGGCGGTGTTTAAACACAAGCCATAGTTTAATATAAGATGACAGATTTTTTGACCTTGACCTTATACTTGACTCTAAATTTTATGTAAAAAAGTTTACTATTGGTGATTGCAAAACGTGTACCTAATTAAGCTTGATACGAATTCTTGTATTTAAAAAAAATTGTTTATGCGAATATTTTTTTTTCAATATTTTTAATTACTGGAACTTTATTTTTCACGTATTGAATTTTTTTACAGTATATCAACGAATAAACGCATACAAATGTATTTTTTTTTATCAGGGCGCAGTGGCCCGGCCAGCGTTTCGCGTCTTTGGCATAACCAGAGATTTTTATTCAGGTAAATATTTTTTTCAGTCATAATAGTATATGTTTTAAATGTTACACTATTAATTTGTCAAAATAACCTTCATTTATTAAAAATATTACCATACATCTTTGGTCATGGTCAAAAGAACCTTAATAAATAAAGTAATATATAACAATTTGGTAAAACTAGTCATTAAAGCTTTTATTACGTCATACACATTGGCCTCGATTCTGATATACACTCACTGAATTAAATTTAAACTATCTCTGTCTCTTACAAAATAGAAACACAAGACAGAAATAGCATACATTTTAGTGCTGTCAAGTTAGTTTATCAATTAAAATATGAACACCAGAAGCAGAAAGGCGCATGTTTTTAGTCAACACCAATAACATATTCGACTAAGCTTGCATAGACATCTGAGTTCTGACTAACTTGACAGCACTTAAATGTATGCTATCTCTGTCTTGTGTTCCTATTTTGTAAAAGACAGGAATAGGTTAAATTTAATTTAGTGCGTGACATCAGAATCGAGGCCATTATCTTATTTCTATTTACAACCTTATAAGAAACCTTATCACACAGTATTCTATGTCTCGAATATCCTTATCATTAATAATATCATAGATGTTTTGACAGTTATTTTACACCCTATTTTATGTTCTATGTCGTGCCTCTCTCGGCCATAGGCAGGCATACAAATGTAATTACAAATACTAAAGTAACTTGAGCCGACCTAAAAAGAAAAAGTTGTATTTACAAACCGTAGGTTTGTTTCCTATCTCTATGGCTTAATCATTTTTCAAATCAATTTTACAACATATTATTTATATTATCTGTTAAGTCTAAGGTGTCAAATGTCGATTCTATTTAAATTTGATCAAGTTATATAACTAGTAGTTTTTGAGTTATCTTTAATAATGAGTATTTAATTAATTTCATCAGATCAAGGGATCTGAAAATAAAGCGGCGAAGGCGGTTTAATAAACAAACGCATTCACACTCACATTCCTACACTAAGTTCAAAGACTTGTATCGTGGGTGCCGGAAACATTCACATCACACACAAATTACACCCAGTACCAGAAGCACAAATATCCCTTGGAAAGGAATTTGTGCTCCTGCCGGGAATCGAACTCAATCGACCCACGGCGCAGAGAGCGGACACCTATCCACTGCGCCAACTGGAACGACAAAAATTAAGCTTGCTTGCGTTTAATATATAAGATAACTGAAACGTCTCCATTCTGATTATATAACCAATTTGTTTTGCAGTCGGTATCAGCAACATTATCACAAGTTTGAACCCTCCCGCGACATTTTTGAAACGAAGTGCTTCAAATGCTTTAGGGACTTGAAAACTTTAGGGTCAGTCCTTTTTCAATTCTAGACGGATTTACGAATGAAAAAGTGCCAAATATCGAGCAGTAAGAATATATTCAGGACTGAAAGTTTTGACGAGGTCTTTACAAGGTTGAATTTTGTTTATTTGAGACTATGTTATGTCTAAGGCATTTAAATCTTAAACCGCGTCATGGCTTTCCATCAAGTGAGCGGTCTAATGTTGTCCTACCAGATATACAAGTTAAACGCAAGCAAAGTTTAAAAAAAAACTTCACACAAAAAAAACTAAGGAAACACACATAAAATATACTGTCAAATTGAGAACCTACTCCTTTTTTTGAAGTCGGTTTAAGAGGTACAATAAGTACATTTTAATATACTTATTCCTTCCTTTTTCCTATTTTTTCTGAACGAAAGTCCCTGATGAGAAGCTTAGTCTTCCCGCGCAAAATTGATGCACTCGAGATGTGGTGCTGGCGGCGACTGCTGCGGATCTCTTGGACTGCGTTTAGGACCAACGTTTCGATCATGGCGGAACTAAAAATAAAGCAGAGATTATCGTCGATTGTGCAAATACAAATCCTCAAAATTTTCGGACACGTTGTTCGAAACGAACAGTCCATAGAACGACTCGTTGTCCAGGGACAGGTAGAGGGCAAGCGGTCACGCGGTCGATCACCTACGCGTTGGACAGACCATATCAAAGCTGCGACACAAACTTCTTTAGTCCAGAGTTCCCGAGACGCTGAAGACCACAACAAGTGGAGGCGCATCGCGGGGGCTGCTTTAACCAATCAATATGCAACGTCATCAACCACGACCACTCTGTCAAGAGTGAACGACTAAGGGGAAAGATTCCTACATTATGATAACGTGTTTACTATTTTCTAACGTACTAACACTTACGCATACAAACTGATAATATATAGTCTAAAGGCTAAAAAAATATAACAAATAAACCAGACATCTTAATACTATATATTATTATTAGTCAAAGATTCTTTTTTCTGATATAGTAAGTAAGTAAGGTTACGAGGCATGACTAGTCTAGAAAAAAAATTGGGTTCAGTACATAAACAAAATGTCAGTGATCCGGATGAGTTTGCAACCCGGGTAAATCAGAATTTATCGTTCCGAATTGGTAGGATCAACGAATTCATCGTATTTGTTATAGTTTCGAGATTTCTCAGAAAGGGCTTTGATCTACGCTTTGAAATTGACGGATCCTACAAAGTATTTTTTTCAATATTTATTTATTTACGGAGGGTTTTATTAATTAAAACATGTCACCATCATAGGGCCCTCTTATTTCTAACACCTTCGATTAGTACCTATTTTAACAATTTTGTATAAACATTTAGCTTTCACGGACATGGAAGACGCTAAAATACTATTAAATAATCCTAATTCTAACAAATTCATATTGTTTTCTATAACATATACGCACCTTTCTGCTTCGTTCCGGGCACACTCTGTCAATAACGGGATATTTACCATGTATTTCGTTTGTTTTGAGTATCCGATATTTCGGCGCTGTGCCACGCACCATGATCACGGAGTAACTGGACTGAAAGTGACCATTGTAGCTTAAAACTTAGTACCTAGATGACCGAGCTTCGCTTGAATGTTTTTTTTTAATTTTAAACGACGTTTTCTAAGAATGAAACCTAGCTTGATCTATTTATCGCCTCCAAAACCCCCTGCATACTAAATTTCATGAAAATCACTATACAAGAATTGCTCGTTTAAAGATATTAGATACAAGGAGGATCTTGTCTAGCTTATCAGTGAGCAGCATAGATAACATCCTGTAAATAACGTTAATTATAATGTACTAGCCGTCCCCCGCGGCTTCGCCCGCTATTATCATGTTAAAAAGTAGCCTATGTGTTAATCCAAGATATAATCTATGTACATTCCAAATTTCATTCAAATCTGTTCAGCCGTTAAAGCGTGAAGAGGGAACAAACATACTTACACACTTACACACGAACTTTCAGATTTATAATATTAGTAGGATAAAAGAGATGATGCCTGGGTTAAAAAACAGATAAATCATCATCTGTACGGCGAGGGAGTGGAACTCACTGCCTGCGTCTTTGTTCTCCGAACGGTATAATCTTGAGTGAATAGGTATCTTCTAGGCAAACATGTCACATCTTCGGCCGCATCATCACTTTCCAACAGGAAAGATAGTGGTGAAATGCTTGCCTATTCTGCATTAAAAAAACAGTTATACTCTCTTATCTCGCAATTTATTTCCATCCAAAGCACCTAAAGTCTGAATACGTTCAAACAACATTGTAAATAATGTAAAATCCGCGCTTTAAAAACAGTTAAACTGCCTCCATCATGTTTATTCAACACACAATTAATCCCACTTGAATTGTTACTGGTATTATTTTTACTAGGGAATGTATTTTTTAAATAAATCTGATCGTCCTCTATCTCACTTACACATACTGATAGTATATGGTGTTTGGCGAGGGTATTAAAGATATTTAAGAAGGTATTTTTCGGCATTATTAGTAATAATTAATGTTTAAGGAAATATCTCGTGATCCAAACACCGAAACACGGGAGATTTTAGAATTGCGACAGCAAAATAGAGTTTTCATCGATAATAACTTAACAAATACTTAGCATCGTTGATATTAAACCGATTTTAAGCCGTTTTCTACGATTCCATATTTTTGTTAAGTATATATAATTATAACATTGGGAGTTTTTGCGCGAAAGTGAAAAAAAGGCGTTGTTGATTTTGTATTTTTTTAAATTAAATTGATAGTTGAGTTCTTGCCATAGATATAGGAGACAAATCTATGTTTTCGAAGTTAGAGCTGCAAAATCCTTGGTTCTTGCACACAAGCACATTTTGTATGGTACTTAAACCTCCAAAGGCAGATTTGCGTTTCTTTTCTTCCTTTTCGAAAATTATTATTCATTCCTTAAAAAAAATAGTCTTCTATAGCTACCTTCTTTTTTCTTTATTATATAATAATCCGCTAAATTTGTCTTTATGTATTACTAGCCGGTGTGTGTAATACAATGATCATACAGTTACTGCCGTCATAAGGAAAAAGATGTATCTGCATTTTTGACAAAATTGAGTTATATACATCGGGATCAGGAAAAATAGACGCATCTACTATTATTTTTATATATTAAAATATTAAAACGCAACCTAAAAAATCTTACTTTTAATTTAGATGCATCTGCTACAAGTCATAACATATACTAAATAGTAAAGACATTTCTGATGTAAATAACTCAATTTTGACAAAAAATTCAGTTGTGTCTTTTTTTCTTCAGAAGCGCCCGCTTGCGCAGCGCGTTCCCTGTACTGCCGTACAGGGAACGCGCTGCGCAAGCGGGCGCTTTGTATAATCATCTCAGCCGCAAGAAGTCCACTGCTGGATATAGGCCTCCCCCAAAGGTCTCCAAAAAGAACGGTTGTCAGCGGCCTGCATCCAGTATCTTCCTGCGACCTTCACCTTCAAGTCCCATAGAAACACGCAATCAGAACTAGAGAACCTCCTCAATTTTGTAAGGTGGATAACATGTATTCATGTACCTATATATTAAAAAACACATTTATATATGCTACACAGTTTTGAAGGCATATTAACAAAAGTGACTTCACGTGTTGAAATAAATCAATAATTTTGGTACATCTTTTAAATTAAATTCAACATTAAGTTCGAAGTACTTTCTATGACAGACGATTAAACGCTGATCCGTTTTAATATAGCAGAACATAGCTGCACAGTAAATAAATCCCGGTTGCAATTTTTTATCCAATTTCGTCCAATATGCCCCGTTCGAAACCCATTCAAAGTAAATGGCTTGTAAAAATGTTTTTAAATGAAAATTTGTGAATTCGTTTGTGTGTTGTTTTTCAGATTGAAGCTGGTAACATTTATAAGTCAATGTAACATAGGGCTTTATTATCACGTTGTTCTATCGCTTACGTTTCAGAGATTGTGCTCTCGAATTGCAGCAGTTGATTCCACCATGCCTTGTCTATCATCAGACTACATGACGAACTGACAAATGTCATCCGTTTATGTTTGGTTCTTTATACAATCATCAAAGTTTTAAGGGAGTAGATTTTTTACTGATCGTTGAGTAGGTTTAGATCTGTGCTCCGCAAATATAGACCTTATCTAAAAAAAATAAGCTTGTGTTTAACCTTTACTCACCCGATGAAAAGTGACAACATGCTTAGAAGATACCTTTTCAATCTAGACTTGAAGATTTACAAATAAATCTCATTTGGGGACAAATACGTTGCTACTTTGTTTGACGGTAAATAAATTAAAAAAAGACAAACTATCAAACGTCATTTATGGTTACCTCCAGTTCGCTTGAAGCGTTTTGCTTCTACATTTATCATCCGTACGGTGAAGGAGTGGAACTCACTGCCCGCGTTTTTGTTCCCCAAACAGTATAAGTCTTCTAGTCTAGAGTAAATAGGTATTTTGTAGGTAAGCATCTTCGGCCGCATCATCTCTTTTCATCAGACGATACAGCGGCTAGATCGCAGATACCTAAGGCATAAAAAAGTAGATATCAAACTTACCTAAGAATCTGCATCTTCTTTCTTCTAGCATTGCCAGATTTTCTGGGGTTGGGTTTCCTCTTGTCTCTGCACTATTATATGTGATTTTTTGTAGTCAATTGGTGGTATACGCATGTTATAAGACTCTTATTAAAGCTTAAGTATAAATATAAATAAAACCTAAATTGTTCAATGACATATATTATAAAAATGAAAAAGTTGAAGAAATTGACACAGTAATTTTTTAAGGAATTACTATTGATAAACACCTTAATTGGAAATCGCATGTTGACTAAATATGTAAAAAACTAGACAAATATGTAATTGCATTAAAAAGAATTAGGCAGACCGTTTCGATGGAGGCTGCATTCAAAAATTCTGTTGACATTGAGCGAGTTTTTATTATACAAAAGAGATGCATTAAGGTGATTAATAAAGCATGGTTTAGGGATAGTTCTAGGCCATTATTAAAAAAATGTAACGTGCTTCCTCTGGCTTGCATCTACATTAGAGATATTTGTATTTTTACAAAAACGTACCCAGCATATTTTAAAAATCGCAGTGAAATTTATAAAAAACAAAAGCGTGCGAAATTCACCTCACTATTATATCAACCTACTTGTCAAAAATATATTTACAAAAAGAACGAATATCATATGTGTATATCTTTATATAATAAAATACCTAACGATATAAAAATTTTAGAAGGCAATAGTTTTAAGAAGATTTGAGTGACTGGCTATTCAGTAATTGTTTTTATACTATTAACGAATTTATGAAATTAAGCGACAATAATATTTTTTAATATTTGCACGTCTGCATGCAGGCTGAATACATTGTACATAACATTATTTATAAGACCTTTTTGACATGTATTCTGGCAAATAAACGTTTGAGTTTGAGTCTTTATAACACGAGTATATTACTAATGTGGTTACGGGTGTGCCTCTTCTCCTGAATTAATTGAAGATGTTGATACCTAAGTTTGGCAAAGCTTCATTGTTTCACAATATGTCCGTAACGTCCTTGTCTAGACTCTTCTCTGTTATCGGTGAAACCTTGAACGAGTCTCTTACGTGAGCATAGTCATCTCTGCGACATGTTATGGTTGCTGTAACCAGCTTTAGGACTGACAGTTTTTAGGTATAATTTGGCGAAATAAAAACTAGTTGTTTTGCTAGCTGAAAACCTCTAGTATTTTTCAAAATGCCTGAAATATGTATTTTTGACACGATTTCAACACCCATATCTCCGACATTTTGAATAAAATCCTAAACCTAAATAAAAAAAAAATAACAGTAAAAAAAAGGCATAAATTATCGAATCTGCTTACAAAACTTCACGAGAATCGGTTGACAAATGCGACCTGTAGAGGAGAACAACCGGAAATCCGCCGGACATACGAAAGCAATTTTGCCCAAGCTGAAACGGAGACGCTTTGCTCGCGATTAGCGCCCGCTCGGCGAATAAATAAAGTTTTATATAGAATAATAACGTACTTACATCAATAGTTAAATACCTAACAGCACATGTGCAGTTTTAAACATGTAATTAAAAAAAATACAAAATTTACTAGTGTTTTTACCATCCTCGACCACATCATCAGTTACCAACAGATGCGATTGCGGACAAACGCTACCTTATAAAGAAATAATAATGCGTTATTTAAGGGAATTCAAAGCTGTTATTCAAAATTGAAATTCAAACATCAAAATTAAAAAGTAACCCATTCGTGTTAACATTATGATCACAACATTTTTTTTTAATGCTAAATATAAAAAACCTCTACATAAATGGTTAGCTTCATACTTGGTTCGAAGACACCAAGTTGTTGCGGTGAATGGCTCCAAATCTACGCCATATTTTGCAGACTCAGGGGTCCCTCAAGGGTCTCATTTAGGTCCGATATTATTTGTTTTATTTATCAACGACATTAATCAACATATAGCTCATTGCAAACTATCGATTTTTGCCGATGATATCAAAATATATCGCCCAGTCATTTCCCCTTACGATACAGATCTTATACAGCAAGACCTTAACTCCATTCTAAATTGGTGTAAGCTGAACCATATGGTACTAAATGCAAATAAGTGCTTCCATATTAAATACACTAGAAAGAAAAAGCCATTCGTGTCCACATACAAAATAGGCTGCGTACAAATACAAGAAGTACCCGAAATTCGCGATCTTGGTATTTGTATTGACAGTAAATTAAAATTCGATTCGCATGTAAATAAAATAGTTACCAAAGGAGCTCAAATGCTAGGTTTTGTAAAACGTAACTCCATAGGTTTCAAAACACAAACTAAAATTATATTGTACAACGCCTTGGTACGCAGCCAGCTTGAATATGCATCCGCAGTCTGGAGTCCACTGTACGCTATACACTCACAACGTATTGAAAGTATTCAAAGATCCTTTACTAGGCATTTGGCTTTTCTATCGCCAGAATTCTCTCACAGACATCCATACAAACTAAGACTAGATAAATTTAACATGATATCACTCCGCGATCGTAGAAAAGTAATCGATATGACATTTTTACACAAAATTATGAATTCCAAAATACAGTGCAGCCAATTACTAGAAAGGTTTCCTCTTTCAGTTCCCTACTTATATCCTCGACATCCGATAAAGAATATTTTCCATACCCCAGCTTACCGTACTAATATGGGTTTACAAAATCCCACTTCACGTATCGCAAACGAATATAATAGTTTCAACAATCAAATCAGTGACCTTGATATTTTTTGCAATTCTCTAGCAGTATTTAAGCTCAAAATTTTGAGATATATGTCGCAATCACAAAGTACATTTGACCCTAAGTAAATTTTCAATGTAAATTAAAGTTATTGTATTGTTAGTAATTTTAAGAATTCCTTCTATTTTTATTTTCATTATTTTATTATTTCTTGCTTTTTGAGTACATTTGGCAAATGATAGGCACGCCGAAATTGTCATGCATATCGGAAAATTCCCTTGTTGTTAATTTTAAGTTTAATTATAATATGTATGATGTGGCAGTGCTATATTAATAAATAAATAAATAGGCTAGCAGTTGTGGTCAACTATATCACCTGATGGAAAGTGAAAATGCGGCCGAAGATGTAACATGCTTGCCTAGAAGATACCTATTAACTCTTGACTTGAAGACTCCCCGATTATACCGTTGAGAAACAAAGACGCGGGTAAATGAGTATAACGTTTTTACAATGATAAAACGGGATGTCCTCGGACTTAATTAAATAATGTTGCATAAGATAAACACACTTACTTTATTGTAGAACTAGTCGTGCCTCGCAGCCTCACACGCGTTTTTCTAAATTAAAAAGTAGCCTAAGTATTAATCCTAGGTACTTGTAAGCTATGTTCAATCAAAATTTTATACAAATCAATTTAGGCGTTACAGCGTGAAGAGACAACAAACATACGCACACATTTACACACAAAATTTCGGGTTCATAATATTAGTGTGAAATCGAAACGTGTAATATACTGTCAAAGAATACCTTATCATTATAACGTAGAAAGTTCTTTTATCGTGTGGCTTTTCTTCGTAGATATACCCAAACAGAACAAACTCTATTTCATCCACATAATTAAAGCCTGCCAAAACTTGAACGAAATTTAACAAAAGCTCCGAGAAACACAATTTATTTGGAAGTTTTTGCCTCAACATCTGTGATCCTGCGGGATCTCGGAAGATAATTAGCAGCCACAGACTATTTATAACGTTCAGTTTCTAAAGTCGATAAAAATTATCGATAAAAATTATTCCCAAACTCAATTAAACGTAATTTCTAAACTCAATTAATATTATATTTAATATACAATTTATTATGTCTGTAAAATTTTGACTATCCTACTAATATTATGAATCCGAAAGTTTGTAAGTGTGTAAGTATGTTTGTTCCCTCTTCACGCTTTAACGGCTGAACGGATTTAGATGAAATTTGGAATGTACATAGATTATACCTAGGATTAAAACATAGGCTACTTTTTAACTTGACAATAGCGGGCGAAGCCGCGGGGCACGGCTTGTTGTGAATATTTGCTACTAGGCGGCATAATTCCCAACCCTAACTATCTTACCTGCACGTGATGACTTTTTTTTTAGGATATGGAGCTAGAAATTTTAAGATGCGTGGGGCTCGAACTCACTAAAAACCTCCGTGAAAAGGTTGGGTCGCGGTAGCAGTCACTACCATGGCCCTACTTACCGGTGGTCCTGGGTGTCAAAGATGAAGTTTTTTTAACTAATGTTAGCGGACAGGCGGCTGGTCATTAAAATCAAAGCTTATTTAGTTACAACATAAGTCGAGTAAGTGAAGAATCTACTTTAAAATATTACTCATTCTTCTTCCAGCTAAGATTCCAGAAAATTCTTGTTTGCTCTGTTCACAAATATTTAAAAAGTTTATGTACTGTTCACTCTGCTATACTGTATCTACTAGTAAAAACATTTCCCTCAAATCGTGGTCTCTTTAAGAATCGTTCAGAAAAAGCTCTTAGAGCGAGCTTTTCGCTAGGAGCTTCTTTAGAAAATCTTTAATTAGTAAGTACTGTTCACTGAAAACTTTGAAAACATTTCCTTACTTCTTTCGTAAAGATCGTTTGGCATGAAAATATTTGTCAGTTTTGTAGGTGAGATAAAAGTGGCTTTGTGAATAATAATCTATCCATCTAATACCTTTAAACGAGCAATTCTTGCACACCGTTTCCGAGATCCAGATTACACACACACATATATATATATATATATATATATATGTGTGTGTGTAATCTGGATCTCGGAAACGGCTCCAACGATTTTCATGAAAGTTACAGATTAGGGGTTTTTCGGCCCAAGGATTCGATTTATCAACGTTCCAGGTCCAAGAAATGCTCGGTTCCCAAACTGCATTTGAAAAACCGGGTTTAAGAAACTATCAGCGCCATCTATTACGCCATGACCGGTGTAAAAAACTGTTTCTACTCGACACTAGATGGAGCTTTCTGAGGCTACAAATTCAAACACATTCTACGGTCATCCGGATATTGTTTGATAATGCTAATTATTTCATCTAGATGAAAGTTTAAAAACTATATACCGACATTTTGTGCCGGTTAATAGTTTCAAATAGCATATAATCATTTATTATGTTCTACTCGTACGTTAAGTACACGTTCTCACTACAAAAATGGTATTTTGCAGCTTTTTGATTTAATACCCATGACGATGGTTTTTGACTATTTTGTCACTACTTTATGGAGAACCATAGGCGCCGTTTTCAACTGACTTCAAAAAAGGAGTTTCTCAATATAATTAGACTCTGTCTTTTTTGTCATTTTATTTCAACCAACTTCAAAAAAGGACGTTCTCAATTCGACTGTTCGTTTTTTTTGTATGTATTTTACGCGATATCTCCGCCAATTAATATTATGAATCGATTTTGATGTTTTTTTTGTTTGGTAGATTATATTTCAGAGGTGGTCCCATGTAAATTTTACCGAAATCGATCTAGCCAAAACCGAAATATAAGCGATAAAGTCGGTTTTTAACCGACTTCAAAAAAGAAGGAGGTTCTCGAATTATTAATTTTTTAAGGTTTGCTTGCGTTTATTATCTATACTAATACTAATATACTAATACTAATATACTAATACTAATATACTAATATACTAATATACTAATATATACTAATATACTAATACTAATAATAATAATATTATAAAGAGGTAAAGTTTGTTTGTTTGTTTGTTTGTTTGTTTGTTTGTTTGTATGTAAAAGGTAATCTCTGAAACTACTGATCCGATTCTGAAAATTCTTTCACCAATAGATAGCTACACTATCACTGAGTGTCATAGGCTATGTTTTGTCGGGATAGAAGTTAGTTATCAGTTCGAAATAATAATATTCGTAACACAAGTCGGAGAAAAATTTGTTAGCTTTCCGCTTTATCGGCGTACGCTGACTAAACGGTAAGACATAGTTGAATACAATGTATGACAAAAATGTTGGCCTTCATGAGTTTTACAAAAAAGTCCGCGACAGCATATATCTAACATGTATGTATAGCTCAGAAAAAATTTTTTTCTTTGTTAAAAATCTGAAAAAAAAGCGGCCTCTGTTTAGTTGGCTTTTTGAGACATTCGGTATTAATCCTTATCAAAATAAACTATTTCATCGTCTTACGTAGTTCATGTAGATACAATTTGCTTTTTACTGCATATGATTTGGATAAATAGTCTATGAGAAATCGTGAAATTAGTTTCACGGGAGCCCGTGAACGGGACGGGTCAGAAATGTACAGAAACGTACTACGAATTCCTGCACATTAAAAAATAGCGGCATCTATTTCGTTGGCTTTTTTTAAGTATTTAATATTAATCCTTATCAAAAAAACCTATTTCATCGGCTTACTTAGTTCAGGTAGATGCAATTTGCTCTTTACTGCACATAACTTGGACCTATAGTCTAGGAGAAATCGTTAAGTTTATTTAAGGGTGAAAACGGTGGATCACAGAATGGAACAGTTACTGCGTAATCCGGCATACGTCTATGTTTTGAACCGACTAACATAAGAAGGGGGATATAAATTCGACTGTTTTTTTTTGTTTAGTCTTATCATTGAACTTTGAACTGCCCGCTAGCTTAGTTAGGTGGGCGTTTGCCTTTAAAGCACCGGGTTTGATGCCCGGTGGGAACACAGGTGTATTCCCACGGGAATTTGTGTTTCTGGTTTTGAGTATGTTGTGAATGTTGTGTGAATCTTGGATGTTTACAGCCCCTTGATACAAGTCATTGAACTTAGTGTGGGGTTGTGAATGTGAAAGCGTTTATGGGTATGTTTTTTAATTTTTACTACCCGTCCGACGCCGGGCGGTTCGTTCCTGAACTTTGAATTGCTCGCTGGCGTAGATGGGTGCGCGTTCGCCTTCAAAGCAGCAGGTTCGATTACCGGTGGTAATTTACCTAGAAAATTTCTCTCCACGAGAAATTTGTGTTCCTGGTTTTGAGTATGTTGTGAATACTTTGTGAATCTTGGATGTTTACGGCCCCCCGATACAAGTCATTGAACTTAGTGTGGGGCTGTGAATGTGGAAGTGTGTTTATTTGTATATTTTTTAACCGGGCGACGCCGGGCGGGTCATCTTTTGAACTATCTACTCGCGTAAATGGGTACGCGTTTGCTTTCAAAGCAGCGGGATCGATTCGCGGTGGTAACAGAAGTTTTCTCCCTACGGGAAATTTGTGTTCCTGGTTTTTAATATGTTGTGAATCTTGGATGTTTACGGCCCCACGCTACAAGTCACTGAACTTAGTGTGGGGCTGAGAATGTGGAAGTGTTTATGTGTAGATTTTTTAACCGGGCGACGCAGGGTGGGGAATCTTTGAACTTTGAACTACCCACTGGCGTAGATGAGTGCGCGTTCGTCTTTAAAGCAGCGGGTTCGAATCTCGGTGGGAACACAATAACAAAAGTTTTTTCCCCACGGGCAGTTTATGTTTCTGGTTCTGGGTATGACGTGAATGTTGTGTGTGTGGTGTTAATTGTTTACGGCCCCACGACACAACTTATAGTACTTTTACAGTGGGGCTGTGAGTGAGAAATCGTTTATATGTAAGCTTTTGTTTACCCGGGCAACGCCGGGCGGGTCAGCTAGTGTATTTATAAAAAAAGAATATAATAGCCGTAAAATTCAATATTTTTTTAAAATTTTGTATATCAATTTTTTTTTCAATTGTTTAAGTTATCCTCCTATTCAGGGCTGATACAAATCCAACAAATCAAAAATTATACAAATCGGTCCAGCTGTTTGTTTGTTATAAAACTAAACCGACTTTGCTTTGGTTAGGTAAGATGTAGAACGAGCCATGCCACAGCTATTGTGTAACTATAAACAACATTGCAACACTCACTACTAACTTATTTGTAGATTGTTCTATATTCCATTCAAAATTACAGTATGAGGTCATTGTTTCGAACGCACTCAAGAGTTTTGCTTTAACATGGCAGTGGAACTCCTTGCTGGAGTTATTTGTTTTCTAATATGTATACACATATAAGCTACAAATAATAATACTACAATGATCAAATACATTTATTTTCACACTCCTATGAGTGTGAAAATAAATGTATTTGATCATTGTCATCAAACTTAGAGTAGGACTATTCCTACTCTAAGTTTGAAGACTTGTATCGAAGGTGTCGGTAATATTTACAGCTATTTTGCTTCTAGGTCGATGCTTTTTTAACGGGCATACGAGATGAACACCAAGTCTCAGGGAGAGGAGCGCATTGCAGTCTAACGCGGAACTTTGTTATTCAATGTTTCGGATGTCACTGTAAATCTCTATAATTGGGCGTGTCACTTACCATCAGACGAGTGTTTTGCTTTCTCATACAGGGAGATGTAAAAGTCTTTCATTCTTTTTTTTTAAGAAAAAGTAAAACTCTAACATGTTGTTATTTAAGCCTTTTATCAATGATTATGTATTCAGAACTAAATTAAAATAACAAGAGTACTTTTAAATTAATTAAAAACCAAACAAATCTTTCTTCTGATACTCGCTGAGCAATCTATTTTAATCAAGTTCATTATTAAGTTTAGATCTTAGGATAAAATAAAGATTTTCAAACTAGTCTACATTATCAAATTACACTTAGTAGTAGGTACTAGCCCTTAGAGCTTAATTATTGCAAAAGCGCTTTCTGGCAATTGCAAAATATATATAATTTTATCATAAATTTGCAGTGCCTCCAAAATGTTTGCGAAAAACCGAACTGATGGTTTTCATGCCGTCATTCGGAAAAAAGCAGCTTCTCTTTTAAGGGGCTGGTATACGTCAATGCGAGCACCTTTTTTAACCACAGCCAATTATCCCCCTTACACTTTTGCACGTAAAGGTGTATATTGCGTGAATTACATCGTGGCGGTTACGCTAGGTCGCGCGTGACGATCTTTGATTTTTAATGGTTTTATTCTAATTTCGTGAAAACAAGCCTCAAATAAAAAAAAATAAGCTGAAGACATCATTCGTCTAGTAAATATACGTATGTGAAATAACTTTCAGAGTGTTTTGATATAAAATGGCGGAGCGAAATGGTTACAAAAACACAAATTGATGTTATTTGCATGAGATTTGATATTTATTTCCTTTACATTTACGAATGTTATGAATATTCTAAGAAGAAGGCATCATTTATCGTATCACACAGATTACGTCAAATATTTTTATTTATCTGGTTTTATTATAAATGCCGAGTAAAACGGTTACAAAAACACGCATTTTAGTCGAAATTCTGGCTTCGCCACCTTAAGGATGGTCAGGGGAAGTGACAACATCATACTGAAAACTGTGGCAGAAGATCAGCGCGCGCCTGTGCTGAGGCATTTCGTGCGGGTAATGACAGAAGTTGGAGATACTCACTCCTCTGGTTACCAGTCGCACAAAATGCTTCTCATGTACGGAATTAATGAATTAATGTAAGCAACGTTTCTAATTATATTTTAAGTTTTGTGTTACTAACAAATGGATCATGTTGTCCGAAATAAATATATTTTGATTTGATTAATATCAACGATAAAAAAAACAACAAAACCTAGCGGCTTTTACGCGAACTTGTATTTTACAAATAGGTTCAACTACACCACGTTTGGCTAGCTACCGACAAACCAACACTCACAAATCAATGTTATCCCAACGCAAGCGAAACCGTAGCAAAACCTTTAATACATATGTCAGGATAAAATAACAGGCAGGTGTAAAATATTTCAATTAAAAGCAACTTATAATTTTCACTTGCCTACATAGACTGTAATTATAAAAACCATTGAAGTACCTATCCAATCAGATCACGGCATTAACAACGAAATATATAATAACATACTTCTATAACTATCGAAAACCAACACTCACAAATCAATGTTATCCCAAAGCAAGCGAAACCGTAGCAAAACCTTTAATACATAAGCCAGGATAAATTAACAGGCAGGTGTAAAATATTTCAATTAAAAGCAACTTATAATTTTCACTTGCCTACATAGACTAATTATAAAATCCATTGAAGTACCTATCCAATCAGATCACGGCAGTAACAACGAAATATATAATAACATACTCGTATAACTATCGAAAACCAACACTCACAAATCAATGTTATCCCAGCGCAAGCGAAACCGTAGCAAAACCTTTAATACATAAGGCAGGATAAAATAACAGGCAGGTGTAGAATATTTCAGTTAAAAGCAACTTATAATTTTCACTAGCCTACATAGACTGTAATTATAAAAACCATTGAAGTACCTATCCAATCAGATCACGGCATTAACAACGAAATATATAATAACATACTCGTATAACTATCGAAAACCAACACTCAATATTATCCCAACGCAAGCGAAACCGTAGCAAAACCTTTAATACATAAGCCAGGATAAAATAACAGGCAGGTGTAGAATATTTCAGTTAAAAGCAACTTATAATTTTCACTTACCTACAAAGACTGTAATTATAAAAGCCGTTGAAGTACCTATCCAATCAGATTACGGCATTAAGCCTCAGGTTCGTTGAGTGTGGTTATTGGATCTGTAAATAATTTACTCTTTGGTTGATAATAAAGCAGGGATCTTTACCGACTGTTTGAAATACTACTTATTCAAATAGTCGATACGTGACAAAAATGCTTAATAATTAACGAACCTGCTTTCAAAATTTTACGAAAGTCGGTTGAGGAAAGGGACTTGTCAGAACAGCCGGATATCCGCCGGATATAGATAGATAGATGGAAAATTCTTTATTGCACAAACAGTATTGTAGGTACATAGGCGAACTTAATGCTACAAAGCATTTTCTTCCATTTAACCTGGGTGTATCGAGGATATTTTGATATGGTAGTGCACATCTTTGGTAAAAAGTTGTTTTTATTTTACAATTAAAACTTTAATTTGTATATAGTAATATATAAAAAATAGTCTAATTTAAGATACCAAAAAATACCAAATATATATATATATATTTATACATACATTTAATTACTCATAGTACTCATATATACATATATATGAGAACATTTTTGCCCAAGCGTCCGTTTCACAGAGAGGCTTCGTGCTCATACATTCAATTAGGTACATAGTTTTGTTTGTTTTAAGATACTTATTTATATGTTTGTTATACTCATAACTTAAATTTAATTGTTACTGAAAAGTTACAAGAAAATTTGGTCAAGTTAAATTTATATTCAGATATAATTAAATACATGTATTATTTTACATTTACAAAAATTTATTTACGGTCTAGGATGGGAACACACACGTTCTTAAAATGATTAAGCATATTTTTACTATTTGTTATTATGTTAAGAAGGGCTTCTTCAATATGTTACTGAAATTAAATAATTAAATGCAAGCAAAGCTTAAAAAAACAGACTTCACCGCTTTAACTTCGGAACCTTGATCAGATTCAACGTATTATAAACACGCATTATTGAATATAGCTCAAAAACTAGTCATCAGATCTTGACCAAATTTAAATGGGACCATATGGAAGCACCAGCTTTTATATAAAAAAAAATTCAAAATACGTTCACGTGGAACGATGTTATGAGGTAACAGACATAAAAAAAAAAACATTTTGAACTGTTTAATAAAAATTAAAACGGGAATTAGCGTGACTAATGCGATCTAAAATAAAAATTGACACGGTTTCATTCGGAAGCCTTATTCAGGATTTATTTGAAATAATTTGAATTTGAAGAGTGGGGAGCGCTTGCCGTCACATCGGATTTTGTGAAATAAACAATACGAATAGAGGTAATCTAAAAAATAGATTGTCTACATTAAGAAACAAATGTTATCTAGACAATATATTATTACAGGCAATGTATTAATGTTACCTGTTTATAGGCGCCGCAATCAAGCTCCAGTCAACCTTCAACAAAATTCAATAGGTCTAACCGCTGAAACTATGCTAACAGTTTGAAGAGTAAACTCATCATACAGAATAATGTAAATAATAAATAGGCTCCCGTACAAGTTTGTGAAAGTTTCAGCCAAGGCGCGCCGCCTATTAGCAGCGAAGCGATCACAAGCTCACGGAAAACTTTGAGCTGTGGCAGAATGTATCATATAGTTCAGATAAGTTTTAAAGGAGTTGATTCTTTTGCTAAACGTTGAAAATACCATGTTCAATAAATAAAGATGTACGGGATCTGCCACCGTCTAGTCGTCTGGAACAATAGATAGATAGATAGATAGATAGATAGATAACGCTTTATTGTCACACCTTACACATAAATCACTTTCAAAACATGTTAAACCTTAAATTAAAGTGTACAATCGGCAGTGTACAATAGACCATTTTTAAGCAATTAACTTGGCGTACAACTTGCATTTAACAACTACTTACTAGATGGAAAGCGACAGCATGCTCAGAAGACACCCTTTCACTCTAGACTCGAAGATTTACATTCTGAATTGTTTTTTTTAAATTTAAGATTGGCAAACTTTTGACCACTATCCTACCTGATGATAAGCGACGATGTAGTCGACGATGGTGCAAGCTTGCCTAGAAGATACCTATTTACTCGCGACTTGAAGAACTTCTGAGAACAAAGATGTTGCTACCAAGGATTTTGTAGCGAACCGTAGGTTTGTTTCCCGTCTCGATGGTTGCTACTTAGCTTGACGTAAAATAAAATAAACAAGACAAACTGTTAAACGTCATTTATTTCTACGATTAGTGAAAGATAAATAAAAAGAAGAGAAATTAAGAAAGGCAAAAATCCCCGCCACAAGCGATAATTTTTCCTTTCTACATTTATCAGTATAATTCTGCCTAGCATGGCTAATGCTATATAAATAAAATCAATATATACATCAATCTATTAATTACTTGCAAGAGTAAGTGTGGATAGATATAAATAATTAAACGCAGGCAAAGCTTAAAAAACCGACTTCACCGCTTTATCTTCGGAACCTTGATCAGATTTAATGTATTGCACACGCATTATATGACGATAACTCAAAAACTAGAAATCAGATCTTGGTCAAATTTCAATGGAAACCACGTGAAAAGCACCAAAATCCAAATAAAAAAAATCGTCAAAATCGGTTCACAACGAAAGTTATGAGGTAACTTTTGAAGTCGGTCAAAAACGAGAACATCGTCAATGTAGTATTGACGATATTTCAAGAACTACTGATCAGATCTTGATCAAATTTTAATCGGACCAATTGGAAAGCAACATCTTTCAAAAAAATTTTTGAAATCGGTTCACGTGGAAAGATCTTATAAGGTAACACACACAAACAAAAAATACAGTCGACTTGAGTACCTCCTCCTTTTATGGAAAGTCGGTAAAAAATAACAACAACTTTTTTTCCATCCACTCACACATCATTTTCGATTCCGGCAATAACACAGTTCTGCTTTGTGTTCAATTAAGTATTATCTACATAATATTAAGAAAGAAGTAAAACACTACATATATCATCCGTACAGCGAAGGAGTGGAATTCATTGCCTGCGTCATTGTTCCCCGAGGGGTATAATCTGGGAGCCTTCAAGTCAAGAGTGAATATGTATCTTCTAGGCAAGCATGTTACATCTTCGGCCGCATCGTCACTTTCCATCAGGTGAGATAGTGGTCAAAAGCTTGCCTATAATGCATAAAAAAAAAACAGTTTTTTCGCTGCGTGGCATTGCAACGTATACCGGGAACTGCTAATAGTAAACTATATAAACCTACATTTTAATAAGCTATACAAAAGTTATAACATCCATCGCTCGCTATATAAACCAAAACTCCTGTCATCCCTACCACTTTCCAGCAAACTTCAGGAAACTATTATAAAGAGACGTTTTAAGTTTCATCTAAGTTTCCCGGAATCAGAATAATGTGCGAGTTCTAAAGAAGCTTATAGAGTACCTATTTATGCAGCGCGGGGTCTATTGTTCAAAGCAGGAGCTGATAAGATCAACTTATTTATCCTACTCCTACTTAATATTATAAATCCGAAAGTTTGTGTGTAAGTGTGTAAGTATGTTTGTTCCCTCTTCACGTTTTAACGGCAGAACGGATTTGGATGAAATTTGGAATATACATAGATTATACATAGGATTAACACATAGGCTATTTTTTCACTTAATAGCGGGCGAAGCCGCGGGGCACGGCTAGTTATAAATAAAGGAAAGTCGTGTTAGTTACACTATTTATAAATCAAGAATGACCGAACCGATTTGGCTGAAAATTGGTGGGGAGGTAGCTTAAAACCAGGAAACGGACATAGGATATGTACTTTGTAGGAACGTCTTTTTTTTAAATATAATTTTGACATGCTTTCCATCAAACCCAAAAGAGTTATTATAGTTTTAAAGTACTAGGCAACCATAAACGTGAAAGAGGTTATAATTTATTTATTAAATTATTAGTAAGGCATTAAAATATTTATTAAGTTAATTAGGTATTCCATACACCCATTTATTATACCCCGTCTATTATATTCTATAGTTCTCTCCATCCGAAGGTTGCCTGGTAGAGATCGCTATTAGTGATAAGGCCGCCTATTGTGATACTTTACGTATAAGCTTGTTTGTTACCTTAGGTTTATCTCATCTTATAAAGTGGATCAATAAAGTATTATCTATCTATCTATCTATCTAAAGTACTAGCCAATCATAAACGTGAAATAGGTAGTATAGAATTAAAGTACCAGGCAATCATAAACGTGAAATAGGTAGTATAGAATTAAAGTACCAGGCAATCATAAACGTGAAAGAGGTAGTTTAGTATTAAAGTACTAGGCAACCATAAACATGAAAGAGGTAAAATGTTTATTTTTTCTTTACGTGGCATTGCAACGCTATCGAGTATAGCTTGTTTAATATTAATTTTACACTATATTCTGCAAATTATAAAAGTTGTTTTGCAAATTATAAATAAAAAAATGATTGCAGATTTTAGCGATGAGTTTATATTGTATGTGCATGCATGTATTGTGTATGTGTGTGTGTGAAAGATTTAAATCACATTTGATAATAAAGTCGTCTAGGATCTAGAATGGTTTTTTTTTTATGTTCACAATAGCCTCGGGTTACGTCGTAAGGGTACTCCTCACTACCTAACGAGGTTATGATAAAGCATATTAGTGACTTGTTGAGAAGTGTAAAACAATGATAGGGAAACGGAAAAAATAAAACGACTTACATGTATGAGTGCCCCTTTACCGCTTTCGTTTATATCATTTTAATCGTCATATCTGGCTTTGGGCCATAGTTTTACATATTCTCTGAGCATTTGAAGTTATTAACTTGTACGGTTCAGACGCTAGATGGCTCTGACAGACGGACTGATGGACAAACGGACAAAGTGCCAAATCACCCAAGTCATTTTAGAGATCTCGCTTAATAAAATAAAGTTATTTAATAAAATAAATAAATCATGATCTTGCTTTTATATCTTGATTCTTGATATTTTATAATAGAACCATCAATTTGCGGGCTGGCTCACACCTACCATGTTTTAATTTCCTGTTAAACTTGAGGAGGAAAAGACATGACGATTAACACTTTACAATAAAAATAAAAATTAAATTCTGTTTTTAGCTACACAATTATCCCTTAATAATTAATCAAATCAAATTCTCTCTTTCATAATTAGCACAAAAACCTTTAATATTTTGACAGAAAATGTATTTTTCTCTCTGAAAAACCAACCAAAGGTCCAGTAATTAATTTTATGATCTAAAGACCACCACTGAAAAGCTTTTCAGTAATTATATGAATTAAATACGAGGGATGAATAAGATGGTTTATATATAAAATTTAGTCGCGTAGAATGTTTGATAACATTGAAATCTATCAGAAGAAAATGATAAATTACACAGTTCTATATAATTTGTTAGCAGACAACACCAACCTCCCACACGTATCAGTCATAAATATAAAACATTATAAGTTTAATTTATAGTTGGATTTATATCATCATTTTATATAATTATTGTAATTAAAAAGTTATCTGTGGCAGTATTTCTACGGTATGTATATTAAAATTGCTTAAATGTTGGCAACATTTATTGTTTTGGAAGAGGTAGATATATTTTTTTTATGTTGAGAAAATGTTCGATATAGCGGGGGTATTATTGTTGTGGGATTCCGTTCGATTTAAGGAAAAGATGAAAAGCTGTTTGTAAATCTTATTGCATTGCTGAATATACAATTTTGGTGTGATTTATGATCATTCTGACCTTATTATAAATTCAAAGTTTTACTAGAAAATCTCGCGTGTAAGTTAAATAGTATCATACTAATATTAGAAATTCGAAAGTTTGTGTGTAAGTGTGTAAGTATGCTTGTTCTCTCTTCACCCTGTAACGGCTGAATGGATTTAGATGAAATTTAGAATGTACATAGCTTATACTTAGGATTATCATACAGGTTACTTTTTATTTTGATAATCTCGGGCAGATCCACGGGGCACGGCTAGTTATAAATATAAATTACGTATATTCGCAAAATACCTCCTGCTTCCAATTTTAGACTACGCCGATTCTTGATATCTAGATTTAAATGAAGAGAAACTAGATAAGCTTCTGCGTTAGGTTAGTATTTGGTCTAAGAAAATACGACCACGTTTCAGAATTTCGCAAGAAGCTCGCTTGGTTGCCAATTTGTCTTCGCCAGAACTCTTACATCCAGTCTCTCCTATATAGCATTCTCTTTATTCCCACTACTCCTCTGTACCTGAAAAGCCACTTCAAATTCTTTTACCTTACCAAAACCCTTACGATCTTCCAATACTCTCCAATTAACAATTCCCTCACACATCTCAAATATATGGAAGATCTTTTACTGTGCATGCTGTCCGTCTATGGAATGCATTGCCTGTGCCTATTAGGCAAGCAAAGTCTCTTACTACTTTCAAAACTATAATACTCGTATCTAAAAAACTACTTATCCATTTGAATATATGATATAACTTATATTTCCAACCGTTGGGAGTTACAATGACACAGACGGATCCACATGTTAACCATATGCACCTCTACTTCATCCGTCGGGGGCTAAAATAATGAACAGCAAACACTAATAAACGAATAAAATTACGTAAACGCGTTGATAGCATTATAGTGGACAAACTTATATTTATGTGTTATATGTATTTTATTTGTAATTTTTATCAATTTTATTTTTTATATAGTTTATAAACTTTACATATTATACTTATGTATATTTGTACTATTCACCTCCACCGACCTCAGTTGCTACTACAATGTCTGGTACTTCAACGTGGTTCTGGTTTCAACTACATGTCTGGTAGAAATTACTGAAAGCGATAAGACCGTCCGTTGTACTGCCTTATAATATTAATTTCGTAGTTATAAGTTTGTATCCTTTTTGTTTTTTGGTGTACAACAAAGAATTTTGTATTGTAATGTATTGTATGTTAGTGTTCTCTTCTGTTGTGTGAGTAACCTAAAACATCTTTATCAAGGTCATGTTATTTTGAACCTTGAAGAAAGAATAGGGATATTAGAATTTCTAAACTGAAATATCAATAGCCACAATGCCCATGCTCAAAGTCCCTAAAATGAAATTTCCTCACTCGTCATGCATTAAATACGCTAAAATAAAAAACAATCTGGGAGTCTTTAAATCTCCAGTGAATAGGTATCTTCTAGGCCAGCAGGCTAGTGACGATGCGGTTGAAGATGGATCATGCTGATCCATCTTCAACCGCATCGTCACTTTCCATCAGGTGAGATGGTGCTCAAATGCTTGCCTATAGAGAAGAAAAAAAGCATAAAACTACAGTTAATATATTTTGAACCATTATTATATATTTTGAACCATTATTATACTGTTGGTTCAAAATATATATGTCACATAATTTGAGCCGTTTGGTGTTGAGACACTGGGCCCGTGGGGACCGGAAACTCATTCTTTTTAACCGACTTCAAAAAAAGGAGGAGGTTCTCAATTCGACTATAATTTTTTTTTTATGTGTTACCTCATAACTTCTTTCTTTGTATATTTAGAGGCATATGGCCCGCGGCGTAGACAGTATAAATAAATATATATGTATATATAATATCACTGTATAAAGCATCGGTCCTTCTTTGCTCGTCGTCGCAAGTGTATATGACTGTGCTGTGACTAAATACTGCACAAACAAATCGCATCAAATAGCTGCTACTGTCTGTTCTGTACTATAGTTATTATATGTGTTATTCATGGCAACCTATCGCTGTAATACTTTCACTCTCTGGCATCAACAATAAACAACTATAAATATATTGCATATAGCTAATAATAATAATGTAATGAAGTAATGAATGTAATTTTTACTAACATAGTTTTTATAAGGTGTGTAAGACTAACATTTTTACTTATTTTATTTTTTAATTTTTGTATATGGACCATGTCTGAAATAAAAGAATTTTATTTTATTTTTATTTTTTTTAATAAACTTGACCGCCCAAGCCCTTATTAAAGCCCAATAACCATTATATTGTATAAAAGCGGTTACTGTCTTCAATATGAGCATTATCTATTCAAACTAGCTTCGAATCGCAGTATTACTTTTAGTCTCCGCCATCATCAATCATCAAATCATCAAGTCATCAACATTGGCCACCAAGCTAGCGCCCATATAGCCCAATACCCGTTATATCGTCAATAAGCACTTACAACGATGCTCCGGGCTTTGAAGCGTTGCTTCAAACAGCCATGGTCACCTATAAGTCTCTTGTTCTACGCTCAATAGTATAACTTTTCAATGTCTGTGTTATCTATTCAAAATAACCCAATATCCGTTATATTGTAAAAAGCAGTTACTGTCTTCAATATAAGCGTTATCTATTCAAAATAACCTCGTATCGCAGTATTACTTTAATTCTCCGCCCTCATCAATAACCTTGGGCACCAAGCTAGCGCCCATATAGCGCAATTTCCGTTAAATTGGTTCGGCCCAATGGGTCCCGGCGGCCGCTAAACGGCTTTGATTGCCCTTCTTTGATTATCTAGCCCTATTGGGAAGCCATTTAGCCGACACGGCTATTATTATGTATAACTGATTTTAATAGCTTAGCACGTCGTTAACGAGATCCAAGTTTTTATCGTTTTTGTACAAAGTAAGTTATTGAAATTTTAACGTGATATTACTAAGAGTGGGTCTAATTATTTCATTCTTGGAAAAACCAATTACAACCTGAAATGTGAGTTTGATAATTCGATAAATTCGCATTTTATTTTCAACCGACTTCAAAAATTTAGGTTTTCAATCGACTGTAAGTTTTTTTTTTGTTACGCGATATCTCCGCCAATTATGAATCGATTTTGATGTTTTTTTTTGTTTGGTAGATTATTATACTTCAGAGGTGGTCCCATATAAATATTATCGAAATCGATCCAGCCAAAACCAAAATATAAGCGATGAAGCCGGTTTTTATAAGCTTTGTGTGCGTTTAATAATAGTAATATCCGGATGACCGAGCTTTGCTCGGTTTTTTATTTTTGGTAGAATGTGTTTGGATTTGAAGCCTCAGAAAGCTCCATCTAGGTGTCGAGTAGAAACAGTTTTTTTACATCGGTCATGGCGTAATAGATGGCGCTGATAGTTTCTTAAACCCGGTTTTTCAAATGCAGTTTGGGAACCGAGCATTTCTCGGACCTGGAACGTTGATAAATCGATTCCTGTAACTTTCATGAAAATCGTTGGAGCCGTTTCCGAGATCCTGATTACACATATATATATATACAAGAATTGCTCATTTAAAGATATTAGATTAATAAACTCAATTTATGTTTTGCATTGGTAGTAATAATACTTTAATAACAATTCATAAAAAATATCTATATTCACAGAAGTAGCAGAGCACATAAGTACATAAGGAAAAAACAGTTTGTGTCTTAAAAACACACGATGAAAGTTGTGTATTACAGGGAAACATTTTAATCATTAATCACAGTGTTTGCCCCCACCACTTTTCGTCACACAAAAAGGTAGCGGAACAGAATTTCAAAGCCCTCCCATAAAAGGTTCCTTCCTAATCTTATGTTATATGATTCAAAGCGATCTATTTTAAAATTATCTTATTGTATATTTTATTAAATTATAAGTATTATAAGTAATATATATACATATATATATATATATATATATATATATATATATATATATATATATATATGTATATATACCTATATATGTATATAATCATTTATGTATATTATAAAATAATAAATATATATGTATATTTATTATTTTAACTAATCATCTAACTTTATTTCGTCTCTCGCCCTCTCTATACCATTTTGATGCACGCCTACACCCCTCTTCTCGTCTACCATGTGTGGTTGACTGGTAGAGAATGCCCCTAGCATTAAGTCCACCTTTTGTACTTTTTGTTCAATAAAGAATTAAATGACTAAATATTAAATTGTGTCGAAAGCGATGCAGCTAGGGCTCTGTACGTCAAGATCAAAAACGTTTTGTAGATATGCAGCATTGGAGTGTACCAATAGGGCTGACATAGTCGCAAAGTGACTCAAAGCCCTTACAAAATAAATGTAGCCTATGTGTTAATCCTAGGTATAATCTATGTACATTCCAAATTTCATCCAAATCCGTTCAGCCGTTAAAGCGAGAAGAGGGAACAAACATACTTACACACTTACACACTTACACTTTGAGCTCAAACATAATGTGGATAAAGCGCATAAAATTCTAAAGTAAGGATTGCCCATTTTTATTGTAATATTATTGGTTTTTATGCTTCACATTTGTTAAATTTTTGTCCATCTGTTTTTATTCTAATTATTATTATTGTTATTATTATTTTATTTTATCTTTCTCTTAAACTTTTTGAAGAAAAGTTTTGTTAATTATCTTGTTGTAATAATGTTATTTATTTAAAATTAATTCTAATTTAAGATAAATTTAGAGATGATTTGAAGTGTATTGTTATTATCTAATTAATGTTGCCTTTGTAAGTGAAATGAATATAATGAATGTTGTAATTAATAAGTGAATCCAATGTATCTTATCCTAATTATGTAACTTTTTTTTTATTTTATTACTATTATTTTTATTTTTTATATTTAACAGTGGACGGAAGAGACTGTATCCCACGACACAGGACTTTTCCTAGTGTGGGATCCTGGGCTCCCCTACACAATAATAACATTGTTGTTATTGATAGTGTTAATACCAATAAGTTCAAGAAATAAATTATTATTATTATTATTATTATTAATATAGATTAAAAAAAATAAAAAAAATTAATAGAGTCCAGCTGACATCATGGTAAAGAAGTCTTTGTAGTATCGAAAAAAATCTTTTGATAATTAGCATACAGTATTCTGCAGTGTCTATCTTTTTATTTATTCATGGTTTCCCTACTATTATTACACCAAATACTTGCATAATTATGTTAAACTTGCTAGAATTGATGAATGCTAAATGTATAACCAAGTACTAGGGGACTACTTTGCGTGAAATATTGTATTTAGTCCGTTATTTACATTATCATAAAAAGAAAAAATACATGCATTTTTTTCTTTTGTCAATTAAACAAAAATTACGAAGATATTTATAGAAGGTTTAAAATTCCACATGTGACGTCCCGTGAGAACTCTCTACCTTTGACACTCTTTATCTTTTTCAATTTCCATTCACTATATACTATTATTATATTTATATACTATTCCACGCCAGCCTCAACGATATCATCCGCCGGGCTTTTACCAGTGCCATCGTTCCAGCCATTCTCAAACCGAATGGTCTGATGCGTAACGATGGTAAAAGACCCGACGGCATGACTTTAATTCCATGGAAGATGGGACGGTCTTTAGTGTGGGATGCAACTTGTGTCGATACTTTAGCTCCGTCACATCTTCCTGAAACACAGAATGGGGTTGGCGTCGCGGCAACTTGGGTAGAGCATCGCAAACGACGAAAATTACATACGTATTACGTAATTGGCCCGTAGATAGTCATTAAACACGTAGCTAATTGTATTTCTATTGATTTGTTAAATGAAATCTAATTTGATTTCCCAGGCATCATCTTAATTAAAAGTTGCACTAAACCTTTGATCTTTGCCAATACTTCAACCGCTAAGCTGTTAAGAACAAACATTACTTTATTTCGGATTGAAAGGCAATTGTATTCAGTTAAATTACAGAGCATAAAGATATTCTGAATGACACTGAAATGACACGGATGAAGGTAACGCTTACGTACGTCTCGTCATAGCATAATAAAAAACGGTACGATAAGAACGGTAATAAAAACAAAAAAGAATCTGTATTTGTGTAAATATTTATGAGTTTGCTTCGCACAGCCAGATTTCCAGGGCGGCTGCTATTTCACTTATAGATACGCTGTCTAGAAGCCCATCATTTTTAACAAATATTTATCAAATATTCCTGTTACAGACTAGGTTTTACCGCAATTTCAATTGTTAGAATGTCATGATGTACGTTCTAGGGTATTTATCACTCACAACTGAGTGAAAAATACCCTAGAACTAGAATGTGTTTCTCTCAACAGCTACCGGAAAACTTTTGAATGCTTACTGAATTTTTTTCTACTTAAAGTAATTACATAAAACTACCAGAGTATCTTGATACGGGGTAGCAAACTAGCCATAAGAAAACTGGCCTTAATTTGTCTTTTTACCGACTTCAAAAAAGGAGGTGGTACTGTGTTCGACTGTATTTTTTTTTTCAAGATAGGCAAACTTTTGACCACATTCTCACCAGATGGTAAGCGACGATGTGGTCGACATTTTTATGTATGTTCACCGATTTCTCCCCCATTTGTGGACTGATTCTCGAAATTCTTTTTTGTATGGTAGATTATATCTCAGAGGTGGTCCATATAAATTCAAATCAAGCCAAAACCATAATACATATAAGCAGTGAAGTCGGTAAAACCCGACTTCAAAAAAGGCGACAGTACTATGTTCGACTGTATGTATATATATTTTTTGTATGTACATCGATTTATCCCCCATTTATGGACCGATTCTCAAAATTCTTTCTTTTTTTTTTGTTCGGTAGATAATATTTTAGAGGTTTTCCCATATAAATTTAATCGAAATCGATCAACCCAAAACAAAACTAAAAGCAGTTAAGTCGATTTTTTTGCTAAAATCGCTGAAGCTCTCGCTTACGTTTAAATTATATGGATTGGATTTCACTATTTTAATGTTTACTACGAACGCAGTTTTTTTTATAATTTTAGCCCATGGCACCCAGATATATAGTTTTTCTAAAGATACCGTATTATGTTACAATTAGTTTACTAGATTGTATGACAAAGTAACATAATATAAATATGTTATAAACAATATACATGTAGTGCAAAAAAAAAACCTTCTTGTTGTTTCGCTATTAGGTATTTTAGTAAACACCAACGATTTCACACTCACAGCCCCACACTCAGTTGACGATTTACATCACACACACAATCACAACCAGAACCAGAAGCACAATTTTTCCTTGGGGAGAAAACTTGTGTTCCCGCCGGGAATCGAACCCGATACCCAGTAAAATATTTTTTGCTTAGAAGGCGAACGTTCTCTCAACTATTCCTATGAGCAGTACTTTTTTGTGTTTTATAATCGGGTAATTTTTTTTTGATGGGTTATCACTATCTCACCTGATGGTAAGTGATGACGTAGTTGTCAAGAAGTTATATACTATTGTGGCTATGTGAGCTACCCGGTATGTTTTTGGAAATGGTTGAAATATGATTTTTTTTTTACGTTTTTTTTTTTATATTTTTTTTTTTATTTATGACAGGCTAGTGTTTTATCACTATCTCACCTGATGGTAAGTGACGATGTGATCGAAGCTGGTAAACACACTAGACCTGGAATACGCAGGCTCTCAAGTCCTATTACCCACATACATCATTCTCCACCATTTTGTTAAAAAAAAAACAGAAACTGAAAGGTCAAAAAAAAATTATAATGATCAAAGCTGCTCACAAAATTTCAAGAGAATTGGTAGAAATGCAACCTGTAGAGTAGAACAACCGGAAATCCGGACATACAGACATACGTAAGCAACTCGCCCAAGCTGAAACGGAGACTCTTCGCGCTCGCTCGGTCGACTACAAAATCAATGGTTGGAAAAAAAAAAACTATAACCAGTAGCTTAGCTTTACATACATACATATAGCCACGCCTCTTTGCCATTGGGGTAGGCAGAGACCACTTCTCTCCTGCTACGAACCTGACACACATCTCTTACTTCTCATACATTCATGAGTCTTTTCATATATGCTCATTGGTTGCGGGTACTTTTGACCGACCTTTTATTCTAATGTATAATAATCCCAATGTTGATTTCATTGCTGCCAGCAACACAAACAATAACCATAAATAAAGATAAACCGTACAAATAAATACCGCGATTCGAGGTGGCGAGAGCCTAACGCAATTATCAGTAAATTTCGCGGGCGTACCGCGGTTAATCCGGTTTATACGAGTTTTGAACCGGTTTTGTTGTTGTATGAAACCGGTATCATTGGCCCTTTGGTCCGGCTTCCGCGTTTCTAGCGAACAATGCTACAATTTGGAGCAGTAGCAAAGGATCTGGCATGTTGCTAATGTTGATTTTATTTATTTAATATATTTAATTTTAATTATTACATAGTAGGTAATGTAATTATCACACTATTGTTGTAATTCCGGAAGTTTGTGAGTAAATGTGTACGTATGTATGTTTTCTCTTCACGCTGTAACGGTTGAACGGATTTTGATGAAATTTTAAATATATATACCTAAGATTAGAGAGATACAGAATTTTTATTAAGTTGGAAACGCGGGCAAAGCCGCGGGGCTAGTATAATATTAAATTAAAGTAAGGACGGCGTCCAGAAGGACGGCGTAGCGTCACCCATTTATGGTTGAAATACCGTTCATTCGCACGAAACTTTTCGCGTCTTCGTTAATTTATAGAACAGCAACAGAATGGAATGCTTTCGTCGTTGTCTGTGTTTCCCGAAAGGTACAATTTGGGTGTGTTCAAAAGTAAAGTGAATAGGTATATACTGAGCAAGCGTGCTCCACGGTCAAACGTTTGCTTAGTCGGTAATAAAAAAAAAAGACGTGTGGCACTCGGGGACTGCCGCGGTAAAGCTATTGCATAGCATTTTTTATCAACTTATGCAATTATACTTATTTATTTTATTAATGCAGTATTTTTTTTCCTGCCACCTAGAGGCGAGTTGCTGAACTAAAGAGACAAGCGTGATATTTAAAAAGAGTCATTAAAAGTTCTGCTATTCATCGATAGATGACAAAACTAAAAAGTATCACCGCTGTGCCAGTCGGAGTGGGGGGTGTTAGGTTATTTTCGTTACGGAATTTCTGGATTCGGTCTCCACGCTCAAGGCCCGCGATAGAAGCTATGCTATAGCTTAAAAAGTAAAATGTATGTTTGTATGTAATTGAAGGGAATTAGAATGCAACATAAATTAAAACTGTTTAGGCTCTCCTATGACGACTACAAGACGACTTTCAAAGAGCTCAAGTACTGAATATAATTATATTTAAGTGGTACAATTGGTAGGTTTCCCACGTGCACTGCAAAGGGTCAGTAATTGTACTGGTTTTGTTTCATTGTTTTGTTTAATAAATGGGAAAAGGCCTTTTATATTTATTACGTCTCCTGTCAGAGTGATTAGAATCATCATTGTCTCATTCTCCTTTTTACTGGACTACTGCGAAACAAAGAGGAGGGTTATGATTTAGCACCGTATGTATTGGCAATGGTTAGCTAATCAAGTCCAAATAGCAGTCTCGGTCACCGACGTATGGTTACAAGCCTACCATTATTCTGCCGTTTACATTTTGGAGAGTGTGCGCAGGAGTTAAAGAGTTAATAACCTTATCCCATTTTTACTAGTTTATTGTCGAAATATTCTTTTTTTTATTTATTTAACTAACATTTTACATACAATTTTATTAAAAATGTTTGTATCAATAACGGGATATTTACCATGTATTTCGTTTGTTTTCAGTTACTCCGTGATCATGGCGCTTGCAACAGTGCCGAAATATCGGATACAAACATTTATAGTGAAAGTGACCATGGTAGCTTGAAAACTTACAATTTTATTGTTGGTATAGTACCATTAAACCAAAATAGATTTGTGTTAGTACATCCATTCGCACCAATTGTGTTTGGCAATTACACATAGTTTTTTTGGTTAATTTTAATCATGTTTTTAGTTTAATTTAATAATGATGTTTTATGATACTAAAAAAAAATTAAGTAAAAAAAAAAAAAAAATAAGCCTTATGGAAAGTAATGATGTGAATAGGTATCGTCTAAGCAAATAAAATCTTCTAGGCAAGCTGCTTACTACATCTTCGGCCACATCATCAATTTCTATCAGGTAATATAGTCAAATGCTTACCTATTGGTGAAGCGTCTTTGCCTTTTATAATATAAAAAATAAATGTAAATTATACATCTGTGAATAAATACTTCACTTTATATACCTAATATTCATATTGGCAAGAATCTTTGGATATTTGTGTACATTTGCAGTGTATTAGGCCCTCTGCTGACCACTGTTAGAGATATACACGAGTATAACGAAAAAGCTGTGTATGTTCATAACGTCCAAACTGTCAAGGTCCAAATCGATTGTAACTTTAAAATAATAATAAGAACATGACCATATTGGACCACAATCATTGAAAGAGCAAGGCTTCTTTTACATCCATAAAATACCAAATCCACCATTTGACAGCATCTGCAATAATAACCTATACCTATGAAATAATTACCATTCCGTGTTCTCCTTCTAAGCAGGGGTAATCAGGGTTCGATTCCCGAAGGGAACACAAGGTTTCTCCCCAAGGAAAGTTTTTGTTTCTGGTTCTGGTTGTGATCGTGGGTGTGATGTGAATGTTTCGGCACGACACACGTCACCTAACTTAGTGTAGGGCTGAGGCGTGTAAGCGTTTATCATTACGTTGGATTCGTTTCAAATATGGGTGTCAAAGACCTGTATATAAAATCTATTTTCCATAATACAAGTCAATACTTTCATTCAACTTAAAAAGTGTCATTTGAACCACAATCATTCAAAGAGCAAGACTCCTTATACATCCATAAAATACCAAATCCAACATTTTACAGCATCTGCAATTCCGAGAGGCTGGACTAAGGACCATTAGCATAATTCATCCGGGGAGATCTCGCAAAAATACCCCTTAACAAGCTGGAGGGTAATGAACTGCCCCCAGGGGGCCAGAGGGTAGGATATATGCGATGGACTGAAAGAACTGGTAATAAAAGGTGGCTTTCTAAAAGCATTTGATGAAGCTGTTTAGCTTATCACTGATTTCATTGATGGTCACACATTGACATCACACATATCAAAGAGCACTTGAGTTACCTATAAGCTCGATGTCTTGTAGATAACGAAGATCTTTGTTGATATAGTTTTAGGAAATATAGGCAATTGGCCCGTACATACACATATCAAACATTATTATAACGAAAACAACAAATAGTACGAAAGTTTGTGAGTGTTTGTGTATGTTTGTTACTTCTTCATGCTCAAACGACTGGACCAAATTTGGTATGGAGGTAGCACACCCTGGATCACACATAGGCTACTTTATATCCCGGAATGCCGGGGACTTACGCGGGGAAGACCGCGGGGCTTAATTAGTTAAAAATAATATCGAAAAGCATATTGTTTTAATAGTTTTTATTGAGTCACGAGAAAAGCAGCAAGCCCATCGGTCTTCTACAAATTGGATTACGGAGAGTGTTCAAGGCAATTGCATGATCTTATTCCAGCATCACCGTTCTACTACCGAACATCTAGGCAGACGGAAATACGGCATCCTCTAATGGTTAAAATACCTACCATTCGTACAAAGCTTTTCACTTCCACTTTCATTATAAGAACAGCAAAAGAATGGAATGCCCTGCCGTCTTCTGTATTTCCCGAAATATATAATAGGGCGATTGTTCAAGAAAACAGTGAATAGGTATCTTCAACCGTCATCGCTTTCTATCAGGTGATATTGCGGTCAAAAGCTGGATTAGTCACAAAAAAAAAATTACGCTACAATCACTACAATGTTAAGACACAGCACACATTTACACTGCTTTACTCACCTGGACAAAATTAGATATGTACAGTAAGCGACTAAGTCAAAATCAGATCTGGATAATATGAGACTTAGACACAATAAAACCTAGACACCATGTGACTAGGTCAAAATACGATCTAGACAATAAGTGATTTTGACAAAATCAGACCAGGAAAGTACTTATGTGACTGGGTCAAAGTTAGATCTAGGCAATATGAGATTAAGACTAAATGAGACCTGGGCAGTATATGACTACATCTAAATGAGTTGTGGACAATATGAGATTTGGAAAAAAATGAGACCTGGACATTATGCGAATAGGTCAAAACTCGATATGGACACTAAGAGATTTTGACAAAATGAGACCTGGACAGTAACTATGTGACTGGATCAAAATTAGATCTAGACCAAATGAGATTTAGACAGACATTTAGACAGTCTAAGTCAAGTCTGATTTTGTCATAATGACATTTAGGCAAAATTAGATCTGGGCAGTATGCGACTAGGTCAAAATGAGATATGGACCAGCTTAGCTTAGCTTAAGTTTGTTTCCACAGATGTTTGAGTTCTAAGAAAATTCCAATAAAATCAGGGAACAAACACATTAGGTTATTTTTTGTGACTACATTTGCGAAATGGGATCTCAAATATGAAAGCGATTTTGTAATGGAGATTACGCTGTAGAAGGCCATTGTGGCTCTTAGACAAGCGACTTATTTAGTTGGTGTTTTTAGGTATATGAAAAAATGCGTGTGTGTGTGCTAGTGTACTCGTATTATATTTGAAATGAGTAATCACTATTTCGGAAGTGGATAATAAATACCGCAAATAGTTTTTTTTATTTGTGACAGGCTAGTGTTTGACCACTATCTCACCTGATGGTAAGTGACGATGTGATCGAAGCTGGTAAACACACTAGACCTGGAATACGCAGGCTCTCAAGGATAACTGGCGGAACACCGTATTTGGCTTGGCGGCAGACTTTCAACTTGATGGTGGTAAGCTACTTTGGTAGCAAGCCAGGCGAGCAACTCACAAAATGCTCTACCACCTCTCAAATGTCACCTGATTAGCACCACCCGGGGACCACGTGTAGGGAGTCAGACTTAAGGGGAATCCTCCTACGGACGTGGGTGACTCAGCCCCCATGTTTATTTATTCCGGGGTACATCAAGTAAAGATAAATAACAGCATACAAATTGAATTGAATTAAAATCGCGAAATCCTAAAGAAATATCATTGGACTGCTAACAACTGAAAAGATAATGAAATAAATATAATTAGCTCAAACACAATAAGAATAACTACTTGTAACAAAAAGGATCAACTTAACATTTCTGTCGGCTAAAAAGACTAAAATTCCACACTATTTTTGTTTTTATTTTAACTATTTGCGCAGAAACTTATTAACATGGTATGAGATTAAGCAATAGACCCCCACTAGGATTCCCTGTCTCGGGGATTTTAAGTATGTTTCTCTTCCAAACATACTTAAAATTATTTAAAAAAGATTAAAGATTAAAGTAATCTAACGTAAAATAATAATGGTGTTAAAACTTAACCTAACATTATATTCGTACCTAGTTAGTATATAGTCTATATAATTATTCTTTCTAAATATTTTATATTATCACTGTTAAGACAAAAATAATAATAAGTAGGTTATAAAAAATAAATAAAATGTAATACCGTTAAGTAAACCGTTTGGCAAATCTGCTTATTTTAAAATCAGCTTGGTAGTAATTTGCGAATCCGATATTAATATTATTGTCCTCTCAATGCTCTCAACGACACGTTTTTTTTATTTTTATTTTTTATTTGTGACAGTATATTCTTTGACCACTATCTCACCTGATGGCAAGTGACGATGTGATCGAAGCTGGTAAACACACTAGACCTGGAATACGCAGGCCGCTTGGCGGCAGACTTTAAACTTGATGGTGGTAAGCTACTTTGGTAGCAAGCCAGGCGAGCAACTCACAAAATGCTCTACCACCTCTAATACGTTCACGTTCACGTTTAATGTAAGTGTAAGTATATACCCACTGGAAGTGGGCTTGAGAACTTGAGTTACCTATAAACTCGATGTCTTGTAGGTAACTTAGTTCTTTGCTGTTTATAGTTTTAGTTTAGTTTTAAGAAATATAGGCAATTAGCCCGTAGATAGTACAAGATTGAAAAAAAAAGTGATTTTATTTTATTAACCTTACCTAATTTAATTTTCTTCAATGGCTAGTTTATTCATAATGATTTTATTTTGTTTTTATTTATTTGTTCCGTCTTTTTACTATTCATATGAATGTTAAATATTGTGTTCTGTTAATTATGAGTTTAAGTTACTTGAAACAAACGAATGTTATTATTATTATCCTATTAATAATCTATGGATTTATTTTAACACTAAATTCCATGGGTATAATAATTCTTTCAAGAATGTCGCAAAAGGAAAATTATGTTTACATTCAATACTACATATGTACAACGTGAAAGTGTAAAGTGTATATAAAAAGATCAAATAAAAATGAAATCACGCGCCGAGGCCCGAGCCGCACGCCTCTGTGTATCGCGCGTCTGACTCATCCTGATGAAGGACAACTAATTTGTCCGAAACTAGTTGACTACAAAGTAAGTCAAAATTTTCGTGTTTTAAGCCGAATATAACATAACATAAAAATGAAATCACTCATTCGGATAAATACTGCTAAATAAATCCTGTAATAGGACCCAGGTTTCTTATTATCCCGAATATAAATGCTAGCAAAGCCATGGGCACAATTTTAAATTGAAATAACTTATTGCGGTATGAATGCACGTACATAATAAAATGCGGACGTAATACCGCATTTAAACAAATACATCAAAAGTTCGATAATCGCCGCCGACATACCAGTAACTATTTATTTATCTGTGACAGTTTGCAGCAAGCTGCACGAACACAGCATTTCCATGCTTCACTCATGATCGGATGACGATACATCCACATTTCTTTCAAGTCCTTGTTTATACTCTACTTGAATTCTATAGAATACACAGGAAAATGTTTTCGCTTATTTTACGGCCCCGGACTATGTAAAGCAAGCATGATTTTATCTCGCATTTATATGAACTGGCAGCCGGCCGAGCACTCTAGCAACTGCACTGCCATACCTACATACTATATAACAGTATCCTATTTAGGATATGTCTTTGTTTGATATGGATAACCCAATCCTACTAATATTATATATACGAAAGTTTGTGTGTAAGTGTACATAGCTTATACGTAGGATTAACACATAGGTTACTTTTTAACTTGATAATAGCGGGAGAAGCCGCTTGGCACGGCTAGTACAAACTTTTAATACTATTTTGTTTATATAGCACTATCACTGATTTATTAAAATCTCCTCCGTCCAAAGGTTGTCTGGAAGTAATCGCTTTTAGGGATAAGATCGCCGATTGTACACTTTAATTTAAGGTTTAAAATGTTTTGTAAGTGATTTATGTAAGGTGTGACAATAAAGCGTTATCTATCTATCTATCTATCACTATCCATGCCTTGATTATATAAGTAGAAGTAGTTATAAGAGTAGATATATATACATAGAAGTGAGATCAACCAATCAGGTGGGCGTAGGTTCGATGATGATCATAGCTGTAAAATATTGAGTTCTAGTTATTATTTATTTTGTACTAGCTGTGCCCCGGCTTTACCCGCGTAAGTCCCGGACCAGCCAGAATTCGGGGTTAAAAAGTAGCCTATGTCCTTTCTCAGGCTCTAGACTATCTGTGTACCAAATTTCGTTTAAATCGGTTCGTTTAAAGCGTAACAGACAGACAGACAGAGTTACTTTCGGATTTATAATATTAGTAAGGATAATAAGCACTTGGCTAAGACCAAAACAATACTAATTTTATAAATCCGAAAGTTTGTGTGTAAATGTGTAAATATGTTTGTTCCGTCTTCACGCTGTAACGGCATAACGGATTTGGATGAAATTTTGAATGTACATAGCTTATACCTAAGATTAACACATAGGCTACTTTTTAACTTGATAAACACGGGCGCGGCCCCGGGGCACGCCTAGTGCTTTTATAAGCCAAAGCTATGAGTTTGGCTATGGCCATAGAATTAGTAACCGTTAGAAGGAGGCATGTGCTTGTGTGCAGATAATGAAGATCGCCACAAGGTACGTTTCTAGACTCAAATAGACTAAAACAATTTTTGGTTTAGGTCGCTGCATACATTAATTATTGAATTGTTTCGTCGGTAACCTGCAGTGTAGCTAAGTATGGCTCAGTAAGCGTAAAACTGACGGGGTATAGTAAACACACATAATATATATATCTATCTAATATCTTTAAACGAGCAATTCTTGTATATATATATATATATTATGTGTGTGTAATCAGGATCTCGGAAACGGTTCCAACGATTTTCATGAAAGTTACAGATTAGGGGGTTTTCGGGCCAAGGAATCGATTTATCAACGTTCCAGGTCCGAGAAATGCTCGGTTCCCAAACTGCATTTGAAAAACCGGGTTTAAGAAACTATCAGCGCCATCTATTACGCCATAACCGATGCAAAAAACTGTTTCTACTCGACACTAGATGGAGCTTTCTGAGGCTACAAATTCAAACACATTCTACCAAAAACAAAAATCCATCAGGTCATCCGGATATTCATTTATTGAAATGAGAATTACTTAATCGTATGTAAGCTATTTCATTTTGACATGAATTAATAATAATTTAATTTATTATGCTTAAATTAATAGCTATTTCTATTAACATTTATGAATAATTCATTTTTTTTTTCTTTTTGAATATTATTTTTAAATATGATTATTTTTACATTTTTATTGAACTGTAATAATTATTTACCAATAGAATGAATATGAATATGAATAATTATTATGTATGTTCACTATACATGTTTATATGCTTTGCCGGTTATAAATTATTTTTGAACTTTGAACTGCTCGCTGGCGTAGTTAGGTGCGCATTTGCCTTTAAAGCACCGGGTTCGATATTTTAAACAGGCGACGCCGCGCCGGGCGGGTCAGGTAGTATTTTGTAAAAAAAAGTGGTGTCATTGTATATCATATTTCTTTTCTTTTAAGCAAAAACATACGACTATGAAAGAAATAATTAAACGCAAGCAAAGCTTAAAAAACCGACGTCACCGCTTTATCTTCGGAACTTTGATCAGATTATTAATTTTATCAATGTAATTTTTTTCTTTTTAAACAAACGCACTCACACTCACAGCCCCACACTAAGTTCAAAGACTTGTATCGTGGGTGCCGGAAACATTCACTTCACACACACATTACACCCAGAACCAGAAGCACAAATATCCCTTGGGAAGAAATCTGTGCTCCTGCCGGGAATCGAACCCAGGACCCACGGCGCAGAGGGCGGACACCTGTCCACTGCGCCAACTAGGTCGTCAAGATTAGATGTACTAAACACGCATTATTGACAATATTTTAAGAACTACTGATCATATCTTGATCAAATTTAAATGGGACCAATTAAAAAGCAACATCTATCAAACAAAATAAAAAAAATCGGCTCACGTGGAAAGAAGTTATGAGGTAACAAATATAAAAACAAATCCATCGACTTGAGTACCTCCTCCTTTTTCTATTAGTATTTTAAGTACTCAACTCTAAAATTACTTGTTAAAAAGTAGGCACAGACGTTTAAAGTGGTCTGAACGAGGCGATTTATAATATTTAACAAATTATACAATTGCTCAGCGCGATAATTCAAATAGAAATAAAGTTCAAAATTAAGACCTGAGCAATAGAAATAACACAGCTAATTTGCTTAACCACTTAGACAAGCAGAAACTCCAAACTAAACTAAAGTTTTCAATAAGTGCCCTCTCGCTAAGGGTGGTATTTCACTTATTAAATATATTTGTCTAAATGTACATTTCATGACTTCAAATGTGCTAGCAACACTGATATTTGATCCAAGTTTATTTGACATTGAAATCAAAATGGCTGCTATCAAGATTTCCAGCCCCCCGATTACCTATCTTTGTTGCAAACGGTTTCAATACTAATTTGACAAAACTCCTAAGAAATAAGGTTCATTTTTGCTTAATTTTAATTGAAACCGCGTGCAACAAAGATACGTAATAGGGGGTCTGGACGAACGCAGTCAGGAAGTTTTTTTTTTCTTTTATTTTTGGCTTCGCAATCTAGCCAGTGTCAAGTTATAATATATTTCATATTTAAAGTCCTAGTCACAAGTCACAGTCAAAGTCAAGTATAAGAGACAAGGTCCAGTCATAGTCAAGTCATGCCCCAGTAAAGTGGTAGAAACTTTACTATAACTTCTATTGGAGTTTTGTAGCGAAGGCGAAAATCACGTTTTTCAACTTTGTATGATTTGCCTAGTATTAACGGTTGAAGTATTAACGGTTAATAATCCACCATTATTACACATTAACACTTGAAGAATCACAGGTTTTGAAAATTATACAAAACCAACAAAGCCAATTTTTCACTTTCGCGGCCGAACTGCATTAACAAAGTTTATAATAAATGCTTATGAAAGCAATTAATGTAGTTTTAATAAATTGCACCAAGATTATAAAACGAGTGTTTTTCCAAGAATACCTTAAGCAAATTATCCTGAATACTTTTTTCTCTTCGCTTTTGGATCCATGGCTTCAACCAAGGCTTCTTTTATTTTAATGTTTCTTTTTTAATAATTATTGAATAATAATCACAGCATATACACTTGTTCCATATTCATCCATTTTCTCATAGAAAAGTATAAAATCTTGGACAAAGATATAAAGCAAATGGAGTGGGCATACTCTTTGACGTATTTTGTTCAAATATTTGATTTTTAAATTTAATATAGACATTTGATAAGTGGAATACCGCCCTAATATGAAGAGATATAACTTGAGACAAGTTTCCCTCAACACAAATATGAATTTCGGCAAACACCTAATCATAATACCGAAGTTTTCAGGATAATTTCAGCTTTTCATAGATAAAAACGCTTTGTCTTCGGGACAATAGGAACAAAGTTCGTGAAGAACGACAACGGTTGCAGACTTGGTACCTTTTGAGACAATTTTGTTGTTTTTTTTTTGGGTTCCGTACCTCACGAGACAAAAAATAACGCTTTTAGTCGTTTTTAGTAAAACTTAGAGCTTTAAAGTTAGGACCTGTAAAGCGTTAAGCTGTAATAAGTAAACGCAATAAAAAAAGGCTATTTGACTTAAGACTAAAGGCTATTTGACTTAAGACTGAAGGCTATTTAACTTAAGGCTTTTTGACATTCACAAACAAATTAGGTCCTATGAGATACTCCGATACTCCCTATTGACCTATATTAAAAATAAAAGCTAGTCTTGCATCAGAAGAAACAGACGAAAAAGAAAATTGTTTTTTCATTTTTTTAACACATTCTCATATCCCCACACTAAGTTCAAAGACTTAAAAGGTGGAAGAAAATTTATTGAATTAGGCGTTACTTTTCGGAAATCCATAATGACAAAGTTAATTTATTATATTTAGTGTTAATCCCGATAATGTTGTTAGGCTTCAAGCAGGATGCAAGCACGCCGCGAAAGTTAGTGTTATTGGGGTGCGAACGTTAGTATTATTATCGTGGGAATTATCGGGATTAACACATAATATAATAAATTAACTTTTCTGTTATAAGGTGGAAGCCGGAAACATTTACATCACTCCGAGAACCAGCACAGATGTCTTTTTAGAAGGAAAATTTGTAGTTAAAAGTAGGAAAAAAACGGGTATATATCTTTGAGACTCTTTGAGAATTTCGAGACGAGTTAGAACACGGATTTCCGTGATGGACGAACTACTCGTATCTACATTTAAGTTACGGACATACATTTTCGGTTTCCAATATTTCATGTGTTGGTAAATGATGATGTGGTTGGTGTTGTTAAAACGACCCTAGAAAGTGACTGGTACTTAAATATAGATTTATACATAGATAAGATGAAACAAACTTAGGCTTTAGATCTAAGACGCGGAAAATGTAGTGACATGATAACACTCTTTTGCAGAGTCCGCCTGGGGCAGTACTACACCAATTACAGACATTCAACCACTAGGAGTAGTGTGCAAACGGGATGTGTCACTGCGCTCCACGGCTATTGTTCTCAAACGATTGAATGTCCATACTTTGTATCCACTGGGCTCCACCAAACAACAATAAAAATTATATTTTTATTTTTTAGTCGACATCACTCCATGGAAATTTTTTACTGAACTTCGGATAAGAGGGCATAAGTTTCCAGTGAAACTACAGGCATTAAGAGATTTAATATCTTATGTCTCTGGTGATGAGCGCAGTGGTTTGCCGCGCAGGATTTTGAACTATTTCATTTCTAAATCTATACATACTAACTATGCACAAAACTGTAACGAGCAAACGTGACGCTAACCATCGGACAAACAACTTGTTCAACTCGTCTCTCCCATACATAAAAAAAACCGGTTGCACTCCGGGAGTGCCGGCAGAAGTGAAACTTGAACATTAACGGTGTAAACAGCCGAAGCAGCATACATTTTCGCCGCGCGGTAGAAAGAGAGGGGGATATTACTTCCGCTCCTTCGTCTTACGAATTTTTCGTCTTACGAATTTTCGATCAGGTCACGTGTTCTGACGCGAGTTTAAAAATTTTACCCATCCCAAAAAGTGCACAACGCCGCTAAAGAACTTTTCACTTCAAAAAATCTGCTTGACAGTACGAATGTTAAACTTAACGTTAACGACAAGACAAACTGTCAAATGTCAATGTCCCCCACTTTTACCCCCTATTTTAATACCAAATTTGAATTTGATATAATCTTGGAAGTCTTCAAGTCAAGAGTGAATAGGTATCTTCTAAGCAAGCGTGCTACATCTTCGGCCCCATCATTGTTTTCCATCAAGTGAGATAGTGGCCAAATGCTTGCCTATCGAGTATAATAAATAACGTAGAAGCGAACCGGAAATAAGGGGGCTGAGTCACCCACGTCCGTAGGAGAATACCCCTTAAGTCTGACTCCCTACACGTGGTCCCCGGGTGGTGCTAATCAGGTGACATTTGAGAGGTGTTAGAGCATTTTGTGAGTTGCTCGCCAGGCTTGCTACCAAAGTAGCTTACCACCATCAAGTTGAAAGTCTGCCGCCAAGCCAAATACGGTGTTCCGGCAGTTATCCTTGAGAGCCTGCGTATTCCAGGTCTAGTGTGTTTACCAGCTTCGATCACATCGTCACTTACCATCAGGTAAGATAGTGGTCAAACACGAGCCTGTCACAAAGAAAAAAAAAGAACTTTGTTGAAATATCAAACAAACAAGTTTGAAATGCTTCACCAAGCCTAGGTAATCGTTTGTGTGTTCCGAATAGTCAGTCCACTGATTAAGAGCGCTTAGCTAAATCTCCGATCGTTAATTCAACAATACAATAAAGTCATTGATAAAAGTGTCTAGTCTGCACAGCCCTGACACCCAGTTCAAGGTCAAAGTAAGTGGAGATCCGAGATAAAACTTGGAAGCTGGAATCACGATTACAGATTTATGGACTGAGAAAATGGCTGCCCCGATTTGTATGGAGATTTGTGGAGTAATTGCGTCGTTGCTTTAGGACTGGGACATTTTTGTAACGTTAGTTTGGCTTTATTTGGAAACGGCTCTAGAATAGTACAACTGGATGTTTTTTTAAAATTCAGAATAGGCAAGCATTTGACCACTATCTCGCTTAATGGAAAGTGATGATGCGGCCAAAGATGGGACATGCTTGCCTAGAAGATATATATTCACTCGAGACTTGAAGACTCCCAGATTATACCGTTCGGGGAACAAAGACGCAGGCACTGAGTTCCATTCCTTCGCTATACGGATGATGAATGTAGAAGCGAAACGCTTCGAGCGAACTGGAGGTATGTCAACCATAAATGGATGACGTTTGATTGTTTGGAATGGCTCAGTCTCTTGGTATGCCAAAGCATGACACTCAAAATTCAAAACTATATTCATTTATTCACATGGGCCCCAAAGAGGCACTCATAAAAGTTAATGACTCTACTGCCAGATTCGCAAAATTGCAGCCATCTCGAGAAGAACCTGGCAAGAAACTCGGCGGCGAGACTGAGCTATAAGTCTATAATATACTCACAGTTTCCTTTCTTAGGTCGTACCAGCTCGAAGCTCTAGACTCCATTGTTTGCCGTTCAAAGTTACTCACTAGCGAAAAGTTAGTATTTAAATAAAAAAATTAGTCCTGCTTTCAAAACCTCAGTCATCGATTCGATATGATAGGTACCTAGCCTATCGGTTTTCTATCACTTACACTATAAGGGAATTTCCACTCAAATTACACCCACCACAAATTCTTCCACGTCTTTTCTATATCTGACAAGAAGACAAACTGTCAAAAATGTCCTACTATCTATTATTGCCAATTTTCTATATAGGTAACCTGGAACCAAGTTTTTAGATTCCAAATTTAAATAATTTTAGAGCAAGCAAAGCTTAAAAAACCGACTTCACCGCTTTATCTTCGGAACCCTTTATCAAATTAAATTAATTAATTACGCGTTATAAAAGATAACTCAAAACTAGAAATCAGATCTTGATAAAATTTTAATGGGACCATGGAAAGCAAAATCGGAATAATCAAAATGGGTTCCCCAATTAAATAGTTCTAAGGCAATACATACCTATAAAAAAAAATCGAATTGAGAACCTCCTCTTTTTTGTGAAGTCGGTTAAAAATGGATGCGACGCTTGTCATCAATAGTTACATTCTCCATCCATCAAGTACGTGGAACAGGACTGGATTAAAGTCCTCCTGTTTAATTACATTATCCGCTTTAAACCGGTTCGAGGCAGTAATCCCCCCTTCATCCCCGCATTAAAGTTTCAGGCGGGAGTTGTTTAAAATTTTACAAGATTTCGTTTGTGATTTTTAAGGTATTCTCGGACAACCAGACCGCATTTGTTAACATTTTTTTATATTTACAAACAACAAAACAAACGCATTCACACTCACAACCCCACACTAAGTTCAAAAACTTGTATCGTGGGTGCTGGAAACATTTACATATCACACACACGATCACACCCAGAACCAGAACCACAAATCTCCCTTGGGAAGGAAAATTGTGCTCCTGCCGGGCATCGAACCCAGGACCCAAGGCGTATAGGGCAGAGACTTGTCCACCGCGCCAACTGGGCCAATTTACTTTTGTATTTCAAACAGTGAGTTTGTCGATGGTGTAGCCAGCTCGAGAAACAAACATAATAGATCGTAAGCACACTGTAAGATACCCGATCTCAGAAGAAAAAAAAATAAACTGCAAAACGTGCCAAGCTGCGCACAGGCCGACCAAAAAATTTCGAAGCTACTGTGTACCCGCTAAAAACTGGTTTAAACGTATAATCTTATGAGATAGCGTACCTTACCAGCGGGCTCACGGTCTTTAAGCAATATGCCTCACGAGCATAGACAGGGGAGGGTAATCTAATTCCCTAAAGAAAATCTGTTTTGAATATTTCCCAAAACAAAGCTACCCAGATCGTTAGTCAAGAATAAAGAACTGATTTCAGGAAGTATCAAAAGGATTACATGGTTCGCTTGTTCCATACAAAAAAGGACGGCTCTTTGTTCGGGTTCAAGTGAAGAGTTTGTTTTTGAGCTAAAGTTTTACTACTGTTTTTTACCCGTTGATTGTCTGAAACAGTAAACAGAAATTGATTTAATAGGGCCAATTGTTAAATTTTTTAGCTAACTGTCGGTTATCAAACCAATAAATGTAAATAATATGTATACGATTTTAAATGATAAAGACGCTCGAGACCTTTTCCTCGAGTGTTGTGTGTACATAGCCAGTAAGGTGATAGATATAAATAAGTAAATTAATTTATTGTATACAAAATTGTACTTTTTACAGAATGTACCTATAATATATATATATATATACCTACCTGTAATTTTAGAATAAGGACGTTTACTAGATTAAAAATAAAGTGTAATGAATTTTTTTTTTTTTTACTTACCTGTTACAAAGTGCCCTATTATAATTACAATCTAGCCAATTTATGGCTAACCAGTAATTTAACTTTAACTTAAAATGCTACATTGCTATTACTAAGAATGTGCCCATTAAAAAATTTTCTTATTGTCTCTATTAAAGGGTAATACACTTTGTTCATATGTTCTTTTGCAGTACTCTCACTATATATTACACTGATATATACTAACACTAGCCGTGCCCCGCGGCTTCGCCCGCTATTATCAAGTTAAAAAGTAGCCTATGTGTTAATCCTAGGTATAATCTATGTACATTCCAAATTTCATCCAAATCCGTTTAGCCGTTAAAGTGTGAAGAGGGAACAAACATACTTACACACTTACACACAAACTTTCGGATTTATAATATTAGTAGGATTACCCAATTTCAAATGGTTTAGTTTTTTAAAGTATTCTCACTTAGTCGGTTACGTCAAGGAGCTGGATTGCCTCGACATTAACGCGATGATGAAGTCTACATTGGTGAGCTTCTGCGTATGTATTTAAGTAGTACTTTTTCAACGATCTCTATCTTAAGGTTCCTATGAAGATCGTAATTTCTGACGTACCAGTGAGCGTTGACAATTTCCCTTAGACTTTGTTTTGAAAGCGTTGGACAATCATTTTATTGTTCTGTTTGGTACAGCCCCAAAGCTGTATACCATAAGTCCAAACAGGCATAAGGACTTGTTTGTACAGCAATATGACGTTATGTGTTGACAACATAGAATGTCTTCCAAGCAACCAATACATTCTTTTGTATCGCATTTCTAACTCACCCTTTTTTTTCTTGACGTGTGCTTTCCAGCGTAGCTTTGCGTCAAGCGTGATGCCAAGATATTTGGCTGTGTTTTCATATGGGACTAATTCACCATTAATATACACAGGGCAGTAATGGTGTTTTTTGTTACTAAAGTCAATGTGTATTGATTTAGTAGCATTGAGTTTGATTCTCCATTTTTCTGTCCATTCACTGACTTGATTAACAGCCATTTGGACTTTGTCTACTGCTTCTTTATGGGTGCTTCCTATGGCCATAATAGCAGTATCATCAGCGACAGTGACTGTATTTAACAAAGATAAATATACTAAGAATAAGAATAAGGTGTGATACTGGACTAAGAATAATATGTAAACAATTAAGAATACTGATAAAAAATGATTTACCTTTTTTTAATCTCTGATAATGTCAGAGACGCAACACGCTGGCTGGGACTATGTGCGCGGAAAAAACCCTGTATATATATATATATACATATATCTATATATACATTACAGGGTTTTATATATCAAATTACCAAATAAACTATGCGTAGTTTTTTGTAACTATCTTCACACTTTTATTAACGTATATATACTTTGTAAACGAAAAACAATAATTGTTGTACAACGGGCGGCCTTATGACATTAAGCAATTTCTTACAGGCAACCTTTGGATGGACAGGATATTAGACATATTTTGCTGTAGGTGGTGTTCTCAACTAATACAAATCATGCAGTATAAAACAAATTAAATACTGATATGTAAATTAAATACTACTTACATACAATTAAACGTAATGTATAAATACTATACTATAAGTGTAAGCTGTAGAATCAACTGGCTCTCAAAGTCAGCTATAATATCGTTGTTTATTACCAACAGATTTATCTGCGTGGGAGAATAAGATACTGTTCTGTAAAATAAAAATATGTTAAATATTATATACAATATATATATTTAGAAAATATCTTTCTGACTATCCAATTATTAGAAGCACATATTTTATTTTCTAAAGTAAATCCAACAATTAAATATAAGTCTGAACGTATGGCGTATAAGAACTTAATGCAGAACGCATGGAATTTCGGATATTTTCTGAAATACCTCATCGTTAAGATGTAAGAAGTTATTTTGTGGATACGGCATTTTATATTTGCAGGCTTAGTACTCCTTAACAAATACCAATTATTTTGACCACAAAATTGCGATTTCGTGACTCTCGGTCGGTAGATAGTAAGATAGAGCGGGTAGAATGTTTGTGAGGCGACGTGGACGCGCGTTTAATCAGGCACTGGTATTGATTAATTAACATGTAGTGGACTAGACTGATGTGCAAGGAGCTTTAAACATTGGTACTGGCTGTTTTAAAAGAAAATTATGTAATAGTTTTGTTGGTAAAGGGTGGTAAACTTGCTAGCTAGCTGAGCTGGAGCTTGTTTTAACGCCTTTCACGAGCTAGATTTCCGATAAAAGCACAATTTGTCTTATCAAAATGTTAGGTTTTATATTATTGTGAGCTTATTTGACTTTTGAGTACTTGATTTGACTAGACTGTCATTATAACTATTAATTTATTGGAAAGTCTTTTGACTTTTAAGTACTTTATTTGATTAGTTATAGATTGTCAATTGATTGAGGTTTGTTGAGTGGGGTTGGAAAACAAACATGGCGGTGGTAGACTGAAGGGATAGGGGGCAGACGTAAGACAGCCGTCTTGGAGAGAACACGTCTTCTTTGGTATTTATCTTGTGTATATTGCAATAATAAAATATGTGTTGGTAAGTGGAACGGAGTTTTTATGATAAAAAGAATTTGTGTTCCTAGCTCTGGGTGGGGATGAATTTGACACCAAGTATATTATCGATTTTGTTTACCGTCGCCAGCTCCAATCATGTTTTTATGAGAAAACCGGGTCTTATTCATCTTTTATTTTTAAAATAACTTTATTATATGCTACGAACCGTTATTCTAGACCTTAAACAGTGAGATAACATCACTTCCGGAACGACGTCACGACCTCTTTTGTCTCCCTCCCATCCGGCTCCGCCCCACTTGAGCCGGGGGAGGGGGGGTGAGCTTGCCCGAACTGTCAGGCGCGCTCCTCACATTGGCATTTGCTTTCGGCGTGAACACACCTCTTTAAAAGCGGGTAACAGCTTTGCTGTTGGTTATAATTTTTATTAATGTTATAATATAATAATATAATTTTAACAATTAATTTAAATTTTTGTTATAAAGTAATAAACTTCTTTATAATTTTTATTTTAAAAAATATTTAAATGTTAACAATTTAACTTTTATAATATTTAAACGTGACTAATTTGTGCTTTTATTTTGTTATTGTAGCACTCGTAATATTTTTTTCAAGATTGAAGTAGGTGAACGGGGTCGCCCGCCTCCGCTAATTTCACCACTGATATCTTCGTCATCTTCATCGTTGTCGTCGTGTAACCCAGCCCCACACCGTCGAGTCACCGCGGTCATCGAGCGAGAGACAAGCAGAGGGGATGCGGTCAGGTTCGATGCGAATTCAAATTTGCTTATTTCTTCTTCTTCTTCTTCTTTAGGTGCCTCTCCACTACTGGAGGTTGGCCGTCAGCTCAGCGAATGTTTTCCGATCTTGTGCCAAGCGAAAAAGTTGTTCGACGCTGGCAATGCTGGTCCATTCACGGATGTTTCTCAACCAAGATTTCTTCCTTCTTCCAGCGCGTCTTTTTCCGTCCACTTTGCCCATCATTATAAGTTGGAGAAGTTGGTATCTCTCATGTCTAAGCACATGACCAAGATACCCAACTTTTCTTTTCTTGACGGTCTGCAACAGTTCACGTTTTTTATTAACTCGTTGAAGAACCCGAACATTGGAAACTTTCTGGGTCCAACTAATTCGAAGCATTCTACGATAGCACCACATCTCGAATGCTTCGAGACGCTTCTGGGTATCAGCTTTCAGGGTCCAAGCTTCACTACCGTACAATACAACTGGCCAGACGTAACAATGGAGGATTCGTATTCTGAGCTTTATGGATAACTTGCGGCTGCACAAAACTTTCTCCATCTTTTTAAGGGTTGCCCGAGCGATTTCTATCCGGGTACGAATTTCTTGATCACTGTCCCATGCTTCATTCACCCAGGCACCGAGATATTTATACATCCGCACTTGCTCAAGTTGTAAGTTCGCCATTTGAATTCTTGGTTTCAGGTTTTTGTTGTTACCAGATATTACCATGTACTTCGTTTTAGTCGCATTCATAGTCAGTCCCGCTCTCAGACTGCATTCGTATACTTTATCGAGAATATATTGGAGATCTTGTTCCGAAGAGGCTATCAATACGGTGTCATCAGCATATCTTAAATTATTGACGATTCTGCCGTTTATCTTTACACCAACTTCAAGGCCCTCCAATGACTCGGATATTATTGCTTCCGAATAGAGATTGAATAAGAGAGGTGATAAGATGCAACCCTGCCGAACCCCCCGACAAATCTCCATCTCATCAGTTTCCGAATTTTCGACTCGAACAGTAGCCTTCTGATTCCAGTACAGGTTCTTGATAATTTTGAGATCTCGTCCATCTAAGCCGATATCATTCAGTCGCTGCATCAAAATGTCATGTCTAACACGGTCGAACGCCTTCTCGTAATCTATGAAACACAAAAAAACATCCATCTGCATATCTCTGCATTTTTGAACTAACTGCATTTTTGCTTATTTCACAAAACGAAAATGATAAAAAAAACCCATGAGGGTAAGTTGCACATTCGTAATTAACTGCAGCTTTAAGATTCAACTAGGATTAGGTTTCTGGAATGAGCCTACTTACCCCGCTCGATTTATAAACCAACAATCTTGTTTCAAAAACATGTGTATTGTCTTTCCTAACTGAATTGTACGATGCGAACCAAATCATCCGAAGCAGTCGCACTTGTATAATAAGAGTCGAATTTCTAAAGTTGGACTCGCAAAGGATCCACGCAATTTAAACTTTTCAATTCACAGGATTTCTTTCCTTTCTTACAAATTATAGTTAATAGATACGACAAAGATATCGCATTAATTGTATATTTTGTTTTGAATTTTAAAGGCTGGACATGCAAAGTATCCACGCATTAACCTTTTCAATCCACAGCATTTATTTTCTTTCTTACTAAGAGCCAGAGGTTCAAAAAAAGCTGTTTACAACTCGAACGTGAGGGTGGGCCCCCTGGCTTTCCACCAGTGGTCCCACTACAGAAGAGGAGAGAGGAGGCGGGCGAACTGCCTCATCCTCCCTCCCGGACGTGTGCGCCGGATCGGGTCAGACTGAGAAGCCCGCTCCGCGGCCTCTCAGTCGGAAACGCAGAAAGAGACCATGCACCGCCTCCGCCTGCCACGATCTCTCGCTGTCGAGCATGTCGTTAACAACTCGAACGCTGTGGAAAAGAGCTTTATTCGTGTCTATGCGGAATAGGCACGATGTTTGCAAAGCGACCGCGGAAGTCCTATTATTGCAACAACAATGCAATTGAGCCGTCACAATTACATACTTTAAAAGCTGGTCGTCAACGAATTTTCATCCATAGGTAAGAACCAAAAGCTGCCAGAAATAAATCCGATCCGAGACAAAATTACAGCAGCAAAAAATTCCCGATAACTCGATACATATTAGCTTAATATTTATGATATCAATGCAATACAATTACTATTTATTGACATCAAAAGCTAAATACAGCTTACAGAGAAACTTATAAATATATGTAGGTCTTATCGCTAAGAGCGATCTGTTATATCTTAGATTGTATTATAATATTTTTATGAGACTTTATTGAAATGTACCTACATTTTAATAATATTACCGAATTGCTTCTTTGGCTATAATACCCTCGCTTTTTTAAATATTTTAACAGTACCCCGGTAGCTGAGCGTGTATTTAGCAATAATATAAACAATATCTAACTTTACTTGGTATTGAAACCAAACATTTTAATTTTTTGTTTCTCGGATCGGACTTATTGTAAGCGATCGAATTGTGATCAAAATGTACATAGATCCGGATATTTTGTTTACGTATTTATCGCCGGCGCCCATCTACCGTCGGTTCTAGTAGGTATTGTACGCGTTGGACTAGAAATCGAACCCAGAGCGACTACACTAAACAAGTATCGCCTTGCCTGGACGAACCAAGCTCGACAAGCTATTCAAGTCCTCGTTCGTGTGAGTGATGCAGAAGTCCAATCTGACGCTAACTAAGGATCGTTTTTCCTAGACGGACCAAGCTGCGGAAGCTATTATGTCCTAACCTCATTCGAGTGAGTGATGAAGTATCAGAAGTCTAGCCTGACTCCAATTAAAGATCGTTTTTCCTTGACGGACTAAGCTACGGAAGCTATTCAAGTCCTAACCTCGTTCGAGTGTGTCACAATTTTTAATATACAATTGCAAATAATTCTGTAACATTGACTTGCCTTGTGTAACAGTCAGTTGTAATGGCCAATAAATGAATTTAATTTATTTTTTCTGATGCCAACCAGGGATTGTTTTTCCTTGAAGGACTAAGCTGCGGAAGATATTCATGTCCCAACCTCGATCGGGTGGATTGTGAACTATGAGAAGTCTATTCTGATCCCAACCAAAGTCATTTATTATCAAATGGAATCCAAGCCTAAACTCCACGTATTTGCCCGGGTATAAGAAGTAAATATGGCTCAAAAATATAAGCTCTAATCTAAAAGCAAATTGGTGGAGTCTGATAATACCTGGTAAGCATATTAAACTACGGTTTCGGCCTAGTTAGTAACTGAAGGTATCTGTTTCACTTGCCATTCCTTGCAGTTAAATTGCAGACTACCTAACTGAAATAACGAAGTCTTTTCTTTTAAGTAAGTACTTGGTCTTAATAGATACAAAGAATGCAATCAGTTCTTGTTTCATACCTTGTAACGACCGTTGTCTCATGCGTTACAGTGGAACCTATTAGATGGCACTATATGTCTTCTAAGCACCAAAGACGTTACTGCAATCTGATGTACTAGTGGGGGTTTACCGATATTCACATACGTAGTGAAGTTACTATTAATACATTCCATAGTAATTGTATATTCATATATGCATTATTTAGTGTGTTATAGCTGTATTTATTTAGTGTGTTACATTACACTGGTTAACAATATGTACACCATCCTGTTATCATTACACAAACTGTCCAGTAAGTGTACTCTTCTGAAACGGCTGAGGAAGAGACATTGTGAATTTTAAAACGCAGATAGATTTTCTCGCTTCAACGAGCACACACTTTCTTTTTCGCTATGTTCGTCTCATACGGTTCTGATACTTAGTAAAAGCTTCAACTTACTCGATGGTTTGGCGTCTGGAACTCGAAAGAGCTGATAGCGGAACATTTCTGATGTTTTTTAATGGTTGATCACATTTTTAATTTCTCCGTCATTTTAGTACAAAGTTTTATCTGGTATTTGGCAATAATGATAATGTTGATCATATATCAATCACATTCACATACTCCCTTTGCTTAGTTAAGCACTCGTTCATTTCTTGCTTAAATGCATTTAAAATTATTTAAATATTTTATTTTTAATTACCATAAGGAATTACCACAACGACGCTTTCCAATGGAGTGCCAATAAGAGTTTTACCTTAGCCGGTGTGTAACGGTCACGTAGACCAGATATATTACGAAAGGACTAGCTATAGATCCCAGTCTTGTCATTTATAATTTTATTGTACTTGAATGGATAAGTGATCAACCATTTCTTTAAAATAATATTTCAGATGAGTACTTACATAAAGTACGGTTTTCTTATTGCTTCTCGAATGTAGTAGTCAAGCCCGCAATTTTGCACATTTAACTAACCAAGATCAAAAACGAATTTAAACATGTTTATTGACATCCTTTCTTTGGGTCTACCTACTCCACAAGTATAAACCTGCCGTTGCAGTTATTATGGAGATTACAGATCTAATAGAATAAATGTCTTGTTGTGATATGTCTTGTTTAATGATGTAGACGTAAGAAATGTGTTTTCATCTCGTAGGGTATGCAATAATCTAGTCGGGGAGGAGGAGAGAGTGCGCGAGCGGCGCGGCGGTCGGCTGCTAGTAGCGGCCGGCGCGGCGGCATCGCTCGAGTCAGTGTCATCGAGAGCCGGACCAGGGCAGACGTATGAACATTCCCCCGCACTCCCCGCGTTGTGCCACACGCTAACCGCGTGCTGTTTCTTTAGTGTGTGAGCTAATGTACCGGTTGTATTTAATAAAAGTGCTTCAATATTACGTTCCCCGTGTCTTCAATGTGAACCCCCGCACCTAAATCTCTATAGTAATCATGTAATAATGATTCGGTTTGGGTAAAGATGATTTTAAGAGGCAAGTATTGAAGCCTCTTCATACTTTGTACTTGGACTACTTCAGTACTTGCAATAACTTGATGTTTGAATTAAGTGCTTTTATTTTTACAATGGCCTCTCAAGGTAAATTTATGACGTATCCCTACGTGTGAGCCTATTCGAATTGAAGCACTGTAGCATAAATATATATAACAATATATATACAAGTGTCATTGCTAAACTGTTATTAGATCAATAAATTATCAAATTCTTTACTTACCTGTCTATGCATGTGATAGCATTGTAACTAATAGTCATTTTAACATTTACGATTGTTAATTCCTTGTCATACCATTATTTTAGTTAAGGTACCATAATAATAAAATGTATTTGTCGTGAGTAACATGTATAATTATTCTAATTTCAAGGTGACTTTCATCCCTCTGTTCTGTAGGTACACCTAGTCATGGGATATATATCATAGATTTACATAACCTAGGTACACATTATAAAGTACCTGGTACTATCAATTATATTTATTCACACATTGGCATACTTTTTAGCTTGCCACCAGGCGATAATAAACACATCTCACTGTTTAAGGTCTAGAATAACGGTTCGTAGCATATAATATGATGTTTTACCTGAAAATAAAACAATTATTATATGCGAAACCTTATTCTAGACCTATATTTAGAATCCTGCCTGGTGGACTTCTTTATCTTGTCCACCGAAAGTGAGATGCAATGTGAGGAGCGCGCCTGACAGTTCGGGCAAGCTCACCCCCCCTCCCCCGGCTCAAGTGGGGCGGAGCCGGATGGGAGGGAGACAAAAGAGGTCGTGACGTCGTTCCGGAAGTGATGTTATCTCACTGTTTAAGGTCTAGAATAAGGTTTCGCATATAATAATTGTTTTATTTTCAGGTAAAACATCATATTTTGATTTACCTTGAAGTTTCGGCAGGGTTAAACCTGCCGTGGTCTCTCGTGTCTACCGCCGAAAAGAAACGACCCGGTTTTGTCATAAAACTATATTATAGTCATTTAACAGTTAGTATGACTAGTTTTTATTTTATTTGTTAGTTGTTATTTTATACATTCTCTAATATATAATTCGGCGTTTTTAAAGATCTTGTTAGCTTGTCTTGAGGTCTTTTTCAAATATTTAAGCTAAGACCACGAGCAAAATAAAGTATTATTTGCTCCTGCATACTTATAAATAATTGAACAAATGTGAGTGAGTAACATTTTGTTAAAAACCAGGTATAGAGTTTTATATAAAAGGTACTAAAGTTATGCATCGGCTGGAGGAACTTGAATAAGATATGAAGAAGCCTTGGTTTGATAGGTACCTTCTAGGTAAGCATGTTCCATCTTCGGCTGCATCGTCACTATCCATCAGGTGAGATAGTGGTCAAATCTCTATATATAATATCTAGTTTAAATAAAATAGGACATGGTCGTGTACCGCGGCTTTTCCTGGGTTTATTAAATTAAAAAGTAGTCTAAATGTTTGTTTTCTCTTCACACTGTAACGTCTAAACGTATCTGAATGAAATTTGGAATATACATAGCTTATAATTAAAGGCTACGTTTTAACTTGATAAACGCGGGCAAAGCCGCAGGGTACGTGTAGTTATTTATATACATTACAGCATGAGCATCACACTGGCTCCCCATTCCGCCTGTTATCTGTCAGCACCTTTATCCAACCCTGCAGCGACTAATGACTTGGATTACCGAAAGTGATCAGCGCTTTGTTAATGGTTTATTGATGGATCGGACTCGCAATTAGCCAATCATTTCATTATAAGCCCTCCTGTAGATTAGCGCGCTCCATGCAGGATAGATGTCATTATGGGACAATCTGGAGAAATTGATGGTAACTGGGAGTCCCTAACAATGTTCTGATCAAGGTCCGGTGGAGAGTCAAGGGAACTCTTCACTGGCTTGCACGGCTCAACACGTCTGGGGTTGGCCTTGGCAAGCAAAGTCACCCGTGCAGTGGCCAGTATCCGGGCCTAGCGCTGGAGCAAGATAGTGACTGCTGCGCGAAGTTATCTTGCCCCAGCTCGTCGAGGGACTAATAATTGGGGGGTATTTAGTAGGTTCAAGCTTCAAGTTCAAGAAAAGGGTGGGGACTCCTCTTCACCCCAGGGAAGAACGGAAATTGCTAGGCATTTCCCTCCACAAATAAAAAAATGGTCTGAACAAGTGTATAGAACCTATGTTGACAATAATAACTCGAACGCTTTCCCCTACAATACTGAAAAATGGTGGGAAATCTTTAATTTTGCCCGGGATGATCATTTCGCCCTGCAATAAGCGAATTAATGACGGACGAGAAGGTATTTATGGAATTTCTTCATACACACTTAAGGGATCACAGCACTGCACGGTTAATATATTATTATTATAACTGTCTTTATTTCCTAAAACTAAAATATATACAGCAAATAACTAAGTTACCTATAGTTTCGACGACCCAGTTGGCGCAGTGGACAGGTGTCCGCCTTCTGCGCCGTGGGTCCTGGGTTCGATCCCCGGCAGGAGCACAAATTCCTTCCCAAGGGATATTTGTGCTTCTGGTTCTGGGTGTAATGTGTGTGTGATGTGAATGTTTCCGGCACCCACGATACAAGTCTTTGAACTTAGTGTGGGGCTGTGAGTGTGAAAGCGTTTGTTTGTATAAGACATCGAGCTTATAGATTACTCAAGTGCTCAAGCCCACTACCAGTGGGTATATAACTTGTGTCATAACTTTTATACTTTGAACTGCCCGTTTACTTGGTTGGGTGCGCGTTCGTATCGTCGGGTTCGATACCTGGCAGGGACACAAGTTTTCTCTTCAAAGAAAATTTGTGTTTCTGGTTCTTGTAGTGATCGTGTGTATGTAATGAATGTTTGCGGCACCTACGACACAAGGGGGCTGTAAGTGTTAAAGATTTTGTTAATTTGTCGTTTATAAGTAGGTATGTAAAATATTTAAAAATATCTTTGTAAACCTACCCACTAAGTTTGTCCTTTGTAACACATAAAAACAATCAATTGACGACCCAGTTGGCGGACAGGTGTCTGCCCTCTGCGCCTTGGGTCCTGGGTTCGATTCCCGGCAGCAGCACAAATTCCTTCCCAATGGATATTTGTGCTTCTCGTTCTGGGTGTAATGTGTGTGTGTGATGTGAATGTTTCCGGCACCCACGATACAAGTCTTTGAACTTAGTGTGGGGCTGTGAGTGTGAATGCGTTTGTTTGATAGTAAAAATAAATAAATATTAAAACATCAAAAAACAAGGGCGGAATAACAATGCGTACACTGCACGTGGTACCCCTTATGATTAACGTACGAGCTCTCACCAGAACCTGTAGAGAACACGATAATGATAAAATACACTTATCCATTTGTCAAATTGTCGTATACATTACTTAACAATGCCCAGAACCTTACTCAAACAGACTAAAACATCTGCGGTTACTTAAGTCAACCGGTAAATCGTTAGACCGTCTGTCTGTATCTGTTTTAGGTTTGTGGTAACTCGGTTATAAATGTCTAGCTTCTAGTATTTACGGCGAATCGACTGGTTTAGTTGGATGTATGTAAAGATTTTCAATATATAGTAAGTATATAGTGGCCTCGATTCTGATGTACACTCGCTAAATTAAATTTAATATATCCCTGTCTCTTACAAAATAGGAACACAAGACAGAGATAGCATACATTTAAGTGCTGTCAAGTTAGTCAGAACTTAGATGTCTATGCAAGCTTAGTCGAGTATGTAATTGGTGTTGACTAAAAACACGCGCCTTTCTGCTTCTGCTGTTCATATTATAATTGATGAACTAGCTTGACAGCACAAACATGTATGCTATCTGTCTTGTGTTTCTATTTTATAAGAGACAGGGATAGTTAAAATTTAATTTAGCGAGTGTACATAATAATCGGGGCCAATAAGTATAAACAGTATAGAGTATACAAAAAAACTCGTTTGTATTTTAAAATAAATGTACTAAGATAAGGAGCATCATTGTTCGGGAGTGGGGACTCGTGACGTCAAGTTAAACATGTGACGTCACGCGGAAATTCGACGCAGTACATCTTCGTCATATTTTGTTAAATAAGCAGGGGAAGCGGGTTCGATTCCCGGCGGGAACACAAGTTTACTCCCCAAGGAAAATTTGTGTTCCTGGTTATGGTTATGATTGTGTGAGATGTGAATGGTTCCGGCACCCACGATACAAGTCATCGAACTTAGTGTGGGGCTGTGAGTATGAAAGCGTTTATGTTTATGTTTTAAATATAATTTTTCAGAATTCTAGTCCATTTAGTCTGAGATGAGAACTATTAAATACTTTTAAAATAATAATTTTCGCATAATGAAAGTTAAGGAAGCGTCACATATATGGAATGTTTACCATTGTTGTATGTTTGTTTACAATAAGGCCCGAGTCCGGCTCGAAGATTATGTACGTGTACATAAAATATTATTGCTAGTTGTTCCCCGCGGCTTCGCAAAAAAAAACATTCCGTTCTAGAATTATTATCAAAAAACCCGGTGAGTAAAATATACGAGATTATTTTTTGTGAATTTTTCCGATAATTCTGTAGTTGTTCTTTTTGCGGTGGATATATTAATGTAACAAATCGAAGATACAAAGTTCTTTAGTTTAAGTTATTAGGTATTTTTGACGTTGTTGTGTCGCAAATGAAGTCGAGGGTACTAATAGTATATATATAAACATCCGGATGACCGGGCTCGGTTTTTTGTTTTTGGTAGAATGTGTTTGAATTTGTAGCCTCAGAAAGCTCCATCTAGTGTCGAGTAGAAACAGTTTTTTTACATCGGTCATGGCGTAATAGATGGCGCTCATAGTTTCTTAAACCCGGTTTTTCAAATGCAGTTTGGGAACCGAGTATTTCTCGGACCTGGAACGTTGATAAATCGATTCCTTGGGCCGAATAACCCCTAATCTGTTACTTTCATGAAAATCGTTGGAGCCGTTTCCGAGATCCAGATTACTCATATATATATATTTACAAGAATTGCTCGTTTAAAGGTATTAGACTTGGTTTAAGATTACTTGGTATGACGTTAACTTCAAAGCTCAATTTTGGTTCATATATTGAGTCTAAAGCCCAATTGGCCGCAAAAAAGCTCGGTGTCCTGGCAAAGGTGAGACGATACTTCACCCCTGAACAGTTGCTCAACCTATATTTTGCACAAGTCCGTTCGTGTATGGAGTATTGTTCTCATCTTTGGGATGGTTCCGCTAGATATCAAATTGAGGCACTAGAGACCATTGAGCGAAGAGCCAAAAGACTCATTAACAATGACCAGCTGTCAGATGCTAGACTTCAGAGCCTAGGACATCGACGCAGGATTGCGAGCCTCTCGGTATTTTATCGGATACATTTCGGAGAGTGTGGCTATGGAATTACACGATCTAGTTCCTCCATCCCCATTCCATCATAGAACCACCAGACAGACTGCATTGCGACACCGATACATGGTGGATATTCCTCAAATGCGCACGAAGCGTTTTGCTTCCACTTTCATGATGCGCACTGCAAAGGAGTGGAACTCCTTGCCAGAGTCTGTGTTCCCAGATAAGTACAATCTTGGAGTCTTCAAGTCGAGAGTGAATAGGTATTTTCTAGGCAAGCGTGCTCCATCGTCGACCGCATCGTCACTTAACATCAGGTGAGATAGTGGTCAAATGTTTGCCTATTACAGTTAAAAAAAATAAAAAAATAAGATGTATTCATCATTATATAACAGTGTTGTGCTATAAAAATGTGTCTCTAACTCACGACAATTGAGCATCGAAACGACATCTTCACTAGTGGTCAAATGCTAGTTGTTATCCTTATTCATGATCATCCTAATTGCGAACGAAGTCGCTGTACACAGCTAGTACAAAACAGTCGCTGTTCGTTACGGGTGGTCTGCTTAAAATAACAATAAAGGTAGTAAGAAGTTATTTTAAGCTGAGGTATGTCGTTTATGAAATTGTACGTAGACGCAGTCGCATCGAAAACAAAAGTAAAGCGAATTAGTCGGCGCCACGAACTTAAATAAATGTTCTTGATACACACAGACTCTAAGTTTGTAATATTCTGCCGTCATAAGGAAAAAAGACGTATCTACATTTTTGACAAAATTTAGTTACACACATTATCAGAATCAGGAAAAATAGACGACTAGTATTATTTTTTTATTTTAAAATATTTAAACACAACCTACTAAATCTTACTTTTAATTTAGACGCATCTGCTACAAGTCATGACATATTATAAATAGAAAAGACATTTCTGATTTATATAGCTCAATTATGTCAAAAAATTCCGTTACGTCTTTTTTACTTATGACGGCAGTATTTACTAAGATAATATAAACTTAGGAGTCTTATAGTCCCACTGTGCACTGTTTCAAAGACAAACAGCACAATAATGTATAACGAATGTATAGTAGTCAAATGTTTGCCTATATAGAATGCGCCACGACCTTAAATAAATTTAACGTTCTTGAGACACACGGACTCTTAGTTTGCAATGTTAACTTAAATAATTAAACTTAGGAGTCTCATAGTCCCACTGTTTCCAAGACAAACAGCACTAAATTATACTGCTACAATATTATATGTCGATAGTAAATTACCTCGTATTATCTCGTCAGCTTATAAACTCTTATAACAATAAATTAATTGATACAAAGATGTAGGTAACAAAATCACATTTTTATACGAGTTACATATTATTGTCTTGTAATTAGCAAAAAAAAAGGAATTTAATAAATACAATAAAAAAAAAATTAAAGCAAAAAATTAAAAAAAAAATTTCATTCACTGAAATTTTTTTGTGCATGATAGGCAAGCATTTGACCATCATCTCACTCGATGATAACTCCTATTAACAATAAGAGTATTTAAGACTATTAACTCGAGAAGCGAAACGCTTATGTGGTTGAAATATCAATGAATGACGTTTTATTGTTTATCTTAAGGTAAAAAGGGTAGGTATGAGGAATTTATTCATATAACTCCTGTGCACAGAACTCTAAAATGTAAAACGATAGAACACCGATAGGTTCTTTTTTATGTTCGATAAGCAAGCATTTTACCACAATCTCACATGATGGAAATCGATGATGCAGCCGAAGATGTAAGTACGTTACTTGTCTAGAAGATTCTTATTCGCGTTAGACTTGAAGACTACCAGATTATACCGTTCGGAAAACGAAGTCGCGGGCAATGAGTTCAACTACTTTATGGATGATAAACATAGAAGATACAGAACCATATACCCATAGAACACCGACATAGCCCGGCGGGTTAGCAAGTTGAAGTGGCAATGGGCAGGGCACATAGTACGTAGAACGGATGGCCGATGGGGCCGAAAAGTTCTAGAATGGAGGCCACGGACTGGCAAGCGCAGTGTCGGAAGACCGCCCACAAGGTGGTCGGACGACATAGAGAAGGTCGCAGGAAGACGCTGGATGCAGGCCGCTAACAACCGTTCATTTTGGAGATCTTTGGGGGAGGCCTATATCCAGCAGTGGACTTCTTGCGGCTGAGATGATGATGATGATGATGATGAAACATAGAAGCAAAACGCTTCAAGCAAACTGGAGGTATGTCAACTATAAATGGTGACGTTTGGTGGTTTGATGTAATATGGTAAAAAGGGCATGGAGGAATTAACTCAAGTAATTCCTGTGCACACAAAATGTAAACAATAGAATACCGATAGGTTTTTATTGGAGATAGGCAAACTTTGACCACCATCTCACCTGATGGTAAGTGACGATGTGGTCGAAGATGAAGCAAGCTAGCCTAGAAGATACTTATTCACTTGTGACTTGAAGACTCCTTGAGAGATATTGTACTCATCAGGAAACACCAACTTAGGCGAGGAGTTCCATTCCTTTCGGATTTTGCCACGTTACGTCGATGATAGAGACTTTCCGACCTGAACTCGACTAGATCTATATATTTATCGACATGTCGGCATGCTCAACTAAGTATCCGTGTGTCACAGTACTATATTTATTCCAGACTCAGACAGATCTATTGTTTCACAGTCCGTAGTACATTCCTGGTATACAAGTAGTATTTTTAGAATAACACATGGTTCACTCCTCGTTTTTCGTTCGCTGATTTATACGTATTGAGATTTTAGCATGTTTTAGGTGCATTTTCTTGTATTGACTTTTTTTTTTTATTTGTGACAGGCTAGTGTTTGACCACTATCTCACCTGATGGTAAGTGACGATGTGATCGAAGCTGGTAAACACACTAGACCTGGAATACGCAGGCTCTCAAGGATAACTGCCGGAACACCGTATTTGGCTTGGCGGCAGACTTTCAACTTGATGGTGGTAAGCTACTTTGGTAGCAAGCCAGGCGAGCAACTCACAAAATGCTCTACCACCTCTGTAAATGCTCTACCATTTGATTGAGTTTACAGATATTTTTGGCCAACTCTACGTTTCACTAACCACGGTCAAAAGAGGTCCTTTTGTATGTTAGCAATTATAATATTATAACTAAATTTTTTAATTCATATAGCATGATTGCGTTCCTATTCGGTTTGTTTGAATAGAGTAAAATAATAGTTGAAACGCAAACAAAGCTTAAAAAAAACGACTTCACCGCTTTATCTGCGGACCCCTTGACCAGATTAAATAAATAAAATACGCAATATTAAAAATAACTCCAAAGCTACTGGTTAGATCTTGATCAAATTTAAATAGGACCTGGGAAGCACCAACTTTCAAATAAAAAATAATCATCAATATCGGTTCCCAACGAAAGAAGTTATGATGTAACTTTTGAAGTCGGTTATACGAGAACATCGTCAAAGTAGTCCACAAAATAGGCATTATTGACGATTTTTCAAGAACTACTGATTAGATCTTGATCAAATTTAAATGGGACCAATTAGAAAGCAACATCAATCAATACTTATATATATAACCGACTTCAAAAGTTACATCATAACTTCTTTCGATGTGAACCGATTTTGATGATTTTTTTTTATTTGAAAGCTGGTGCTTTTCCTGTGGTCCCATTGAAATTTGATCAAGATCTGATTTGATCATGATCTGGTTTTTGAGTTATAGTCAATAATGCGTGTTAAATACATTACACCTGATCAAGGTTCCGAAGATAGAGCTGTGAAGTCGGTTTTTTAAGCTTTGCTTGTGTTTAATTATTTGTGAACTCGGCAAGAAAGCCCTAGTTTATAAAGCTGAATTACTTGCAATTCCACTATTTACGAACATAAATAAATATTAGCTAATATGAACACACTTTTCTACGAACATCAAAGGAATAGAGCAAATACTCATAATATTTGTATATAATTTTGTTTTGCTTGTTTGGACAACCGCTGTGTATTCAGTGTTGAGTTAATGCATTTATCTATCCTCCACACAAAATGAATAAACTAATTAATATTAAAATCCTAAGTGGGTAAAATTTAACTTACTTTTTTATCCTACACTTTTATTGTTAATAAAACCTCTTACGCGATTTTATAATAAAAACTTTGTAATAGCTTTTCAAACGCTTTCATTCTCACAGCCCCATACTAAGTTCGATGACTTGTGTCGCAGGTGCCGGAAACACATCACACACACAATCACAACCAGAACCTTTTTTGAGAGGTGGTAGAGCATTTTGTGAGTTGCTCGCCTGGCTTGCTACCAAAGTAGCTTACCACCATCAAGTTGAAAGTCTGCCGCCAAGCCAAATACGGTGTTCCGGCAGTTATCCTTGAGAGCCTGCGTATTCCAGGTCTAGTGTGTTTACCAGCTTCGATCACATCGTCACTTACCATCAGGTGAGATAGTGGTCAAACACGAGCCTGTCAAAAAAAAAAAAAAAAAACCAGAAACACAAATTTTCCATGGCGAGAAAACTTGTATTCCGTCCGGAAATCGAACCCCATATCCTTGCTTAGAAGGCAAACGCCACCCAACTAAGCCAGCGGGCAGTTTATTACAAGCTTAATGAAAATTTAAGTGACAATGGTTGTTAAATACCTTTAAATCGTTGTAGATCTAAATATTTAATCGAAATTAAAAGAAACCTAATTTTTTTTTTTTATTTACTTATTCAATGATACCCCACTCAACACAGTTATTTTTTTTATTTACCACAATGTGGCGTTGGCTATCACCATTTTAGTTAAAAGTCTTTAATGATACTCGCATGATTAGGATATTGTTGATTTAATTTAAATAGCCCTAGCCATGCTAGGCAGAGCTATAGTGATAAATTAAGAAAGCAAAAAAATGATATTTAGGCCCTGATCGCAATTTTTCTATCGACTTCACCAAAAAGGAGGAGGTACACAATTCGACTGGTTTTTTTTTTTAATGTGTGTGCTACTTCATATCTTCGTTCCACGTGAACCGATTTTTTTTTGTTTGAAAGATGTTGCTTTCCCATTGGTCCCATTTAAATTTAATCAAGATCTGATCAGTTGCTCTTGAAATATCTTCAATAATGCGTGTTTAGTACCTACATGTAATCTGATCAATTCCGAAGATAAAGCGGTGAAGTCGGTTTTTTAAGCTTTGTTTAATTATATTGATAAAGCGCTAGCCATGCTAGGTTGAACTATAGTGATAAATTTAGAAACGAAAAAATATATGACGACCCAGTTGGCGCAGTGGACAAGTGTCCGCTCTCTGCGCCGTGGGTCCTGGGTTCGATTCCCGGCAGGAGCACAGATTCCTTCCCCAAGGGAAATTTGTGTTTCTGGTTCTGGTTGTGATTGTGTGTGTGATGTGTATGTTTCCGGCACCCACGACACAAGTCTTTGGAACTTAGTGTGGGGCTGTGAGTGTGAAAGCGTTTATGTTTATGTTATATATTTAGGACATGATTGATATTTGTTGTATTACTAATAATATTACTTAATAATTATTATACAATACAATACAATACAAAAACTCTTTATTGACACCAAAAGATAAATACAACTTACAGAGAAACTTATAAAGATAGGTACAATGGGCGGTCTTATCGCTAAGAGCGATCTCTTCCAGACAACCTTTGGATGGAAATATAAACGAAAAGACAATGTAGGGATGGTGGTGCGATAAAATGAATGAAATAGATTAAAAACAATAGAAATACATTGTTTAAACTACATAAACAATACATACCAATAATAATATCAGAATATACTCACATATAATAAATAAATATTTACATATAAGTACTTATAATACATATTATTTAACATATATAATTCACACACATATTATAGTAGCGTTTACAGATTGGATAAATAAAAGTTTTTGACTTGAGATTTAAATGACTCTTGAGTTTGCGCGCGTTTGACATTCACAGGCAGAGCATTCCAAAGCCGCACGGCTTCTATGGTGAAAGAAGAATAAGAAGCTCGTGCTGTGCGCTGGCATTTTGAGACGCAAGTTTTCCGATGACCTTAGCAACAGGGAATTGGAGGAGTCGAAGAACTTGAAGTTTTCTTTCAGATATGAAGGAGTGAAGGGATTAAAAAGAATGTTATAAAGAAGAGAAAGTAAATAAGTATTCCGACGTTGCCGTATAGGGAGCCACTTGAGCTTTGAGCGAAACTCGGAGACATGGTCATATTTCCGGAGGCCGTAAAGAAACCGAATACAAAAATTTTGTAATCGCTCTAGTTTATTTAGCTGTTCTTGAGTGAGATCTAGGTAGCTGGCGTCGGCATAATCAAGAATAGGGAGCAAAAGAGATTGAGCAAGCGCAGCTTTAGTAGCAGTGGGTAAAAAGTTACGTAGCCTGTTAAGTGAGGCAGCAGATGCAAACATTTTGCGACTCACAGACTGCAGCTGCGGGCCCCATGTAAAATTGCTGTCGAAGATAATACCAAGATTTTTGACTTGCTTACTGTATGGTATTGTAACATTATCAAATATAACTTTTGGCAGTCGGTTAAAGTCAAGTTTAGCCAACAGTCTAGATTATATTTCTCATCGAAAGTTTATTGTTTATATTAATATATGACTGTATACCAGTTTATATTATTATATTGTATGCTGACATTAATTATTATTTATTAGAAATTATTTGACTTATAAATTGTCATTTAACCAATTATTTGATTATTGATTATAGGACAAATCGATTGATGTAAGAATCTTTACAGTCTCTAAGCGCCATAAAAGACAGAAACATAACTACAGACTTTTTTTTATAGATTTTTTTTTAACTTTATTGGCTAGGTAACATGTGTATTAACGTATGTAGGATATCTATTATCGAAATAGGCTCATCGCCTGTGCTTCAGTGTACAGCCCTGCCCCTCCCCCAAATATAGACCTCTAAAGACTAGCCTCCATGAGCAACACCATTTAGCAATTGCTACGATAAGAACCGTAGTAACACATAACTTACATAATTTGTCTTCAATGGAGAATTAACATATATATAGGTACATAACATAATCATTTTCACACTCACAGCCCCACACTAAGTTCGGTGACTCGTGTCGTAGGTGCCTGAAACATTCACATCACACACATAATCACAATCAGAAACAAAAACTTCCCTTGGGGAGAAAGCTTGAATCGAACCCGATACCCCTGCTTAGAGGGCAAACGCGCACTTAACTGAGCTAACAGGCAATTCAATAAATATGGTAATGAGTTGATAAAGAAGTATTTTACTCTGAATTGTCCATTTGTTTTTTAATAGAAATATTAAAACATATTATTTATGTTGATCAGCAGATTTACCTTTCACCAAATTTTAAACAGAGGTAAATCACCAAATAAATCCGTAAACAAGGAAGTGATAAATAACCTCCACTACTCCTCCCAATTGAAATTGATTCACAAAGTCCGAGGCCCGTTATCGGAAACTTTCTCCAGCTCGAGGCACAGATTAGACAAGCGTTAGCTCGCGTTGGGGCAGGGAAGGATCAAGGGTTTCTCCTCCTCTGTAATGGGGCCACTGGTGATTCAGGGGACTCTCCACCGACTTACACGGCCCCACCCATCTAGAGGGTGCCCTTGGTGAGCAAGGTCTTTAATGGGCGCAGTGGCCCAAGATGTATCCGGGACTACCCCCGGGGCAAGATAGTGACTGCTAGCGTGACCTTATCTTGCCCCACCCCGGCGGACTTCTCACGGAAAGGTTTTTAGTTGGTCCGAGCCACACAAACACCTTTTCTTCACCCCTAGGAAGGAAAATAAGTGCTAGGCATTTTAAGAAAAAAGGGACGCGTTTCCTATGTAACAAAAAAAAATCATATTTTCCAGTCAACTTAGTTTTAGATGTTTTTTTGCTTATGAGAGTAAGTATTGATAGTGCCTTCTTAGTTCCATATAATCTTTATAAAAACCGAATGAAACAAATGCGCCGATGAGTTTCTTCCCAGGTTCTTCTCGAGATGGCTGTAATTTTGCGAATCTGGCAGTAGAATCTTCATGAGTGCCGCTTTAGGGCCCATGTGAATAAACGATTTTGATTTTGATTTGAACGTCGGTTTAATAATTAAAATAATATGTTTAGAACAATAACATATGAATCAGTATTCAAAGTAATTTAGCAATTTTTTTCAATAAGTATTGAAACATTTAATTTAGTATTTTAACGAATTTTGCTAAAAAATTAAAACAAAACCCGTTGGTGACAATATCTACGGATCCATTGTTCTTTCTTGATTGAAAAAAACAATTTCCCCCCTTTTACTAATCCCTTGCTCCGTCCCAAACTGAGTGGGATAACAAATGATTCCTGATATTAAACAAGCACCCTCATTGATTTAGCTATCGCTGCCTTGATTTATACGGCTTGTTTTACTGGAGGACCTTAAAGTGGCTACTTTGGGGAAGTGGGCTGTTACCAACTTGAGTTTTTGGGGAAAACTTCGTCTGAATAAATATTATTTTGAGATAGTTTAACTTGACGCAGTATTCGTTAATTTTGATATTTAAAGGTCATAGTAAACCTTATGACTAAAACTTCTTTAATAATCCAGTTATTTAGATCTTATGTAATTTGAAATATTATTGATACAATATTAGTAATTTATTAATGATATATGTAAAGTTAAATAGTTAAGAGTTAGATAGATGAGTTTCATAACTCTAATCTATCTAACTATTTATTATCTGATGTAACTATACCTTTATATTTTATAATAGTTGTTGAAAGTAGCGTCATAGAAACTATAACTATCAAGAACATAATTTATAAACTCAACTCTTCTTTCACACTTAAAGTCATATCATATCACAAAATTTTTATTATATTATGAACATAACAATTGTACGTGCATACATAAATGCCAGCCCCACACTAAGTTCGATGACTTATCGTGGGATCATTCCATCATACATACAGTAAAATTATACCCAGAATCAGAAACACCTACGCTAAAGCAAATTTCCCTTCCATGTAGCTAACGTAACTTATATTGTCACTAGCCGTGCGCCGCAGCTTCGCCCGCTATTATCAAGTTAAAAAGTAGCCTATGTGTTAATCTTAGGTATAATCTATGTACATTCCAAATTTCATCCGAATCCGTCCAGCCGTTAAAGCGTGACGAGGGAACAAACATACTTACACACAAACTTTCGGTTTTATAATATTAGTAGGATTTAATTTGGTTATTGGAAATATCGGCACTAGAAACTTAAAAAACACATATTTTTAATTTAAATATTTAATTCTGATGCGTTTATTTTGTAACGACGAAAAAATACGGTCATATTAATTATTAAAATTAAAAAAATTATTAAAAGCGTACAACTTTCCAAAATACTAAACTTCAGACGAAAATCTCATTACACACCCAAATAATTGAAAATGAAACTTGTTTAGAAATTAATAAAACTAATCAAAACTTAGCCGAAGTTTCCGGCCCATAAATAATTGTTAAGAAACAAAGTTGCCAGCTATCGGAATAATCGAGCGATTCTGGCTTCCTTAGGAACTGGCAATTCAATTACTTAGGAAATACATAAATCTAACGGGTGATGCTCTAATACTGTTCGGTTGTTGGTTAGCGGTGCTCCAGTTATTGTTAAGGTGCATTTACATCAGCTCAGTAAAACCTAAAACTAGTGGATCTGCGAGTTGAAGGTCTCGCGTATTTTTCAAAATGGCTGAAATACGATTACGTTTTCAACCCCCACATCCGCCATTTTGAATAATTTCCAAACATTAAATCGACACTAAAATTCTATATAATTATCAAATTTGCTCACAAAATTGCTCGAGAATCGGTTAATAAATGCGACCAGTAGAGGAGAAAATCCGGAAATCCGGACATACGAAAGCATTATTGCCCAAGCTGAAACGAAGACGCTTCGCTTGCCCTTCGCGCTCGCTCATTCAACTACATAAAATTTACCAACCCGCATGATCAGTCATTATTTCTCAAAAGAAAAAATACACCTTCATATAAATTACTAATCTCTTAGAGAAAAAAAGTATTTAATAAATACATTATATAATATTATTATTGCAACTCGTCGACTATGCAAAGATACCCTGTGTTACGGTTTCTACAATAATGTCTCGAAGTTTGGCATGTAGGTAGGTGGGTTTACTTGGAAGGGATACTAGGTTTAAGATTATGAGAGACAAACCACGAATCTACCTGATCAGTATTGCACTATTCTTGATATTATGTTTTTACAGACGTTTGAAACTTCGTTATCTCGAAAGAATAAACACTATAGATCCTAAATCATCCACAGGCTGTAAGTAAAAATAGTTCAACAAAAAATAAAGCCGAAAAATATTGCTAGACACATTTTATGAGAGAGCCTTCCTCAAAATCCAATAAACGTCGAATGTGAACACATTACCGGGTATAGAACAAGCAAATACCTACTGAAGTCTCGTAGTAGGTCGTGTTACTTTGGCGACTCACGGAGAACTGTCGGCGGTTGAAAATGATGCCTATATGATATTTCTATATTTATATATCAGATTTGCCTCTTAAGAGATGCATATTTGATATATAAATTTAATTTAATATCTTGCAAAAAATAACCTTGCTGGATTTTTCTGCCCCTAAAATATAATGAGTCATTTTATAAGTTTGAACGAAGCCTTTGTCTGTCTTTTAATCGAAATCATACGAAACAAAATAAAACTAAAAGAAGCGAAATTAAATGAAACAAAACGAAATAAATTAAAATGAAATGAAATTAAAATGTAATATTATTGTCCTTAGTAAACCAAATTAATATCTATTTATCCAGTATGGCCTCGGCATGATGCATTGGGTCAAATTTTAGACAAAAAGTATACAATTAAACGTGAGCTCAAAATGTATATTTGCCAATATTGTGGTAATCTTTCAGTAGTGTACAACATGTATTTCTCTTCAAATTGATATTGTGGTTTTTGCCACGGTGAGTAGACACTTGGTTAGTAAGTGGTACCGAAAAAAATAAATCGATACTTTTGCTACAATATCTTGTTCTATGTGTAAAACATTATTATACATAATATTGAATTGTAAAATTCGAATAAATGAAATCTGGTGCAAAGAAAATTCCGCTTATATGGCAGACCAAAACCCAGGGTTCAAACCCAGAATTTTTTGGAATAAAAGTCTTTTGGTAATTTAGTTTTTTTTTATACTTGGTAGGCAAGCATTTGACCGCTATCTCACCTGATGGAAAGCGACGATGCGGCCAAAGATGGAACATGCTTGCCTAGAAGGTACCTATTCACTCTAGACTTGAAGACACCCAGATTATACTGTTCAGGGAATAAAGACGCAGGCAATGAGTTCCACTTATTCGCTGTATGGATGATGAATGTAGCAAAACGCTTTGAACGAACTGGAGGTATGTCAACCGTAAATGGATGACGTTTGACAGTTTGTCTTGTTGTTTGATGGTAAAAAAGGCATGGAGGAATTATATCATGTAATTCCTGGGCACACTTTCCAAAATGTAAGCGATAGAATACCGATAGGCTTGCTACCTTACGTCGGTGACCAAGACTTTGCTGTTTTGATTCAACAAGCTTACTATCGCCAATGAGTCTTTTGGCTCGCCGGTCAATAGACTCAAGAGCTTCTAGCTGGTACTTAGCGGATCCATCCCAAAGGTGGCCGCAGTACTCCATACACGATCGGACTTGAGCTTGATATACAATTAGACGCTGCGCCGGTGTGAAGTACTGCCTGACCTTAGCAAGGATACCCAGCTTCTTAGCGGCCAGTTGAGTTCTGGCTACGATATAAGTGCCAAAGTTGAGATAAAGTAACGCCAAATAGCTCAAGCTTGTTAGCTACCGGTATTGGCACATCTTGACAAATGAAAAAAAAAAATAGGGTTATAATTGGACCCTGGATTACGACCTTATTACTCAATTATAAACCTTAAGTTCAAAATTTATAAATATTATTTGCTTATTTTATCAGCTCGCAAGAAGTCCCGTATGTTTCCAGCACCTACACTAGGCGTTATCTAGGCTTGGGAGATGGTATCCGCAGATAGCTTACACTGGAGCTTAAGCCCTGATACCTGCAGTGTGACCACACTGTGTTTAAAACGTGGACAAATCTTATATTACGCGGTGACACGGCATCTTTTATACCTTGTTAGAGAAGCAAACAAGCAAACAGCAATATTAATAAAGAAGCTTACCATATTTGCCATCACAGAAAATAATAATATATTATCAAGCATTTTAAGTTCTAAAGTTACAGTCACGTCAAAACGGCCGAATGAATTTAATTAATGAAAGATGTTTAATACAACATGAATGTTTAATGCTCCTACTTGACATTTATCAATTTTTTTTTACAATTGGACATAGGTGTCTTGGTGCTCCTATCAGTAGGAGTATTTAGTAGGAGCTGGAGGAAGAAGCGGTATCGAGATTATCCTCTTATACATACGAAAGAAAGATTTTTTTTAAAGAATTATCATCATCAACAGCTACTATCTAAGGGTCAATTGCCTATACTTCCCAAACAACTAAAACTACATACATCTATACAGCAAAGACATAAGTTACCTACAAGGAACGGAGTTTTAGACCTAGATTTATATAATAATAATAATAAAAATGTAAAATAAAAGAATTAAAATATGCGCCGCCGGGTTTCTTGCCAGGTTATTCTCTAAATGGCTGTAATTTTGCAAATCCGGTAGTAGTGTCATTAACTTTTATGAGTGCCTCTTTAGGGCCCATGTAAATAATTGATTAATTTGATCATATACGAAACAAAGACTTTTTAGAATTATTAATCATCAACAATCTAAGGAATATTAGTTTCATTTATTTCTGAAACCTAAAACTATAAACATATAAAATAGATGATTATCGTTTTAGTTTAGTCATGACAATGACTTAGGTTATTGATATTGATGAATAGACATAAGTGTCGATATAAAAGGCACTGAGCATATAAGAACTCAAGTGATCAAGCCACTTCCAGTAGGTAAAGGAAGATTATACTTGGATTGTTTAGGTTTTACTAAAAGTATGGTAGTAGTTCTTCCACTTGGCCTCTGATGTCGTGGTGGGTATCTGGCCTTCTGGGTTGTCCAGTGTGCCTAAGCTGGGCGCTGGGAGCAGCTACTCCCAGGAAGTGTGTCGAGCACGTCAGTGGTGGCCGTCGCGCTCTGGTGTGGTCCGGTTTCTTGCAGGGACTGACCCGAGCTGGGCGTTGGCCATCTTGCTCCAGGCCGTTCCCTTGTATGTATGATACATTGCTTAGTCCCACCAGGCCAGATACCCACCACGGCAACAGAGGCCAAGTAGAAGGACTACTACTACTAAAAGTATGGTCACCGTAGGTTTAGTTATTGCGTGTGTCAGCGCCATTCCCCGCTCAGGGGCACTCCACGCGCTCCACACCCGGATCCGCGCATATTCAAGGCACGCTGATGTTACGTCACAACCAGAAGCTAATCCGTTACAGGAATTTTCATTGAGCTACATAATTGGAAAAACGAAGGAGAAAATTATCGCTTTGAGCGGGACTAAACTTTCGGTATTTGTATTACACGTTCCTTTATAAATCTCTGCTGTACAAGCTGTCGGGTTCAGGTGGTACCAGTCGATATTTCAATATTTCACTAAAATCATAGATTTTAATTCCGCTTCCACTTACTTACTTGACTTATCTAATAGACTAGTGGGTCTATACGACAAGTAAGTAAGCTTCCCGCTTCTTATAGATATAGTAGGCCTCCTTTTAGATTTTGTTTTTTTATAACCTTAATATACAAAGCGCCAGAGGCGCGCGGACCGAGAAAAAAAGATAAAATGTATGGTGCATAAGGTTCTGGATATATGAAGCGTCCAAGGCGCGCGGCTGAGCGGCGGGCGCGCCTGCGTCGTTTTGTTTAGTGTAACAACATATAATAAGCAGACAGGGCGCGCGTACATATAACACGTATACTATTTTAGCTGGATGTGCGTTCGCTTTTTAAGCAGGCTATCGAGTTTGATACCCGGTGAAACTCAAGTTTTCTCTCCAAGGGAAACTTGTGTTTCTGGATCTGGGTGTAATAGTGTGTGTGATAACATTAAATTGGTAGGAATATTATATTTTTACACAGAATGCGTCACCCCAAGGGTTACGACTGAAAATCAGCGCTGGTGAGTATTCCCTAGCATCATGCTGAGTGCAGACCTATTCCGACTGTACAGTACACGGTACCAATATAAATCGCATTGTGACATAGCTATATAGTTGATATTACAACACACGAAGCGCACAAATACGCACGAGGCGATTCGCTTCCACATTTATTATGCGCCGCTAAGGAATGGAATTCCTTGCCTGAGCCTGTGTTTTCCGATAAGTATAATGCATCACGAGTGAACAGGTATCTTCTAGGCAAACATGCTCCATCGTCGATCGCATCATCACTTACCATCAAGTGAGATAGTGGTCAAATGTTTTCTTATGCTTATTAAATTATAAATATATTAAAAATACACTTTGTACAATGTCTTTTTTGTGTTAAGTGTAAGAAGGTTTTCTTGTAGCCAGTTATTGATTAATATCATGCCTTGCTCGGCTGAGTTACTTGCTTCAGACCAAGTGCGTCCACGAAAAATTTATACGGTATCGTCAGCGTAGCACAATAAATCATTTTTATATCAAGCATTTTTAAATGGGACGTCGTAAATATCGTTAGTGTATAGCAGAAATAGTGTGGATCCGAGGATACTGCCCTGCGGTACACCGAATTTAATAGATTTATGTTGCGTGATATCTCCACCAATTATGAATCGATTTAAATGTATTTTTTTGTTAGGTAGAGTATACTTCAGAGGTGGTCCCATTTGATTTTTATCGAAATTGGTCATCGAAATATACTCGATAAAGTCTTATTTTAAGCTTTGTTTGCTTATTAATTAATTTGTAACTACAGACATTCCGCTTATTTCTCTTTACTTCTTCCATATTTTAAGGCCCATATAGCCAAAGCTCTTATTCCAAATTAAATCGCGCTACGTAATCAATTACTTCTCGGAGTGGACGAAATAAATCCAGTTTTTCCGGTATTTTCGGTATTATACTGTTAATTCCGCCAATCTGCCCTTCTGATAAGTGTTTGTTATGTAGATTGGGGAAAATTAGATATTTTGAATGATTTTTTTTACTCCAATAATATAACTCTAATATTATAAATGCGAAAGTTTGTGTGTAAAAGTGTTAGTGTGTATGTTTGTTTTTTCTTTATGCTGCACGCGCAGTCTGAAAGGATGCAGATGTATTGGATTGTACACTTACTTATTTACTTTATGCCCGATAGACGAGCATTCGACCACAATCTCTCCTGATGGATAGTGATGATGCGGCCAAAGATGTAGCATGCTTGCCTAGAAGATAAACCCATACTTTATAAACGTGGGCGAAGCCGTGGTGCATGGCTAGTATTGAAAAAAATTTTTACAAGCACCTTCCATTCTACGTTCCATTCATTTGCGTTTTAATATGAAACAATCGTTTAAATTATTCGTTATTAATACCGTAAAAATAACGTATACACATACACAAAAATGCCACACAAAAACTTATATCATTGGGGCCGAAACATCTACAAAACACACACAATCATACCCAGAACCAAAAGCTTAAATTTCCTTTGGGTAGGAAAATTGTTTTCCTGCCGGGAATCGAACCCAGAATCCACTGCGCAGAGGGCAGATACTTGCCCATTCCATCATATCATATCATACTTGCCCTTCCTAAACGCATTTATAATAAAGTATTATAATGTAAACCAGTACATACTCACTATGACTTTATAATACTGCAGACTTATTCAAGAAAATTGCGGAAATCATATAATATTCATCTATTTATATAATATTCATATTCATATTCATCTATTTATTGCAATCTATAATAATAGTAATATACAGGTGTTTTTTAAGAGTACAGTTCTATATAGACCCTGTAAGGGGCACCGCAATAATCTTAGAAGAGAGGAAGACTGCTAGGTTTTGTTGACAGATAAAAAATAAACACAAAACATACTACACAAGAAATATTATAAATAATATCTGTGTTAATTTCATTATAGTATTATTCGATTTAATATTATCATAGAAAATATGTATTATTATTACTATTAGATTGATGTAAAAAAAAAAAAAAGAAAATAAAAATAAAATATTATAAATAAGTATGTAAATTTTTTGACATAATTTATCATTTAGATATTCGTCAATTGAGTAATATGTTTTTAATGTCAATAGTTCTTTTAATTGTTTTGAAAATATTTTATAATTTCTTTCATTTTTAATTATTTCCGGTAACTTATTATACATTTTTATAGACATGACAAAAGGAATATTGCATAAATTACTCTACTTCTTGAAATATTGTTTGCCCTGAGAGACGAAACATAGCGCATAATAAGCGCACTGACTTTATTAAGACCTGCATGCAGCGTGTATACCTATGTGTACTATAGCAAACAATTTGAATTTGAAGGTGTTATTGTCGGAAAAACATTCTCCGAACATGTTTCGGACATATACGACGTCCTTCTTCAGAGATCTGCTTTTACAGATCGCTCTACGCCCGTGAAGCTTCAAGCAAATCAATGTTTAAGCAGTTCGTGCAGCTTTTAAACGCAATGCATATCCCAGGCGTTATCGAATTATTAGACTACTTAAACTTTTACGTCACGTTTTTCCTTATTCATACGCAAACATTCCGATATTCATCTCTAACTTATTTGGCAGAGGCAGTCAAAAAAGGCACAGTATAGTAGTCAAATGTTTGCCTATATAATAATATGTAGAATGCGCCACGACCATAAATAAATTTAACGTTCTTGACACACACGGACTCTTAGTTTGCAATGTTAACTTAGATAACTAAACTTAGGAGTCTCATAGTCCCACTGTTTCCAAGACAAACAGCACTAAATTATACTGCTACAATGGTGCTAATTCTGTTGAGCACCGAACTAACCTAAACTTAACTAAAAATAAACTAATTTTAGTCAAAGAATAGCTAAACCCTATTCTGATTTTACGTTGAACTTAATTTAAAAGTTGAAATGACAGGACTCTTTCAAGTATAAGATCACATTAAAAATAATCCAGACCTTTTTCATACAGACTAATTTGAGTTTAAAATTTCTATTTTTAGTCTTAATTTGACGTAAAACATGTACATCAGAATAAGAATTTGGTCATTTTCACTAAATAGAGTAACTAAACTAACTTAGTCCTGTCAAACTTAATTTTAGTCTAATCTTGCATTTTCTGAATATGTTTTGGACTAAAGCAGGACTAAAACTAATTTTAGGCTAGTTTAGTCTAATTCTGGACAACAGAATCGGCACCAATATTATATGTCGATAGTAAATTACCTCGTATTATCTCGTCAGCTTATAAACTCTTATAACAATAAATTAATTGATACAAAGATGTAGGTAACAAAATCTAATTTTTTTACGAGTTACATATTGTCTTGTAATTAGCAAAAAAAAAGGATGTAATAAATACAATAAAAAAAATTAAAGCAAAGAATTAAAAAAAAAATTTCATTCACTGAAATTTTTTTGTGCATGATTGGCAAACATTTGACCACCATCTCACTTGATGATAACTCCTATTAACAATAAGAGTATTAAAGACTTAACTCGAGAAGGGAAACGCTTATGTGGTTGAAATATCAATGGATGATGTTTTATAGTTTATCTTAAGGTAAAAAGGGTATGAGGAATTTTTTCATGTAACTCCTGTGCACAGAACTCTAAAATGTAAAACGATAGAATGCCGATAGGTTCTTTTTTATGTTCGTTAAGCAAGTATTTTACCATAATCTCACCTGATGGAAATCAATGATGCAGCCGAAGATGTAAGTACGTTACTTGTCTAGAAGATACTTATTCGCGTTAGACTTGAAGACTACCAGATTATGCTGTTCGGAAAACGAAGTCGCCGGCAATGAGTTCAACTACTTTATGGATGATAAACATAGAAGCAAAACGCTTCAAGCAAACTGGAGGTATGTCAACTATAAATGGTGACGTTTGGTAGTTTGATGAAATATGGTAAAAAGGGCATGGAGGAATTAACTCAAGTAATTCCTGTGCACACAAAATATAAACGATAGAATACCGATAGGTTTTTATTGGAGATAGGCAAACTTTGACCACCATCTCACCTGATGGTAAGTGACGATGTGGTCGAAGATGAAGCAAGCTAGCCTAGAAGATACTTATTCACTTGTGACTTGAAGACTCCTTGAGAGATATTGTACTCATCAGGAAACACCAACTTAGGCGAGGAGTTCCATTCCTTTCGGAGTTAGCCACGTTACGTCGGTGATAGAGACTTTCCGACCTGGACTTGACTACCTCACTATATTTATCGACATGTCTGCATGCTGAACTAAGTATCCGTGTGTCACAGTACTATATTTATTCCAGACTCAGACAGATCTATTGTTTCACAGTCCGTAGTACATTCCTGGTATACAAGTAGTATTTTTAGAATAACACATGGTTCACTCCTCGTTTTTCGTTCGCTGATTTATACGTATTGAGATTTTAGCATGTTTTAGGTGCATTTTCTTGTATTGACTTTTTTTTTTTATTTGTGACAGGCTAGTGTTTGACCACTATCTCACCTGATGGTAAGTGACGATGTGATCGAAGCTGGTAAACACACTAGACCTGGAATACGCAGGCTCTCAAGGATAACTGCCGGAACACCGTATTTGGCTTGGCGGCAGACTTTCAACTTGATGGTGGTAAGCTACTTTGGTAGCAAGCCAGGCGAGCAACTCACAAAATGCTCTACCACCTCTGTAAATGCTCTACCATTTGATTGAGTTTACAGATATTTTTGGCCAACTCTACGTTTCACTAACCACGGTCAAAAGAGGTCCTTTTGTATGTTAGCAATTATAATATTATAACTAAATTTTTTAATTCATATAGCATGATTGCGTTCCTATTCGGTTTGTTTGAATAGAGTAAAATAATAGTTGAAACGCAAACAAAGCTTAAAAAAAACGACTTCACCGCTTTATCTGCGGACCCCTTGACCAGATTAAATAAATAAAATACGCAATATTAAAAATAACTCCAAAGCTACTGGTTAGATCTTGATCAAATTTAAATAGGACCTGGGAAGCACCAACTTTCAAATAAAAAATAATCATCAATATCGGTTCCCAACGAAAGAAGTTATGATGTAACTTTTGAAGTCGGTTATACGAGAACATCGTCAAAGTAGTCCACAAAATAGGCATTATTGACGATTTTTCAAGAACTACTGATTAGATCTTGATCAAATTTAAATGGGACCAATTAGAAAGCAACATCAATCAATACTTATATATATAACCGACTTCAAAAGTTACATCATAACTTCTTTCGATGTGAACCGATTTTGATGATTTTTTTTTATTTGAAAGCTGGTGCTTTTCCTGTGGTCCCATTGAAATTTGATCAAGATCTGATTTGATCATGATCTGGTTTTTGAGTTATAGTCAATAATGCGTGTTAAATACATTACACCTGATCAAGGTTCCGAAGATAGAGCTGTGAAGTCGGTTTTTTAAACTTTGCTTGTGTTTAATTATTTGTGAACTCGGCAAGAAAGCCCTAGTTTATAAAGCTGAATTACTTGCAATTCCACTATTTACGAACATAAATAAATATTAGCTAATATGAACACACTTTTCTACGAACATCAAAGGAATAGAGCAAATACTCATAATATTTGTATATAATTTTGTTTTGCTTGTTTGGACAACCGCTGTGTATTCAGTGTTGAGTTAATGCATTTATCTATCCTCCACACAAAATGAATAAACTAATTAATATTAAAATCCTAAGTGGGTAAAATTTAACTTACTTTTTTATCCTACACTTTTATTGTTAATAAAACCTCTTACGCGATTTTATAATAAAAACTTTGTAATAGCTTTTCAAACGCTTTCATTCTCACAGCCCCATACTAAGTTCGATGACTTGTGTCGCAGGTGCCGGAAACACATCACACACACAATCACAACCAGAACCTTTTTTGAGAGGTGGTAGAGCATTTTGTGAGTTGCTCGCCTGGCTTGCTACCAAAGTAGCTTACCACCATCAAGTTGAAAGTCTGCCGCCAAGCCAAATACGGTGTTCCGGCAGTTATCCTTGAGAGCCTGCGTATTCCAGGTCTAGTGTGTTTACCAGCTTCGATCACATCGTCACTTACCATCAGGTGAGATAGTGGTCAAACACGAGCCTGTCAAAAAAAAAAAAAAAAAACCAGAAACACAAATTTTCCATGGCGAGAAAACTTGTATTCCGTCCGGAAATCGAACCCCATATCCTTGCTTAGAAGGCAAACGCCACCCAACTAAGCCAGCGGGCAGTTTATTACAAGCTTAATGAAAATTTAAGTGACAATGGTTGTTAAATACCTTTAAATCGTTGTAGATCTAAATATTTAATCGAAATTAAAAGAAACCTAATTTTTTTTTTTATTTACTTATTCAATGATACCCCACTCAACACAGTTATTTTTTTTATTTACCACAATGTGGCGTTGGCTATCACCATTTTAGTTAAAAGTCTTTAATGATACTCGCATGATTAGGATATTGTTGATTTAATTTAAATAGCCCTAGCCATGCTAGGCAGAGCTATAGTGATAAATTAAGAAAGCAAAAAAATGATATTTAGGCCCTGATCGCAATTTTTCTATCGACTTCACCAAAAAGGAGGAGGTACACAATTCGACTGGTTTTTTTTTTTAATGTGTGTGCTACTTCATATCTTCGTTCCACGTGAACCGATTTTTTTTTGTTTGAAAGATGTTGCTTTCCCATTGGTCCCATTTAAATTTAATCAAGATCTGATCAGTTGCTCTTGAAATATCTTCAATAATGCGTGTTTAGTACCTACATGTAATCTGATCAATTCCGAAGATAAAGCGGTGAAGTCGGTTTTTTAAGCTTTGTTTAATTATATTGATAAAGCGCTAGCCATGCTAGGTTGAACTATAGTGATAAATTTAGAAACGAAAAAATATATGACGACCCAGTTGGCGCAGTGGACAAGTGTCCGCTCTCTGCGCCGTGGGTCCTGGGTTCGATTCCCGGCAGGAGCACAGATTCCTTCCCCAAGGGAAATTTGTGTTTCTGGTTCTGGTTGTGATTGTGTGTGTGATGTGTATGTTTCCGGCACCCACGACACAAGTCTTTGGAACTTAGTGTGGGGCTGTGAGTGTGAAAGCGTTTATGTTTATGTTATATATTTAGGACATGATTGATATTTGTTGTATTACTAATAATATTACTTAATAATTATTATACAATACAATACAATACAAAAACTCTTTATTGACACCAAAAGATAAATACAACTTACAGAGAAACTTATAAAGATAGGTACAATGGGCGGTCTTATCGCTAAGAGCGATCTCTTCCAGACAACCTTTGGATGGAAATATAAACGAAAAGACAATGTAGGGATGGTGGTGCGATAAAATGAATGAAATAGATTAAAAACAATAGAAATACATTGTTTAAACTACATAAACAATACATACCAATAATAATATCAGAATATACTCACATATAATAAATAAATATTTACATATAAGTACTTATAATACATATTATTTAACATATATAATTCACACACATATTATAGTAGCGTTTACAGATTGGATAAATAAAAGTTTTTGACTTGAGATTTAAATGACTCTTGAGTTTGCGCGCGTTTGACATTCACAGGCAGAGCATTCCAAAGCCGCACGGCTTCTATGGTGAAAGAAGAATAAGAAGCTCGTGCTGTGCGCTGGCATTTTGAGACGCAAGTTTTCCGATGACCTTAGCAACAGGGAATTGGAGGAGTCGAAGAACTTGAAGTTTTCTTTCAGATATGAAGGAGTGAAGGGATTAAAAAGAATGTTATAAAGAAGAGAAAGTAAATAAGTATTCCGACGTTGCCGTATAGGGAGCCACTTGAGCTTTGAGCGAAACTCGGAGACATGGTCATATTTCCGGAGGCCGTAAAGAAACCGAATACAAAAATTTTGTAATCGCTCTAGTTTATTTAGCTGTTCTTGAGTGAGATCTAGGTAGCTGGCGTCGGCATAATCAAGAATAGGGAGCAAAAGAGATTGAGCAAGCGCAGCTTTAGTAGCAGTGGGTAAAAAGTTACGTAGCCTGTTAAGTGAGGCAGCAGATGCAAACATTTTGCGACTCACAGACTGCAGCTGCGGGCCCCATGTAAAATTGCTGTCGAAGATAATACCAAGATTTTTGACTTGCTTACTGTATGGTATTGTAACATTATCAAATATAACTTTTGGCAGTCGGTTAAAGTCAAGTTTAGCCAACAGTCTAGATTATATTTCTCATCGAAAGTTTATTGTTTATATTAATATATGACTGTATACCAGTTTATATTATTATATTGTATGCTGACATTAATTATTATTTATTAGAAATTATTTGACTTATAAATTGTCATTTAACCAATTATTTGATTATTGATTATAGGACAAATCGATTGATGTAAGAATCTTTACAGTCTCTAAGCGCCATAAAAGACAGAAACATAACTACAGACTTTTTTTTATAGATTTTTTTTTAACTTTATTGGCTAGGTAACATGTGTATTAACGTATGTAGGATATCTATTATCGAAATAGGCTCATCGCCTGTGCTTCAGTGTACAGCCCTGCCCCTCCCCCAAATATAGACCTCTAAAGACTAGCCTCCATGAGCAACACCATTTAGCAATTGCTACGATAAGAACCGTAGTAACACATAACTTACATAATTTGTCTTCAATGGAGAATTAACATATATATAGGTACATAACATAATCATTTTCACACTCACAGCCCCACACTAAGTTCGGTGACTCGTGTCGTAGGTGCCTGAAACATTCACATCACACACATAATCACAATCAGAAACAAAAACTTCCCTTGGGGAGAAAGCTTGAATCGAACCCGATACCCCTGCTTAGAGGGCAAACGCGCACTTAACTGAGCTAACAGGCAATTCAATAAATATGGTAATGAGTTGATAAAGAAGTATTTTACTCTGAATTGTCCATTTGTTTTTTAATAGAAATATTAAAACATATTATTTATGTTGATCAGCAGATTTACCTTTCACCAAATTTTAAACAGAGGTAAATCACCAAATAAATCCGTAAACAAGGAAGTGATAAATAACCTCCACTACTCCTCCCAATTGAAATTGATTCACAAAGTCCGAGGCCCGTTATCGGAAACTTTCTCCAGCTCGAGGCACAGATTAGACAAGCGTTAGCTCGCGTTGGGGCAGGGAAGGATCAAGGGTTTCTCCTCCTCTGTAATGGGGCCACTGGTGATTCAGGGGACTCTCCACCGACTTACACGGCCCCACCCATCTAGAGGGTGCCCTTGGTGAGCAAGGTCTTTAATGGGCGCAGTGGCCCAAGATGTATCCGGGACTACCCCCGGGGCAAGATAGTGACTGCTAGCGTGACCTTATCTTGCCCCACCCCGGCGGACTTCTCACGGAAAGGTTTTTAGTTGGTCCGAGCCACACAAACACCTTTTCTTCACCCCTAGGAAGGAAAATAAGCGCTAGGCATTTTAAGAAAAAAGGGACGCGTTTCCTATGTAACAAAAAAAAATCATATTTTCCAGTCAACTTAGTTTTAGATGTTTTTTTGCTTATGAGAGTAAGTATTGATAGTGCCTTCTTAGTTCCATATAATCTTTATAAAAACCGAATGAAACAAATGCGCCGATGAGTTTCTTCCCAGGTTCTTCTCGAGATGGCTGTAATTTTGCGAATCTGGCAGTAGAATCTTCATGAGTGCCGCTTTAGGGCCCATGTGAATAAACGATTTTGATTTTGATTTGAACGTCGGTTTAATAATTAAAATAATATGTTTAGAACAATAACATATGAATCAGTATTCAAAGTAATTTAGCAATTTTTTTCAATAAGTATTGAAACATTTAATTTAGTATTTTAACGAATTTTGCTAAAAAATTAAAACAAAACCCGTTGGTGACAATATCTACGGATCCATTGTTCTTTCTTGATTGAAAAAAACAATTTCCCCCCTTTTACTAATCCCTTGCTCCGTCCCAAACTGAGTGGGATAACAAATGATTCCTGATATTAAACAAGCACCCTCATTGATTTAGCTATCGCTGCCTTGATTTATACGGCTTGTTTTACTGGAGGACCTTAAAGTGGCTACTTTGGGGAAGTGGGCTGTTACCAACTTGAGTTTTTGGGGAAAACTTCGTCTGAATAAATATTATTTTGAGATAGTTTAACTTGACGCAGTATTCGTTAATTTTGATATTTAAAGGTCATAGTAAACCTTATGACTAAAACTTCTTTAATAATCCAGTTATTTAGATCTTATGTAATTTGAAATATTATTGATACAATATTAGTAATTTATTAATGATATATGTAAAGTTAAATAGTTAAGAGTTAGATAGATGAGTTTCATAACTCTAATCTATCTAACTATTTATTATCTGATGTAACTATACCTTTATATTTTATAATAGTTGTTGAAAGTAGCGTCATAGAAACTATAACTATCAAGAACATAATTTATAAACTCAACTCTTCTTTCACACTTAAAGTCATATCATATCACAAAATTTTTATTATATTATGAACATAACAATTGTACGTGCATACATAAATGCCAGCCCCACACTAAGTTCGATGACTTATCGTGGGATCATTCCATCATACATACAGTAAAATTATACCCAGAATCAGAAACACCTACGCTAAAGCAAATTTCCCTTCCATGTAGCTAACGTAACTTATATTGTCACTAGCCGTGCGCCGCAGCTTCGCCCGCTATTATCAAGTTAAAAAGTAGCCTATGTGTTAATCTTAGGTATAATCTATGTACATTCCAAATTTCATCCGAATCCGTCCAGCCGTTAAAGCGTGACGAGGGAACAAACATACTTACACACAAACTTTCGGTTTTATAATATTAGTAGGATTTAATTTGGTTATTGGAAATATCGGCACTAGAAACTTAAAAAACACATATTTTTAATTTAAATATTTAATTCTGATGCGTTTATTTTGTAACGACGAAAAAATACGGTCATATTAATTATTAAAATTAAAAAAATTATTAAAAGCGTACAACTTTCCAAAATACTAAACTTCAGACGAAAATCTCATTACACACCCAAATAATTGAAAATGAAACTTGTTTAGAAATTAATAAAACTAATCAAAACTTAGCCGAAGTTTCCGGCCCATAAATAATTGTTAAGAAACAAAGTTGCCAGCTATCGGAATAATCGAGCGATTCTGGCTTCCTTAGGAACTGGCAATTCAATTACTTAGGAAATACATAAATCTAACGGGTGATGCTCTAATACTGTTCGGTTGTTGGTTAGCGGTGCTCCAGTTATTGTTAAGGTGCATTTACATCAGCTCAGTAAAACCTAAAACTAGTGGATCTGCGAGTTGAAGGTCTCGCGTATTTTTCAAAATGGCTGAAATACGATTACGTTTTCAACCCCCACATCCGCCATTTTGAATAATTTCCAAACATTAAATCGACACTAAAATTCTATATAATTATCAAATTTGCTCACAAAATTGCTCGAGAATCGGTTAATAAATGCGACCAGTAGAGGAGAAAATCCGGAAATCCGGACATACGAAAGCATTATTGCCCAAGCTGAAACGAAGACGCTTCGCTTGCCCTTCGCGCTCGCTCATTCAACTACATAAAATTTACCAACCCGCATGATCAGTCATTATTTCTCAAAAGAAAAAATACACCTTCATATAAATTACTAATCTCTTAGAGAAAAAAAGTATTTAATAAATACATTATATAATATTATTATTGCAACTCGTCGACTATGCAAAGATACCCTGTGTTACGGTTTCTACAATAATGTCTCGAAGTTTGGCATGTAGGTAGGTGGGTTTACTTGGAAGGGATACTAGGTTTAAGATTATGAGAGACAAACCACGAATCTACCTGATCAGTATTGCACTATTCTTGATATTATGTTTTTACAGACGTTTGAAACTTCGTTATCTCGAAAGAATAAACACTATAGATCCTAAATCATCCACAGGCTGTAAGTAAAAATAGTTCGACAAAAAATAAAGCCGAAAAATATTGCTAGACACATTTTATGAGAGAGCCTTCCTCAAAATCCAATAAACGTCGAATGTGAACACATTACCGGGTATAGAACAAGCAAATACCTACTGAAGTCTCGTAGTAGGTCGTGTTACTTTGGCGACTCACGGAGAACTGTCGGCGGTTGAAAATGATGCCTATATGATATTTCTATATTTATATATCAGATTTGCCTCTTAAGAGATGCATATTTGATATATAAATTTAATTTAATATCTTGCAAAAAATAACCTTGCTGGATTTTTCTGCCCCTAAAATATAATGAGTCATTTTATAAGTTTGAACGAAGCCTTTGTCTGTCTTTTAATCGAAATCATACGAAACAAAATAAAACTAAAAGAAGCGAAATTAAATGAAACAAAACGAAATAAATTAAAATGAAATGAAATTAAAATGTAATATTATTGTCCTTAGTAAACCAAATTAATATCTATTTATCCAGTATGGCCTCGGCATGATGCATTGGGTCAAATTTTAGACAAAAAGTATACAATTAAACGTGAGCTCAAAATGTATATTTGCCAATATTGTGGTAATCTTTCAGTAGTGTACAACATGTATTTCTCTTCAAATTGATATTGTGGTTTTTGCCACGGTGAGTAGACACTTGGTTAGTAAGTGGTACCGAAAAAAATAAATCGATACTTTTGCTACAATATCTTGTTCTATGTGTAAAACATTATTATACATAATATTGAATTGTAAAATTCGAATAAATGAAATCTGGTGCAAAGAAAATTCCGCTTATATGGCAGACCAAAACCCAGGGTTCAAACCCAGAATTTTTTGGAATAAAAGTCTTTTGGTAATTTAGTTTTTTTTTATACTTGGTAGGCAAGCATTTGACCGCTATCTCACCTGATGGAAAGCGACGATGCGGCCAAAGATGGAACATGCTTGCCTAGAAGGTACCTATTCACTCTAGACTTGAAGACACCCAGATTATACTGTTCAGGGAATAAAGACGCAGGCAATGAGTTCCACTTATTCGCTGTATGGATGATGAATGTAGCAAAACGCTTTGAACGAACTGGAGGTATGTCAACCGTAAATGGATGACGTTTGACAGTTTGTCTTGTTGTTTGATGGTAAAAAAGGCATGGAGGAATTATATCATGTAATTCCTGGGCACACTTTCCAAAATGTAAGCGATAGAATACCGATAGGCTTGCTACCTTACGTCGGTGACCAAGACTTTGCTGTTTTGATTCAACAAGCTTACTATCGCCAATGAGTCTTTTGGCTCGCCGGTCAATAGACTCAAGAGCTTCTAGCTGGTACTTAGCGGATCCATCCCAAAGGTGGCCGCAGTACTCCATACACGATCGGACTTGAGCTTGATATACAATTAGACGCTGCGCCGGTGTGAAGTACTGCCTGACCTTAGCAAGGATACCCAGCTTCTTAGCGGCCAGTTGAGTTCTGGCTACGATATAAGTGCCAAAGTTGAGATAAAGTAACGCCAAATAGCTCAAGCTTGTTAGCTACCGGTATTGGCACATCTTGACAAATGAAAAAAAAAAATAGGGTTATAATTGGACCCTGGATTACGACCTTATTACTCAATTATAAACCTTAAGTTCAAAATTTATAAATATTATTTGCTTATTTTATCAGCTCGCAAGAAGTCCCGTATGTTTCCAGCACCTACACTAGGCGTTATCTAGGCTTGGGAGATGGTATCCGCAGATAGCTTACACTGGAGCTTAAGCCCTGATACCTGCAGTGTGACCACACTGTGTTTAAAACGTGGACAAATCTTATATTACGCGGTGACACGGCATCTTTTATACCTTGTTAGAGAAGCAAACAAGCAAACAGCAATATTAATAAAGAAGCTTACCATATTTGCCATCACAGAAAATAATAATATATTATCAAGCATTTTAAGTTCTAAAGTTACAGTCACGTCAAAACGGCCGAATGAATTTAATTAATGAAAGATGTTTAATACAACATGAATGTTTAATGCTCCTACTTGACATTTATCAATTTTTTTTTACAATTGGACATAGGTGTCTTGGTGCTCCTATCAGTAGGAGTATTTAGTAGGAGCTGGAGGAAGAAGCGGTATCGAGATTATCCTCTTATACATACGAAAGAAAGATTTTTTTTAAAGAATTATCATCATCAACAGCTACTATCTAAGGGTCAATTGCCTATACTTCCCAAACAACTAAAACTACATACATCTATACAGCAAAGACATAAGTTACCTACAAGGAACGGAGTTTTAGACCTAGATTTATATAATAATAATAATAAAAATGTAAAATAAAAGAATTAAAATATGCGCCGCCGGGTTTCTTGCCAGGTTATTCTCTAAATGGCTGTAATTTTGCAAATCCGGTAGTAGTGTCATTAACTTTTATGAGTGCCTCTTTAGGGCCCATGTAAATAATTGATTAATTTGATCATATACGAAACAAAGACTTTTTAGAATTATTAATCATCAACAATCTAAGGAATATTAGTTTCATTTATTTCTGAAACCTAAAACTATAAACATATAAAATAGATGATTATCGTTTTAGTTTAGTCATGACAATGACTTAGGTTATTGATATTGATGAATAGACATAAGTGTCGATATAAAAGGCACTGAGCATATAAGAACTCAAGTGATCAAGCCACTTCCAGTAGGTAAAGGAAGATTATACTTGGATTGTTTAGGTTTTACTAAAAGTATGGTAGTAGTTCTTCCACTTGGCCTCTGATGTCGTGGTGGGTATCTGGCCTTCTGGGTTGTCCAGTGTGCCTAAGCTGGGCGCTGGGAGCAGCTACTCCCAGGAAGTGTGTCGAGCACGTCAGTGGTGGCCGTCGCGCTCTGGTGTGGTCCGGTTTCTTGCAGGGACTGACCCGAGCTGGGCGTTGGCCATCTTGCTCCAGGCCGTTCCCTTGTATGTATGATACATTGCTTAGTCCCACCAGGCCAGATACCCACCACGGCAACAGAGGCCAAGTAGAAGGACTACTACTACTAAAAGTATGGTCACCGTAGGTTTAGTTATTGCGTGTGTCAGCGCCATTCCCCGCTCAGGGGCACTCCACGCGCTCCACACCCGGATCCGCGCATATTCAAGGCACGCTGATGTTACGTCACAACCAGAAGCTAATCCGTTACAGGAATTTTCATTGAGCTACATAATTGGAAAAACGAAGGAGAAAATTATCGCTTTGAGCGGGACTAAACTTTCGGTATTTGTATTACACGTTCCTTTATAAATCTCTGCTGTACAAGCTGTCGGGTTCAGGTGGTACCAGTCGATATTTCAATATTTCACTAAAATCATAGATTTTAATTCCGCTTCCACTTACTTACTTGACTTATCTAATAGACTAGTGGGTCTATACGACAAGTAAGTAAGCTTCCCGCTTCTTATAGATATAGTAGGCCTCCTTTTAGATTTTGTTTTTTTATAACCTTAATATACAAAGCGCCAGAGGCGCGCGGACCGAGAAAAAAAGATAAAATGTATGGTGCATAAGGTTCTGGATATATGAAGCGTCCAAGGCGCGCGGCTGAGCGGCGGGCGCGCCTGCGTCGTTTTGTTTAGTGTAACAACATATAATAAGCAGACAGGGCGCGCGTACATATAACACGTATACTATTTTAGCTGGATGTGCGTTCGCTTTTTAAGCAGGCTATCGAGTTTGATACCCGGTGAAACTCAAGTTTTCTCTCCAAGGGAAACTTGTGTTTCTGGATCTGGGTGTAATAGTGTGTGTGATAACATTAAATTGGTAGGAATATTATATTTTTACACAGAATGCGTCACCCCAAGGGTTACGACTGAAAATCAGCGCTGGTGAGTATTCCCTAGCATCATGCTGAGTGCAGACCTATTCCGACTGTACAGTACACGGTACCAATATAAATCGCATTGTGACATAGCTATATAGTTGATATTACAACACACGAAGCGCACAAATACGCACGAGGCGATTCGCTTCCACATTTATTATGCGCCGCTAAGGAATGGAATTCCTTGCCTGAGCCTGTGTTTTCCGATAAGTATAATGCATCACGAGTGAACAGGTATCTTCTAGGCAAACATGCTCCATCGTCGATCGCATCATCACTTACCATCAAGTGAGATAGTGGTCAAATGTTTTCTTATGCTTATTAAATTATAAATATATTAAAAATACACTTTGTACAATGTCTTTTTTGTGTTAAGTGTAAGAAGGTTTTCTTGTAGCCAGTTATTGATTAATATCATGCCTTGCTCGGCTGAGTTACTTGCTTCAGACCAAGTGCGTCCACGAAAAATTTATACGGTATCGTCAGCGTAGCACAATAAATCATTTTTATATCAAGCATTTTTAAATGGGACGTCGTAAATATCGTTAGTGTATAGCAGAAATAGTGTGGATCCGAGGATACTGCCCTGCGGTACACCGAATTTAATAGATTTATGTTGCGTGATATCTCCACCAATTATGAATCGATTTAAATGTATTTTTTTGTTAGGTAGAGTATACTTCAGAGGTGGTCCCATTTGATTTTTATCGAAATTGGTCATCGAAATATACTCGATAAAGTCTTATTTTAAGCTTTGTTTGCTTATTAATTAATTTGTAACTACAGACATTCCGCTTATTTCTCTTTACTTCTTCCATATTTTAAGGCCCATATAGCCAAAGCTCTTATTCCAAATTAAATCGCGCTACGTAATCAATTACTTCTCGGAGTGGACGAAATAAATCCAGTTTTTCCGGTATTTTCGGTATTATACTGTTAATTCCGCCAATCTGCCCTTCTGATAAGTGTTTGTTATGTAGATTGGGGAAAATTAGATATTTTGAATGATTTTTTTTACTCCAATAATATAACTCTAATATTATAAATGCGAAAGTTTGTGTGTAAAAGTGTTAGTGTGTATGTTTGTTTTTTCTTTATGCTGCACGCGCAGTCTGAAAGGATGCAGATGTATTGGATTGTACACTTACTTATTTACTTTATGCCCGATAGACGAGCATTCGACCACAATCTCTCCTGATGGATAGTGATGATGCGGCCAAAGATGTAGCATGCTTGCCTAGAAGATAAACCCATACTTTATAAACGTGGGCGAAGCCGTGGTGCATGGCTAGTATTGAAAAAAATTTTTACAAGCACCTTCCATTCTACGTTCCATTCATTTGCGTTTTAATATGAAACAATCGTTTAAATTATTCGTTATTAATACCGTAAAAATAACGTATACACATACACAAAAATGCCACACAAAAACTTATATCATTGGGGCCGAAACATCTACAAAACACACACAATCATACCCAGAACCAAAAGCTTAAATTTCCTTTGGGTAGGAAAATTGTTTTCCTGCCGGGAATCGAACCCAGAATCCACTGCGCAGAGGGCAGATACTTGCCCATTCCATCATATCATATCATACTTGCCCTTCCTAAACGCATTTATAATAAAGTATTATAATGTAAACCAGTACATACTCACTATGACTTTATAATACTGCAGACTTATTCAAGAAAATTGCGGAAATCATATAATATTCATCTATTTATATAATATTCATATTCATATTCATCTATTTATTGCAATCTATAATAATAGTAATATACAGGTGTTTTTTAAGAGTACAGTTCTATATAGACCCTGTAAGGGGCACCGCAATAATCTTAGAAGAGAGGAAGACTGCTAGGTTTTGTTGACAGATAAAAAATAAACACAAAACATACTACACAAGAAATATTATAAATAATATCTGTGTTAATTTCATTATAGTATTATTCGATTTAATATTATCATAGAAAATATGTATTATTATTACTATTAGATTGATGTAAAAAAAAAAAAAAGAAAATAAAAATAAAATATTATAAATAAGTATGTAAATTTTTTGACATAATTTATCATTTAGATATTCGTCAATTGAGTAATATGTTTTTAATGTCAATAGTTCTTTTAATTGTTTTGAAAATATTTTATAATTTCTTTCATTTTTAATTATTTCCGGTAACTTATTATACATTTTTATAGACATGACAAAAGGAATATTGCATAAATTACTCTACTTCTTGAAATATTGTTTGCCCTGAGAGACGAAACATAGCGCATAATAAGCGCACTGACTTTATTAAGACCTGCATGCAGCGTGTATACCTATGTGTACTATAGCAAACAATTTGAATTTGAAGGTGTTATTGTCGGAAAAACATTCTCCGAACATGTTTCGGACATATACGACGTCCTTCTTCAGAGATCTGCTTTTACAGATCGCTCTACGCCCGTGAAGCTTCAAGCAAATCAATGTTTAAGCAGTTCGTGCAGCTTTTAAACGCAATGCATATCCCAGGCGTTATCGAATTATTAGACTACTTAAACTTTTACGTCACGTTTTTCCTTATTCATACGCAAACATTCCGATATTCATCTCTAACTTATTTGGCAGAGGCAGTCAAAAAAGGCACAGTATAGTAGTCAAATGTTTGCCTATATAATAATATGTAGAATGCGCCACGACCATAAATAAATTTAACGTTCTTGACACACACGGACTCTTAGTTTGCAATGTTAACTTAGATAACTAAACTTAGGAGTCTCATAGTCCCACTGTTTCCAAGACAAACAGCACTAAATTATACTGCTACAATGGTGCTAATTCTGTTGAGCACCGAACTAACCTAAACTTAACTAAAAATAAACTAATTTTAGTCAAAGAATAGCTAAACCCTATTCTGATTTTACGTTGAACTTAATTTAAAAGTTGAAATGACAGGACTCTTTCAAGTATAAGATCACATTAAAAATAATCCAGACCTTTTTCATACAGACTAATTTGAGTTTAAAATTTCTATTTTTAGTCTTAATTTGACGTAAAACATGTACATCAGAATAAGAATTTGGTCATTTTCACTAAATAGAGTAACTAAACTAACTTAGTCCTGTCAAACTTAATTTTAGTCTAATCTTGCATTTTCTGAATATGTTTTGGACTAAAGCAGGACTAAAACTAATTTTAGGCTAGTTTAGTCTAATTCTGGACAACAGAATCGGCACCAATATTATATGTCGATAGTAAATTACCTCGTATTATCTCGTCAGCTTATAAACTCTTATAACAATAAATTAATTGATACAAAGATGTAGGTAACAAAATCTAATTTTTTTACGAGTTACATATTGTCTTGTAATTAGCAAAAAAAAAGGATGTAATAAATACAATAAAAAAATTAAAGCAAAGAATTAAAAAAAAAATTTCATTCACTGAAATTTTTTGTGCATGATTGGCAAACATTTGACCACCATCTCACTTGATGATAACTCCTATTAACAATAAGAGTATTAAAGACTTAACTCGAGAAGGGAAACGCTTATGTGGTTGAAATATCAATGGATGATGTTTTATAGTTTATCTTAAGGTAAAAAGGGTATGAGGAATTTTTTCATGTAACTCCTGTGCACAGAACTCTAAAATGTAAAACGATAGAATGCCGATAGGTTCTTTTTTATGTTCGTTAAGCAAGTATTTTACCCCATAATCTCACCTGATGGAAATCAATGATGCAGCCGAAGATGTAAGTACGTTACTTGTCTAGAAGATACTTATTCGCGTTAGACTTGAAGACTACCAGATTATGCTGTTCGGAAAACGAAGTCGCCGGCAATGAGTTCAACTACTTTATGGATGATAAACATAGAAGCAAAACGCTTCAAGCAAACTGGAGGTATGTCAACTATAAATGGTGACGTTTGGTAGTTTGATGAAATATGGTAAAAAGGGCATGGAGGAATTAACTCAAGTAATTCCTGTGCACACAAAATATAAACGATAGAATACCGATAGGTTTTTATTGGAGATAGGCAAACTTTGACCACCATCTCACCTGATGGTAAGTGACGATGTGGTCGAAGATGAAGCAAGCTAGCCTAGAAGATACTTATTCACTTGTGACTTGAAGACTCCTTGAGAGATATTGTACTCATCAGGAAACACCAACTTAGGCGAGGAGTTCCATTCCTTTCGGATTTTGCCACGTTACGTCGATGATAGAGACTTTCCGACCTGAACTCGACTAGATCTATATATTTATCGACATGTCGGCATGCTCAACTAAGTATCCGTGTGTCACAGTACTATATTTATTCCAGACTCAGACAGATCTATTGTTTCACAGTCCGTAGTACATTCCTGGTATACAAGTAGTATTTTTAGAATAACACATGGTTCACTCCTCGTTTTTCGTTCGCTGATTTATACGTATTGAGATTTTAGCATGTTTTAGGTGCATTTTCTTGTATTGACTTTTTTTTTTTTATTTGTGACAGGCTAGTGTTTGACCACTATCTCACCTGATGGTAAGTGACGATGTGATCGAAGCTGGTAAACACACTAGACCTGGAATACGCAGGCTCTCAAGGATAACTGCCGGAACACCGTATTTGGCTTGGCGGCAGACTTTCAACTTGATGGTGGTAAGCTACTTTGGTAGCAAGCCAGGCGAGCAACTCACAAAATGCTCTACCACCTCTGTAAATGCTCTACCATTTGATTGAGTTTACAGATATTTTTGGCCAACTCTACGTTTCACTAACCACGGTCAAAAGAGGTCCTTTTGTATGTTAGCAATTATAATATTATAATTATAATTGTTAATTCATATAGCATGATTGCGTTTCTATTCGGTTTGTTTGAATAGACTATAATAATAGTTGAAACGCAAACAAAGCTTAATAAAACGACTTCACCGCTTTATCTGCGGACCCCTTGATAAGATTAAATAAATTAAATACGCAATATTAAGGATAACTCCAAAGCTACTGGTTAGATCTTGATCAAATTTAAATAGGACCTAGGAAGCACCAACTTTCAAATAAATAAAAGAATCATCAAAATCGACTCACAACTAAAGAAGTTATGAGGTAACTTGATCAAGATCTGACTAGTAGTTTTTGAGTTCTCGTCAATAATGCATATTCTGTGGACTGCATTGACGATGTTCTCGTTTTTAACCGACTTCAAAAGTTACATCATAACTTCTTTCGTTGTAAACCGATTTTGATGATTTTTTTTTATTTGAAAGCTGGTGCTCTTCATGTGGTCCCATTGAAATTTGATCAAGATCTGATTTGATCATGATCTAGTTTTTGAGTTATAGTCAATAATGCGTGTTAAATACATTACATCTCATCAAGGTTCCGAAGATGAAGCTCTGAAGTCGTTTTTTTATGCTTTGCTTGCGTTTACTTATTTGTGAACTCGGTAAGAAAGCCACAGTTTATAAAGCTGAATTACTTGCAATTCCACTATTTGCGAACATAAATAAATACTGGCTAATATGAACACACTTTTCTACGAACATCAAAGGAATAGAGCAAATACTCATAATATTTGTATATAATTTTGTTTTGCTTGTTTGGACAACCGCTGTGTATTCAGTGTTGAGTTAATGCATTTATCTATCCTCCACACAAAATGGATAAACTAATTAATATTAAAAATCCTAAGTAGGTAAAAGTGAACTTACTTTTTTATCCTACACTTTTATTATGAATAATACCTTTTACGCGATTTTATAATAAAAACTTTGTAATAGCTTTTAAAACTCTTTCATTCTCACAGCCCCATACTAAGCTCGATGACTTGTGTCGCAGGTGCCGGAAACACATCACACACACAATCACAACCAGAACCAGAAACACAAATTTTCTATGGCAAGAAAACTTGTATTCCGTCCGGAAATCGAACCCCATATCCTTGCTTAGAAGGCAAACGCCACCCAACTAAGCCAGAGGGCAGTTTATTACAAGCTTAATGAAAAATTAAGTTTGAATGGTTGTTAAATACCTTTAAATCGTTGTAGATCTAAATGGTTAATCGAAATTAAAAGAAACCTAAAAATGTTCTTCTAATTTACTTATTCAATGATACCCCACTAGATTTTTTTTTTATTCCCCACAACGTGGCGTTGTCTATCGCCATATTTAATTTTAGTTAAAAGCAGTCTCATGATTTATTATATAATATTTATATAGCACTATCCATGCTAGGCAGAACTAAAGGGACATACAAACGAAAAAAAATTATTGGGACATGATTGCAATTTTCAACCGACTTCAAAAAAGGAGGTTCATATTACTTAATAATTATTTTATTTCTCATCGAACGTTTATTGTTAATATTAATATATGACTGTATACCATTTTATATTATATGTTGACATTAATTTTTATTTATTAGAAATTATTTGACTTGTAAATTGTCATTTAACCAATTATTTATATTGTATTAATCGATTGATGTAAGAATCTTTAGTCTCTAGAGCGCCATAAAAGACAAATATAACTACAAACATTTTTGTTAGTGTTTTTTTTTTAAACTTAATTGCCTAGGTAACATATGTATTAATGTATCTGTGTATTAGTATTAGTTTTTAATGAATTTAGTGTACAGCCCCCCTCCCCCCCAAATAAAGATCTCTAAAGACTAGCCTACATGAGCAACACCATTTAGCAATTGCTACGATAAGAACCGTAGTAACACATAACTTACATAATTTGTCTTCAATGGAGAATTAACATATATTTTTTTATAACATAATCACTTTCACACTCACAGCCCCACACTAAGTTCGGTGACTCGTGTCGTAGGTGCCTGAAACATTCACATCACACACACAATCACAATCAGAAACAGAAACTTTGGGGAGAAAGCTTGAATCGAACCCGATACCCCTGCTTAGAAGGCAAACGCGCACTTGACTGAGCTAACGGGCTATTCAATAAATATGGTAATAAGTAGATAAAGCAGTATTTTACTCTGAATTGTCCATTTGTGTTTTTAATAGAAATATTAAAACATATTATTTATGTTGATCAGCAGATTTACCTTTCACCAAATTTTAAACAGAGGTAAATCACTAAATAAATCCGTAAACAAGGAAGTGATAAATAACCTCCACTACTCCTCCCAATTGAAATTGATTCACAAAGTCCGAGGCCCGTTATCGGAAACTTTCTCCAGCTCGAGGCACAGATTAGACAAGCGTTAGCTCGCGTTAGGGCAGGGAAGGATCAAGGGTTTCTCCTCCTCTGTAATGGGGCCACTGGTGATTCAGGGGACTCTCCACCGACTTACACGGCCCCACACATCTGGGGGGTGGCCTTGGTGAGCAAGGTCTTTAATGGGCGCAGTGGCCCAAGATGTATCCGGGACTACCCCCGGGGTAAGATAGTGACTGCTAGCGTGACCTTATCTTGCCCCACCCCGGCGGACTTCTCACGGAAGGGTTTTTAGTTAGTTCGAGCCACACAAACACCTTTTCTTCACCCCTAGGAAGGAAAATAAGTGCTAGGCATTTTCCTCCCCACAAAAAAGGAGCGGATCAAGGGATGGAAAAAAGGGACGCGTTTCCTATGTAACGAAAAAAAAAAACATATTTTCCAGTCAACTTAGTTTTAGATGTTTTTTTGCTTATGAGAGTAAGTATTGATAGTGCCTTCTTACTTCCATATAATCTTTATAAAAACCGAATGAAACAAATGCGCCGATGAGTTTCTTCCCAGGTTCTTCTCGAGATGGCTGTAATTTTGCGAATCTGGCAGTAGAATCTTCATGAGTGCCTCATTTCCATGTGAATAAACGATTTTGATTTTGATTTGAACGTGGGTTTAATAATTAAAATAATATGTTTAGAACAATAACACATTAATCAGTATTCAAAGGAATTTTGCTTTTTTTTCAATATGTAGTGAAACATTTAATTTAGTATTTTAACGAATTTTGCTAAAAAATTAAAACAGAACCCTTTGGTGACAACACCTACGGATCTATTGTTCTTTCTTGATTGAAAAAAACAATTTCCCCCTTTTACTTATCCCTTGCTCCGTCCCAAACTGAGTGGGATAACAAATGATTCCTGATATTAAACAAGCACCCTCATTGATTTAGCTATCGCTGCCTTGATTTATACGGCTTGTTTTACTGGAGGACCTTAAAGTGGCTACTTTGGGGAAGTGGGCTGTTACCAGCTTGAGTTTTTGGGGAAAACTTCGTCTGAATAAATATTATTTTGAGATAGTTTAACTTGACGCAGTTTTCGTTAATTTTAATATTTATAGGTCATAGTAAATCTTATCATAGTGACTAAAACTTCTTTAATAATCTAGTTATTTAGATCTTATGTAATTTGAAATATTATTGATACAATATTAGTAATTTATTGATGATATATGTAAAGTTAAATAGTTAAGAGTTAGATAGATGAGTTTCATAACTCTAATCTATCTAACTATTTATTATCTAATGTAACTATACCTTTATATTTTATAATAGTTGTTGAAAGTAGCGTCATAGAAACCATAACTATCAAGAACATCTAAATATATATAACTCAAAGGTGACTGACTGACTGACATAGTGATCTATCAACGCACAGCCCAAACCACCGGACGGATCGCGCTGAAATTTGGCATGCAGGTAGATGTTATGACGTAGGCATCCGCTAAGAAAGGATTTTGATTAATTCTACCCCCAAGGGGATAAAATAGGGGATGAAAGTTTGTCAATTTTAAAATAATACTTCTTAACGCGAGCGAAGCCGCGGGCAAAAGCTAGTTATTTATAAACTCAACTCTTCTTTCACACTTAAAGTCATATCATAGCACATAACAATTATACGTGCATACATAAATGCCAGCCCCACACTAAGTTCGATGACTTATCGTGGGATCATTCCATCATACATACAATAAAATTATACCCAGAATCAGAAACACCTACACTAAAGCAAATTTCCCTTCCATGTAGCTAACGTAACTTATATTGTCATTTAATTTGGTTTTTGGAAATATCGGCACTAGAAACTTAAAAAACACATATTTTTAATTTCAATATTTAATTCTGATGCGTTTATTTTGTAACAACGAAAAAATACGGTCATATTAATTATTGATATTAAAAAAATCAATAAAAGCGTACAACTTTCCAAAACACTAAACTTCAGACGAAAATCTCATTACACACCCAAATAATTGAAAATGAAACTTATTTAGAAATTAATAAAACTAATCAAAACTTAGCCGAAGTTTCCGGCCCATAAATAATTGTTAAGAAACAAAGTTGCCAGCTATCGGAATAATCGAGCGATTCTCGCTTCCTTAGGAACTGGCAATTCAATTACTTAGGAAATACATAAATCTAACGGGTGATGCTCTAATACTGTTCGGTTGTTGGTTAGCGGTGCTCCAGTTATTGTTAAGGTGTATTTACATCAGCTCAGTAAAACCCAAAACTAGTGGATCTGCGAGTTGAAGGTCTCGCGTATTTTTCAAAATGGCTGAAATGATGCATGCATTTTCAACCCCCACATCCGCCATTTTGAATAATTTCCAAACATTAAATCGACAGTAAAATTCTATATAATTATCAAATTTGCTCACAAAATTGCTCGAGAATCGGTTAATAAATGCGACCTGTAGAGGAGAAAATCCGGAAATCCGGACATACGAAAGCAATATTGCCCAAGCTGAAACAAAGACGCTTCGCTTGCCCTTCGCGCTCGCTCAGTCAACTACATAAATTTTACCAACCCTCATGATCTGTCATTATTTCTCAAAAGAAAAAAATACACCTTTATTTAAATTACTAATCTCTTAGAGAAAAAAGTTACTAAAAATATTATATAACTACATTATATAATATTATTATGTCGACATTGCAAAGAGACCCAGTGTTATGGTTTCTACAATAATGTCTTGAAGTTTGGCAGGGATACTAGGTTTAAGATTATGAGAGAAAAACCACGAATCTACCTGATCAGTATTGCACTATTCTTGATATTATATTTTTACAGACGTTTGAAACTTCGTTATCTGTAAGAATAAACGCTCTATAGATCCTAAATCATCCACAGGCTGTAAGTAAAAATAGCTCGACAAAAAATAAAGCCGAAAAATATTGCTAGACACATTTTATGAGAGAGCCTTCCTCAAAATCCAATAAACGTCGAATGTGAACACATTACCGGGTATAGAACAAGCAAATACCTACTGAAGTCTCGTAGTAGGTCGTGTTACTTTGGCGACTCACGGAGAACTGTCGGCGGTTGAAAATGATGCCTATATGATATTTCTATATTTATATATCAGATATGCCTCTTAAGAGATGTATCTATATAATGTTTATATATAATTATAATATATATATATATATATATATATAATTAAATTTAATTTAATATATTGCAAAAAATAACCTTGCTAGATTTTTCTTCCCCTAAAATATAATGAGTCATTTTATAAGTTTGAACGAAGCCTTTGTCTGTCTTTTAATCGAAATCATACGAAACAAAATAAAACTAAAATAAGCGAAATGAAATGAAACAAAAACGAAATAAATTAAAATGAAATGAAATTAAAATGTAATATTATTGTCCTTAGTAAACCAAATTAATATCTATTTATCCAGTATGGCCTCGGCATGATGCATTGGGTCAAATTTTAGACAAAAAGTATACAATTAAACGTGAGCTCAAAATGTATATTTGCCAATATTGTGGTAATCTTTCAGTAGTGTACAACATGTATTTCTCAAATTGATATTGTGGTTTTTGCCACGGTGAGTAGACACTTGGTTAGTAAGTGGTACCGAAAAAAAATATATCGATACTTTTGCTATAATGTCTTGTTCTATGTGTAGAACATTATTATACATAATATTGAGTTGTAAAATTCGAATAAATGAAATCTGGTGCAAAGAAAATTCGGCTTATATGGCAGACCAAAACCCAGGATTTAAACTCAGACTTTTTTGGAATAAAAGTCTTTTGGTAATTTAGTTTTTATTTATTTATACTAGATAGGCAAGGATTTGACCGCTATCTCACCTGTTAGAAAACGACTATGCGGCCAAAGATGGAACATGCTTGCCTAGAAAATACCTATTCACTCTAGATTTGAAGACACCCAGATTATACTGTTCAGGGAACAAAGACGCAGGCCATAAGTTCCACTCTTTCGCTGTACGGATGATGAACGTAGAAGCAAACGCTTCGAACGAACTAGAGGTATGTCAACATAAATGGATGACATACCAAGTTTGTCTTATTGTTTGATAGTAAAAAGGGCATGGAGGAACTATATCATGTAATTCCTGGGCACACTTTCCAAAATGTAAGCGATAGAATACCGATAGGCTTGCTACCTTACGTCGGTGACCAAGACTTTGCTGTTTTGATTCAACAAGCTTACTATCGTCAATAAGTCTTTTGGCTCGCCGGTCAATAGACTCAAGAGCTTCTAGCTGGTACTTAGCGGATCCATCCCAAAGGTGGCGGCAGTACTCCATACACGATCGGACTTGAGCTTGAAATAAAATTAGAAGCTGCGCCGGTGTGAAGTACTGCCTGACCCTAGCAAGTATATCCAGCTTCTTAGCGGCCAGTTGAGTTCTGGCTTCGATATAAGTGCCAAAGTTGAGATAAGGTAACGCCAAATAGCTCAAGCTTGTTAGCTACCGGTATTGGCACATCTTGAAAGGTTGGAGACAAATGAAAAAAAAATAGGGTTCTATTTGGACCCTGGTTTATGAGTTTATTACTCAATTATAAACCTTAAGTTCAAAATTTAATTAATATTTGCTTATTTTATCAGCTCGCAAGAAGTCCCGTATGTTTCCAGCACCTACACTAGGCGTTATCTAGGCTTGGGAGATGGTATCCGCAGATAGCTTACACTGGAGCTTAAGCCCTGATACCTGCAGTGTGACCACACTATGTTTAAAACGTGGAGAAATCTTATATTACGCGGTGACACGGCATCTTTTATGCCTTTTTAAAGAAGCAAACAGCACTATCAATATAGAAGCTCACCATATTTGCCATCATAGAAAATAATAATATATTATCAAGCATATTAAGTTCTAAAGTTACTATCACGTCAAAACGGCCGGATGAATTTAAGTAATGAAAGATGTTTAATACAATATGATTTTTTAATGCTTCTACTTGACATTTATCAATTTCGTTTTGCAATTGAAGCGTCAGGACATAGATGTCCTGGTGCTCCTATCTGTAGAAGCTGGAGGAAAAAGCGGAATTGAGAATATCCTCTTATACAAATGAAAAAAAGATTTTTTAATAGAATAATCATCATCAACAGCTACTATCTAAGGGTCAATTGCCTATAATTCCCAAACATCTAAAACTACATACATCTATACAGCAAATACTTAAGTTACCTACAAGGCACAGAGCTTTAAACCTAGGTTTATATAATTCCTGTATAAGTTATTTAAAAATGTAGAATGTAATGTAAAAAGAATGAAAAAGTGCGACGCTGGGTTTCTTGCCAAGATCTTCTTGAGATGGCTGTAATTTTGCGAATTTGGTAGTAGTGTCATTAATTTTCATGAGTGCCTCTTTGGGGCCCATGTAAATAATTGATTTTTAATTTGATCGTATACGAAACAAAGACTTTTTAAAATTATTAATCATCAACAATCTAAGGAATATTTCTTACATTTATTTCTCAAACCTAAACTAAAACTACAAACATATAAAATAGATGATTATCGTTTTAGTTTAGTCATGACAATGACTTAGGTCATTGATATTGATGAATAGACATAAGTGTCGATATACAAGGCACTGAGCATATAAGAACTCAAGTGATCAAGCCACTTCCAGTAGGTAAAGGAAGATTATACTTGGATTGTTTAGGTTTTACTAAAAGTATGGTAGTAGTCCTTCCACTTGGCCTCTGATGTCGTGGTGGGTATCTGGCCTTCTGGGTTGTCCAGTGTGCCTGAGCTGGGCGCTGGGAGCAGCTACTCCCAGGGAGCGTGTCGCGCGTTAGTGGTGGCCGTCGCGCTCTGGTGTGGTCCGGTTTCTTGCACCCGAGCTGGGCGTTGGCCATCTTGCTCCAGGCCGTCCCCTTGTATGTATGGTACATTGCTTAGTCCCAGAAAGCCAAATACCCACCACGACAACAGAGGCCAAGTGGAAGGACTACTACTACTAAAAGTATGGTCACCGTCGGTTTAGTTATTGCGTGTGTCAGCGCCATTCCCCGCTCAGGGGCACTCCACGCGCTCCACACCCGGATCCGCGCATATTCAAGGCACGCTGATGTTACGTCACAACCAGAAGCTAATCCGTTACAGGAATTTTCATTGAGCTACATAATTGGAAAAACGAAGGAGAAAATTATCGCTTTGAGCGGGACTAAACTTTCGGTATTTGAATTACACGTTCCTTTATAAATCTCTGCTGTATAAGCTGTCGGGTTCAGGTGGTACCAGTCGATATTTCAATATTTCACTAAAATCATAGATTTTAATTCCGCTTCTACTTACTTACTTGTCATATCTAATAGACTAGTGGGTCTATACGACAAGTAAGTAAGCTTCCCGCTTCTTATAGATATAGTAGGCCTCCTTTTAGATTTTGTTTTTTTATAACCTTAATAATAAGGGACTTAATATACAAAGCGCCCGAGGCGCGCGGCCCGGGAAAAAAAGATAAAATGTATGGTGCATAAGGTTCTGGATATATGAAGCGTCCAAGGCGCGCGGCCGAGCGGCGGGCGCGCCTGCGTCGTTTTGTTTAGTGTAACAACATATACTAAGCGGACAGGGCGCGCGTACAGAGCGTGCGGCGGGCGCGCCCCATTGGCGCTGTATATATCAAGTCCCTTACAGCGATCATTCTTGGCATGTCATATTACAATTTAATAACACGTATACTATTTTAGTTGGATGCGCGTTCGCTTTAGCAAGCTATCGAGTTTGATACCCGGTGAAACTCGAGTTTTCTCCCCAAGGGAAACTTGTGTTTCTGGATCTGGGTGTAATAGTGTGTGTGATAACCTGATAACATTAAATTGGTAGGAATATTATATTTTTACACAGAATGCGTCACCCAAGGGTTACGACTGAAAATCAGCGCTGGTGAGTATTCTCTAGCATCATGCTGAGCGCAGACCTATTCCGACTGTACAGTACCAATATAAATCTCATTGCGACATGGCTATATAGTTGATATTACAACACACGAAGCGCACAAATACGCACGAAGCGATTCGCTTCCACATTTATGATGCGCCGCTAAGGAATGGAATTCCTTGCCTGAGCCTGTGTTTTTCGATAAGTATAATGCATCACAAGTGAACAGGTATCTTCTAGGCAAACATGCCCCATCGTCGATCGCATCATCACTTACTATCAAAGTATAAATATATTCAATACATACTTTGTATAATGTCTTTTTTGTGTTAAGTGTAAGAAGGTTTTCTTGTAGCCAGTTATTGATTAAAATCATGCCTTGCTCGGCTGAGTTACTTGCTTCAGACCAAGTGCGTCCACAAAAAATGTATGCGGTATCGTCCGCGTAGCACAGTAACTCAGCATTTTTAATTGGGACGTCGTAAATATCGTTAGTGTATAGCAGAAATAGTGTGGATCCGAGGATGCTACCCTGCGGTACACCGAATTTTATACATTTATGTTGCGCGATATCTCCACCAATTATGAATTGATTTAAATGGTTTTTTTTTGTTTGGTAGAGTATACTTCACAGGTGGTCCCATTTGATTTTTATCGAAATTGGTCAAGCTAAAACCGAAACATACACGATAAAGTCTTTTTTTAAGCTTTGCTTGCGTTTCAATTATAGAGTTAACTAAGAAATCTCGCTTTGCTCGATTAATTAATTTTGTAACTACACACAACAATCCGCAAATTTTTCTTTACTTCTTCCACATTTTAAGGCCTATATAGCCAAAGCTCTTATTCCAAATTAAATCGCGCTTCGTAATCAATTACTTCTTGGAGTGGACGAAATAAATTCAGTTTTTTCGGTATTTTCGGTATTATACTGTTAATTCCGCCAATCTGCCCTTCTGATAAGTGTTATGTAGATTGGGGAAAATTAGATATTTTGAATGATTTTTTTACTCCAATAATATCACTCTAATATTATAAATCCAAAAGTTTGTGTGTAAGTGTGTAAAGTGTTAGTGTGTATATTTGTTTTTTCTTTATGCTGCACGCAGTCTAAAAGGTCTAAAAGGATGCAGATGTATTGGATTGTACACTTACTTATTTTTTAATGCCCGATAGACGAGCATTCGACCACAATCTCACCTGATGGAAAGTGATGATGCGGCCAAAGATGTAGCATGTTTGCCTAGATAAACCTAGGATTAACGCATACTTGATAAACGTGGGCGAAGCCGTGGTGCATGGCTAGTATTGAAATATTTTTTTTACAAGCACCTTTCATTCTACGTTCATTCATTTGCGTTTTAATATGAAACAATCGTTTAAATTATTCGTTATTAATACTGTAAAAATAACGTATACACATACACAAAAATGCCACACACAAACTTACATCATGGGTGCCGAAACATCTACAAATCACACACAATCATACCCAGAACTAAAAGCTTAAATTTCCTTTGGGTAGGAAAATTGTTTTCCTGCCGGGAATCGAACCCAGAATCCACTGCGCAGAAGGCAGATACTTGCCCATTCCATCATATCATAACATACTTGCCTTTCCTAAACGCATATATAATAAAGTATTATAATGTAAACCAGTACATACTCACTATGACTTTATAATACTGCAGACTTATTCAAGAAAAGTGCGGAAATCATATGACTCAAGACATTAATATTCATATTCATATTCATCTATTTATTGCAATCTATAATAATAGTAATATACAGGTGTTTTTTAAGAGTACAGTTCTATATAGACCCTGTAAGGGGCACCGCAATAATCTTAGAAGAGAGGAAGACTGCTAGGTTTTGTTGACAGATAAAAAATAAACACAAAACATACTACACAAGAAATATTACAAATAATATCTGTGTTTATTTATTTCGTTATAGTATTATTCGATTTAAATCATAGAAAATATGTATTATTATTACTATTACATTGATGTCAAAAAAAAAATAAGAATAAAGATAAAATATTAAATATAAGTATGTAATTTTTTTGACATAATTCATCATTTAGATATTCGTCAATTGAGTAATATGTTTTTAATGTCAATAGTTCTTTTAATTGTTTTGAAAATATTTTATCATTTCTTTCATTTTTAATTATTTCCGGTAACTTATTATACATTTTTATAGACATGACAAAAGGAATATTGTATAAATTACTCTACTTCTTGAAATATTGTTTGCCCTGAGAGACGAAACATAGCGCATAATAAGCGCACTGACTTTATTAAGACCTGCATGCAGCGTGTATACCTATGTGTACTATAGCAAACAATTTGAATTTGAAGGTGTTATTGTCGGAAAAACATTCTCCGAACAGGTTTCGGACTTATACGACATCCTTCTTCAGGGATCTGCTTTTACAGATCGCTGTGCGCCCTTGAAGCTTCAAGCAAATCAATGTTCAAGCAGTTCGTGCAGCTTTTAAACGCAATGCCTATCCCAGGCGTTATCGAATTATTAGACTACTTAAACTTTTACGTCACGTTTTTCCTTATTCATACGCAAACATTCCGATATTCATCTCTAACTTATTTGGCAGAGGCAGTCAAAAAAGGCACAGTTCAGCAAAAAACTCCCTTACCCGGTTTCCTAAAATAGTAGTTCCGCCCCGCCCCAGCCAATCGGGAATTTTCCTGTCCCGTCGGGAATATATTCCCGTTTGCCGTAATGTCGCGGAAGATTTACACGATGATAGCTTTAATGGCCCGCGGGGTGGCACCTATGGGGTTGTGATCTTCTTTAGTCGATAGGGTTACAATTGGCCGTTTTGTGCTGATAACGGCTTATTAAAAGGCGTATTGATATTAGTTGAAGAAAAGTTTTCTCTATTTAAAGTCAAAATATAGCAGATTTAGTACCATTTATGAACTGTCCATTGCCTGAGTTGGATGGGTGTTCGCCTTCTAAGCAGGGATATCGGGTTCGATTCCCAGCAGGAACACAAGTTTTCTCCTCAAGGAACTTGTGTTTCTGGTTCTAATTGTGTTTGATTGTGTGATGTGAATGTTTGCGGCACCGACGATGCGTCATTAAACTTAGTGTAGAACACTTCTTGAGTGTAAAAGCGCTAATATAAGTTTGTGTTTTACTTATTTATTACATAAATACAATAAATAAATGGAGCTTGAGCTTCTTCTTATCTTAATTAAAACAGCAAAAGCCGCTATTCAAATATAAAAATCTAGTTATCCAGTAACGAACAAAAATATACTCATTTATAACATTCAAATCCATTCTTCTTCCCCACGCTGACAGCACTAGACCTCTCCATTAAACTCTAACACGAAACAATTAACTTTAACAGCTTAAAATCCCTAAATTTATGTCCAATAAAGTGGTCCATCGTTGAGCCAACTTACCGCAATCTTGCTCCAAAATGATGCATTGTGGGATACGCAGTCTGATTTAATGTGCTCGGCGAAAATGCTTTAAGCAAGCTTAGTACTAAGGTTTAAGTTACTTTCTCGTATGTTTTTTCTTGAAGCTGTTATGGCGTCGAGTTGGTGAGATAACGAATTGATTTTTTGGTTCCATGGTATTTGGCATGCTAAGCAAAATGTCATGAAATTTTATTGTTATTATAAATATGTTTCTCTAAACGCTTAATATACTAGATAGATGACTATTTTTGAAATTTTTCATGTCTGAAACCGATAAATGACGGCTGATTTGCACGAGTTAATCAAGACAAATTGTATGGGCTATAATTAAATATAACATAGAACATTTGTATTTGGAGCGTCCACAAAAACTATGGATCATTTACTGTCATGCACAGCAAGCCGTAGTTATTGTACACTAGAAGATTTGTACAAGCTAGGTCAAATGCTGTTTACGACGAATATAGGGCTAAAAAGTATTGCCATCGACACGCTAAGAAGAAGATTGGTTTCAAATTATGGAAAGGCATTTCGTAACTTTTGTCTGATTTAAAAAAAAAATCCTTTTTTATATATCAAATTTGTGATCATTTCAAGCAAATTCCTAAAATAACGTTAAAACAGATTTCATGGGCCATTCCAATTCAAGCGGAATCGTTCCGCAACACTATCAAATTTGGTGGAACCTTCAAATTTGCAGTTAGATCGCGTCATGAATAAATTTACTGTTTGTTGAAGTTATAAACGCAAACGGGATTTGGACTAGCGGCTGCATCGGTTTTACCTACAATTGGTTGGCAAACAGAAGTGATAAAGTTAAGTACTAGATTAACGAAAATTACTGGATAGTTGAATGGCTGTTCTAGGAAACAGCTCTAAATCAAAACACATGAGAAAATAATTTCTGAGCAATTTCGAATGACTTCCACACATAAAGTTTTTATCATCAGATCATCATCAGATGTTTTAGTTCTAGATGGTTCTGGTTTGCTTTGCATCGCACGTTCACGGAATCGTGGCTTCAAAGGATTTGCAGTTGTACATGCCTAGGATCATATCTTGTAGTGGATTTTCCGCTGATTTCCACATAATTTTATTTTCAGTGTAACATAATTATTTTGAACATATATTTTCGTTGTTTTTTTTTTCCAAATAGGAATGAAATACAATGAGATGTCGACACGGAGACGTACTTGTGAGAAAGATGTATACATTTTTCATATATATAGGATAATGGGCTAAGGATGATGGAGGTACGTATCATCAAAATACAGAAATCATACGTCTCTTTTAAAAAGATGTAACAGCTTCAAACTAAGTTGAAATACTTGAATTGTGCGCTCCGAAAAACATTTACACTACACACTCAGAATTAGAAACACAATTTCCCATAGGGAACTTACGCTCCCACTTTGAATCGACCTACCTGACAAGTATTTTACGCACAGATCATATAGTCTGTTGATGGCTCATAAACATAATTTCACCTAGAAACACCACTCGGGCTCGGTGTCAGAAACATTCACATTGCACACACAATCATAACCGGAACTAGAAACACAAATTTTCCTTGGGGAGAAAACTTGTGTTTCCGTCGGGAGTATAATCTGAAATCCCTGCTTATAATGCGAACGAACGAAGCCAACGGCAGTTTAGATTCATCAGTTATCGTAATAAATTGGAGCCAGCATCGAAATACTTCCTTGCTCATACTGCTATGAGACCTAAGTTTAGTAAATTCTGAGGTTACTAATTGCTTTCTGTCACTGAAACAATAATAGAGATTTGGTGTAGAACGCTGTGTACGAACGAGATCACAACTAGGTTTGCCAGATTTACGAGTTTAGTATTTGAGTCAGGTTTACTGGGAGCTTAATTAGTCGAGTTTGAAACACCGAGGAAGCTCTAGTTTAGAGTTTCAGGTTAGTTAGTAAAGATAATTTTCTTAATAAAGGTAATATTCTTTACTATTTTATCTTTCTAATATATAAAAATCTCGTGTCACGGTGTTTGTGGTCGATCTCCTCCGAAACGGTTCGGCCGATTTTTATGGTACTATTTTGTATTTTTTGGTAGGTATGAGTAATGATCGTAAAATAAACCTTTCTACCACCATCCCCCATTTTTAAATGTGTGACTTAAGTATTTTTTATAAACAATATCCAAAAAGTTTTAGTATGGTATTTAAGTACTGGGCTACCTTAAACGTAAAAGAGGTAAAACACTTTTTCTAAATGTGGCATTGCAACGCATGCCGGATACAGCTAGTAGTGTTATTATAAAGTAAATTAACAAAACAATATATAATACTTAAACTTTTGTATTACAGGGAAACAGTTTAATTATTCATCACAGGGTAACCCCACCACTTTTCGTTACACAAAAAGGTTGCGGATAGAAATTTCAAAGCCCTCCTATTTTCGTTAATAATAATACCCATTGTGCGAATATATTTTATCTAAGAACATTATCACAGCTTTATTATAAGAGTGAAAATAGTTGCTAACCAACTTTAAATCTAAATAGATCCTAAATGGACATTCAAAATAAAAAATGGTATAAAGATTTGAAGATGATTTTCAAAAACTATTCAATGACGGGTCCTAGGGCACACGCTAGGTACAACTAGGTAAGAACAACTTTGAGAGAGAGGCCAAAAGAAGAATACAGCTGCATATTAAAGCAAATAAAGATTTTGTATTTGTATTTGAAGTGGCAGTTTGGGCTGGTCTCATATGTGGCAAAACTGACAACGCAGCAGAGGATCCTCTGTGACTAGGTGGAGCGAACCCTGGTTAAGACTGGAAAAGAAGAGCAGAAAATCGGGCTCAGTGGCGATGTTTGAACAGTGGACTGAGATATTCTGAGTATGATGATGATGATGAAGTACCGTCACCCTTTTGCAAGGAAGCTTTTTGCAGCTAGAAGGGCTTTCAACTCAATATAAACCCCAAAATTAAGATTTGAAGATAAAACAACACCAAGTAACTCATAAAAAAAGAACACTGCACTTTTTTCTTTGTTTCCTTCCGTTTCCTAATTTTTATGTACCAATTCTGCAGAATCTGTTCTGCAGTAAAACTAAGCCTTCATAATAAAATGGCGGTTTCTGAGTAAGCTGTCACGGTTTATCACGCCTTTAGAAAGAAGGAATAATGAGTGAACACGCAAAAATGCGTGTGCAAGGAATTGAGTGAGGGCGAGAACGAGAACCCTTTTCTTTGAATCTTTAAGAATATATAATATGTATAATATACTATGTATGCGTAGAATAGAAAGAATAGAATAGAATGAATAGAATAATCATTTATTCCGACAAACATAACTTAACTTAACTACCTTAAACTAACATTTATTATATGATAAACCGAATGCGAAGAACGTTATTGTTATTCCAGTTTGCCGGAAAAGGTCTGCAAGCTCAGCATAATGCTGAAGACAGAGCCTCAGCGCTGGTTTTCAGCTCCGACCTGTGTAGGGTGACGTACGGCAAGTCTAAGATATAAATAAAATTATTACATAAAAAATAAATAAATTCATACATACACAAAAACTATACATCAATAAGGAAAAACTGCTAATATACTTTTATTAATGATAAGAGTTATATATATATATATATATAATGAAAGATATTAAGTAAGTCGCAAAAGACTATATGCATTTGAAATGCGCAACACCATGAAAACGGCAACAAAATAACGAAAGAAAAATAAATAAAAAAATCAAAATAAAAAAATCAATATTATAAATAAAAATAAATAATTGTGTCTTTGTATAAATATATTAAGTAATAAAACATACTATAGAACCAAAAAGAATTAAATAACGATTGAAAAAAATTATAATAATAATAATTAAATAATAGACTCTTTCTGTTTATTTATAATAAGGTTCTGAAATTTTCTTTTAAAACTTATTGTACTTTTAATGTTTCGTAATGGAGGGGGCAAAGAATTCCAGCATTTCGTGGCTGCAAAACGAAAGCTGCCACGAAATGCTGCAGTTTCGTGTCGTGGTGTGCGCAGTAGGTAAGATGAGGCTCTGGTTGTGTATTTGTTAACGTCACGAGCCCATACAAATTTAGAGAAAAGATAGTGGGGCTGTTGTGACTTAACAAGACCAAACATTAATGTGGCAAGATGCAGATGTCTTCTGTTCTTCATGTTTAATATGTTGTGCAAATTTAAAAAGGGGGTTATGTGGGAACGGGGGGGGACATTATAACAAAAACGAGTGCAAGCGTTTTGTACACGCTGAATGAGGCGAGAAGTTTTTGAAAAGATGCGTGGACCATAAACGGTGTCGACATAATTTAGCTTAGAGAGTACAAGCGAGTTAACAAGCATTACTCTTAGATTTTCATTTAAATAGTTTCTTATTTTGTATAAAACTTTGAGTCTATAAAAACAGTTTTTGACAGATTTAGATATATATTTTTCAAATCTTAAATGTTCATCAAAAATCAGGCCAAGATTACGGGCTTCGTAGACTCTTTCTATTATCTCATTGTCGATAGATATTAAGGGCTTCAGTATCGTTATTTGAGAAATTTGGTGTTTGGTACCTAAAATCATATATTTCGTCTTTTTGGCATTTAAAAGTAAAGAGTTAGAGACCGCCCAGGACTGAATTCTTTCGAGATCCTCGTTAAGTTTTACCTCAGCACTACGAATATCTGAAGCTTTGAACGATATGTAAATTTGAATATCATCAGCGTAAATGTGAAATTTACAGTGCTGTATACTACTAACAATATCAGCGCTATATAAAATAAATAAAAGCGGACCGAGGATTGACCCCTGTGGCACACCTCTCGTCACTAGTCGTTTTTCGGATATCATTAACGTCCCATCATCTTTCTTAATTTCTACATATTGCATTCTATTGCTCAAGTAAGAATTAAACCACTGGATTGCATTAGGGTCAAAGCCATAATAATTTAATTTTGCTAACAAAAGAGGTATAATTATGGAGTCGAAAGCGCGGGAAAAGTCCAATAAAACCAACATTGTTCCCATACCTTTGTCTTGAGCAGCAATAATGTTGTCGGTAACATCCAGCAACGCGGTATTCGTACCTCTTGCTTTGCGAAACCCGGATTGCATATCGGGCAGAATGTTCTGATTCTCTAAATAAAGCGACATTTGAGAACAAATTACTTTTTCTAATAATTTAGATAAACATGGTAGTAAACTAATTGGCCGCAACTCTTTTATCTCAGTTGGCGTAGGTACTTTAGGTATTGGTCTAACAATAGCGGTTTTCCAAGCACTAGGAAAAACTGCTAAAGCCATAGACCTATTAATAATAGCTGTAATGGTATCAAGGCTTTGAGGAAGCGTCAATGTGATCATATCAAGCGATATAGAATCATCACCAAGTGCATTAGATTTGATATCTTTAATATACTTCATTACTTGATATGAATTTGTGGGACAAAATGAAAAAATACTGTCACTAAATTTAGAATTTTGAAACAAATTCAAATCAGATATATTTACATTAGCCATGCTAGGAATATTAAGAAAGTGATCATTAATTTCGTTAGGATTATCAAATTGTGATGGTAATTCAATTGACTTAGGTGGTAAAACCTTAGTTTTAAGATTTTTCCATAACAATTTTGAATTATTAATATGCTGGTTAATGTTTTGCTTGAAGAATGCACTTTTTTCATTGTGTAATGCTACGTAGACTTGAGATTTTAAACTTTTGTAATAATTTTTGTGGTTTTGTAATTTCGTTTCTCGATATCGGGCAAGCGATTCGTCTCTGAGGCGCATCATAAATTTAATGTTATCAGTAATCCATGGAGTAGGTAGGTCTTTAATCACACGAGACTTAACAGGCGCATGTAAATCGAACAGAAGTACAATCACGTTATTAAAACTATCAATCATGTCGTCCACGGTATCAGCCTGAACTATAAAATCCCATCTAATAGATTCTAAGTCACTAGTAAATCGATCCAATGATATATCTTTAATTGGTCTGTAAGTAATAGACCGCGGTATCATTTTAGGTTTTTTGATAGCAAATTCGCAAGTAACAAAGGCGTGACCAATATGTGAACCCAAAAGATCAACACTTAAAGAACGGGGACGAATGTTGGAACAGATTACATCAATAAGAGTTTGCGAGTTATTTGTGAAATGGGTGGGTTTATCTACTAATTGGCACAAGTCTGTGTTAAACAAGAAATCATTAAAGGTTTTAGTTTTAGCGTCATCTGTGTTTAATAAATTTACATTGAAATCCCCTAATAAAATGACATTTTCGCAATATGAAAAAAATGCAAGTGAATCCATGATAGCTTCCAGAAAAACATTAATGTCTAATCTTGGTGGACGATACGCAACACCTATAACTAGCTTTGATTGGCGTATGCTTAGTTTAAGCCACATCTGTTCAACGTTAGGATTAACAGGGTGAGTACAGGTTCGGACGTTGATTCCTCGCTTTACATAGAAACCTACACCTCCTCCCCGCCCACCACGGATGCATTCCGGACGTGGAACATGCCGCAGCCGATAATTGGGAACCACCGGGGCACGTTTGTCAATACCAGAGTCTTTAAGCCACGTCTCACAAATTGCCATAATATCTACCGAATACCTTTCCATAGCAGCAATAAAATTATCCTGTCTTGTACATAACGATCCAGCATTATATAGTCCAACTTTTAGTAATTTATTGTTAACCATTGTCAAAAAACAGAAATGTGAAATGAAAAGTATTTTTATATAAAGATAAATTTGAACAGATAATGCTGGTTATACAGTAAATCAAGTAAATGGTACTCTTATTGATATGTGTAAATATTAATAATAAAATTATGATGTATATGTATGATAATTTCGTTTTGAGGATACTTTTAGTATCACTATGAAAACACAAAATAAGACGATGCAAGAGATATTTTACACAGTAATTCAAGCGCGCAAAATAGTTTTTCCGTAATAAGACTAAATAAATAAAAAATATAATAAAATAAAAATAATTTATTTTGGACATCATCCATACAAAATTAAATATATAAAATAAATAAAAAGATTCGCAGTCCACTATGATAATGATGAATAAAAATACATACTTGTTTAAAATACAAATTCTATAAATAATTTCACTGGCATATAAAATACGTATATATATATTCAAACACGTGGTCAAACCATCAAAGATAGTAGACGTCAAGTTTGACTGATTATAAACACTAAATATTTCATTTATACAGCGTCGGTGTGATATGAATTTGAATAAATCGTAAATCAATAACACCATTAAGTTTACACGCACAATGTTATAATACATAATATACGGCACTGTAGGTTTATGGCGAGCGTAACAATAACGTTCTCCGCTCAGTTCATTAGTTATACTCGAAGATGATACATCATTAATAGGTAAGCAATACGCAATGGACATAAAGTTAAAAGAACAAAGCAGTAAACACAAAAAAAATATATGATATTTATGATTGAATTCAAAAAGCTTTAAACATATTAAGTAATAAGTTGACACAATAACATAAATAAAATATAAACACCCAAAATCTAATAAACAATCTTCAAAATTACAAAAGTAGGTAAACAATGAACTCGATAATTTACAAGTGCCCATACGAGAGCACCAAACTGAATATAATACTAAAATTATTATGCATTTACGCATATTAAGGTTATGGTAAAAAGTATCATGTAATAATAATAAGGAATACAAGCGTATCATAAGAGTTTGAACAACTATGCCACTTATTCTAAATGTATAATGAAATTCGAAAAGTGAAAAATAAATTTTATGTATAAATGTGTTTTTATTACAAATAACATAACATATGAAGCGAGTAATAATGGCGATTAGTAATATTAAAAAGTGGAATAAGAGAATTGGGCTGCTCAAACAATTTCTTTGGCAAAAATTCGGTTTAAGTCAGTTTCGCTTCGGATTCTCGAAAACGGACTTCCCTGTTCTTTTCTAACAAATAAACGACCTTCCTTGGACCAACAGTACTTCCACATCTGTTCGCGACAAACTTCTCTAGCTTTGGCGAACAGTTGACCGTTAGCTTTTGTGAGGCGCTCGTTTACATAAATCCTGAATGGCGCGCCCTCTATACCGAGGTCAGCAGTGGTGAGGCCGCGGCGGACACGCGCCGCTTGGAGGTATGCGTCACGGGTGGAGCGCCGCGCGAACCGGATGATTATGCGGCGCGCACGAGATGCCACGGCCGGCGCACCCGACGCTGTGGATTCCTGGGGTCGCCGCATAGGTCCTTCCCTCTCAGCCATGACGATATCACGTTCGTCCAGCTCCATTCCCATTTTCGTGCCTAGTAGAATGCCAAGGTGAAGAGGGTTTTCTCCTTTTTGATCAGGGAAACCGGTTATGACTACATCATTAAACAAAAATTCTTGTTCTCGATCGTTAAGCTGCAATTTTACCTCCTTGACTGCTAGGTCTAAAGAGTTCGTGTCCAACTGCTTGGACGCTAATTCTCTAACTGATTCGAGGGCCGCCAAACGCTCGTCGAATGATGTTGCACGAGCGTCAAATGTATCCATACGCTTATTAATAGCGGAACGCGTGACTGCGAATTCTTTCCTTATTTCACCAATCTCTCCAAACACTGAGGCCATGTCCTCCTTATATGATTTATGCTGTGAGGTCATCAACTCCTGTAACTGAGCAAACTGAGAACGCATCTCTTCTCTAAGAGAGCAAATCGCGTCATTATCCAAGTTGTTGTCCTGAGAAGACGATTTGGATGCGGCTTCATCGCCTTCAGGGTTGGGACAGGTACCTCCCGAATTTAAAAACCCGTTCTGTACAGACTGGATCGGCGTAGCCGGGTCGCGCCCTTTTGGCGTTCTACATTGGCAGTCTCCACATCTCCATTTGTCTGATACCTCGGACCCAAAGGGGACTCTAACACATTCATAGTGATTTACTGACTGACATTGGGGACAGGTAACACCACCTTTTGACCGAACGTGTTTTCCGCAGGCTGCACACACGGCCATTCTGTACGGGATAGCGGCGGCACTAGTATCTTCTTAACTATTTTCACAATCCACGGTTTGCATAAATTTTCTTTTTGGTATATTCACGTAATTTGTATCGATGTGAGAGAACTTTGATTTTATCTGCAAGTTTAGTTAATTTGTTGTTTTTTTTTTTTTTTTTTTTGTGGGTAATTTGAAATTACCAGGCGCAGCGGATTTGTGATAAACTACGAATAGTTTGGCAGACTTTATGTTTTACCGACTTCCAAAAAAAGAAGGTTGTGTATTCGTCACGTATAATTATTATTTATCATTTATGTAGCTTTAAAAGCTGATTTTAAACATATACACACAATTATTGTGTGGTACTCACGAAATAAAAAACCACAGGAAAGCAGGAAACGAAATCGAGTATATACTCAATTTCGTTTTCTGAAATAACACATTTTTTAATTATGATTTAATTCTAATAGTACATATTTTCAAACAAAAAAAAAACAATTCCAAAACAGTTTGTAAATTTTGGATGAAATTACAAAACATGATATATAAAGTTGTAAGCTAATTAAGAAACTCGTTTTTTTTGAGTTGGTGAAAAAAAGGGTTAATTAGCCGTTAATAAATGTATTGACATAGACATATACTCACTATGCACTTCACAATATCTTTTCATATACGTTATATCTAGTAACTATTTCCAAAAAATGGCTAAAATAGATGGTTAAAATAAACGTACTAACGTTTTTGTGTGTAGAATAGTAATAATGATGTGTCCGACGTATTTAATGATGTAAATGTACATAACATACATATATACATAAATGTACATAACCTATGTAATGATGTAAATGCAATAAAATATAAATTCCGTCACACAAACATGTGGGCTACTGATAAAAAAGTATTTCAGGATTGCTTGGTATTAAACGTTTATATGGCTTTTTAATCAGCCAAAGCTATTTGTAAACATAAATTCAGAATGTTTTTATAATCTTTGAGTTCTTAACGTAAACAAAGACATGCTAAACATTTGTACCTAGATCATAAGTTTTGTATAAAACGATGGCTTTGCAAATACGCACTCACTACTCGCGCAGTCTTTGTTAAACCTTTAAAAACATAATAACTCTTGTAATACAACTACGATAACTGTAAAATGTTACTAATAGTTATATTTAATCTTGCACTTGGCATTGCCGCAACTACGGCTGAAGAAAGACCTTACTACGACATAGAGAAAGCTGAATTACTATTCGAAGATTTCATCGTAACTTACAATAAAAGTTACAATGTAACAGACAAAAAGCAGAGGTTCCTTATCTTCAAGGAAAATTTGATAGATATCAATAAGAAAAACTCAGATAATCTTTCTACGTTTGGTATAAACCAATTCACTGATTTGACCACCGAAGAATTTATTCGCTATCATACTGGTTACAAACCTCACTTTTCGACAGATAATGTTTGTAAAAAAATAAGAGACAATGATGTCATATCAGAAAATGCCCCTCCTTCCATCAATTGGGTTGAAAAAGGTGCCGTGACTCCACCAAAAGACCAAAGGGAATGTTCAGGATGCTGGGCGTTTGCCACCGTCGGCAATATTGAAGGACAATATTTCATCAAAAATAATCAGCTCGTTAGTTTTTCTGAACAAGAATTAATAGACTGTTCTAAAAATAACAACGGCTGCGACGGAGTATACATGGTGGTGGGTTTGACTGACTTAATTGCGATTGGTGGATTGGAAACAGAAGAAAGCTATCCTTTCATGGAAAGAAAACAACCATGTCAATATAATATTGCTAAAGCTGTAGCAAAAGTTATTAGCTGTGAAAATTATCTGTTTAAGGATGAAGATAAATTAAAAGAAGTTCTAGCAACAAAAGGTCCGATAATTATTGGAGTCAATGGTGGGGCCCTACAAAAATATACCAACGGTATCTTGGATAAGACTCACTGTAGTGATAAGGTCCTTGGTCATGCTGTATTACTAGTTGGCTATGGGACAGAAAATGGAAAGGATTACTGGTTCATAAAAAATTCTTGGGGAAAGAAGTGGGGGCTCGGTGGGTATTTCAAGATGCATCGTGGAGATAACACGTGTGGTATAATGACTGGCGATCAGAACAGTTCTGCTAATTTGTAGAAATATGCTGTTGTTTAACTTGGAAAGCATCTTATATATACAACCCATTTTTATATCTTGAAGTTGAATAGTTTTTTTAGACATTCCTTTTGATTCTTGCATTATTGTTCCGCCAATAAGGCGGGATAATACAAATTCTAGATATAAAGATAATTTAGAAATTTATAAGATTGTAGTAGACAAAATTAATGAAGGTGACATCTCAGGCGCAGAACGAGTCTTGTTCTCTAGCGACACTTTAACCCCTTATAATTCGGATATGATATAGTCACTTCGTGACAAACTTCGTTCCGCCTCCAACAAATCTCCTGATCCAACTCAAAAGAGTGACGTCACTGTTAAGGGAACCGCTCAGGATGTTGCTGCGGCCATTATGTCTTTTAAACGTAGGCCTGCCGGTGGCCTAGAAGGCTTGACCCCGCAAATTTTAAAAGATTTTTTATGAGCTAGTTCTGGCAAGATTGGTAGGGCACTTTTGAAAGACCTAACGGTTTTAGTTAATTTGATGTTGTCAGGTCAAGTCAATATTGAGGTCACAGATATTTTGTTTGGCGCAAATGCATGCGCATTAAACAAAAAGGATGGTGGCATCAGGCCTATAGCGGTAAGCACCACTTATCGCCCCCTCGCGGCTAAAATCGGTTTGTAAGAAAATGTTTGCTTCTTCAAACAATCTTTTTCAGACTCTATAGCTTGGTTCGCGGGGCGAATGTGAGGCCGCCGTCCACCCACTTAGAACATTAAATTAAAATTTTAAATAAATCAAATCAATTTTAAATCAAAATTATGGAGAGGTGTTACTAAAGGTGGATGTTAAAAATGCATTTAATTTAGTTTATATAGGCACCCGTCAACGCAAGTGAAAGATAACATCTGGCAGCAGGGAGACCCTTGCGGCTTAGCTTTCTTTTCGTTAGCTGTCAAACCTATAATTCAACGTCTCCAATCCGAACTAAATGTTTGGTACTTGAATGGCGGAACTCTAGGAGATGTTGTGTATACTGTTTGTGATTTAAAATTACTAACTGATGAATTCAAAATTGACTTAAACTAAAATTTTCTAAATGAGAACTTTTTGTTTGCGATAACCATTTAGACAAATTATCGTTTTTACAAAAATTTTACTCGTTGTTGCCCCCATTATCCCTATCCTATGTGAGCCGATTTTTATGATTATTTTATTATTTGAAAGCTGGTGCCTTCCTTGTAGTCCCATTTAAATTTAATTAAGATCTGTTCAGTAGTATTTGAGTTATCCTTAATAATGCGTATTCTTTGGACTACATTGATGATGTTCTCGTTTTTAAAGCGGTAAAGTCGGTTTTTTTTCAGCTTTGCTTGCGTTTAGTTTTTCTAATATAGAACTAGTGTTTTGACTAAATCGAATCAATGTATACTACGGAAGAGCGAGACCCTCTAACACAGGTATCTCATACTTAAAAGAGGGTCCCAAACCCATGAAATGTTACTTAAAGTTTAAAGTAAACGTTAAGACCTATACGCTTATTTCGAAGTCATAGTTAGAAGACTCAGTAGCCGGTTGGTATTGGATACTGACTTGAATGCATCGGTACGAAGTTCGCATCTTAACAAGACCGAAAACTTTTTGTGAAGAAAAATGAAACTGCATCGCGTTTTCAGTCGCTAGAGGGCGCCATCTATTCTTAGAAACTGGACAGAACTAAAATTTGAACTGAAAATAAAAAATGCTATGCAATAGCTTTACCGCGGCAGTCCCCGAATGCCACACGTCTTTTTTTATCTATTTTTATATTACATCATAACTGTCAGAAGCCGACATAACTGTCAGGCTATGTTGCTAATTTCTTTGTTATTTATGCTCAATAGGCAAGCATTGCCTATTGATTGAAAGCGATGATGCGACCGAAGATCCCTATTCACCCTTGACTAAAAGACTCCCAAATTATATCGTAAGGGAGTGTGAAAGCGGTTTACTTGTATCATTGGTGCCGGAAACATTCACAACACACACACAATCACAACCAGAACCAGTAACACAAATTTTGCTTGGGGAGAATACTTGTGTTTCAGTCGGGAATCAAACCCAATACCTCTGCTTAGAAGGCGAAGGCTCACCCAATTAAGCCAACGGGTAGTTCTCACTGTTTAAATCTTAAGTCCGAATTTTATCGAAATTCTCTTCATCCAGTCGCAGTGTGGTTGAAGCATCAGGCATTGCAAATTGCATTCTTGCCGGCCTCCACCGCACTATGTGTTGCAGCAGCCGGCTTGCTAAAACCGATTTATCACTCTTGCATACAAACGATTGTTCGTGCAGGTCGTGTTAGACATGCATTGTTTGGCGATCGATGTCGATTAATATGCACGTGTGTGGAGGTAAAACAATACAGGATGTAGTGAACGGTAGTTACATAGTTAGCTGGTAACAGTGGCTGCAATGGTAAACTGTTTTGTACAGATTTTTCAATTAAAACTTCCTTAAAAGATTGTGAATAAGAATTTCATAGCCCTCCCGCTTTGAAATTCTGATTGACAATCTTCACTCTCACAATTATCCCTTGGGAAGAAATTTGTGCTCCTGCCGGGAACCGAACCCAGAACCCGCGGCGCAGAGGGCGGAGACCTGTACACTGCGCCAACTGGGTCGTCAAAGATGTAAAGCGAAGGTATAGTAAGTATGCCCGTTTCTTTAAAGAATTCCCTGAGAGATTCGCGCGGACCCATATCATAGATTACACATCTATACAGCAAAGATTTATACTAGATAGGCAAGCATATCACAATTCTCTCACCCGATGGAAAGTAAAAACGCGGCTCAAGACGTGTACCATGGTTGCCTCAATGATACCTATGAACTCTACACTTGAAGACGGGTGTCTTCAAGTGTAGAGTTCATAGGTATATTATACCCTTCGGAAACAAAGACGCAGGCAATGAGAATTCTGAATTCTTCAAGGCAAGCATGCTACATCTTCGGCTACATCATTGTAATCACCAACACTATTGGGTGGTGGATAACACACTTCTTGGTCTTCAGCCTATAATGATAGATCACCACAGTTTTGGTTGTGATGATAAATTATACTTTTGGCCGCTAACTGTACTTACAATAATTTTGGTATGCGGAACGAATATGCACAAATATTATCGTGCGGGACGAATAAATACTGCCAAAAATTCGGGACGAATGTGGCATAAATCATATCTTTCTATCAGTTGAGATGGTAGTTAAATGCTAGCCTATCAAGCATAAAAAAGCGATCAAGATACTGCTTCGTCTCCTGTCATATTTACAATATTTCTGTGATTTGTTCATTTTCCACTCTGTTTTCCAGACTTTATAAACATATTTGATACTAAAAGAATATGCGAGTTTATTATATATTACACGATGTGGCTCCGTGAAGGTAACCAATATTAAACTAGAAAATATACACAAAAAATATTTTCCTAAATTATTTGTTCTCAAGTAATTCTTCAGGTATAAGCTTCTTTGAGATGCAAGTTGCGGTAATTTATGGAAGCAAAGGTGTGAAAGCAAAATATTCCGGGACACGCTTTTTGCTTGTTTCTTAAGTCTTGTGCAGCATAATGGTATCATATAAATAACAAGCCAGCTAGAAAATGGATACTATATTTTCTCACTGATCTTTAGGTAAGTTTAGGTAAGGGTCACCAAGATACAGGCTTCGCCTAGTTTGAGACCCATTGCTTACATCGCATAATCTATGCATTGTTTTTTTTATGACAGATAGGTAAGCGTTTGGCCGCTATCTCACCTGATGGAAAGTGACGATGCGGCCAAAGATGAAGTTGCTTACCCAGATAACTATTCACTCTAGACTTGAAGATGCATACACACACACATCAATAATACAATTTACAGTTCTTTAGTTGTTAACATTATTTTTTCTGTAACAAAAGGGGTGTTGCCTGGGGTAAAAAATTTGGTCGTTAGATTGTTAAAAGTATAAGTACATATATTTATTTAATTTTACAAATCAATAGAAATTTAAAAATACAAAGAGCGTCACAGTTCAGAAGAAGGGATTCGTGAGGCCTCAGCATAAAGTTGACTATACCTATAGTGTACTATGTATTTAACTATATAAGTACCCTCCTGTGTTCAAATACAATAGCGCAATCAGTGACGTCAGTAGCCGTATCAATAGTGCCCGATAATCACAACAAACAAAGCCACTGGCTTTTTAATTAAGGACATTATAAGGGTTATTAGGACATTGAAAGGAGATAGGCAATTTGATGTGGAAATAACTGGCATTTAGAGGGAGGACATAGTGGCTATGAAGATAAGGATGTCAGGTCAAGATAATAAGGAACAACAATCATCTAAAAATATGTTATTAACGTAAATAATAACGGCTGATGACTAAAAGTCATTGTACTAGTTAAATAATATCCTAATAATTATTGTTACAATACAATACAATTCCTATTGAAATTAAAAGAGCTCAATCATTGGCAATATTTAAAGACTCCGTCAAAATACATTATCTTGCAGGTCAAACATAATAATACAAATTTACTTTGTTGTCATGATTTGAAGGTTAACATTCTATTCGTCACGCAAATATGAATAATAGTTATGTATTACGTTTATGTATTCTATATCATAGTTTAATTTAGGTATATTATTGTTTATGTATGTTTATTGTATTTTCTATATTATTATATTTATACAAAACACCGACGTCCAATTTCATTGCTTACTCCTCTCCATCCAAAGGTTGTCTGGAAGAGATCGCTCTTAGCGATAAGACCGCCTGTTGTTACACTTATTTTCTAGATTATTATTCCTTGTCATGTATTTGTTAAGGTGTTCAATAAAGTGTTTATCTATCTATCTATCTACTCTCAATCAATCAATACAATTAATCAATAAATAAAAAAATGGACATCATCTGGCGGAGGTGTAGACTAAAGTGAAATAATCAGAATATAAGTATTAATATAGATATATTCATTAAAAGAGCATAGGTGACAACTACGAGTACAATATTAATAAACTACATATATTTTTTAGTAGAGTGGTTAACTCTTCATGAGTGCCTCTTTGGGGCTCACTAAAAAAAAACAAACAAACGATTTTGAATTGAATTTTTAATTATAAAATATATCTTAGTATCCACGTGTGTTTTCTAAAACTAAACTAAAATTATATACATCTATCTATAAAGCAAAGACCTGACTTACCTACAAGTTATCCTAGCAACAGTGGCGTATATAATTTCTAAAAAATTCAAGCACTCAACCACTTTTGTAAAAAAGTGGTTGAGTGCTTGAAAGTGCATATTATTATTGGTTGTGACATTTCGTAGACATGACCTTTCGAACTCTTATAATTTAGCTCACGTTTATTATATTTATTTTAATGAACTGACTATTGTGATAGGTAAATAAACTATACATATATATTATATATAATAACTTTTGTTTTATTAATACCCGATTCTAAAAATCTAGGATGCTAAAATGAGGTATGCAGTATTTACAGGGTAGATGAGTAGTTACAAATAACTGTACCCCTCTAAGTTCCTCTTTGAAAACTTTTTAACATAACTTTTTAGCTTGCTGTCAAAAATCACCTCATGGCACGAATTGAATAAACAAATTAGGGTGACGTCACAAACGCAAAAAGTAAGCTTGAACTGCTGTAAACTATATTATTAAATAGGGTGATGGTACGAATCGAAGAAATGTTACTTCAAGACTGCAATAAAACTTTCCTGCAACAAGATTGTTTTCTAAAAGTTGATTTAAAGCCTCCATATGTGATTCTGTCATTATAAAACACCTCGTTGTCATTCAGTTGTTTCAGGACCATCCCAATGTCGTACTGGCTGATGTCCAGAATATATTCGGTATATAGAGTTGGCTTGGCTTTTGGGTCTTTGTCTTTCCCGTTATCAGCTCCGTAACGGGTTTAACGACTGAAGCATAAAGCTGTCCATAGAATCTCTCAACCTCCTTCAACAACTCTGATCTGGTCAAAGTTACAGTCTTTCCTCTTCAGCTTCATCGCCTACACTCCGTGTACAAATTATCCAAAATAAAAGAACAGGAGAATTAATAGAACTAAGGTCTAAGGATAGTGACTTTGATGTCCTACCAAATATTTATTTTCCAAAAGAGATCTTAGAAGTGAAAACTTTGTTAGGCGCGTTAAGCACTTTTCGGGTTAACGATAAGCGTGAAACTTGCGTTATCGTCACCGCACGCTTCCTATGAGCTATATGTTTACTGTATATTTATATATATATATATATATATAATATTTAGTTTTCACTTCTATCGGCAGTCCCCAAAGACTGCCCCGCATGTTTTTTCTTGTAACAGTTTTGTACTCTACTTATATTAGATACAGAAAAGTAAAATACTCAATTTGGTTTACTTGAATAACCTTTTTTATTTTGATTTATAATAAGAAACCGATTTTAATGGGATTTCTACAGAACCACACTTATATTCACGTATGAAGGCGATCTGAAGTGACAAGCATAAAAAAAAACTGAATTGAGAAACCTTTTTAAGTAGGTAATATAGAACGGTTTATCTAACTAGATATTTTCAGCATTTTTCTTGTAATAAATGTATTGACTTGGTACATATCATCATACAAATCATTTAGTGGGAGAAATAAGTCAGGTTAGGTTATTTTAATGATATTATCTGTTTCTTCGTTATTTAGAGTTTTTTGGTATATGATTATTGTTTCTTTGCAGGTAAATTTCGGTACTGGGTAGATATAGAGTTAATTTGTCATAATGGAATTTACCTTAAAAGACTGGCATACAATTTATGAGAGAACGACAAACAATTATTGACATACAATTTATGATAGAACGACAGAAGGATAGATTGTGTGGGACAAACTGCCCTTTCTGTATTTATGTAGGTTTAGTTTTGGATCTTATTGTAACTGGGAATGTTTTTTACCAATTTTGTGTAGTATAAATGACGCCCAGAAGATCCCAGGTACGGTATAAATCAACTGTTGGATAGCGAAAAGAAAGACTAGTACCGGACTGGGCTCTTTCTGCTTCTATGAGATGGGAATTGACGGTGCCGCCCCATGATGTAATACAATAATTAACAAGGGACTGGCAAAGCGAATAGTATACTATTTTTATGATTTTACGATTGGCTACGTGTCGCAGTGTCTTATATATCCTACTAATATTATAAATCTGAATGTTTATGTTTGTGCGATCTGATGACTTTGAAAAAAAATGGCTTGAATAACAGAAGACTCACCGATTAATCCACAGCCGCAGAGGTATGGTCCCGGGACGAAGTATTGACTGTACCGTTGTGATAAGTTGTTAATCCGTGTGATTCTGATGTGTTTTAATGTACTTTCGGTTAATTTTATTATAATTTGTTCGGAGACAAGCACCGTGTTTCTTGAGGTGAAGGACAGTGGCTCCCTCCAAGCCGGTAGCAGCGGAAGCCCATCGAACTTCTCGAATGTCAATGTCACTCGCGATGACAGCGAGTCATCCATGTGGCGGGAAAAGGATCGTCTTCAAAATCAAGCCATAGATAAACCCAACAACGCTTTAACGGCACAAAGATTTTGGATGAAATTTGGAATGTTCATAGCTTATATCTAGGATTAGCTAATTTTAAAAGATAAACGTTGTCTTATTTATTTAGTTAATGCTGTTGGTTCTAATCAATTCCTTGTGTTAGAACACAAAAAAAAAACATTAGAACCAGTGTTTCCTTCCGTTTCCTTATTTTTATATATTAATTCCGCAAAATCGGTTCTGCCTTCGAAATAAAACGGCGCCTTCTGAGTGAGCTGTCACGGTTTATCACGCCCTGGGGAGAAGGAATAATGAGTGAACATGCGAAAATACGTGTGCGGGGAATTGAGTGAGAGCGAGAACCGAGAACCCTTTTCTTTGAATCTTTAAAAATATGTTATTCCAATAAAGATGGTTGTTAAAAACATATACGCACAATTTAATTAATAACACATTTGGAACCCACGAATTAAAAGAAAATACAGGAAAGCAAAATAATCAATCTCGTTTTCTTGGATGACACATCTTTTTAATATAATTTTAATACCAAACTAGTTAGTAAATTTTCATGAAATTTCTAAGGGACAAATCTGATAGTACATCTTTTCAAACAAAAAGGAACAAGTCCAAAATAATTTGTGAATGTACGAAGTTACAAACATAATATATAAAAATATAAGCCAATTGAGAAACTATTTTTTTGAGAAGGTTACAAATAAGGGTTTAATGAGCTTTTAATAAATGTAACGTCGTGATATTTTGTATTGTTGTAAATGTTATTGTAGGTATACAAATCGTTGAGAAATACTTACTTTGCACTTCACAATATCTTTTCATATTCTTTATATTATCTAGTTATAATTTCCAACAAATGACTAATATAGTCAATTAAAACATACGTATCAACGTTTTTGTCTGTAGAATAGTGATAATAATGTGTCAGACGTAACACCTAATGTTGGCGTAAATGCAATAAAATTTAGATTCCGTCCAACAAATATGCTAGCAACTGATAAAAAAGTATTTCAGGATTGCTTGGTATTAAACATTCTAAAACATTAATTCGAAAATGTTAACTATCTTTAAGTTCTAAACGTAAACAAAGACATGCTAAACATGTGTACCTAGATCATAAGTTTTGTATAAAACGATGGCTTTGCAAATACGCACTCACTACTCGCGCAGTCTTTGTTAAACCTTTAATAACATAATAATTCTTGTAATATCATTACGTTAACTGTAAAATGTTACTAATAGTTATATTTAATCTTGCACTTGGCATTGCCGCAACTACGGCTGAAGAAAGACCTTACTACGATATAGAGAAAGCTGAACTACTATTTGAAGATTTCATCGTAACTTACGATAAAAGTTACAATAATATAACAGAGAAAGAACTAAGGTTTATTATCTTTAAGGATAATTTGATAGAAATCAATAAGAAAAATTCCGATAATCTATCTACGTTCGGTATAAACCATTTCACTGATTTGACCACCGAAGAAGTTATTCGCTATCATACTGGTTACAAACCTCACTTTTCGACAGATAGTGTTTGTAAAAATATAAGTGACAAAGATGTCATATCAGAAAATGCCCCTGCTTCCATCAATTGGGTTGAAAAAGGTGCTGTGACTCCACCAAAAAACCAAGGGCGATGTGGAGGTTGCTGGGCGTTTGCCACCATCGGCAATATTGAAGGACAATATTTTATCAAAAATAATAAACTCGTAAGTTTTTCTGAACAAGAATTAATAGACTGTTCTAAAAATAACGGCGGTTGCGGAGGAGGATTAATGGTGACGGCTTTGACTGACTTAATTGCGATTGGAGGATTGGAAACAGAAGAAAACTATCCTTTCGCGGGTCGAAATCAACAATGTAAATATAATAGCGCTAAAGCTGTAGCAAAAGTTATTGGCTGTGAAAATTATCTGCTAAAGGATGAAGATAAATTAAAAGAAGTTCTGGCAACAAAAGGTCCGATTATTATTGGAGTTAATGGTGACGATCTAATTGCTTATTCCAATGGTGTCTTGAGAAAGGCTCACTGTAGTGATGATATACAATATCAAAATCATGCTGTATTGCTAGTTGGATATGGGACTGAAAATGGAGTGGATTACTGGTTAATTAAAAATTCTTGGAGCAAGAAGTGGGGGCTCGGTGGGTATTGCAAGATACATCGTGGAGATAATACGTGTGGTATAGTGACTGACAATCAGAACAGTTCTGCCAATTTGTAGAAATGCTATTTAGCTGGGATTCAAGTATCTAATATAACTCGTTATTTTATGATGAATATTTTTTTTTTGTGTTTTAGGCTTTTGTTTTCTTTATTATATAGCTACAAAATTAGTAAGCGAGCTTCTAGGTGACCAAAATCTTAATTGAGAAAAAAACCCTTAAGGAGCTATCAGCTATGAAAAAAGGGCTGCACTGATTTTGACCGAATTGAAAAACATATTATTATCTTACAGCTTCGTCATGCACCTGGTTCATACGGATAGAGTCTCCGCACACACAGCCGCGGTCGCTTTTCATACAGTGGTGTATTCACGCGATTATCTGCATGTCAATCAGTTTGAACCAAATGAGTACTGTATCGATCAAGTAAATGAAAAAAAATATTCATATCTAAATCGGTTAAACTGTTTAAGAGATAATCGGGAACATTCGTTTTCATACAAACAACTTTTCACCCCTCAACCTTGCATTTCAAACTATTTTAAGGGACATGACATACATGCGCGCGCGCCTGACCGCTTAGTATATTTTTAACCAACTTCAAAAAAGGAAGAGGTTCTATGTTCGACTGCATGTATTTTTTTTTAATGTATGTTCGCCGATTTCTCCCTCATTTGTGGACCGATTCTCATAATATTTTTTTTGTTTGGTAGTTATTTTTGTTTGGTTATATTTAAGAGGGACCACCATATAAATTTTATCGAAACCGATCTAGCCAAAACCAGAATGTAAGCGGTGAAGTCGGTTTTCTTAAGCTTTGCTTACGTTTAATTATGTTTCACTTGATTCTATACAAAACGTCGGCAGCGTGGGGCGAAGCGTAGGCGCGCGACCGCCGCGCGTCCCATGGCACAGTGGGTAGCGTTCCCATCATGTTGGTGGCATTGCCTCTCTGAATTGCAATGCTTAAATCTTGAGCCCAATAAGTAGGTAACAGCATATCTATACCAAACTTATAATAAAATCTTAACAGGCCGATGTCTGTACATTGGAGGTATTTATGAAAAACAAATTTGGGGGAGTCTTTATTGGAGCAATAGAAGCCAAAACAACCATTTTTAGAATTCTTGTCTGTCTGTTCGTCTGGATTGTACGCGAATCACGCAAAAACTACTGCATGGAATTGAATGCTGTTTTCACCGATGTATTGCTACAGATCTAACTTAAAATATAAGCTCCATTTTACCGCACTGTCTGTTTGTCTGGATGTTTGTACGCGCATCACGCAAAAACTATTGCATGGAATTGAATGCTGTTTTCACTGATATGTATTGTTACAGGTCTTATTTAAAAAATAGGCTCCATTTCATCGGTGAAAAACATATTTTTTCCCACTGCTTTAAATGTAATGTTGCCCGGATTTCAAGTTCTACAGAAACTAGAGAACACATATTCATTCGGATCTTACAAATCGATTAAACTTCGCCTAAGGCGATAAAATTGATTTCACGACAATTAGATGAAGGCCAAAAAAGTTATCGTCATTTATAGTTCATTGATAAGTCACTAAGACATCTGTTTAGTAGCGATTTCCGAAACTAACTTTTTTGTAAGAACTTAATTAATGTAATAAACTTTGAACCAGCTAAATTAAGACGTAGGATAGGATCGAAGAAAGTGACATGATTGCTCACTTAGGTAGGCCCCGGATACAAGAATTTTTGGACGTTCGCGACAGCGAAGTTTTTTTCAAAATCATTGAATTCGGGTTAGTAACTCTACCAGAAAACCTTTATAATATTGTTTCTGTGGTGGAGGAACTCATTCATTTATGAAGATGTAAGTCCTTACATTCACAACAATTTCGCCCGGTTTCGATATCAGGACGAAATGTACATAAACATTTATATTGAATCTAAAGCCAACTTGGCCGAAGCTAGGTATCCTTGCATAGGTGAGATAATATTTCAAGCCTTTTTTTTTGGGGCTGGAAAATGCCTGGCTTTTCCTTTCATTCCCAGGGGCGAAGGAAAGGGGTATGTGGGGCTTGAATCCACTAACCCCCCCCCCCCCCCTCCGTGTCCCGCAGTCCCTCGCCGAAGTGGGGCAAGATAGGGTCGCGCTAGCAGTCACTACTTCAACCCTGAACTTGCTCAACTTATATTATGCATAATTCGGTTCGTGTATGGAGTATTGTTCTCATCCTTGGGATGGCTACGCTAAATATCAGTTTGAGGCACTAGATATCATTAAGCGAAGAGCCAAGATATGCATTAACATAGACCAGCTGACAAATGCTAGGCTTAGAGCCTGGGAAATCGTCGCAGAATTGCGAATCTCTTTGTATTTTATTAGATACATTTCGGTGAGTGTGCTATGGAATTCCATAATTTAATTCCTTCATCCCCATTCCATCATAGAACCCCCAGACATACTGTATTGCGACACCGATATTTGGTGGATATTCCTCAAATTTGCACGAAGTGTTTTGCTTCCACGTTAATTATGCGCACTGCAAAGGAGTGGATCTCCCAGTGTATTTTCCCAGATAACTACTACAACCCTGATGTTAAGCGACGACCGCATCGTCGTTAACATCAGGTGAGGTAGTGGTCAAATGTTTGCCTATCACAGATACAAAATAAGAACTGTTGCTTATTCATGTGCTTGATTGGTCACGGGTCACTATTTCAGATCATTTGTTCATATTTCTCCTGGGTATAACATCGAACGTTGTGTACAAAAAAAACTTTAGTTTTTGTTCTTTTCTACCGTCTTCACAAAAAAGGACAGAAAAAAAATATGGCTGTATTTTTTGAACCACGTGAACCGATTTTAATTTTTTTTTGTTCCATCTATGTTGCTTTCTAATTGGTCCCATTTAAGTTTGCTCAAGATCTGATCAGTAGTTCTTGAAATATCGACAATAATGCGTGTTTAGTACATCTAATCTGATCAAAGTTCCGAAGATAAAGGGGTGAAGTCAGTTTTTTAAGCTTTGCTTGCGTTTAATTATATTTTGCACAAAAATAAACTGTTTACCTAGCTGTTCCAAGTCCATTTAGTTATTATTTAATTATCAACTGTCTCTGCGAAAAAAAAAAATAGATACTTGATTCTAAATTCCACGAGTACGAAGTCGCGGGCATAAGTTACTAATAAATAAGTTAATAAACAATTCTTTCAAACTATTACCAAAATTTTAAAAAAATCTTTTTGCATTACATAGCCTATTTATTGAGGAAATTATAGGTACTATACATAATATAACAAATGTGAAATTCTGAATTGGTCTTTGATGATCAATTACGCCAAAATTACTGTACGGAAATAAATGAAATTTGGCTCTCAGATAGTTTATTACCGGGGTTAACACATATAATTGGACTTTTTACCTACTACGCAAACGAAGTCGCGGGCAAAAGCTAGTTTACAATAATATTCCTAAAATTTTAACTATATTACCACGGGGAAAGTTAAAATCAGTAATAAAACGGGCATCGATTACAAAAGCTTATCGTTAAAAGATTGACTGCATTAATGACAAGGATGCACGGAGGCAAACTGCACAAGCGCTTTCTGGCAACTTCGTGATATAGATATATGTATCTAGGTTAATATAATTATGTATTTGTATATAAGAATGATAAAAAAAAATTAAAAAAAAATGCGCCGCCGAGTTCTTCTCGAGATGACTGTTATTTTGCGAATCTGACAGTAGAATTATTATCTTGCATAAGTGTCTCTTTGGGGCCCATGTGAATAAACGACTTTGATTTGGTTTGATTTGATTATACCTTTAATTTTAGTTTTAGGAAATATATGCCATCTGCCCGACTATGTGGATATTAAAACTAAGCTAGGCTATTATATACATCACAGTGTTTACTACTACCATTTTCCCTTCGGCCGTCTACGAAACCGTAGTTTAGTTACTGGTTTCGGTGGAGGAATTATTCTTCCTTGTACGTAACTAGTTTCGATTCGTCACATAAAAATAATCTGAATTTCAAAGCCCTCCCATAAGAAGTTTCACTTAAAAAATCTATACAAAACAGTTTAAAATTGCAGCCACTGTTACCAGCGTACTATATAATTACCGTTCACTACATCCTGTATTGTTTTACCTCCACACACGTGCATATTAATCGACATCGATCGCCAAACAATGCATGTCTAACACGACCTGCACGAACAATCGTTTGTATGCAAGAGTGATAAATCGGTTTTAGCAAGCCGGCTGCTGCAACACATAGTGCGGTGGGGGTCGGCAAGAATGCAATTTGTAATGCCTGATGCTTCAACCACACTGCGACTGGATGAAGAGAATTTCGATAAAATTCGGACTTAAGATTTAAACAGTGAGAACTGCCCAGTGGCTTCATTTGGTGAGCCTTCGCCTTCTAAGCTACTAAGGGGTATTGGGTTTGATTCCCGACTGAAAACAAGTTTTCTCTCCAAGGAAAATTCCTGTTTCTGGTTCTGGTTGTGATTGAGTGTGTGATGTGGATGTTTCCGGCACCCAAGACACAAGTCATTGAACTTAGTGGGAGGCTGTGAGTGTGAAAGTCGGGTGAGACAGTGATCAAACGCTTGCCTTTAATCATTATAAAAAAAACTATCCAGTTTCATGGCAGTTAATTCTACTATTTTACGGTAAAGTTAAGGCTAGCTACGCGAACATTAGAAAATGCTTGCCACCATGGAAAATGCCTCCCTACATTGATCTTGTCCAAGTTCCCCGCAATATTTACTCACTAGTGTTTAAGTTAGGACGTGACTTCGGACCTGTGGCTTCTCTATGTTAAGTTCTATCTAAGCAGTATTAAGGCTGAAGTAAACTAACTGATACTGTTTAAGTGTAGTTCTAGTAAGTTTGGGAAGAGCATATAAAACAACGTTAATCAGCTGACGAGAAACTTAACTACCATGTAAATCATACTTATTACGAAAGTTAATATGTAAGTGTGTAAGTATGTTTGTTCTCTCTTCAGGCTTTAACGGTTTAACGGATTTAGATGATATTTGGTACCTAGGATTAACACATATACATCTTAGCCGTGAGGCACGGCTAGTTATATCATAATTGTGACATTTGATTTTATTTCGTTTATTATTTGACCTTTAGTTAAAAATAAGATGTATATAAAATATACTTTTTTTATGCCAGATCGATAAGCATTAGGCCGCTATTTACCTGATGGAAAATGATGATGCGGCCGAAGATGACGCATGCTTACCTAGAAGATACCTATTCTTTCTAGACTTTAAAACATTCTTACTGTTTTTTTTACACTTTAACGCTCGCAGCCCTGCACTTAGATCAATGACTTGTATCGTGATTGCTGGAATTATTCACACCACGAACTCAATCACACCCAGAACCAGAAACACAAATTTCCTTTACTGAGAAAACTTATGCTTGCCCCAGGAATCGAACCCGATAACAGCCCGATAGCTTAGTTAGGTGCGCGTTCGCCTTCTAAGCCAACGGGCAGTTCATAATTATAATAATTGTCAAAGGACTTTTAATTTACTAATAAATAATTTGCTTTTATCTCATCCGATAAATGCCCCATCGTTAAAGTATTAATTTCATTGTTATCCAGTTACTGCTAAAGTGGTATTGTTTAATTAATATAAGATTGTGTTAATTCCTTAATTATTTGTGTTATATTGTTATTATATCTCAACTGTAACGTCTAACTTGTAGATAGTAAGTTTCAAATACTGTATAGGTAGGTACCTATTATTATTTGTTCAGAATTGTTTTTTAGATATGTTATGTTATTGTATTATGTATTTATTTATTTATATGCTATATGTATGAATATATATTATTATAAATACTTATATTTAGTTAATTACAACACCGACCTACGTTCTTATATATTGTTTTTCTCTTTTTCCATCCAAAGGTTGACTGGAAGAGATCGCTTTTAGCGATAAGTCCGCCCATTGTACTTAGATATAAATAATATGATTGTTTTTTATGTAATTTTATTTGGTGCAATAAAGTGTTTTGTATTGTATTGTATTGTTTAAATGAAAATATAAACTGTCAAAATATAATATATATTGTATTCTGATACGTAATGTTATTTGTTTGTTTCTTTTGTGTCTTATACGTCAAAAAAGTAATATTTTGGAAGTTAATAACCTGAATCACACCAATATTATAAATCAGAAAGTTTGTGTGTAAATGTGTAAGTGTGTGAGTATGGTGGATTTCTCGTCAGGCTGTAACGACTTAACGGATTCGGATGTACATAGGTTAGAATTAATACATAGCCTACTTTTTAATAAGATAAACGCGGGGCACGGCTACTTATAAATAATTACAGTTGAATGAACAGATATGTTGAATAAGCCTTTGACAGACAAATACTTGTGTCATACAGAAGAATAAATACAGTTTATTCAATTTTTTCAAAAAATATTACAACATTTTTCGTTGTACCAATGAAATTTGCATACATCATCATTTAACATCCTTAAGGCTGTTAAATCGTTTGGGGGCTAATTTTTCAAATTTATTAAATTAAAAAGTATTCTGACGAATGGTCCGTCTGCCCTTGCAAGCCCTTGCTTGACCCTATGAGGTGAAACTTTGTACATGATGTAGGTATCCCTGTGCTATATTATCAGTATGGGCAATAAATTAAATACATTGATATATGGACATGCATTTTATAACCAACATATTGGTTTAAAGCAGGCGTTTTTAAAATAACAAATGATCAATTTTTTGTCTAACTTTGTTTGTATTAAAAAACAATCGTTTTAATAGCATTAACCATGCGTTGCAGAAAAACTTAAGTAGTTAACTTAGAAAGAAGAACATGATATACAATGTGTAACAGAAATGTGTAGTAATACTCAAGTCACACATCTAGCTAAATGTATGGAGTCTAACAGGAACTTCTTTTTACTTTCGCACCATGAATATTGAGTTATGATGAATTAAAGTTTAAAAAAGATTATATCATTTGCAACCCTATTTCATCAGCTACCGTTCTACACCACATAGCCTTTGGACCTAGACATCTGACAGTGGTGGCCATAAGAAAGGTCAAGGTCACGCGCCACAGATGTAATTGTAGGGTTGGCAAAAAAATATTTTTTTATTTTTGTACCGAATAAATATCTCCGATTGCCGCACATGTAACTAGGGGTTGTCAAAAGTATTTGAAAAATATAATTTTTAATTTTTGTACGTATAAGATTGTGTCCGATTTCGACTTTCGTTCTCTGGCAGACGATTCCTGGCACGATACACATACACACCACCAAGTATCACTACACCTTTTTGTCACAGGTTATTATATTTAACTTAAAATATGTAATAATATATACCTACGTTATTATACATACGTTAATTATAAGGAAAATAACATTCTCGTCGATTCACAAAGGGCTTGAGTAGCGCCGCGGTTAGAACAGTAGGGTTAGATTATGACAGCAGTTACAATCCCCGATCCAAGTGATATTTTCTTTAGGAATCAATATTACAAAATTTAAATACATTTATTCGCCAATGAATGAAAAAAAATCAAACTAACACTTTTACACTTACATCCCTACATTTAGTTCAAAGACTTGTATCGTTGGTCCCAAAAGCATTAATATCACAAACAACAATACATTTTCCTTTGGTGAGGAAAATTTGACTACTAATGGGTATAAAACCAGGACAAGTGGCATAGAAAGTGAAGACTTCCACGCTGCATCGTCAAAGTATCGCAAAGCATATAGTCCATACTGAAATAATATTCACTAGGGTCTAGATTTATCTTTACCCGTTTGATGGGATCATTATTTGAATAACCACACTTCTTATCGTGATCTTAGAGGATTTAAGTGAATAGATAAGAGTTAAACTTGGACACGTTTTGGGAGTTATAACTGATAGGGTAGGATTTACATTATTAGAGAGGGTAAACTCAATGCGAAAGGCGTCTCGTAAAGAATGAAAATTGTATAAAATGTACAGAATTATTAGTATTTTTAACCGACTTCAAAATAATTCTTAGTTCGACTGTTTTTTGTTTGTTTGTTACGCGATTTATCAAAGACAGCCAGAAAGATTTGAAAAATCATTTTTTATTTTAAAGAGTATGATATCAAGTTGGTCCTATATAAAAATGTAGAAGATCTAATTAAATTTTCAAAGGAAATAAAGCGGTGAAGTCGGCTTTTTACCGACTTCAGAAAAGGAGGAGGTATATTCGACTGTATGTATTTGTTTTATATTTGTTCACCGTTATCTCCCCCATTTGTGGACCGATTTTCAAAATTCTTTTTTTTTTGTTAGATTCTTCAGAAGTGGTCCCATATAAATTTTATCGAAATCGATCAAGCCAAACCTAAAATATAAGCGGTGAAGTCGGGTTTTTTAAGCTTTGCTTACGTTTAAATTTTATCGCTCAAAAGTGAACTGGAATAACGTTTTATATTAAATTCTATAACACACAAACAAACACACACACACACAAACACACACAAACACACACACAAACTCTCTGACATACACACACACAAACACCCGCCTAATCATACATTAATATGTGTCCCACATGTGTTTCTATTGTTTTAGTTCATCTGTTATTTTTTATAAGATTTTGTTTCGAAGAAATGCTTTAAAATCTGTATAATTTGTAGTTCTCCACATAAATTTTTATAAGCATATCGTAGAATGGCCTCCCGCGATACAGGCAAGCCCTAGTGCGGGGACCGTTAGTAACTAGGATACCTATGTTTGTAAAGTGTTTATTTGGAAAATAAACTATTTTGTATTTTGTATTTTTTTGTTTTTTTTTTAAATGATTAAAAGTAGCGTTTAAATTACTTACAATAAATATGACAAAGCACCAAGTTCTAAATAATAGGAATATTTCAATTTGATAAAACATTCTGAACGGAATAGTCTAGGTATACTTTTTTTGCTATATTCAAAATGAACATTGAAAAAAGTGTTTCACTCACAAGTGTACCTACTAACTATAAAATTACTCGTGTTGATGAATCTAATTGCCATGTTACTTATACCTCGTAAACGTATTTCGTTTCTTATGTTTGCTAAATGGTCTAGTTAAGTACAGTAACTACCCGACGGTAAATAATGTACATCGAACTAAAGAGAGAGATAATCGACTAATTTCAGCTACGACGAGCATCGTCTCTGTCACTCCATTTATGTGACGCTTTGTTGCTATCGTCAGTTGTGGTACAAGTTCGTTAGGGCACGGTACATGTGTATTGTTTACCCTTGGGTACTGTAATCAATAGTGTCCAGTGTTGCGTTGTTTCACAAAACATGAAGGAAAAGTACATATGCTTAGTTCTAATTTTATGATTGGACGTACCTACTCACAATTCTTCTTAGAAGTTATAGCTTGTTATGATTTTGACACTCTAAAGCATGATTGGAATTGCAGTAAGACCCACACAAATTCTTTGTAATTCCACCTCAAGAACCTGGCATCAGACGTAAAGCAATCTAGACGTTTTGATCCAGGTGTTCCGCCTAATGTAGTCACATTCCATTTGAATAGGATACCTAGTTAGTTACCTAAATGCTAATTCTTGGAGCAGCGATGTCTCTTCGGGATATCAAATGTTAGACGCCTAAGGCACAGTGGAATATAAATTCCATATCTTGTATGAAATGTATACACAAATGTCTTTTCAATGCTCCAATTGCTATGAGATGCATTTAACCGCAACGCATGCCAACAAATGCTTCACACTCACAACCTTACATGTATCGTAGACGCCGAAAACTTTCACATGATAGAGACAAGCACACCCAGAACGAAGAAGACAATTGTATTGCTACCAGGAATCAAATCTCTCATATTTCGTGATGGCAATGACGCACGTGTATGTCATAGTTAACTTATATCACGGGGCTTCAGCGCACTAAACACTTTTTAAACCACCTTCACTTTTTGGACTAGTTGCATTATCCATGATCTCGAGAAGACTTTGGAAGCAGAGAAGCGTTTGGGCTTGTAAGAAATTCTTGTCCCGACACATAATACTCACAATATCCACGTATTTATTGCATTTTATGCAGTATTCAGCCTAAATTCATCAAACCAGTTAAAGTTGTGACGCTTCTTAATTTCAACTGGCCCACGTACAATCCTTGAATCGTGTTGATATTCAGTAGATTTTTGGGATGTGGAACTCAATTCAAGTCCTAACCATTCTTGACTCCAATAATTATTATTGTTCAGCGATCACAAATTTAGTCACCTTGCTGTTATTTTGTCTCCTGCCAAATTTTATCATGTTGAACCTTTAGGACATTGGCCTAGAAACCCAACAAGCTGACAATCCAACAAACCCTCATTCGTTTTAAATAAAGTAAAGATTAGTAACATATCTCACTGTTAAATTTCCACTGCGACCAAGATTCTGATTGTAATCTCTCAGTCGACACGTTTAGGCAAATTGTACAGTTCCACGTTACAGTAGAGCTTGTTACGCCAACTCTTCAGTTGCGGTTGTGGTGACAGGTACGGCGGTAAACTGATAGCGGCTTTATATGCTGCGATTAAAAACATGTGATACCTATTATTATTATGAGCTTATGGTGTCCCACCGGGCTAAGGGACTTGAAATATAGAGCTCCTCGTACGCGCGCCTCGGGCGCTTTGTATATTTTGTTCCACTAGAGACATCGGTGTATATTATTTCGGTGAGTAGAGCCTACACTAAACGTCGGCAGCGCGAGAGGAAACGTCGGCACGGCGCTTGACCGCGGGCCCTGGCCGCTTTGTTTATCACTGTCCCTTAGGCGCCATACATTTTCCACAACGCCCGAGCCGTGCGTCTCAGGCGCTTTGTATATCATAATCCTCGCTACCCTATCTCCACTGCTTGCAATTTTGTGCTGCGGAATCCTATTCTTTCAAATATGAGTCAAGGTCATCCTGCCATTTCCTTCTGAGTCTGCATAATTTAATTCCTCCAGCTTCCTTCCATCAACGCACAACAAGGTGAACTTAATGAAAACATCCTTTCATGGTGGACATTTCTCCGATTCGTACTAAGCGATTTGTCACTACTTTTATTATGCGAACTGTTAACAAGCTAAACATCAAACAAACAAACACATTCACACTTTCAGCCCCACACTAAGGTCAAAGACTTGTTCGTGGGTGCCGGAGACAAGTACTTCACACACTCAGAACTAGAAGCACAATCTCTCTTTGGGAAGGAAAATTGTGCTATTGCCGGGAATCGAAACCAAGGCAGATACTTACGCATTGCGCCAACTGGGTCGTCTACTAACTAGATTACTTTTAAATTACTAATATTTTATCACGCAACAATAAATTGACATGTGTAAGGGTCTCTAAACGAAAAGTTTCCTCTCTTTTTAGGTGCAAAGTTGGAGAACTTTTGGGTAAGGAAATTCTTTTCATTCCTTTTGAAATGTTTAACCCTCTTTTGTTGTGGAATCTTTATCTTGTTAGGTATACAAATCTTTTGAAATAATTGAGATTTATCTACAGCCATTATCACTCTGTGCTACAGTGCCAACTTGACGTCACATTATGGCTGCAAAAATATTTTCAAACATAATAATATTATTATTTCAATCATGTTTTATATGAAAACCGGGTTTTTCGCCGAAACGTCAACGTTAGTAAAAATAATGTTATTTTGAAAATAAATAAAAGCGCAAAAAGACCCGGTTGTCTCATAAAAACAATGATTTCAACTCGATGCATTTCACAGGTGTTTATTTATCCTGCTTCGTTCATATGGCCTCGTTTAGCTAGCTAATAAAATAACTAGAACTCCATGTTATAGTAATTCGAGTTATAACTAGAATTTTTACGAAAAAAAATATAAGAGAGTAGTTTTATTTAAACTTTCGTTAGCTTTACATGCATCGTGAAACGATAGTTTTTTTTTTTATTCCAGAGGCAAACTTTTGACCACAATTTCACATGATGGTAAGCGACGATGTGGTCGACGATGGAGCAAGCTTGCCTAGAAGATATCTATTCACTCGCGACTTGAAGACTCTCATATTGTACTCATCAGGAAACACTGACTCAGGCAAGGAGTTCCATTCCTTTGCAGTTCGCTCAATGAATGTGGAAGCAAAACGTTTCGCTCGCAATTGTGTTAGGTCTACCATATAGCGGTGACGCTCAGCAGTTTGTCTGCTTGTCCGATGATAGAACGCGGATGGGGGAACTAGATCGTGCAGTTCCTTGGCACACTCTCCGAAAGACACCCAGATTGTAACATTCAAAGAACAAACACGCACAGATGATAAACGTAGAAACGAAACGCTTTGAGCGAACTGGAGCTATGTCAACCGTTTGTGGTTGACATACCTCGTTACAATCTGGGTGTCTTCAAGTCTAGAGTGAATAGGTACTTTCTAGGCAAGCATGTTTCATCTTCGGCCGCATCGTCACTTTCCATCAGGTAAGATAGCGGTCAAATGCTTGCCTACTCAGCATAAAAAAGGTATTTTTTCAAGTGAAATTAGATGTGCGAAATAAAAGTGTTAATTTGGATTATTTGGCATTAATTTATTTATCACTTAATTTTTTTTTTTTAATTGCCTAGCTTGCAGCAGTATAAACCGAATCTCATATAAAAATAATTAAACGTAAGCAAAGCCTTAAAAAACCGACTTCACCGCTTTTTCTTTGGAACCTTGATCAGATTTAATGTATCAAACACGCATTAAAGACTATTACTCAAAAACTAGAGATCAGATCTTGATCAAATTTTAATCGGACCACATGAAAAGCACCAGCTTTCAAATAAAATAAATAATCATCAAAATCGGCTCACAACGAAATAAGTTATGAGGTAACTTTTGAAGTCGGGTAAACGAGAACATCGTCAAACTAGTCCACAAAATAGGCATTATTGACGATATTTCAAGAATTACTGATCAGATCTTGATCAAATTTTAATGGGACCACATGAAAAGCACCAGCTTTCAAATAAAATAAATAATCATCAAAATCGGCTCACAACGAAATAAGTTATGAGGTAACTTTTGAAGTCGGGTAAACGAGAACATCGTCAAACTAGTCCACAAAATAGGCATTATTGACGATATTTCAAGAATTACTGATCAGATCTTGATCAAATTTAAATGGGACCAATTAGAAGCAGCATCTTTCAAACTAAAAAAAATTCCATATCGGCTCACGTGGAGAAAAGATATGAGGCAACACATAAAAAAATAACTACCGTCGACATGAGTACCTCCTCCTTTTTTGGGAAGTCGGTAAAAAAAACAAAATCATTAGTACTCTTTCATTAAAATATTAATCATGTAATACCAACACGACGCCATTAATAAAACAATATTGCTAGTGTATTTCAGATTAATGAAGGATTTGATTCGTACGCCACCTGCGTCCAGAGTTGACAGATATTTATTTGAGTCAGCTATAATGACACATCTGCTGTTTCACTAATGAACTGATAATGTAGCTGTGTTGATATTTGTATTGAATCGACGCAGATGTTTCTCTTAATATAACGAAAAAAATATTAAAACAAAAATCTTTGTAAAGGTTCGGTCTCTTCTTACTACGATCTAATCTGGGAGTCTTCAAGTCTTAGAGTGAATAGGTATCTTCTAACTAAGCTTGCTAAATCTTCGTCCGCATCATTGCTTTTCATCAGGTGAGATAGCGGCCAAATGCTAATATAGGTAACTATATAGCATAAAATAATTAAAAAACCTAAAATACTACGAGGATATAAACAGATAATTTAAATTAGCTTTATATACAATTTTACGGTTTAAGATATTTATTTCTCATACATATTCATTCAACAATTTGTTTGAGAAATACAAGGTTAAGGGTATTTTGATACAGATTACCTACAAGGAGAAAAAAATTGGAACAACTCTGAATCATATTTTTTTAGTAATAATTAAACGCAAGCAAAGCTTAAAAAACCCGACTTCACCACTTTATCTTTGGAACCTTGATCTGATTTATTGTATTAAACACGCATTATTGACGATAACTCAAAAACTAGAGATCAGATCTTGATCAAATTTCAATGGGACCAATTAGAAAGCTACAGCTTATTTGCAATTTTAAATTAAAAAAAATAAATATATTTTTTAAATTTAAAAAAAAAATTAGCAATTTTCGAAATCGGCTCACGTGGAGAGAAGTTATGAGGTAACACACATAAAAAAAAATGCAGTCGACTTGAGTACCTCCTCCTTTTTTGGCGTTTTTGGTGAGTCAGTAAAAATTACAGTTATTACGTTCTCTTTACGACAAAAGCTTATTAATACAAAATGATTTTGTGATTGTTACTAAGTATGTCAGTAACAGCAACGAAAGATTTTTCTTAGTGTAGGTGTAAAGACATATACATCGACTGTCGTACCGACGTCGCATTAATTCGAACTTTCGTATTTTGACCAGAATAGACTACCTGCTATAGTTATAAATAAAATGAATAAAAAAAAATCAGTAATTAAAAATTACTAATTTTTGCGGGCAATAGTATGGCTTAGCAGACCATTGATAATCATTATACTGCTTCATAGCGTTAAAACTGAAAAGTTGCATTTTTGTCTGACTCTAACGTGACCCCACACCCGGTATTGAACTGTGAAACAAAGCAAAATCCATGCGTGCGATAAATCAAAAACTTTATGTGGCTAGGCTTTAGAATTGTTCTCACTGAGCTCTGTTGGAACGGATTTTAGAGATCCGTATCATAGTGACAAATATATTCATTTGTTTTCTACAAAATTTGGCACAGTAAACATTATTTTGAAAAAGATTGTGTAGGGATCCCATGATCATATGAAGAATGTAAACGCCCGTTGGGAGATAAATCTTATTACTCCTGTGGACCACAGGTATGATGCTCCAACTACAAACAAGTTACGAAAGCTTGTGAGTCCACTTCGATTGCCCAAATGACGTCTTATCCATCAATCTCTTATTGACATACTCCATCGAGATAGGAAACAAACCTACGTTTTAGCTACAACATCCTTGACATACTCTTACCACTTAACTCGATTTTCTGTGGTAAGATGAGCGAGACAATGACCAGCACAGACCAAACAAGATAGAATTTTCTTTCAATAAAATTCTACATGGCGCGACACCACTTTATTGCAATAAATAAAAATATTTTGCAAGAGTCCTCCCACTGCTGTTAAATACGCAAATTGACCTAATAATTATACATCAAGGGCTGCAGCTCCAGATGTATCATTATTATGATATATATTATGATAGCCCCAGATCTATCATGATTGCCAAATAAGACACCTCACTACTCAAAATGTATCTTTAATTTTTTTGTCGTCTGGCGTCACTTTGAGACACCTAAGATCAATATTATATAGAAACTAGTGAAGCGAACTAACATACGGAACACTGTATAAACAGTAACGACGTTTTTTCTTGGCATTTCAGATTTGAATACGAATTCTTCTCTCACCGTTTACTTTTACGATATCTACATTTGAAGCGTTAGAAGGAATTTCCTCGACATCATAATGTTTGTTTTTGCGTTTTATACAATAGTTAAGACTGTGTGGATTTATACAACTAATTGAGAATCACGTTTTGAAGTGATGTTTTTTGAAGGTGGACTTTGAAATTCTAATGTGCAACCTTTTTTTTTTTTATTTGTGACAAGCTAGTGTTTGACCACTATCTCGTATGTTTTTACAAAACCCATGTTTTTGTAAAAACATACGAGATTACATTGTGCTTGCCTTTTATCTCTTAATAACTATCATCTTCAATCTTCAATGAAAAAGTAAAATTTAGATGTAATTTGAACAATGCAATGCATGCACCCAGGTTCAAAATTATTCTCAAGTATAACCACTGGGTACGGCAAGTAAAAAAAACAAAACAAACAAACGCATTCATATTCACACGCCCCACTCTAAATTAAATGATTTATTTCTTTACTTTTCTGACGATCTTATAATATTATCTTATATCTATTATTAGAGAAAGGAGGAATTTAGCTAGGAAACCTCTGGAATTTTGTGTTTCTGGTTCTGGACATGATTATACGTGCGTATGTTTGTGTGATGGAAAGTTATCTGACTCTTGCAATAAAGTGAACTATATATACCTTTTTTTTTATTATTTGTGACAGGCAAGTGTTTGACCACTATCTCACCTGATAGTAAGTGACGATGTGATCGAAGCTGGTAAACACACTAGACCTGGAATACGCAGGCTCTCAAGGATAACTGCCGGAACACCGTATTTGGCTTGGCGGCAGACTTTCAACTTGATGGTGGTAAGCTACTTTGGTAGCAAGCCAGGCGAGCAACTCACAAAATGCTCTACCACCTCTCGAATGTCACCTGATTAGCACCACCCGGGGACCACGTGTAGAGAGTCAGACTTAAGGGGTATCCTCCTACGGACGATACGACACCTATAGGTGTGGTAGTGTCAAAGCGTTTAACCTGACCTCTAGGGTACGCGACAATTTCAAACTATGACATTAAAGATGTCTTCTCAAAACCTCCATCTAACTTATCCAACGGGGCAGAATTCATTTCACTATCACGTAAGTACATTCATAAGGTTTTATGTCCGCTATAAATATGAAAAGGGAGGGAAGTTAACATGACAGCCTTGCTTTGAACATAAAAATGCGCATTTTGAATTTAGTACGCATTTGTGTGCTTCAGTTTGTGGCAGACATTAGTCCATTTAAGGTTATGGGCCATATCGTATAAGGAATACTTGGATGTTTACTAATCCCCGACGAAAAAAATGGGTGTTCTAAGTTTTTAGTATGTAGCATCTATATATATGTGTGTTTGTGTGTCTGTCTGTCGCATGGTAGTTCTCAAATGGTTGAATCGATTTTATTTTTTGTTAGAAACGTCAAAATCAAGTATGATTGAGAGTGTTCTGTTTGGTAAAAATTCGTGCAGCCATTGGCGGTTAGACAAGGTCGTGCGTTAAATCTTTAAAGCTTTTCGTGAACATTTTGAAACGTAATAAATATATCAACAATTGGTAAACCAATATTCAACCTGATCACGTGCTCCCGTCAAGAACAAGAACAAGTGTCTAAAAGATACAATAAGTAAAGCACTAAATGACATATTCTTAGTTAAATTAAAATTACTTATTAGCCAAATACGATTGTAATGATTAACAATAATTAAACGCAAGCAAAGCTTAAAAAAACCGCTTTATCTTCGGAACCTTGATCAGATTTAATGTATTAAAAACGGATTATTGACGATAACTTAAAAACTAGAAATTAGATTTTGATCAAATTTCAATTGGACCACAAGAAAAGCATCAGCTTTCAAATAAAAAAATAATCATTAAAATCGGCTTACAACTAAAGAAGTTATGAGGTAACTTTGGAAGTCGGTTAAAAACAAGAACATCGTCAATGTAGTCCACAAAAGATGCATTATTGAGGATAACTCAAAAACTACTAGTCAGATCTTGATCAAATTTAAATGGGACCAATTGGAAAGCAACATCTAAAATTTCAAAATCGGTTCACGTGGAACGAAGTTATGAGGTAACACACATAAAAAAAGCGGTCGACTTGAGTACCTCCTCTTTTTTTGTGAAGTCGGTAAAAACAGTAGAGTAGGAAAACATATATATTGACTTCTGTTGAACACTTAGTACCTACACATAAAACATTTGTAAGAAATTGTTAAAGCTGAGGTCCCTTTGACAACCTTTTGTTCCAGAAACTTCTAAGCCACCTAATTACCTTGGCTACGGCCTTCCACAAGTTTGATAGCACCCGCATCCCTGTCGCAACTTGCTTGATTTATTGTGGCTTCCGGGACTTATCAGCTATCGATAGTTTGGACAGTCTTGAGGGCTGTGGTATTTTTTGGTGAGTCGGGCCTTTTCATCAATTGTTTAGGATACTTAAATTTATGTACACAAAACTATGAACTAGTAAAACTTAAAAAATAAATCAAATTCAATCTTTTACCAGTAGTAAATAAGAAGAAAGTTATATAACTAGATGACAAGACGAAACAAACTCGATGCGTTTATCTTGTATTGTTCAGAAGTTCTTATATCCATCTTCCGTCCCCATCATCAGACCAGCTCCATGGTAGCATATCATTGTATTGTCACCGAAGATACATAAGTACACAAAATTTGAGTCTAAGCTGACTTCGGAAAGTGGTTCTATTTTAGCTTGCAAGATTTAATTATAGTCGTTCTTGCATGTTAAATTAGACCCACTTTCCGATGTCCGATTGGACTCAAATTTGGGTAATTGTGTATCTTCGGTGATAGTACAATGATATGGTTCCATGGAGCTGGTCTGATGATGGAGACAGATGGTGACGATAGGAAAATATGAACTAAACAAGATAACCCATCGAGATTGGGCTCGTTTTCTGGTTATATAACTTTTTGTACTTTTTTAAATAAAGATTTTACCATGTAAATAAAAATGTACACCTGGTAAAATCTTAATTAAAAAATATATATTTTGTTTATATAGCATTAGCCATGCTAGGCAGAACTATATTGATAAATTACCCATACCCATATTGACACCCTAAGGCCGCGGGTTCAAACTCCGGCTCAAGCGATAATTTTTCCTTTCTAAATTTATCAATAAAAAAAAATGTTAAGTATTACTTGTTTAAAAACGGTTTCGTACTCAATTGTCTATGCTCTTCTTAAAGATTTCCCACACGGACAGAAAAAAAATACCTACACCTACACCATTAGGCTGTAATTTTACGAATCTGGCAGTAGAGTCATTAACTTTCATGAGTGCCTCTTTGGGGCCCATGTGAATAAACGATTTTTATTGATTTGATTGATTAATATCGGTACCCCACTGTGTTTATAGGTAAAATGAGGCGTAAACTCTCACACTTAGGATAACCCATATAAATACATTCTAATATGTTTCAGTCGTTAGTGTCTGTCTCCGAGATCTAAGTACCAGATTATGCGCTTAGTTTTGGCAGCTTTGATAAGATGTTATTATCCAGAACATAGGTGATCTGTAGCCAGAGAATGATCTATCCCAGAGGATAACAGTTGCGAGACTAAGTACTAATTACAGTTTTGATAGTTGACAAGCTTACTAATTATGTACGCTTTTGTAGATATATAATTATGATGGTCTCATGAGAGGATAGGTTTATCTATACTTTACTACAATAAAAACAACATTTGAAAAGAGTAACGTTGTCTGTGTACCCGCATTAACAACTTACTGCCTAATTGTTTAACTTAAATTACTTCTAATCATATTTTTATAATTTTTTTTTTCATTACTTAAAATAGTTCTGTATTCGAGATAAATCTTCTGACAATGTTAAAATTTGGCAATTAATTATATCATAATTATTGTTTATGGAACTATTTTTTAATTTTAATTATGATATTATTAAAAATAGCTAACATTTTGACATTTATTAAAATGTTATACTTTTAATAGCATTTTTAATGCCAGATTGGTAAGCATTTGGCCACAATCTCACCAGATGGAAAGTGATGATGCAGCCAAAGAGGTAGCATGCTCACTTAGAAGATACCTATTCACTTTAGATTTGAAGATTCCCAGATAGCTAGGACTATATATATATATATACCATATTAGCTATAGAGCGTCAATTTATTTTTCGAGTTATTCTCAGCAAGGACTTTTATTAGATACCCATATTGTAGGAGTGCATAAAAAATTACGTGTCCGCCATTTTAGGTGTTCCTCCATGTTGAATTTAGAATGACGTCGCATAGCTTACCATGCATTATAATTCAAACTAAATGTGAATACTAAATTTCAGCTCAATCGGTTAAAGATATCTGCTTCAAAATTTAGTTTCGAGATTCCACCCGAACAAACATACATACATTGCAAGTTAAATAAAAGCTTAAAGTAGCCTATGTGTTAATTCTTGGTATAAGCTATGAACATTCTAAATTTTATTCGAATCCGTTTAGCTGTTACAGCGTGAAGAGAAAAAACATACACACAAACTTTCGGATTTATAATATTAGTATAGCGTGCCCCAGGGCTTTGCTCATACTAATTAAGTTCAAAAGTAGCGTATGTGTTAATAGCGGTATAAGCTATGTACATTCCAAATTTCATTCAAATTCGTTACAGAGTGAAGAGAAAACAAACATACTTCTACATAATATATGGAGGCAAACTGCACAAGCGCTTTCTAGCGACTACATAATATAGATATACCTTGGTTAATATAATTATGTATTAGTATTAAGAAACGATTTAAAAAAAATGAATGAAAACAAAATACGCCGCCGAGTTTCTACTCGAGAACTGTAATTTTGCGAATCTGGCAGTAGAATCATTAACTTTCATGAGTGCCCCTTTGGGAACCATGTGAATAAACGATTTTGATTTGATTTGATTTGAAATACTGCTCGTTGGCTTAGTTACGTGCTCCGCCGTTCGTCTTTTGAGCAAGGGTAGTGGGTTCGATTCCCGGCGAGAACAACACAAGGAAAATTTGTGCTTCTGGTTCTGGTTGCGGTCGTGTGTGTGATGTGAAAGTTTCCTGCTTTAACGACACATACATCACGTCACAGTCATCGAACTTAGAATGGGGCTGTGAGTGTGTAAGCGTTTATTTCAATAAATTATAATATTAGCGTGATTATAACAGTTACTTGTTTTTAAGTGAAAATTGATGTTACTCCAAAATTCAATCCAATACAGCAACTTCACAGACGTCTCGACAAAGTACAATTTACAACCACCTAGCTCCACTAGCTATGCGAGAAATGTGTTTCATAAGCCAATACAATGCATAATAACGTTGTATACAACCGATTGCTATCGTCGCATCCTGCACCACAATACCGCAATATTGCAATGAAATACGTCAAAATACAGCTGTCGCTACGTAGACAACAATGGATGTCTCGAGTTCTAAACGTAGTCGTGTTAGAAAGAGAGCCTATAACGTGATTTCTGCGTCGTTTTACGGACGAAAAATGCTGCGATGAAATTTGGTCTGTGGAAAAGAATCACGTGACTTTTTTATTCGAATAAAAATTGGGAGAGGATTTTATTCGACGCACTGTTAATCTGATTGCTGTAAGATTTGATTGACTAGATAGAATGCTGCCACTGGTGATGACTGTGAATTTTATTCTCGATTGTAAACAGTGGTGGCTAAGCTAGTTGGTGGCATTTGAGAATCATAACGAAGCTGTAATGACTGTTGGTGCCAACTGGAATGCATTTTCTTTGGTGTTGGTGGTGGCAAAGAGCATAGACACTTCAATCTTTCATGGAAGCTTGCAAGGTGACTTAATCGGATCAAAATTAAATGTCTTAAAATGTATTACTTAGTACTTATTCATATCTTAAAACATATTTTTTGATTATAGACATGTCTTTGATTTAAACTTTTTGGCAAAACAATGTAGCAATATAAAAAATTTAAAACCCCAACGCAGATCTATCAAAAAAACGTCTACTAATGTTTACCAAACATTAACCTATATGGTGGTATTACGGGTTAAGATTATTTATTTTCTCAAAAATAATAAATTAACTTATATGAGAAATCTATTACTAAACAGTTTACTGGGTGTACATATAATATAAGTAAATATACAATACATTTACAATGCAGTTTAATAATTACTACAGCATACCTACTACCAGGTAATAAAATAAAATGACGGTAGTTGCATCTGCAATTGCGTACATTCATTCGTACGGTCTACCGCCCGGCAAACTTACGTAACATCGTACCTACACAGGCTGCGAAGTAGAAAGAGGCTAAAGAAGAGTTTATGTGAATATTTTAATTTAATAAAAAAACCTTTCATACGAAATCGACCTAAATTAAAATCAGTTTAGCCGTATGGCAGATACAATAATATCAGTGAATTTGCCTGATTTTTAATTCTAACCTATTAAACTTTGCATTTACAGTAGGTACTACATTGGAATTATAATTTTCGTAATTAGTTAAAGCTATTTAAATCTGCAATATATTTTTTTGAAGACAAATTAATTAATTTTTTTTTTAATAATAATTATTTCTCTAAAGTGACTGCAGGAATTACGAGCCAGCTCTTTATCTATCTTTAGCTCAACAAGAAATTCATCTTAGACATTTCATAACTTAATGTGAAACCTAAACACGAGTGCACAGAGTTCACATTCGTGTATCAAGTTCATTTGTGGGTGTTCGTTGCGTTTTCAATAGTACGTGCGAAGGAAACTGAATTTGTGGCACAATCCTGTACTAGATTCGGATTCAGAGATGGTTTGTTAGAAAACATTTTGGCAACACACCCAGGGGGAGTGGGGCTCGCGGGATGTTTTGTGGGATGTAATTGTATCATGTCTACATCTGCAAGGTTATGAGAAAACGTGAAAAAGTATTAAAGTTGAAGCATTTAAGTTAAGTTGTTTACTTCTATTTTGCTGGTTTATTGAACCTTTAAAAAGATTTGAAGAAACATGAAATAAAAATGTAAGTACTCCGTTAAACACGTCGTCGTCCAGTTAGAACATTAAGAAAATGTTATTGCTGCACATATGTATTGATTTATGCAATTCCTAAATACAGTTTATTTTGACATGTTTTTCATCTTCATCAGAAGTTCAAGGTCCTTGCTTCATTGGATTCTAAATGAACCAAGCGCGCTTGCTATATATACAGCTATCACCGTTTTAACATTTAGCAAGTACCTAAGAACATTCCCTATTAGGTATTCACTAAAGGCAATAAAAAAATCTTTTTTTTTATTTTGTGAGGTACAAGATGTTTTTTTTCAGTTATATATTTACAGAGCTTATTTTTTCACACGCCTTATTTATATTTTGTAACAAAGCTAATTAACTATGTAGATACATAAAATAACTTTGTAGCCTCGGTTGATTTAATATAGTTTAAATGCATGTAATTCTGGTAATCATACAATAACAATAGCTTATCTCTGATAAATTAAATTTAATCAGATTTTATATGAGGTTCTATTGTTAGTGATATCTTCTTAGAAACCTTTGAACGAGCAATTATTGTATTTATGTATATATATATATATATATATATATATATATATATATATATATATATATAATCTGAATCTCGGAAACGGCTCCAACATTTTTCATGAAATTTAGTATGCTGGGGGAGGTAAAATTCGCCTCCACTTACAATGTTTTAGTAGGTCAGGTGTAAAATCGGGCGGTCCTGAAATCAGAAGACCCTGGTTCGAGTCTAGATGATTATATTCTCAAATTGTTTTATTTTTTATTTTTCTATCAAATAAAAACAGATCAAAACTCGCTCATCCAGGTCATACATATCTTACATAATAAAATCACTCATTTAGTTGGTTTTAAAGGCCAAGTGAAGCATGGTGACAAGACAGTGTTAAATAATACAACAGTAATCAGATAGTGAAACTCTTCAATGTAAACTAAATACTGTTCTGTAAAGCTTATTAATTAGGATTTCTAATAATTATGTGATTTGTTTTTCTTAACTTTATTTGAAATGTTCTCATTTTCTAACAATTAATTAAATAGGAGAGTGTGAAAGAACAGAATCGGCAAAAGGATGAAATGTCGGACCGAGGCACAACGGGATTAAAAGGCCAGTTGGTTCGAACCATAGTATCAGAAAGCAGTGGTTTAACTTCAGCATTGCTTGATCTAATATTTAATAGTGAAATAAAAGAACTGGTGGCTGAGCCAAGTTGGCGAAATAACAAGACATAGACTTCGTTGGCTTGATCACTTAAAACTTTTGGGGGCTGAGTCACCCACGTCCGTAGGAGGATACCCCTTAAGTCTGACTCCCTACACGTGGTCCCCGGGTGGTGCTAATCAGGTGACATTTGAGAGGTGGTAGAGCATTTTGTGAGTTGCTCGCCTGGCTTGCTACCAAAGTAGCTTACCACCATCAAGTTGAAAGTCTGCCGCCAAGCCAAATACGGTGTTCCGGCAGTTATCCTTGAGAGCCTGCGTATTCCAGGTCTAGTGTGTTTATCAGCTTCGATCACATCGTCACTTACCATCAGGTGAGATAGTGGTCAAACACTAGCCTGTCACAAATAAAAATAAATAAATAAAAATTATGAGAGCATAGTTCAGCAAAGCAAGCATACCTGGGACGGCTAACCTGCCTGCGACTTGTGGTACGTCCCATATTCCACTGAAAGGACAAAATGGAGAAGGAATTGCGCGAGTTCTAAGCCACTGCAAGACAGGAAGTAGCATTGTTCTGGTGTCGGAGGCCAAGACTCATTTTTGATCACTGTGCCTCAATAATTAAGTAGTATTGCTTGGCCAGTATAATTAAAAATTTTCCCCCAAAACGACAGTTCTGATTCTGGGTGTAATTAAATGTGTGATGGAAATGTTTCTCGCATCCGCGAAACAAACCTTTGAATATAATGTGCTGTAATTGATGCGTTTGAATTTGTTTGTTTATTTCAACAATTCACAATGTCATAAACTGGCTTTTATTACTTATACAACATTTTTACAGACAGACAGACAAACGGGGGTGACTTGGCAAATACCTGTGAAATCCCGTTTGGAATGGAACTTTAAGAAAAAAACAGGTATAAAGACACACGATAGAAGTAAAACTTTTGTATTACAGGGAAACATTTTAATTGATCAACAGTATTTACCCCCACCACTTTCGTCACACTAAAAGGTTGCGGATCAGAATTTCAAAGCTGTCCCATAAAAAGTTTAACTTATTATTAACCAACAAGAGGAGCAAAAAGCGACCCCAAGCATTTAAGAAATCTATTACAAATTTTGCGAAGAGTTTGCCCACTGCCTTTTTCACTCAGCGTCGACCACAGTCCTAAACCACAGTCAAAATTAGCTTGAAACGCCCAAAACGGCTGGTTATTATTAGCCGTTGACTTTAAATATTCAAACAAAGCGAATGTCACGCCGTTTGATGGCCCATGTTCTGTACACAGATTCGCAGAAAATTGCTCTGTCTGACACTTCGCAAACTGTTTTGTTCGACGATTTTGTTCATTATGCTGTCTGGTGTTTCTAATTGAGTGCAAAGGGCAAAGGGACCTTAATTAGCTGAAATTGTAATCATGATTAATTTGTTGGTTTAATTAGTTATGGTGATGGTTTTATGTTTTAATTAGGGACGTCTTGCGGACGTCAGTTAATGAAGTCTATTTTTTTACTTGAATTGATTATCTTTCAATGTTATATACGACTTAAAACATGTAAAAATTACCGACTTAGTTCCGGAAGAATGAGTTATCCTTCATCAGAATGAGTCAGACGCGCGATACCCAGAGGCGAGCGGCGAGCAGCCTCGGCGTGTGTCTCGGCGCAACCCTCAGGAAATTGATAATATTGATATACCTACCTGACGGGCCTGACAGACCTGTAGCGTGCCTCAGGCGCTTAGTATATTTTGTTACACTAGAAGAGCCTATACAAAACGTCGACAGCTTCGAGGTGAAGCGTCGCGGGCGCTTTGTATATCAAGATCCCTTAGGCGCCATTCATTCACAGCGCCCGGGCTGCGCGCCCGGAGCATGTATATCAAGTCCTTCACGGTACTCATTATAGTTTTAAATTAATTTTGTCATTTATAGTGTTTGCCTAAGGATAACTTTTATAGAATAGAGCATACCCTAAATCGGAAGGAAACCCAATCGGATAAAATCTTCTATCAAAGTTCTTTAAACCTACTTTTAAATCAAACTTAAAAATGTATCTTGTTGTGGGCATCACGTGTGAATAAGATTTAAAAAGCATTAATGAAAGTTAATGACACCTTTTATCAAATTTAAAAAATCTGCCATTTAATATTTTCTAATGTCTTCCAAGGTAGCGTCATTAAACTAGAACAATGTCATTAACTTGAATAGTGTCCTTAAACAAGGACGATTCACAAGCAATTTGTCACGTATGTTTGTCGGAGGATAGGCGTTAATTATTTTGTTTGCAAACGTATTAAATGTACAATGTATCAAATGTACGCAAGAGTGTTTACCAAGAGCTTTGACGTTTGTAAGGAATGTTCGAATATAGTTCGCAAATGAGTTCACTGAAACGAAGCCGTAAAGCGGCGTTAATCTTTTAAGTCTACCTTTCTTATTAAGGATTTATTCGATTTCACTCACTCGGGTTGTTTTCTCGCAGTGTCACGAGACTAGTTTCGGAACAGTCGGTGCTCCTTCATCAGTCGAGTAGAGCTCGTCCAAGCTGAAATGACGCGCCCCACTACTTAATTAGTTAATTTAGATGTGTGAGTGCAAATATTAATGACGACACTTCATCTGTATGGGAGCGTCGATTGTTCAGTGAACAATGGATCTGCACGTGTACAAGACGGTCGACTAGTCGGGTGATAAATCCGACCACGCTTGTGTGCGTAAATGCGAAGGTAGGGCGCGTCATTTCAGCTTCGACAATCTCTACGCGCGTAGACCATCCAGAGTAATCAGTCAGACTTCATCAGTCGGCGTCCAGCGTAATCAGTCGGCGTGTACTCTCTCTGATGAAGGAGCACCGACTGTTCTGAAACTAGTCGTAACATTGCGAGAAAACGACCGTAAGTGAAATAACACCTATGTCTTTCAATCTACCTTGCTTATACATTTATGTAGTTTTTTGCTAAAACTGTATTCAAAAAGCTTTGTTATTATTGTTTAACTAAACATAAAAAAATGTAATGAATAACACTCGCTATAGTTTTCAAACTCAGAAAGGTTTAACACTAAAAAGAAATAGTCGAGCTGAGAATTCAACAAAATTTATTCATAGAACTTTTGTTTGAGTACTTTTATAATTTCTACCTATGTAAGTTCAAATAATTGAAACGCAAGCAAAGCTTTAAAAAACCGACTTCATCGCTTATATTTCGGTTTTGGCTAGGCCGATTTCGATCAAATTTATATGGGACCACCTCTGAAGTATACTCTACCAAACAAGAAAAACCATCAAAATCGATCCATAATTGGCGGAGATATCGCGTAACAAACATACAAAAAAACAAAGTCGAATTGAAAACCTCAATATTTGAAGTCGCTTAATAAAATAGTAAATATTTTTCAATAATAATTATTATAATTATAATTGTCACGATCACGAAAGTCAAGGATTAAATATTAAAAACCGTCATGAATTTAAATGTTTGGAATAGATTACTTTTCCTGGTCTGTGGGGATGAAATTGCGTGACAGCAGCAAAATATAATTATATAAAAAAAAACTACTTTTCTCCGATTTTATTTATATAGCATTAGACATGCTAGGCAGAACTATAGTGGTAAATTTAGAAAGGAAAAATTATTGCTTGAGGCGGGAATTGAACCCGCGGATATAGGGTGATTAAATTTATCACTATACTTTTTACCGATTATGTGCACTACCTTATATATAAATTACCACGATACACCCAGCTTAACTGGAAGAAAATGCTTTGTGGCACTAATTTGCCTATATACCTACCTACCTACAAGATAGATTTTGGGTTGCCTAACGACTCGGATAATTCACCAGTTCCTAATTTAATTTGGCCGAAAATATTTCGCATAACAAGTTTTGGCATATTCATGATTTGGCATAATAATGTTAGGGCATACCGTTTATTTTTGCATAACTATTTGTTGGCCTAATGTTTTTAGGCATATCCTTGCAGTGCATAATATTTGAATTGTTGGCTAAGTCATATATAGGTGCGACGACGAGCGAAGCGAGGAGGAGCGTTACGTTACTGGTGACCACAAAAACGCGCGAGCCGAGTGAGAGTAGCGAGCGTGCCTCGGCAGCGGCCGGCGAAGCGACAAGACTGAAATAAAATGTAATTTATTTAGTTAAGCACATTCGTTTTAGGCCACTTTATCATTATACTCATATTGTTATGCGGAAAATGTTTATGCCTAAAACGTTATGCTTATCATCATGTGGCGTATTGATGCGTGAGTCAAAACTTGTTATGCCACTTTAAATTATGATTTCATATTTTATGCGAGCCAATATGGACCCCAGATTTTGCAATAAAGAATTTTTTTATCTATTTTAAAAAAAATATTCAACCACCAAAAATCTTATAAAAAATTGTAATAGGTACTACTTCTAATGACTAAGATTATAGTGTTATTTTTTTAATTCGATTTACCATGAAAATAATGCGATGTTCCCCAACTCAAATAACATAATTCGGTTTCATCTCACCCTGTCAGTTTGTATAAAGCAGACGCATTATTCGCCATTTTGTCACCCGAAGCATAGGTAATAAAACGCGTTATATCTATCGTTAGAGTTGGGGATTTCGGACATTTTTTATGTTACTTTGTAGACTGCAATAAAATTGATTAGTTTAACAATATGATATTACTTTCTAAAAGGACGGATAACCGCTAGAGTCGTACTTCAGTGGAGTCGGCGACTCGGCAAACGTAGCCGGACGCCGCCGGTCGTCCAAGTGGAACGTCGACCTGGAAGGAGGCCGACAGAGACTGGTTGAGAAGAGCAGACGAACTGGTTCAGAGGAGTTCATTAGGACGTTTATGGTCAGCAGTGGATAAATATGATGATGATCATTATATTACATTTCTTTTGAAGACTGTGGTTCATATTGAGCTGCCAGGTTTGTGCACTAGATATTTTATCTCTGATCTGCACGTAGATGCATGATTTAGTTTGACATGAGCTCATTGGTTACATTAAAAGAAGGTCATGTTTCTGGGCTAGTGGGGACTTTTTATATAACATAAACGCATCAGACTCACAGCTTCATGTTAAGTTTGATGACTTGTGCTCTGTATAATGGAATGCAGTACCAGAACCAAAATTTCCGTTGAAGTTCCCTAATCGGACATGATACTCGTTGTTTAGAAGGCGGACGCGCACCCAACTATGCTAGCGAGCATTTCATGACTGCTAAGCTATATTTTTCTATCCATTATAATAACGGCAGCCTGGAAATCACATGGTGGAGTACTTTATTAATTATTTAGTAGTCAAATGTTTGCCTATCTACCAAAAGAAAGTCTGGTACTGTCAGCTATTAGCAATAATATTAACAGCTATTAGTATAATTTTCCTACTGACTTCACAAAAAAGGAGGAGGTACTCAAGTCGACTGTATTATTATTATTTTTTTATGTTTGTTACCTCATATCTTTGTTCCACGTGGACCGATATTTAATTATTTTTTTTGTTTGAAAGATGCTACTTTCCAATAGGTGCCATTTAAATTTGATCAAGATCTGATCAGTAGTTCTTGAAATATCTTCTACAATGCGTGTTTACCTTACATCTAATCTGATCAAAGTTCCGAAGATAAAGCGGTGAAGTCGGTTTTTTGAAGCTTTGCTTGCGTTTAATTATTATAAGTTTGTCTAGTTATTAAGTAGGAAGCTTGCCTAGAAGATACATATTCACTCGCACTTGAAGACTCCGATATTGTACTTATCAGAAAACACCGACTCGGGCAAGGAGTTCCATTACTTTGCAGTTCGCACAATTAATGTGGAAGCAAAACGCTTTGTGCGCATTTGTGGAATGTCTACTTTATAACAGTGTCGCGTAGCAGTTTGTCCGATGATAGAAAGGGGATGGGGGAACTAGATCGTGCAGTTCCTTGGCACACTCTCCGAAATGTATCCGATAAAAAACCGAGAGACTTGCTACCATGCGGCGATGACCCAAGCTCTGAAGCTTTGAATTTGTCAGCTGCTCGCAACCAATGAGTCTCTTGGCTCTACGAGTCCAGAGCCTCAAGCTGGTATTTAGCTCAGCCGTCCCGAAGATGAGAACAGTACTATATACATGAACGGACTTGTGCTTGATACATATTGAATAACTGTCCCGGTGTGAAGTACCGTCTCACCTTTGCAAGGATTCCCAGATTTTTTGCAGCTAGTTAGGCTTTTGACTCGATGAAAGTTGAGTTTTGAAGTAAAAGTCATACTGAGCAACTCGAGATGGTCAGTTACTGGTAGGGATACATTTGGGAAAGTAGGAGTCTGTTCAAATTGACTCCGTTTAGCGGAGAATAAAAACGCCTGTGTCTTGGTGGTATTAAACTTGACCAGGTTGACATCGCCCCAGTAGGAAACTGCTTTTAAGGACAAGTTTAGACGCTCAACCATTGCCTCCCTTTGGGACTGGATTTATGCTCCACTAGCTCGTGCGTTGGAAACATAGCTCTACAACCGTTGAAACTCTTTACTTACCTAAATGTATATAGTTTCACAATAAATATGATTTTATTCTATTTTACTTCTAAAAATAAGGTTGTCCTTTCAAGATAATGTCTAATGCAACAATACAATCTTTCAAATAAAATAACAGATTGTAGCGGGGCGTTACGTTTTCTTTTCAGCAAACTGAAGTCGCAAAATTACTTCCGGCAAACACGCTCCGGCCAAACCAAATACATCCAATCCCCTAACTTATCACCACCAAATATAAGCCTGTCACATCACAGCATGACGTCATTCAGAATGGAGGGCGACAAACTATCCGTTCCAGACAAATCATAGAAGAAAAAGGATCGAGGGATGTAATTAAATAACGTTACAGTGACGTAGGTCGTTTGCGGCTGTCAGAACGTTCTGCGATCGTGGTTTCATGAAATTGTTTGGGTGAAGAAAGGCATGGACTTTTTTATTTATGTAGACTGTTTATTTTAAGCTATTGCATAGCTTCTATCGCGGGCCTTGAGCGCGGAGACCGAATCTAGAAATTCCGTAACGAAAATAACCTAACACCCCCCACTGCGACCGGCACAGCGGTAATACTTTTTAGTTTTGCCATCTATCGATGAATAGCAGAACTTTTAGTGACTTTTTTAAAATATCACGCTTGTCTCTTTAGTTAAGCAACTCGCGTCTAGGTGGCAGAAAAAAAAATACTGCATAAATAAAATTAATAAATAATTATAATTGCATAAGTTGATAAAAAATGCTATGCAATAGCTTTACCGCGGCAGTCCCCGAGTGCCACACGTCTTTTTTTTATATTAAAAAGTTACAAAGCTAATTTATTACTATAAGGTTGTTAGGCTTCAAGCAGGATGCACCAAGCACGCCGCGAAAGTTAGTGTTATTAGGATGCGAACATTAGTATTAGTATCGTGGGAACTCCGCCGAAGCCTCTGCTCTCGCCGAACCCTGTTCGACACGTGTTTCGCCTCTACACGAGGCATCCTCAGGAGCTGTTGACTCGTCGAACGCTAGACGAGCTCTCGTTCTGCTTGAAGCCTAACAACCTCATCGGGATTAACACTAAATATATAAAATTAACTTTGTCGTTATGGATTTCCGAAAAGTAACGCCGATTTTAATATTTTTTTTATTTTTTATTAAACTAGTTGTTGCGGCTTCGCCAGCTTTAATTATGCAGCAAGTTCATACAAACCTGGTCCTGAATTACGAACAACAAGTACAGACTGTAACGTTCAGAAGCCTACGGCAAATACTTTAATATAAAAATAGGTTATTAATTATAATTTTTATTTACTACGGCAATTTACTGTTTGTGCCCCACGGTCATGCCCGCGTTAATTAAGTTTTAAATAGCAAATTTTGTTTCATATAAATATTTATGTGATAAAGAAATACGAAAACAACAGAAAATTAAATCAGTCTGAACATTATCAAGTGATGATATTTCAGTACATGTAGGTATATATTATTATAATCTGTAATACCAACTACAACTTGGAAAAACAAAGTAGCGTACCTTGTGCCCACGAATTATACGCAATAACTTTATTCCTAGAGTATTTAAATATATCAAATTCCAACTACATTCTTTGTACCTTTATTTTCTTATTAAGTCTATGACCTACACTCAGTATAAGCATAGTACTATGGTATTATACTGCTATATTCTAGGCATTATGCTTCGTCATCAGTTCCATCTAATTATACCATAGATTTCGAATTAGAACTTTTGAGTCGGAAAATAATAAACTTAAACGCTTTCACACTCACAGACACGAAGTTCAATGACTTGTACTGCGGGTGCCGAACACATTCACATGACATACACAATCACAACCAGAACCAAAAAATATTTTTTTTCATGGAGAGATAACCTGTGTTCCCGCCGGGAATCGAACCCGGTACCACTCTGTAGAAGGCGTCCGAGCACCTAAATAAGCCAACGGGCAGTTGTAATAGTCTTTTTTTTTTAATCTTTCACGTGATTGGTATTTCTGACTCCTGAATACCTTGAATTTAATACTCTTGTTCCCGATTGTTTTACAGGAAGCGGAAACAAATTAGAAGGTTTCATTAAAAGGCCGAGGTTTCAGTCGACTTGAAAAGAATGCGGTGAGAAAGCGATTGGAGTGAACACTAGCAACTCGCCCCGGCTTTGCACGGAAAGAAAAACGAGGTGATTACTCACATAAAAACTTAATTTGGTTTTATTACATAGGTATATTTATTGTGACTGTGGGCTGTGTGTGTGATATTTCCTGACCACTTTCACTCTCACAGCCCCACAGTAAGTTTGATAACTAGTGTCGTGGGTGCCGAAATCAATAACATCACACAAACAATCACACCCACAACCAGAAACACAAGTTTTGCTTGCGGAGAGAACTTGTATTTTTAGTGGGAATCGAACGCGCACCCAACTAAGCCGGGATAGTTCCATTATGTTTTACTATGACACGGTTGCTACACATGAAATGTTGCATTTTTAAAGCTCAGTTTTAAGAACGTTTTTTATCCGACTGCCATGGAAGGGTTATGTTTTTTTGAGCGTATTGATGTATGTATATTTGTAGATTTTAATTTTTTCTCAAAGCCTAGTGACCTTAGATAGATGTTTGAAAGAAAAAAAAAACAAATCGTAAATTTATGGCACGAAAGTATTTTTAGTAATACGTTATTTAAAAAAAACAACCAAACCTATCAAGCCGGGTATAAAAGAGAAATTAATATAAAGGAGATTACAAAAATTATATAAAAAGTATGGTCACATTATTCGCAGTCGATTTTTTTAGTACTTTGATTTGTTTCCTTTTAATCGTATATACAACTTAATTAATATTATAAAGGCTAAAGTTTGTGAATGTGTTTGTATGTTCCTTACTTCTCACGCTCAAACGGCTGGACCAATTTTGAAGTCGCTGACACCTTGGATTACAAATTAATAATTGGAACGAAAGTTCCTTATTGCGCGTTGCGAAAGGGGGCTCGACGGAAAAAATTAAGGACATAAGTTGTAACGACACTTTTTGCTATAGTTGTAAGCCATACCACGTTCTCGTCCGATCACCGAAGTTAAGCAACGTCGGGCGCGGTCAGTACTTGGATGGGTGACCGCCTGGGAATAACGCGTAACATCACACGGTTTTTGCATGTTTCTTTAAATTTTGGAACGAAAGTTCCTTATCGCGCGTTGCGAAAGGGGGCTAGATGGAAATTGAACTTCGTTCCATCCGGGTGTCCCTTGACACCTCTCAAGTTTTTTTACACATTATACATAGATATCTAACCCGACATACAGCGGGTAACACCGCACTTTATTAATAAAAAAATTGACCCTTAAAGGATAGAGACGTTATATATCGAAAGGCATTGCATTCCAAAGACAGGCTTCCAATATATCCGACCTCGAAGCCTAAAGAGCTTTTACCCTAGATCTAAAGAAACATCTACTTTGATTTCTTGATTGGTTCGAATTCCAGACGTTTTCTCTAAGAGTAACGACGTAATTAATTTAATGTAACTGCTCAGCTGTCTTGGACGCTTTTTCATTAGACGTCGTTGGTAAAAGCTCAAATAATTATAGTTTACTAGCCGTGACCCGCGGCTTCGCCCGCTATTATCAAGTTAAAAAGTAGCCTATGTGTTAATCGTAGGTATAATCTATGTACATTTCAAATTTCATCCAAATCCGTTTAGCCGTTAAAGCGTGAAGAGGGAACAAACATACACATTTACAAACAAACTTTCGAATTTATAATATTAGTAGGATTATCACAAGACATGCAGAACAATTTTTATTTCTATGAAATTGTATTATAGCTGCTACACATTGGACGGCGTGGAGAAATGAGGACGCGGACACCGCTGCACCTGACCCATGTCTTTGGATGCCGTGCGCTTGAACCAAATGCGTCCTGTGTGTAGCAGTAATTAGGGACTTACACCTAAAATCTTTTTTTTTATGCCTCTTAGGCAAGCATTTGACCACAATCTCACCTGATGGAAAGTGATAATTCGGCCGAAGATGTAGCATGACTTGAAGACTCCCAGATTGTACCGTTCGGGGAACAAAGACGAAGGCAATGAGTTCCACTCCTCGCAGTACGGGTGATAAACGTAGAAGCGAAACGCTTCGAGCGAACTGGAGGTATGTCAACCATATATGGATGACGTTTGACAGTTTGTCTTGTTGTTAGATGGTAAAATGGACAAGTTGGAATTAGCTCGTATAATTCCTGCGCATACTCTCCAAAATGTATACGATAGTCCAAAATGTATAGATATCATGATGCTTGATCGATGATAACATAACGGAGAATGTCCAAAGGATTGCATGTTCTTATTCCCGCATCACCTTTCTACTACCGAACATGTAGACGGACGGCAATGCGGCATCCTCTAATGGTAAAAATACCGACCATTCGCACAAAGCGTGTCGCTTCCACTTCCATTATGAGAACTGCCAAGGAATGGAACGCCCTGCCGTCTACTGTGTTTCCCGAAAAGTATAATATGAATTTGTTCAAGAAGAGTATGTACTTTACTGAGGTGACCGGTATTTACTGAGCAAGCGTGGTCTATCTTAGACCGCATCGACGCTTTCCTTCAGGTGAGATTGGGGTCAAACGCTAGCTTAGTCTCAAAGAAAAAATAAATTTTGGACGTTTCTTCAAAGGAATGGATAAGTTATTTGCGCGTATCTAGTGTGTATGTATGTATGTTTGTGCGAGAATGTATACTTGAGCATTTATTTATTACTTCGTATCTTCTAAACCGTAGACGAACGAAAGTCACCGACATAGCCCGGCGGATTAGCAAGTTGAAGTGGCAATGGGCAGGGCACATAGAACGCAGAACTGATGGCCGATGGGGCCGAAAGGTTCTCGAATGGAGGCCACGGACTGGCAAGCGCAGTGTTGGAAGACCGCCCACAAGGTGGACGGAGGACATAATGAACGTCGCAGGAAGACGCTGGATGCAGGCCGCTAACAACCGTTCTTTTTGGAAATCTTTGGGGGAGGCCTATATCCAGCAGTGCACTTCTTGTGGCTGAGATGATGATGATGATCTTCCAAACGGCTGGATGGATTTTGACAGTTAAGGTACCGCTATATTCGTCTTAAAAACTCAAGTGTCTTTAGATGTTTGAACAAAAATCTTAAAGTAATTTTTTTTACGCGAAAAAACATCGAAACTTTTGTAATACTTTGACGACCCAGTTGACGCGGTGGGCAAGTCTCTGCCCTCTGTGCCGTGGGTCCTGGGTTCGATTCCTGGCAGAAGCACCATTTTCCTTCCCAAGGGAGATTTGTCTGGTTCTGGGTGTGATTGTGATACGTGATATGTAAATGTTTCCGACACCCGCAATACAAGTCTTTGAACTTAGTGTGGGGCGCTGAGTGTGAATGCGTTTGTTTGTTGTTTTGTGATAATTTTAATTTTCGAATCATGAATAGCCAATTCCATTAAAACTGTATGTTTATCTACTTAAAAACAAACATAAAGACAAAACCCCTACCTGTAATATAGGACACGGGTTGCTCAAGACAAATGCATGCTAATTTTGTGAACCGAACATTACATTAGAAGATAACATTGTGTTTACTTAACTTACAAAGGAAATGCGGGCTATGAGTAATTTGGAAGTACTTTATGGAACGATGCGTAATCTTTAAATAGAAAATGAGGTTGTATTACTGAATTCTGTTAAAAGGATGATACATTTACAATGTGTTCATCTCTGGGTCGTTACTAAGTATATCATACCTTTTGGGTTTCCTGCCTGAAGAATCTTGTAGATTATCATATAATGTATAAATAAAAATTAATAAATTTGCTGTACATAGTTTTAGTTTAGTTTTAGGAAATATAGGCAATTGGCCCGTAGTTAACATGAAAAAAAAAAAAGAAAAATGTAAAAAAAAAAATATCAAGTGAAGACTTATTGCTTCAGATGTATTAAAATAATTATAATTTACTTACAAAAAAAACTTGGGCCGAATGTGGAGCTGAAAAGTGGGACGAAACAAGAATTTTTGAAATAAAATTTATTATGGGCCGAATACGGCATACAATGCGGGACGAAAGCAGTTTTTTTTAAATGGGCCGAACTTCCTCGGGACGAATATGGCATAAATCCAATGTAGGATTGGAACGTTGACAGATGCATGAAAAGAAACGTACGAAGCGCGAATGAAAGGTAAGAGGAAAGAGCAAGCATGCGAGAGAGGAAAGATAAGATATATTTATTATATTTAATAATAATAATTTATTCATTGACACTTAAAAATTATAACACAAGAACATTACAATTACTTATAATGTCTGGTGAGCCCTGAATCCCACACTAGGATGAGTCCTGTGTCGTGGGATTCAGTCTCTTTCAATATTTTTTATGCAAATTTTACAGTTAAATACATTAAAAATTGATTACATTAGAATTAAATATAGAAGTAGCTAAACAACCCTTTATGTAACAAGTAGCTTGAAACTTTCTGAAAAGGTTTTATGATACATACTAGCTGTCCCGGCGACCTTCGTTCCGCCACAGTCAATGAATGTGCATGTTTAGGAAGCCATACCCGGCATGCGTTACAATGCCACGGGACTATATTATTACCTCCTTCATGTTTATGTTTGCCTAGTGCTTTACCAAATCCGAGTGACGTATGAGAAAATTACTTTTATACAATTATAAATAAATAAAATGAAACGTCCCTAAAATCCTATGTCCGTCTCCTGGTTTTAAGCTATCTCAGCTTAGAGCCCAACAATTTTCAACCAAATCGGTTCAGCCGTTCTTGAGTTATAAATAGTGTAACTAATACGACTTTCTTTTATACATATACATATATTAATTTACTTATTAGATATTTCAACTATTTGCATAAAATAAATAGCAAACACTGTAGGTTTAGTTATTATGTAACCCCTGTAATGGTCCTAGCGATACAAACTAGAATTGCTAGTACCTTTAAGGGTACTAGTGACACACAGTAGTACCAATTGTACCATCAAGGTTACAAAATAACCTTGAGGGTAAATATAGTTAATATTTCAAGGGTACCAGCGATACAAAATAGTACCGCTAGTACCCTCAAGGGTATATTGTGAGGGTACTACTCCAATATGTCAGATTGAGAGTTTGTAAGCGATGGTGTGTCATATAGTATTAAGATAAAGAACATATGTACCTACGTCGATGATAATTAAGATTAAAAGGATGAGGGTTCCAAGAATAAATTCACCAAGATATAATAAGAAATTGTTTTATTTAAGACGCCGCTGCCCTAACCTAAATTAATAGTTCTGAATATCAGAAGAGGAAACAGATGAACCAATCTATTAAAGGAGTGGTGGAATATATTAAGAATTACGCAGAGACGGACGTTGCGTATGGCAGCGACAAGACGGGTCGAAAACGATATCGTCAAGATACGGGTTAAAACTGCACAATGTCCATTCAAAGGTTGCCTGTCAGTGATGAGGCTGCCCATTGTACGAAAATTAATATTTTTAGTTTTTTCTTTATGTTATTTAACTACAGTCAGTAACAAAAAGGTGTAGGAAAACTTGTCGATGTGTATCGTGCCAGGAATCGTCTGCCACAGAACGAAAGTCGAAATCGATGATTTTTTTTTCCATACAAAAATGTATAATTATGTTTTTTGAATATGTTTGACAACCCTACGGTTACATCTGTGGCGCGTGACCTTGACCTTTGTTATGGCCACCACTGTCAGACGTCTAGGTTCTAAGACTATGTAGTGTAGAACGGTAGCTGATGAAATAATATACTTTAATAGCAAATTGTTTGTAATTGTTTTCTTGTCACAGCTGTTCAGTGTTGTTTTTTCGTGTGCGACGTCACCTGCCGTTCTCAACGGAAGATCAGCGCTGGGTTTTAAACCAACACTATGCTGAGTTGAGGACGGTTTGTGGTAAAAAAGTAAAAAAAAAAAAACTATTTGTACCCTTTTGTCTATTGATTATTTTGCCACAAATAAATATATTTCTTTATGTCTATGAAAATGCTGACATAAAATAGTCCATAATATTATTACCGGCCACTATTTATCTATTTTTAAATTTAATCTAAATTAGTTCAGTAGTTTTGGCGTAGTTGAGTAACAAACATCCAATCATACTTACAAATACCTAGAATCATCATCTCGTCTAAAATCAAAATTGTTTACTCACATGGGCTCAAAAGAGGCACTGGCATGAAATAATGACTCTAATTACTAGACTTGCACATTTGTATTAGAGGAATGAAAAAGTGTACAATAGAATAGAATAGACAATTCTTTATTGTACACCAAATACAGTTAGTTACAGGGGTAATCTTGAAAAACGAAAGTACAATGGGCGGACTTATTGCTAAAAGCAATCTCTTCCAGTCAACCTTTGGATGGAGAGAGGGATAATTTTATATAATGAGGTCGGTGGTGTAAAAACATACTAATAGACATAAATACAACTTACTTAGATACCTATATATTACATTAATACATACTAATAGACATAAATACAACTTACTTAGATACCTATCTATATACATTAATACATACATACATATTAACTGACATAAACAATATTTTATATAAACCTACGTAAATATTATAAACAATACCCTTTCAATAATTAATATCGGATACCAAACTTTATTCATAAAACGTAAAACATTCAGAAAACTATCGGAATTGTAAATGAAAGGACGCATGAGTTAAAGACAATCAAAAATGTTAAATAATTCCAGTCAAAGGAGTTTTATTGGGTTTCAGTTTCATTTACAAAGAATTATATGCAAAAATATTATGAAAAAATGAACAGACTATGAATAAATTACTTTAGTTTTAGGCCCGACTTTTCAATTCTCAGATAAACCGACGGACTAAATTAATTCGGCTGATGGTAAAAATAATTTAAACGCAGGCACAGTTACGAAAACCGACTTGACCGCTTTATCTTCGGAACCCTGGATCAGATTAAATGATTATCAAATAACAAATCGGTTCACCTAGAATCGGTTCACCTCGAAAAAAATTTACGCAATTTTTTTTTTATCGAAATTAAGAATTTCCTCCTTTTTTTGAAGTTGGTTAAAAAACAATTATTTGATAACCAGTGGGTCCTATTCTGGTCGTTTAACTACGATTGTTCGAATTGATGTGACGTCGAAACGACAGTCGATCGGTTGAAATTTCAGACGAATTGATGGTTCATAAGAAAATAAAATCGTTCGATTTCGACGTCGATGTAAAGATAAAAAATTGATGCCCGGAATAGACCCCCTGGACTTGTCTAATAAGTCGACTATCAGACGAATTTGTTCCTTTGAAGGCCTCAGATGTTCAATAGATTCCGGCGCGAAAGGTCTGGGGGTATATTCCGGGCGTCACATCGACGTCGAATACGAACGATTTTCTTTTGTTATGAACATCGAATCAACTGAAATTTCAACCAATCGACTGTCGTATCGACGTCGCATCAATTCGAACAATCGTATTTTGACGACTAGAATAGACCTACAGGCATGGCATACGATATGTCACATAATTCACGCGTATAAATCAACGTCAAAATATTATGTCAAACGACTGCAAATCATCGCTATCTCTCTAACATCTGTAACTATTAATTAAAATTAACTTAATTAAATTTAAAAAAGACCTTAGTTACCTACAAGACATCGAGCTTAAACTGCCTTCATAAAGAAAAAAGACGTTACTGCATTTTTATCAAAGTTGAGTTACATACATTTTTTTATCTAGATAGGCAAGCATTTGACCACTATCTCATCTGATGGAAAGGGCCACCGCGGGCACGCAACAGGCGCGCAAATGCGACGCTTCCCCCGCGCTGCCAACGTTTTGTATAGGCACTAGTGTACCTAAAAGTAATAAATGGACATGGCGCTCGTATTTATACGGTGGCAGCAGCAGCGGCCGAGGCGCGCGTACAAGGCGCTTTGTATATCAAGTCCCTTATAAGCTTTCTCAAAACCTTGCAGCTAAGTTCAATGTATGCACCAAAATATCTGGACGTATGTGAACATTTTTCAAACATTTGGCGCGACGTAGTGCACGAATTTTGCACGACATTGGATTTCCGGATTTTAATACGGATAGCGTCAGTTCACACTGATATGTTGAAACTCCACAATTTTGCGTAGCAGAAGGATTTATTTGGTAATATGCATGTTCATATTACTTTGTGGCTTTCAAACATTTGCTTCTAAACGAGCAACATATTAGTTTGATTATAAGAGCAGTCAGTAATTCAAAACATTGAGTAATTAAAAGTTTAATATACGCAAAGTTCTGATTAAATGCTGTTATTTTAGTTTTTTATTTTCGGATTCCAGCTTCATTGCGAAGAGAGACAAGCGACACACAGCATTCAAATTGTAATTATAAACAAATATTATAAAAGCTAGTTTGTGAGTGTGTTTGTTACGTCTTCGCGCTTAAACGGGTGGATATATTTTGATGAAATTTGGTATAGGTAGCATCATCCTGGATTAACACATAGGCTACTTTTAATCCCGGAATTCCCGCGAGTCCGGGACTCACGCTGGTAAAACCGCGGGGCGTCGCAAGTTGGACGTAATAAATACTGGGCCCTTAGGGACCGGGACCTCATTCTATTTTCAAAAATCTACCAGAGCACCTGGTTGAGTCGATAGGTGATTAAAATGTTGGTACTTATTTAGCTCAACGTATTAGCATTGCAATTCAGAGTGGCAATGCCGCGAGCATGATGGTTGTTAGCCACTGGCTTGAGTACTTGAGTTACATATATAAGCTCGATGCCTTGTAGGTAACTTCAGTCTTTGCAGTATAGATATTTATAGTATTAGGGAATATATACAAATTGCTTGTAGATATTAAATTATACATACCTACATAAAACTATATTTTTGTATTGAAGAAATCGCATTGAGTCAAAGAGGCTACGAACTAATTCAAGTGAAGCAACAGAGCATTGCCTAGTGTGTGAATAGTAATAAAACAAAATATTAAAATTAAGTTCACTTTAAGATTACGGAACGCTTTATTTCTTGGTTTTATTTGTATACAACTATATCATGTTCAACATAAGAGGATTCATCATACAACATACACAAATACTTAAGCGGAAGTATAGCTTTAAAAAAAACCGACTTCACCGAATTATCTTTGGAACATAAATTCAGTTTAAATTCAACATTATAAACGATAACTCAAAAACTACTGATTAGACCTTGATCAAATTTAAATGGGACCAATCGGAAAGCAACAGCTTTCAAGTTAATTCAAAATCGGTTCACGTGGAAAGGAGTTATGAGGTAAAAAAATCAAATAATATACAGTCAAATTGAGTAAACGATAAAAAGAAAAAAAAGCTATATTCAGTCGAACTGAACCATTTTTTGGAAGTCAGTTAAAAACCAATTAGTAAAAGATTATTTTTTGCTGGACAGGTAATCGTTTGACCGCCATCTCACCTGATGGAAAGTGATGATGCGACCGTAAATGCGACATGCTTGCCTAGAAGGTACCTATGGTACGAAGGTAATTCTAGTGGTAGAAGGTAAGTGCCTTCTAGGTACCTATTCAATCTAGACTTGACACCCAGATTGTACCGTTCAGCGAACAAAGACGCAGGCAATGAGTTCAACTCCTATTACTCCTAAATAGGAGTTTATAAAATATTCCATTCAAGTTCTAGTTGCAACTGTTTTGCTTCAACCCTTTGACTAATTGTAAATAATTGACTGGGTATGTAAATCTCCGGTGTTTTAATTATGCATTCCCTTTGAGTTTTACTTTGATGGTTCTGCAGTAAATGTTCTCAAAGATAATTGCTTTACAAAGGCTATCTAGGCTACACCACTGTTTTCTTTTTTAAACAATGTAGCCTGTACTTAGTTTATTGGTATTTTAATGCATAACAATAAGTATTATATTCCACATTCATTGTGCGAACTGCAGAGGAATGGAACTCCTTACCTAAGTCGGTATTTCCTGATGAGTACAATATGGGAGTATTCAAGTCGCGAGTGAATAGGTATCTTCTAGGCAAGCTTGTTCCATCGTCGACGACATCGTGGCTTACCATGAGAATTAAATAAAATGGTGGTCTAATGTTTACCTATCATGAATAAAAAAATATATATTAGATGTTTTTTTCGTATATTTGGTAGATTTGATAATAGGTCGCGAAGTATTTTTCACCCTACTTTTATTTTTCCACCCCCAATTTTTTTATCGCGATTTTTGTATGAACAAAATCCAAAAAGCTTTCAGCATTGTATTAAAGTACTAGGCAACCATAAACGTGAAAGAGGTAAAACACTTTTTCTTTACGTGGCATTGCAACGCATACCGGGTACAACTAGTATATACTAGCATTGCAATTCAGAGAGGCAATGCCGACAGCATGATGGGAACGCTACCCACTGGTAGTGGGCTTGAGCACTTGAGTTACCTATAAGCTCGATGTCTTGTAGGTAACTTAGTTCTTTGCTGTACATAGTTTTAGTTTAGTATTAGGAAATATAGGTAATTGGCCCGTAGATAGCATGTTTCACTAGTATATAATATTTATAAGTATACCCATATTGTCAACAGCGTCAGAGAGAATAACTAAGTCTTAATTAATAATGACATAATTAAGCATGTCTCTTTACCAAGTTTAAGTTTAATCTCAACTTACAAATGCTGCAACGCATTCTAAACTTATTATTGCAAAGACAGATCCCTAGCAAATGCAACTAAGTTTACTAACTCCGCCAACTTTACATAAGTTGAAATTCACTTACTCGCTTGATTACCTTCTACCTACTTTGGCTTCTCTAGGTTGTTGGAAAGAAAGCGGCACAGTGGGGATTGTATAATCTCTTAAGGAAAAGTTTATTATTTTACACGTGGTCCCCGGGTGGTGCTAATCAGGTGACATTTGAGAGGTGGTAGAGCATTTTGTGAGTTGCTCGCCTGGCTTGCTACCAAAGTAGCTTACCACCATCAAGTTGAAAGTCTGCCGCCAAGCCAAATACGGTGTTCCGGCAGTTCCTTGAGAGCCTGCGTATTCCAGGTCTAGTGTGTTTACCAGTTTCGATCACATCGTCACTTACCATCAGGTGAGATAGTGGCCAAACACTAGCCTGTAACAAATAATAAAAAAAAATTTTTTTTAAACGACTGCCAAGGTAGGGCTGTGTTTTTCGGGCGTATCTTGTATCTATATTTGTAAATTTCTTTATTACGAGTACCTCGTGTATTTCAACTAAACGGCTCACTCGTAAATAATTTTACTATTGAGATTTTGATTAAAAATTACCCGTAGACCCACCGGTGAGGGGAGGGGTAAACACTGAATTTATAAGTAACTAGCTGCGCCCCGCGGTTTCACCCGCGTTGATAATGATAAAAAGTGACGATGATGATGATGATGAAAAATAGATGTTGGCTGATTCTCATGGATACCGGATAAGCACAAAAAATTTCATCAAAATCGGTCAAGCCGTTTCGGAGGAGTATAGCAACGAAAACTGTGACACGAGAATTTTATATATTAGAAGATATTAAACATATTTAAACCAGCGAAACGAGATCTTCAAATTGACTTGGGTGTTTCAACACTTTGTTCGTCTGTCAGGGTCATAGACCCATAAACGAAAGTATAAGCTATTATGTTTTTTCTGCCCGTGTATAACAATTTCAAATCGCTACGCTTGCTAGCTTGTTCCCCGTATGGCCTAATGAGCAGTCCGGGTATCAGGATACTTAAGATTGCATATAAGCATCCTACATAATAACTGTTGTCTTAAGACAAAAAAAAAGCCGTAATGGAATGGAAATCTTCGCCTGAATCGGTGTTTCCTGATGAGTACAATATGGGAGTCTTCAAGTCACGAGCGAATCGTCGACCGCATCGTCGCTTACCATCAGATAGTGGTCAAAAAGTTTACCTGTCCCGAATAAAAAAAAAATATACAAATGTTTGATTTGGACTTTGAAATCTTTTTTCATATAAATTATACAGAATATGAATTATCCGCGATGTAACGAGAATTTTTATGCTCATACTCATTCCATTTATTTTATTTCCATTAATTCCTGCCCGTGATTTATCACTGAACACCAAAAAAACAAAAATCTTAATTTACAAAACAAAGATTCCCAAACTTCGCTCCCACTGCACCACGCCCCCTAAACAATCAGGATCTACAAACCGCGGTTATGCACCAGCAAAACAAGAAGTAGAATAAGCCCAAGATTGCCGAATGCAGCTCGCACCCTTAACTGGATATAACTAGATTTACAATGCAAGTTTAATTGAAAACTAAGATGCAGTACGCCAAAGTTTAGTAACTTGTGACTTAGGTAAATGGGGTAAGAAAACTGATTGCGGAACACTGCTGTATTAATTAAGGGAACTTCTGAGAAGGCTGTGGACTGCATGCCTTGTACTTTAAGTTAGGAACTTATAGAGGATGCATCTTGGAATTTGTAAATAAGTTTTGGGTTTGTACAATACTTAGATTTGGGAAGTGGCTGACTGCAATGTGTGCTACGGCTACGCCTGTACCTTGAATCTAGTCAGCAAATTAAAATTAAATAAAACATCAGCATAATATGTAATAAAAATATTTTTGACCCGAATCCGGCATGAAATGTAGGCTAAATAAAATTTTCAAATAGGCTGAGCGACGTGGTTCGTACAAAACATGGATCTTATTTTACAAATTTTCGCAAGGGGTCGGGAAAGTGCAAAGTTTGACAACCACAGGGCGCAATTAGCAAATGTTCGCTTTATAAATAGCGGGTCCTGAGTTCTATTCCCGGAGGGGCACGACCTACTTCCCTATGGGCAATTTGTGCTTCCGATATTGGGTGTGATTGTGTGTGACGTGTATGTTTGCGCACCTACGATAATTATTAAATGTCATTGAATTTAATTAGGGCCGTGAAAAGAAAACTGTACTACTGACTGTTATAAAACTCAAAAACAGTGCATTATAATTTTTACAATAAGTGGTATTCTAAAAATTCTTAACAAAATTTGTTTAAAAAAAAAACAAACATTGTTACAATAAATACTTTCCTTTTAATTTAAATATCAAGTTTCAGTTGAATTTTTTTTTATTGCATGCATTTTTACTCAGCGTTTCTAAGAATGCGGTCATGACGTTATAGTAGTGTTAAGTGAAGCCACAGTTGACCAATAGCGTCGCAACGGTTCAAGACGTTTTGATAGATGTGGCTATGCCGCGGAGATATTTGTCTCTCGGACATATGGTATTATTCGTGAAGAACGTATTAACAGTAAATTATCTACATACCATGAATTATTGAATAAAATATTGGTTATTAAAACCAGAGGTCTACCACAATCTCATATAGAAGTATTACTACAATTATATATTGACATTCAACGATACAAAATGTTTCATTGTAATATTTTTAAAGTTAGACTGCCATAAGACCTGGTGGTAGACCCCTTCATAAATTTGATGATAATAATAAAAGTTGGTTTGTTTAATGTCCTCAAAATAAAAAAAACATTTCGCAAAGCTATAGATGACAGTTTCTTGTTAATTATAAGTCAGTTTTAATTTAATTACCTTTAAGCGCTTTTATACTCACAGTTCCACACTAGGTTTGACTTGTTTTTAGGGGGCGGAAACCTTCACATCACACACACAATCACATCCAGAACCAGAAGTGTTTCCATCCGGAATCGGATATCCACTGCTTAATAGGCGGGCGCACACCCAACTAAGCCATAGGCAGTTTAATTATGAACTAATTATCTCAAAATTGCAGAAAATCTATCTTTGAACTCAGTTTGGTAGTTATTTCCTACGGGAACATATTTATTTCCCATACATCTTATAACTAAAAATCAAAATTAACAAAAATATTTTTAAATTTTACTTCAATGTTTAAAAAAATCCTAACAATTATTATAAAATTATACTTCAATGTCTAAAAGCGTATTTGTGTGTGATTGTCTTCTATTTTACAAATTACTTCGTATACATACTACTTGAGCGCGGGTGTTTAACTGTCCATACTGTATTTACAAACCTCGAAACTAAGGGAAACTATTCGTAATGTGGATTTGCATATGTTTAACCTATATAACAATATGGTGATATATATTATGTCTGTCTGTAATTGTAATTACCCTAGTGTATAAATGAACTGGATCATTTGAGATTGAGATTAATGATTTATATATTTTTTTTATGACAAATATACTAGCATTTGACCACTATCTCACCTGATGAAAAGCGACGATGCGGTCGACGGTAGGACATGCTTGCCTAGAAGGTTCCTGTTCACTCTTGACTTGAAAAGCCCTAAGTTATACTTATCGGGAAACAAGAACGAAGGCAGGGTATTCCACTCCTTTGCAGTTCGCATTATAAAAGTAGAGGCAAAACGCTTGGTTCTAATCTGAGGAATATCGAACATAAAAGGATGTCTTGTTTTAGTACGCCTTGTTGTCCCATGATGGAAGGGAGCTGAAGGAATTAAATCATGCAGTTCTGTCGCACACTCATTTATTCGAAAACATTTATTCGAAAATAGACTTCGCTTAACATTAACATATTTGATAATTTTTCGATACTATTTGAGGTTGGTTATCCAGATTAGTCAGTATTGATACCCAAGCTAGGTGTTCCTATGTTATGGCGTATCAATGCTCCCCGCTCGGATACAATATCTATTTATTGAGACAAATACATTATTTACTTAAATTATCTAGCTAAATTGGTTACATAAGTAAGTATAGTAAATTATAAGAACATTCAGATTACCCTATATATATATTAGCTAACCCGGCAAATTGATTTTTTAAATGTTGTAAGAAGCTCCATAGATAAACGATATAATTATTATAAAGGCGTAAGTAGGTTCGCGTATATAAAACCAGTATTACGATATGCCGTAACACCCTTCCCCGATGAAACACTAAATCGACTGCAGTCTTTGCCGAAGGTCACTTATACGAAGACATCTCCATTCATTTTTCAGCACTATTTTTTGGAATCACACCAATAGTTAGTTTAAAGAAAAAAAAAATCTGATGGTAACGTTCGCTGAAAGCACTCTGACGATTGTTCGCTCAAACCGACGAAATGGCTTAACCGAAACACTAGATAAATGCTTTTATATTCAAACTCATTTAGAGTGATACCAGAATTCCATCTAAAACGCTTGTTTTTGTAATCGTTTTACTCGGCATTTATGATAAAACCAAATAAATAAACTTATTCTTCATAATGTTTGTGATATGATTAATGATGCCTTCTTCTTAGAATATTCACAACGTTCATTAATATAATAACATAAAGAAAAATAAATTAAATCTCATGCAAATAATATCAATTTGTATTTTTGGACACGAAATGTTCCGCCATTTTATATCAAAATACTGTAAAAGTTATTTCATACACGTGAATTTACTAGAGGAATGATTAGGAGGAATTAATTGAATTAGACGTTACTTTTCGGAAATCCATAACGACAAACTTAATTTATTATATTTATTGTTAATGCCTATAAGGTTGTTAAGCTTCAAACAGGATGCAAAACCCGCCCGCCCGCACGCCGCGAAAATTAGTGTTATTGGGGTGCGAACGTTAGTATTAGTATTGTGGGAACTCCGCCGAAGCCTCTGCCTTCACCGAACCCTGTTCGACACGTGTTTCGCCTCTACACGAGGCATCCTCAGGAGCTGCTGACTCGTCGAACGCTTGAACGAGAGTCAATAGACGAATGATATCCTTTATTTTGAGGCGCGTTTTTACGAAATATGAATAAAACCATAAAAAATCAAAGACTGCCACGCGTGACCTTGCGGAACCGCCAAGATGTAATTTCCGCAATATACACCTATATGTGCAAAAACGTAAGGGGGATGATTGGCTGTGGTTGAAAAAGGTGCTCAAGTTGACGTATACGTGTCCCTTAAATAATTAAACGACATTGCATTGCATGTCAATACAGCTCTATTTACCTGACCGAGGCGAAGCAAAAATGTTGATTATTATTTTACCACCGTATGTAGTATTTAAGAGCCATTTTGCACGTTCAGTGAATAATCGAATTTTGAGCGCCTAATTTACTATCTTGGGAACAGATTTCATACTGTTTTATATTTGTTAAATAAAGATCAATCTTTGGAAGATGGGACGGCCTTTGGTTTGGGATGCAACTTGCGTAGACACCCTAGCACCGTCTCATCTTTCTGGAACTAAAAATAAGGCTGGTGTTGCGGCTGAATCAGCAAAGACTCTCAAAAGGCGCAAATATAGTAATCTTGATAGTGGTTATGTATTTGTGCCTTTTGGGGTTGAGACCGTGGGGACCGGGAGCACATACATTCTACAATGAATTAACAAAGCGTTTGGTCGAAGCAACTCGTGACCAAAATGCTTATGCGGCAAATATTTTGGACAGAGATCGAGTATTGCCATTCAACGTGGCAATGCTGCCAGCATTTTGGGTACTTTGCCTACTGGTAGCGGTCTATTAGATTAAGTTTTGTACATATTTATATCTAATTATAGTTTTTTTGTTTAATTTTAATTTAGTTTATAGTTTAATGTAATATATGCTGAACTAATGTTTATTATAAAGAAGAGAGTAATCAAATAAAAATTATCTTTGGAATTGTCACATAATGTAACAATTTTTTTGAAATATCTCTTATATTATTTTATAATATTCAATCTTCAGAACTTAAGTATAGTAAAAACGACATCAGAGTAAAATTTAAGCTCCTTATACACTGATTAAAATGAATTGAATCGATTAGTTAGATATAAAAAAAAAAGATATGCCTCAACATAAGGCACATAATATTATTGACACAATGTAGCGGAATTTTGATTTTACGTTGATTAATAATAAAACCCGATTTTAACTCTACTTTCTTTTCATTTTTTATTTAAAATAGTCACATTTGTGTCACAAAATTCATGCGTTTATATGACTTTTGTCTTTATTGAATTTTAATAAAAAGTAAAAAAAAAAATTCATTGCATTACTCACAAAATAATATTTATCAATACTTGAAACTGCTATAAATTGCGATGTAAATGCAAGCGCCGTACATTACGGCGCGAGCGCACGACATTTTGCGAAATGGCTCTTAAGTATGAAATTGAATGCTGCCGCTGTAAAGTTCGATTCTGCAGCACATAAGGCACACATATTACTAACTACGTCAACAGACAGTGAGGCCAGGAGTAATTCAAACCAGGGCGGATAGATATGAAGTCCTACGTACTATCGCCCAGCCATAAGCGCTCTCGCATTAGCATAACAAAATAATAAATCTAATATTTAAAAATCTCGTGTTACGATGCTCGTGGTCTCTAATATTTAAAAATCTCGTGTTACGATGTTTGTGGTGACTCTTTCGAAACAGCTCGACAGATTTTAATGTTTTTTTTATATAATTGGTAGATATAAAAATAGGTCGTAAATTATTGTTCACCCACCCCCCCTCTCATTTTATAATCGTGATTTTAGATTTTCTATATGAATAACTAGCCGTGCCCCGCGGCTTCGCCCGCTATTATCAAGTTAAAAAGTAGCCTATGTGTTAATCCTAGGTATAATCTATGTACGTTCCAAATTTCATTCAAATCCGTTCAGCCGTTAAAGCGTGAAGAGGGAACAAACATACTTACACACTTACAAACAAACTTTCGGATTTATAATTTTAGTATCCAAAAAGCTTTAAGTGTGGTATTAAAAGTACTAGGCGACCATAAACGTGAAAGAGTTAAAACAGTTTTTCTAAACGTGGAATTGCCACGCATACCGGTTACAGCTAGTAATAGAATCACCCACGTCCGTAGGAGGATACCCCTTAAGTCTGACTCCCTACACGTGGTCCCCGGGTGGTGCTAATCAGGTGACATTTGAGAGGTGGTAGAGCATTTTGTGAGTTGCTCGCCTGGCTTGCTACCAAAGTAGCTTACCACCATCAAGTTGAAAGTCTGCCGCCAAGCCAAATACGGTGTTCCGGCAGTTATCCTTGAGAGCCTGCGTATTCCAGGTCTAGTGTGTTTACCAGCTTCGATCACATCGTCACTTACCATCAGGTGAGATAGTGGTCAAACACTAGCCTATCAGAAATAAAAAAAAAATAAAAGAATAGTACAACAATGTTGGATACACAGTATATATTAAACGAAACAATCATGAACATAACAAAAAGCTTGTTTTATTTTATTTAGCTACTATTTTATGTCTGACTAGTTCATGCAATTCGCGATTATAGTCTCGACTAGACAATTGTCTTTGAGAGCTGCTTTGTTTAACTATAATTAATTTTAATTTAGTAAGCTTTTTTTTATTTTTTTCTAGATAGGCAAACGTTTGACCACCATCTCACCTGATGGTAAGTGACGATGCGGTCGACGATGGAGCATGTTTGCCTAGAAGATGCCCATTCACTCGTGACTTAAAGACTTCCATTTTGTATTTATCAGGGAACACGCATAATGAATGTGGAGGCAAAACGCTTCGTCCGCATTTGTGGAATATCTAACATATAGCGGTGTATTTAGTAAGCTGAGTTTTAGTCGTCGACGTGAGTTCGCTAGCTTAATGGAGTTCTATTATTTACATTGCGACAATGCAGCCGAAGATGTAGCATGCTTGCCTAGAAGATAACTACTCACTCTTAACTTGAAGAATCCCGATGAGTTCCACTTCTTCGCAGTACGGATGATAAACGTAGAGGCGAAATGCATAATATTTTGAATTATTTAATATTTTAAAAAATTATTACAGTTTATTTTAGAAAAAGTAGGTATGTTATGTTGTAAAAGTTCATTTTGCCCAAACCATGCATATTTTAATTGAGTAACGCTATAGATTTCATACGATGTATTTCTTATATGTATTTTTCAATCGACTTCAAAAAAGGAGGTTCTCAATTTGACTGTATGTTTTATCTTTTTATACGTATGTTACGCAATATCTCCGCCAATTATGAATCGATTTTGATGAATTTTCTTTTGGTAGATTATACTTTAGAGGCAGACCCATATCAACTTTATCGAAATCGGTCAAGCCAAAACCGAAATATAAGCGGTGAAGTCGGTTTTTTTAAGCCAAAAGATGATTCACATATTATTACATTCTATTGCGGGAATGAACGTGTTACCTAACATTTTGTTACATTCTTCCCTATAGGACTTGATCTACAGAATACTGTGTTACTCCTATACAGCTGATATTTACTTCTACAGATTAGATTTTTCATTAATTTTAGTCAATTATTTATTCCTACGTATAATAACAGCAGATTTTTGCTCTATGGACGTTTGAATGGGTCGATATCGTCTGTGTACTACAGGTACCATGGACAGGTAAGACAAGAGTTTTTTCGGGAGCTGTAGTAACCATGGACGTTTTAGTGGTTAGACTTCTCTGAAAACTTTTACACGATTGACTGAAAAATAAGCTAAAAGAGCATACAAGTCTTTGCATACTTTATAAAGTTAAAGATTAGTAAGCATATTTTATAAAGAAAATTGTCCACTGCCACAATTTTATAAATAACAATGTTATAATGACTTGCTATTTGTACTAAACGATTCGTATGCCAAAAAAATAATGGCTTCCGCCCAAAAACGAAGGGCGTAAAGTGGGATGATTCGCATTTTTCACTTGAACTCACTTATACGTTCAGCGAACTTGGTAACCTTGTTTTGTTGGATTGGTTTGTGGAAGTCGTTCTAAAGTTTGTTTATTCTGTGATAGCAAGGCTAAAGGGTATTACAAAAGTTTGTTGAATTTTTGACCCCCACGCAAAAAGATGTGTTTCTATATATGGCTCCGTATATATAAGATTTATGATAATGAAGATAAATGTTTATTTACATATTTGGAAAAGGCAATTATTTGTACTTAATAATGGGCCTTTTTTTATCATGCTAGATTACCAATCATTTGACCGCTATCTCACCTGATGGATACGGCCGAAGATGGAACATGCTTGCCTAGAAGGTACCTATTCACTCTAGACTTGAAGACACCCAGATTGTATCATTCAGGGAACAAGGACGCAGGCAATGAGTTCCACTCCTTCGCTGTACGGATGATAAACCTAGAAGCGAAACGCTTCGAGCGAACTGGAGGTATGTCAACCATAAATTGATGACTTTTTTTGACAGTTTGTATTGTTGGAAGGTGGTAAAAAGGGCATGGAGGAATTATATCATGTAATTCAAATCAGTTACTGGGTAGGTAGGAGGGTCCTGCCCACCTACTTACCTAGTTATATGCTGAGTCGGGACCTCATTCGTGACATCACGCGGCGTTATATTGTTTATTTCTTGTATTTTGTTTTGTGCTTTGTCTTGTTTTTTCTTATGTAAATAATGTAACGTCGCGTATTGTCCCGAATAAATAAAACATAAAAAAAAACATAAAACATTTATTGTCTGACATAATATGGTGTACATGATTAATTAACCCATAGGCTCCTGAACTAGTGTCTAGCACTGTATTTCAGGCTCCAATGGCTTCTCCCACTAATAATACTGCGGATTATGTCGTACGTGTGCGTGTGTGTTAGTGAGTGTGTGTGTGCGTGTGAGTGTGTGTGTGCGTGTTTGTGTGTGTGTATGTTTATATGTGTGTGTATGTAGTGGGGGAGGCAGGATGTAGGGTATGTTTAGTATTGCGCGTTCAAATGTATTTTCTTTCTTTCTTTCTTTCTTTTAATTCCTGAGTACACTCTCCAAAATGTAAGCAATAGATTACCGATAGGCTTGCTACCTTACGAGTGCGTCGGCAACCAAGACTTTTCAGTTTTGACTAAACTAGTTTACTATCGCCAATGAGTCTTTTGTTCGCCGGTCAATAGACTCAAGAGCTTCTAGCTGGTACTAAGCGAAACCATGTAAGGATACCCAGCTTCTTAGCAGCCAGTTGAAAATAGCAACGCAACTGAACTCTCTCCTTCCTCCAAACGGCTGGCCCGGACAACATGATGGAACGTGAATTGATCGCTTGGCACCATGTTTTTGTCCGGGGGGTGATACGAAAGCCGCCGGCCGAAGCCTCCCACCTCTTATTGGGGACACGTGCAGGAAGGACATCTAGGGCTAAATCCTATGGACGTGAGCAAACATGAACCCCCAAAACATACATTGTACACCATTCATGTTTTAAATACTATTTTAAATCATGAATTGTATTTCTCACGATTTACTTTTTTTTTATTATACTTTAGTAATTTTTTTTATTTACTTTTTGTATATTTTTCTTGTGGTCCATTTGGACTCTTGATACCAAATATGATATTTAATTATATGTAAATGTAGATAGATAGATGATAGACGAACTCTTTATTTTACACCAATTCAATAATAAAAGGCGGTCTTATCGCTTAAAGCGATCTCTTCCAGTTAACATTTGGAAAGAGATGAGGTAGCAAAATAATGGACTGTGGTTACACATAAATATAGATACCAGCTAAGGTTACAAAAGATTTTTCATATTGGATCTCTCTCACTGAATATAATATTCTTTATAGAAGCAATTCTCCAAAGTTAGTCTCCAATTTTCATGACATCAAAATGAGTCAATATAACAAAAGTCTCACCTATCACGGTGCAAAGAATTTCTCATCGAATTCAGATGCGAAAATTGGAAATTCAATTTCGTCGAATTTCCCACTTTGACGAGTGCGGTACAGGTCGATCGGTGACAGTACAATAATACCTATCATACGCTGATGGATCGAGAACGTGGAAAGAGATTTACTTGAAAAATATGCCGGAAACTAGGTATTCGTCTCATATTATTATCAATCGTCACCGTTTCCCTAAGTAGGATCGGGTCACCATTTACTTTTCTTAATGGAAGAGTACCTACCTAATTCATTTTTCATTTACTCGTGAATCCATGACATGCCATGATCTCTTATCGTGGTATCTAGGTTTACGTCAGGCAGTTCTCGAGTCATCGAAACCTCGTTCGTTGATCAGCATAATTTCCACGTGGTATTAGCGAGGTTAAAAAAATCATAGTAAATTAAAAAAATATATTTCAGTATGATGTATAATTGAATATTTGTTTGGGGTTTATACGATTTTACCAACCGATTTTTTCTGGCATTATGAGACTAGTTTCGAGACAGTCGGAGCTACTTCATCAGTCGATTACGCGGATAGATCGTACGGCGTCTTGGCGTGTATTTTTACATTGTATCCAGTCTTAGTAAGTTATTAGAGAGAAATAATTATAAAAGATAACCACTTAAAATTATGACGACAATAGAATATTTACAAGCTATACGTATTCTGTCAACCGGCAAAAACTTTGTAAACATGCCGGTGATGGTTGCTTCTCCAATCTCGAATATTGGATCATACGAATTAAATTTACCCGAGTTTATATCGTAGGCACTGATAAATCTGCTTAGCGAGTGACACGTTAAGGATTTTACTACTTATAAAGGTTTGTTGGCTAGTGAACCAGCTTACAGTTATGCAAAGATAGAATAAGGTCCAGTGTTAGACAAAATGGTTAGTAATCTGAGTAGTTTCCAAAACCCTTTTTTTATGCTAGATAGGCAAGCATTTGACCGCTATCTCACCTGATGGAAAGTGAAGATGCGGCCGAAGATGGAAATTGCTTACCTAGAAGGTACCTATTCACTCTAGACTTGAAGACACCCAGATTATACTGTTCTGAGAACAAAGACGCAGGCAATAAGTTCCACTCCTTTGCTGTACGGATGATGAACGTAGAAGCAAAATGCTTCGAGAGAACTTGAGGTATGTCAACCATAAATGGATGACGTTTGATTGTTGTTTGATGGTAAAAAGGGCATGCAGGAATTATATCATGTAATTTCTGAGCACTCTCTCCAAAATGTAAGCCATGGAATTCCGATTTGGCAGGGTGTTGGTATGTACGTATTATATGTCTGTTTTGTTTTAATTTTCAGAGTTTGGCCCCAGTATAGAACTCCCACTTGACCCTTTTAAACCACAGAAAAAAAATCGCATTTAGTATAATACAATTGAAACGCAAGCAAAGCTTAAAAAACCGACTTCATCGCTTATATTTCGGTTTTGGCTTGACCGATTTCGATATTTTTTTTATGAACCTCTGAAGTATAATGTACCAAACAAAAAAATCATCAACATCGATTCATAATTTGCGGAGATATCGCGTAACATACATAAAAAAACATACATTCGAATTGAGTACCTCCATTTTTGAAGTCGGTTGAAAATACTTGTTCGTTGGCTTAACGTTTTAGAATTTCAATTCAGAGCAATGCGATGATGATGATGACGAGAAATGCAAGCATGATGGAAACGATCCACACTGGGAGTGGACTAAAGTACTTGAATTACCTATAAGCTCGATCCCTTTTAGGTAACTTAGGTATTTGCTGTATAGATGTTTTAGTTTAGCTTTAGGAAATTGAGGCGATTGGCCCGTAGATAGATCTAAAGGCTCTTTGTCTTGTATAAAACGCTACCTTATCAGATATATAATAAATATTTTGACCAACCTCGACATACATGCAGAGTTGCATTGGCCGTGATGTATAAGCATATAATTTAATAATACCGTAGAATTTAAACATTCGTGATTGATAGGTAGCTGTAAAACACTTAAGAAGTGTTAAGTTGAATTAAGGATAAAGTATATTTTTAAATAGAATTCACAGAACAGACTTTTATGCAATCATATGCAAAATTGGGCATCATTGATAAAGATATTTGCGAGTTTGAAAACGATGGCAAATTAACCCTACTCACCAATCCAAGAACATTTAGTGCTTGTATTAATTGATGCTAGTTTACTTGTGCACATCAATTTACCTATCAGACTACTTGTACGCTTTATAAGGTAAAGTACCAAGATTACTGAGCTTTGCTCGATAAAAACGACGTTTTCTTAAAATGAAACCTAGCTAGATCGATTTATCGCCCCTGAAACCCTACTGCATACTAAATTTCATGAAAATCGTTAGAGCCGTTTCCTATATATATATATATATGTATATATATATATATATAAGATTTGATCGTTTAAAGGTATTAGATTACTTTCACTACCAAAATTAATCGAGTGCGACAAATAAACAGATTCACATGAACATTATACTATATAATATCGAGATTTCGTAGCTATTAGAATATATATAGCTTAATACAGTAGCAGTTGTGTTGTTAAATAATAATAAACAAAACTTAAAACTAAAGGTAAACTAACCAAAACTAACTATTGTAGCAAACGTAAAGTTCATAAAATTTGACACTACCTGAAAAGAAAGACGAAACCGGTATTAACGTGTACGGCAGACACCAATACGTAATAAAAGTGCATAAAAATAATATGATCCGTGAACAACGACGCTATTTGCTATAAATCGAAAATATGGAATTCAGTCTATTGTATACAGAACAATGAATATATCCGTACTGACAGTATGGGATATCTCATGGAATGTACTGTTAGCGGTTGACCAGTGTCATAGCTAATTCACTTTACACGTGTATATTGTTACTGATTCGTTATTGCTAAGCTTATATTATTGTAGAGGACCTTGTATCAGTCTTTACGAGGTTTACAGGTGCATGATTTTGAATATTTTGTTAAACTTTCATATTGGTAATAAATTAATAAAAAAATATGCTCAAATCTGCAATAGTGGGTCACTTAAAAATGGCGCTGTTATTTTTTTTAGTAAAGTCTCATTTGTACCCACAACTTTACTGGCAATTAAGATTATTCACGGCTAATCGTGCTAAAAAATTAAAATCGCGGAAAATAAATAATGGCAACAATTTATTTGACAATTTCAGTATTTTATATTAAGTCGTTAAAGCCAGTTAGATGCCTTCATTCGGTTAAAAAGCGTGAAACCAAACACACATATTTTGACTTTATCAACAGTTAATAAACAATTTTTTTGTTTGTTTAAGCTTTTTATAAACATTAATTTTTGGGGGTTGTTGTCTGCTCGCGTCCGTGGGATTTAGCCCCAGATTTCCCACACGTGACTCCTGGGTGGTGCTTAAGAGCAACCATATAAGGTGGTAGGCTTTGGCCGCCGGCTATCTACCACCCCCCGGACAAAGCACTGGTGCCAAGCTGTATAGCATTCCACCGTGATGGAATTCACTGCCCGCATCCTTGTTCCCCGAACAGTATAATCTGGGAGTCTTCAAGTCTAGAGTGAATAGGTATCTTCTAGGTAAGCATGCTTCATCATCGGCCGCGCCGTCACTTGCCATCAGGTGCGATAGCTGCCAAATGCTTAAATATCTGTCAAAAAAAAAAACTAAATGATTCTATGTCAGTGTTTTGTTTTTTCAAATCTTGCAAGTTGAATACAATAATACTGAATGTACCACTTGAACTCTATACATAAAACGTTGCATACTATGATAACTTAATTTAAGTCATCATGAACGATTACTTCGTTTAAACTTAAGCAAAAGTATATTGTTATTTAGCTAGAGTATATTGTTATTGTTTTAATAGAGTTCTGCTACTGTCAATATGTGATCAAAAAGGTGCATATCTGCTTCGTTTTATTGAATCCCATTCATGTTTGTACATCCCCCTTTTTTATTTTCATTGGTTTTAACAGATGTTACATGCTCTCTATGGTGCTTTTGCTAGTATTGGAACTTGATGTTATAACTTTTATTAGGTCTACCTGGTACTACTACTTTAAGTAGGTGTGCTTATTGAATTGTGCCTGGTTTTTTTCCACAATATGGCGCCTGTTTGTCGCCATAATGAATTAGGATTACTGTCATGAGTGTCTTTAGTGATGCTTGGAAGATTAAGAAAAATCGACTGACGTATGAATCATAAAATCGACCTCGTTTGGTCTAACTGGACATAGGAACAAATATACACACATAGGCTAATTAAAACCCCCTTTGCATCGCGCAGTCAGGTAAAAAAGAAAACTATCATATATACTCGAACAGAACATAACATTTAACTTTTAACAACCGACTTCAAAAAAGGAGGTTCTCAATTCGACTGTATGTTTTTTTGTATGTATGTTACGCGACATCTCCGACAATTATGAATCGATATTGATGTTTTTTTTGTTTGGTAGAAAATACCTTAGATGTGGTCCTATATAAATTTTATCGAAATCTGTCAAGCCTAAACCAAAAATATAAGCGATGAAGTCGGTTTTTTATGCATTGCTTGCGTTTCAATTATTTAATAGAAATTAAACATAGACGCTCTCACACTTAAAGCCCCACACTAAGTTCAATGACTAGTGTCGTGGGTGCCGCGAACATTCACATTACACACACACACAATCAAAACCAGAACCAGAAACACAAATTTTCCTTGGGGAGAAAACTTGTATTCCCGTCGGGAATCGAACCTGATACCCCTTAGAAGGCAAACGCGCACCCAACAAACCAACGGGCAGTTTTTTATACTCAAATAGAACATAACATTTAACCTTTACTTCTGCCATTGAAATCACCATCTAACAATAGAAATAAACTCCGATAAAGTCACGTACAATGAAAATAACGTAGTAATAGCCAATTACTCCAAACCCAGAACAAAATGTAACCGTAAAATAACTACAAAATATACCCACTTGCTGTATTACCTTTATCTGGGCTTTACATAACACCTTATCAGTTATGTACCCTGCTGAAGGAGTTTGAATCTTAACTTGATTCAGATATGATGCAAAATTGTATCAATACTATAGTGTCCGTGTTAAGACACCATGAATGTTAGTGAAGGACGGTGGCTACAGAGTTTTGGTTTTGGGAAATTAAATTGCGTCGAATACTCACACGATTGTTCGTGATTTTAGGTTGCGATGATAATGCATGTATTGTGATCATTGTTAATATAACACTGTTTACATTTCTAACAATATTTTGGAGAATGTACTCAGGAATTACATGAGTTAATTTCCCCATGCCTTTTTACCATCTAACAACAAGACAAAGTATCAAACGTCATCCATATATGGTCGAAATACCTCCAATTGGCTCAAAGCGTTTTGCTTCTACGTTCATCATCCGTATGGCGAAGGAGTGGAACTCATTGCCTGCGTCTTTGTTCCCCGAATGGTTTAATCTAGGAGACTTGAGGTCTCGAGTGAATAGGTATCTTCTAGGCAAGCATGTTTTTAGCGAATCTGGCAGTAGAGTCATTAACTTTCGTGAGTGCCTCTTTGGGGCCCATGCGTATCAACGATTTTTTATTTGATTTTGTTAAACATTTGCATGTCAACACTCAAGAAGCCTATGGGATCATGATAATAATGTTGTATGCTATTTGGTGATTTGGAGGAAAGAGACATATCTTTACTTTGGTAGTTTGGGTACTGCCCACTCTACCCTACTATAGAGTTACAGAGCGATAAGCAAGACTTTAAAGGAAGTCTGGCTTATTGAAAGCTTGCACGCGATATATTTGTAAGCCAGTTTACTTAGAACTTTTCTTACAAGCAATTAATGTTATTATTTACTGGATCTATTGAAATCATTTGACTTGGCAGGACCTGTCAAAAGCTTTTAATACTTGCAAAAACTAGTCATAGAGTGGAGGTGCAAATAAAACTTAACATTTCAATCGGTCTTGGCGTGGAAAAGGAAAAAAATACACGAGACTAACTTAGCTTTTATTTAGATAGTGCGATAGCGTAAGACATGAGAGTGTGGGTGTGTGTATATGTGACAATGTATTTATTTACTATTATGTATCGTTTAAAAAGGTAGAAATGAATTTGGAAAATAGACGGCTAAGGCGTGGGTTACTTTTCGTAATAATTTTATCTAGCAAAGCAACTAAGCTTCAGTTACATGTATTTGTGCAAATACTAGAATCAAATAAAAAACTGTAAACAAACCTATACAAAAATGGACCCAAGTAAGACATCAACAGCTAGAGCAACCAAAGGGTTTGAAGTCCAAGAGAAATTAAAACTAAAAAACGCACTCAAATTCACAACACTACAATTATTGGTGTAAAAACTAGAATTGTGGGTGCCGGATACATTGCATACATCAAACAGAATTGCACCCATGAAGCACAAAATATAGGAAAGGCCAAATTTTGCTCCTGCCGGGAATTCAATCCAGAACCTATGACTTAGAGAGACGTCGGTTTGACGGCTGTTATAAATTACTAAAACGCAAGCAAAGCTTAAAAAAACCGACTTCACCGCTTTATCTTCGGAACTCTGATCAGATTAGATGTACTAAACACGCATTATTGACGATATCTCCAGAACTACTGATCTGACCTTGATTAAATTTAAATCGGACCTATTGGAAAGCAAACTCTTTCAAACAAAAATATTTGAAATTCGTTCACGTGGAACAAAGATATCAGGTAACACACAAAAAAATTTCAGTCGACTTGAGTACCTCCTCTTTTTTTGTGAAGTCAGTCAAGTTCTACTTGATAATAGATTGACTTGAATTATTTGATAATGCGACTCTCACGATAGCTTTCATACGAAAATAATTTTGATACCAAACTCCATAAGTTCAAATTCAAATTCCAATTCATTTATAATTCAGAACAGATATACACATTATTAACCTAATATTTATACCACAATTTACATAATTTCAATTCATCAATAAATGATTCTATAATACAATAATATGGCATATTAGGTGTTCGTACTAGGATACCCTGTGTTACAGCTGCTACGATTCCTGTCTCGAATTATAGGCGCGATGGAGGGATTAATTTATATTTATAGATAGATAAGTACACCAAAGAGAAAAATAAATCCTCAAATTATGTTTAAACTATTCAACCCCCACGATAATAAACCCTAGTATTTAATGAAACAACGGTTAGTGTACCGTTAAAACAATGGCAAATAAAATTTAATTATGGAACAGGATGTGGCTGCAATAATCTTAACTTATAACCACTTTGCGGCGATATATGTGCGGTCGTGATAATTCAACTATGTAGTTTGTTTCATATTGTAATTAAGGTAAACTTGCACAGGGGATTAATAATAACGTAATTAGCTTTCTGTTTCATGATAAGAACGTACCGCTAGAGATTTCTATTTGAAAAAGAAACTAACATCGGTTCATGTTATCTATCTTATTTTTGTATTAGTACCCCGATGACCGAGCTGCTCGGCTCAAATCACGGATAAAATATATATAATTGACTATAATTGAAACCTTTCTAGATCGATTTATCGCCCCCGAAATACAAATATAAATGCCTGCATACAAATTTCATGAAAATCGTTGGAGCTGTTTTCGAGATCCTGATTACAAACAGTTTGCAAGAGTTATTTTCAACCAAGCTTGAATGGGATGATTTGGTACCCGTTCCATTTTCTAAGAATTGGTCAGGCTTGCTAGGAGAGTTCGCCAGTTTGTGCCAAATTCAGGTACCTCGTCGAGCACTATGTGAAACTCCCATCAGCATTGAACTTCATTGCTTTGTAGATGCATCTTTGAAGGCATATTCTTGCGCGTTGTATTTACGCTCTGTAAATCTTGATCATAGCATCACAGTCAGGTTGTTATGCGCTAAATCGAGAGTTTCGCCTCTCAATCCAACTACTATACCACTGTTGGAACTTTGTGGTGCGCTTTTAGGTGCTCGTCTTAGTTCGAAGGTTTTAAAATCGTTACGATGTGACATCAATCATAAGTATTTGTGGACTGATTCGACTGTAGTGCTGGGATGGTTAAGGACGCCGCCAAGGGATCTTAAAGTGTTTGTGTGTAATCGGGTAAACGAAATAAATGAACTTACTAATGGCTTCATGTTTCTTCACGTTCCCACTGATGAAAATCCGGCGGACATGGCATCCCGAGGTGTAAATCCTAAGCAGCTTCAGTCTTCTTCCTTGTGGTGGGAAGGGCCTATGTTTCTAGCAAACGATCCGTCTCAATGGCCTAAACAAACACACACTTACACCCCTAATACATTACCTGAACTCAAAACACAAAAAACAACCTTTGTCGCAACAACCAATATTAGATTAATATAATATGTTTGATAAATATTCTAACTTAAATTGTCTGAAAGGAGTATATAGTTACGTATTACGTTTTATAAAAAACTGCAAAAATAAAAGCTCAAAAACAACCGGACCTTTAGATGTGGAAGAATTAAAGAGTGCGTCAGTAATATAAGTCAAAGCCAGTCAGTTGGAAACATTCCGGGAAGAAATAAAATTGTTAAGTAACAACAAAACTTTACACCGTAAATCTGGATTGCTGTCCTTGAACTGCTTTATTGACTTGGATGGATTATTAAGAGTGGGCGGACGAATTTCCAACTCGGATTTTGACTACGACAAAAAACACCCTATAGTTTTGGATTCGAAACATCACTTTACCAAGCTGTTATTTAAAAACGAACACGAGCGCTTGTTTCATACCGGTCCTCAACATCTATTAGCGTCGATAAGAGAAAAATTCTGGCCAATTGGTGGCCGGCATCTTGCACGTAGCACGACTAAGCAGTGCATGATTTGTATTCGGTTTCGCGGGCAAACATTGCAGCCTTTGATGGGTAACTTACCTGCCGAAAGAACTTACTCTTCTTTCCCGTTCTACTCGTGTGGCGTTGACTTTTCCGGTCCCTTTATGATTTCTAGCCGCAAGGGGAAAGGCAATCGCATCTCAAAATGTTATTTGTGTTTATTTGTATGCCTATTTAGTAAAGCTGTACATTTAGAGTTAGTGAGTTCGTTAAGTACATCGGATTTTATTCTATCCTTGCGGCGCTTTGTTTCCAGGAGAGGGCGCCCTCAAACGATTTTTTGTGATAACGCTACTAATTTTAAAGGAGCAAACAACGAAATAAGTAAAATACTCCGATCTAGTCGCGAATCAATTATTAATTTTGCAACCAATGGAGGCTTCAAATTTGTATTTAGTCCCGCATACTCGCCTCATTTTGGAGGTATATGGGAGGCTGGTGTTAAATCAGCCAAGTTTCACTTACGGCGTATAGCCGGCAATGCTTCCCTAACATTTGAGGAACTGGCCACACTGTTCACACAAATTGAAGCAATATTGAATTCCCGTCCACTTACACCTTTGTCAACTGATCCAACTGATCCTTCTCCCTTGACTCCGGGGCACTTTCTTATTGGACGGGCTCTCACATCAGTACCATCGCATCCAATCAGCTTGAAGCATCCCAACCGTTATCAGCTTATCGAGAAGCTAAGGCAAAACTTCTGGGAGAGGTGGCGCCGGGAGTTCGTGGCAGAGCTTCAGCAGCGGACTTAATGGAAAACTAAGCAGCGAGCACTTCAGATCGGTGACCTGGTCATATTAAAAGAAGAAAATCTTCCACCGTTGGATTGGCGACTAGCCCGTGTCAGTCAGCTGTATCCTGGCACAGATGGGATATGCAGAGTTGCCGACATACGCACTTCAAAGAGCTTAATAAGACGAGCCGTCAACAAAATGTGTATAATTCCTAATTGAAAACCTAGATTTCAAGGCCCGGGAGGAAATTGGCGCGCGAACCTAAGATGTTAGAGGGGCAGGCGAGAGACGGGCGGGACGAGCGACCGCCGCAGGAGCCGAGCGCCGCCGCACCGACCCAGCAGACCGCAACCGATCGCGCTAGCGAGAAGCCGCCGCATACTGTACTTGCATTCTTACAATAAAAACGTATATATACACAAAACGACTTTGTTATTAACACACACATTTATATATATACAAGAATTTATCGTTAATGCTTTTTAATAACAAAAGAGATATGTGAAGTAATTTACTAGTAAAGCTCATTCTTTACATATTATCACGAAAAACTAACTGCAAAAAAAAAATGAAGACCATGGATCTCATTTTTGATTATTTTGTTAAAACCTAGGCTATACACGAAAAGTTTCCAAATAATAAAACGCAAGCAAAGCTTTTAAAAGTTCATCAAATTTAAATGAAACTACATGGAAAGCACCAGCTTTCAAATAAAAATGTAATCATCAAAATCAGCTTACAACGAAAGAAGTTATGAGGTAACTTTTGAAGTCGGTTAAAAACGAGAACATCATCCATGTTGTCCACAGAATACGCATTATTGAGGGTAACTCAAAAAGTACTAGTCAGAAATTGATCAAATTTAAATGGTACTACATGAAACGCACCAGCTTTCAAATGAAAAATAATTATCAAAATCGGCTCACAACGAAAGAAGAAATGAGGTAACACAGATAAAAACAAAACAAATAATACAGTCGAATTGAGAACCTCCTCCTTTTTTTTCGAAGTCGGTTAAAAACCGATACTTTTCTTGTTGAAATTGGAAAATCAACTTTCAATAAAGCTTACCATTCCACCGCTTACTATAATGGAACTTAAATAATGGTTTCAAATAGTCATGAGCTAAGTTCAATCGTATAGTTTCTCCATACAAGTTGAACCTCCTTAGTCCACTATTCGCGTTCTCAGTGTAAGATGACAGATAAATCCAATATTCAAATTCTTAGGTAAAGTTCTTTCTGTATTCTGAGAAAACGGTTAGCAGTTAGATAGTACCGCTTCCAGCTACCAAGCAACAAGTTCCGTAACATTGCTCCAGAACTTTCTAGAGGTTGGTGTTTAGCGCAATTTGAAATCAACAGCGATTTAAGAATATCTGATAACTAAAAACTTCAATCTCTTAATTATGCAACATTTTTTATTAAATAAGTATAATACAAACTATTTACTTTATTTAATCAACAATTTGACTATGACTTTTTATTAAATAAAATACAAAATAAATCCAAATAACAACAGTAAAAGAAACGAATAAAAAGAGAAAAAATTGCTACAAAAAATCAATAGGTATACACTTACATAATAATATCGAAGTAGTATTAAATTAATTATAATTATAAAATTAATTATAAACACTTAATAATTAATTAAATATTTAAAAGTTTAAACGGACTTTTTCTACTGACTTCACAAAAAAGGAGGAGGTACTCAAGTCGACAGTATTTTCTACACTATTTAAGAATAAGCGCTATTTAAGTACAAGTGAACCGATTTTAGTCCCATTTAAATTTGATCATGATCTGATCAGTAGTTCTTGAAATATCGCCAATAATGCGTGTCTAGTCTGATCGAAGTTCCAAAGATAAGGCGGTGAAGTCGGTATTTTTAAGCTTTGCTTGCGTTTAATTATTACTTAAAAATTCTTTTGAAAATGTTATTGATCTGTTATAATCAATTTGTAGAGAACGTCTACAATTCACTCATGCTATTTATTGTAAATTTATTCTAAAAACAAAATAACATCCTCATATCTTACTTGCTTAAAAGTGTTCGTATTACCCGATCTACATTTTTCTGTTGACATCATTTTATTTTTATAGATTAAAATTATCATTTTTTAAATGCACGCCTGTGGCATGTGAGCGGAAATAAAACTTGGTAACACTAATAACTAACGTTCAAGTTACGAAATATTTAAGAAAAGTCGCATAATGTATCTAATTTAGATTTTTCTTAAATATTTCGTTACATATGTCGTATTAAATATGTCACTGCTGTAAGCAAGAGACAGAACTATTTAGATGCACCATAGCTTCAACTTGAGCACCGTAATTGCTTCGAAAATCTTCTATATATTTATACAACACAAACTGGAAAACGTCATCTATTTATGGTTGACATACCTCCAGTTCGCTCGAAGCGTTTTACTTCTACGTTTGTCATACGTACTGCGAAGCAGTAACACTCATTGCCCGCGTCTGTTTCCCTAACGGTAGGTATCATCTGGGAGTCTTCAAGTCAAGAGTGAATACCTATCTTTTAGGCAAGCATGCAATATCCTCGGCCGCATCATAGCTATCCACAAGGTGAGATAGGGGCCTATTGAGCGTGGAAAAAACATTCCGTATCCGCGTACAGTTCATGGCTTAGGTCATGGAATGGTTAGAAAAGCCCTCCAGCAGTATCATTTACTATTGAAGTTCGATGCAATGGATAAGGCGCAGAATAATCACTATCTAACACAAGTTTGCTACGGACATTGGAAATTGCAAACGTCGAAACCAATAGCAAAGTTTATAATATGCAAGGGAAGACAAGTTGATGGTAGATTTTTTGCTTAAAATGTAGCCAAAGAATTAAATATCGGAGTATTAACTTATTTGAACTAGCCGTGCTCCGCGGCTTAGCTTGCTATTATCAAGTTAAAAAGTAGGTTTTGTGTTAGTCTATGGTATAAGCTATGTACATTCCAAATTTCATCCAAATCTGATGATCTGTTAAAGCGTGAAGAGGGAACAAATATAATTTATTTTTATTTTGGAATTTTGTCGTACTCAAAATGAAAATAAAGTTTAATACCTTGAAGTACAACAAATATACTCACACATTTACACACAAACTTTTGGGTTTATAATATTAGTATTATATTCCCTTCATCTTAGTAGGTAATGTTAAAATTTAATACAGTTTTACAATTGATACCTCTTTTGTTCGCTATTTATTATTTAATAGCAAACGAAATAATAAGCATCAAATTGCAAAACCGTATTAGATGTACGACTAAACAGCGAATAGTAATAAAACAGACTCGTTATTATTAGATACTAAAAGCTGTTTGAGCTGAGTGTAATATTCAAAGATAAATAACTTTTAATTCTACTTTGAAGCCTTCATAATGATTTGAGCTCTTTTATAGCCGAGCCTATCATCGTCTTGAGTTTTATGTCGAAATTGTAAGTACTTCACAAACTTCTTAGGCTATTAACTTTTGCGTTTTAGCAAGATTTAATATTAGAAAGCGGTTTTAGAATTTAAATTCTTTTAAAATGTCTTAAGAATTGGCAACATGTGAGTATTCATATAAGATATTGAGACAAAAGGTTGTAAAAATAAAAATAAACAACTGACCCTGCGGTTTTACCCGCGTAAGTTAAGTAAAAAAGTAGCCTATGTGTTGTTCTGGAACTTAAACTATCTATAACATTCAAAATTTCATCAAATCGGTTTATTCGTTACTGAGGTAAGTGGTAACAAACATTCACACACACACAAACTTTCACATTTGTTATATTGGTAGGATACAATAAGATGGAGTGTTGACAAAAAAAATACGATAGTTGCATCGTGACAGGTTACAGTATAGCGGTGAATAGGTATAACATGAGTGGTGTTGGGGAATTTGCTCGTACTCAAAATGCAATGGTTTATTTACTTGAAGTAGAAAAACCAAGTTCTGTGTAGTGTTCCGGCAGCTGTCCTCGAAAGCCACTCATTTTAGACATAGCGTATTAACTATCCTCGACTAAACATATCATCACTTACCATCAGGTGCAGTAATAATCAAAAATTACTCTATCAACAAAAAATGCATATTACACGTCCAGATACCATTTCATAAATTTACGACCCAGTTGGCACAGAGGACAAGTGTCCGCCTTCTGCGACGTGGGTCCTAGGTTTGATTCCCGGCAGAAGCACAAATTTCTTCCTAAGGAATATTTGTGCTTCTGGTTCTGGGTGTAATGTGTGTGTGATGTGAATGTTTCCGGCACCCACGATACAAGTCTTTGAAATTAGTGTTGGGCTTTGAGTGTGAATGAGTTTGTTTGTTTGTTTGTTTATAAACAAAGAAGCTGAATTTTAATTACTTAACCGTTATGAAATTCGGATGCTACTAAAAATCTTTAATTAGTACAAGCCCTTAAATCTTTAAATTATTTAATGAAAGAGAGGGAGATATCTACTCTCCCTCCGTCTTACGAATTTTCGATCAGGTCACGTGACCTGTCGCGAGTTTAACCCAAAAAAAGTGAACAACGCCGCTAAAGAAGTTTTCACTTCAAAAAACTAAAGTGCTATTATTAAAATAAACTTTGAAATAATATCACAGCAAACTAAAAACAATTTATTTCAGTTACTAAAAAGTGCAAAGTAAAATCCGTTACAGTAAATATCAAAGCTTTGAGAAAGACAAATTAATAACCTGTCGTAGAGCGTCTACGAATCTCGTAGTAGTGCAGGTAAGTTGTACTAAGTGGGAAATTCTGCTACAATAAAATTTTGATTTTATAAAATCAAAATACGTAAGGACCATGAAAGTACAACAATAAAATGCAATCAATATTTAATTAGAAAATAATCAATAATCATCACAAAGTCAATAATCATCACAAATTTACATAATTTAACAATTAATTTAGATTTCATTTTAATATTTGTTTAGTGATCATTACTTATAAATAGCCTTAAGCCTGCTTACCAACATCAACCGCATCTAGTATAGATGCGGTTGATAGGTGAAATAGTAAAAAAGTAGTTTATCGTAGAAAATAAAATTAACAAAAATATATTCAAGGCCGCATCATTATTTACCATTAACTGAGATAGTGGTCAAAGACTAGCCTATTATAATAAAAATAATGCATCGGATAGTATTGCTTGGTGAAGAATAATAAATGATCGCAGCCCCTAAGTATAAACGCTTAAACGCTTTCACACTCACAGCCCCACACTAAGTTCAATGACTTGTGTCGTGGGTGCCGGAAACATTCACATCACACACACAATCACAACCAGACCCAGAAACACAAATTTTCCTTGGGGAGAAAACTTGTGTTCCCGCCGGGAATCGAACCCGATACCCCTGCTTAGAAGGCGAACGCTCACCCAACTTAGCCTACGGGCAGTTATATAGTATATTTCAAATATAAAAAACGTGCTCAGGAATTACACGAGTTAATTCCCCCATGCCTGTTTTACCATCGAACAACAAGACAACTATGGGACGTCATCTATTTATGGTCGACATACCTCCAGTTCACTCAGAGATTTGCCTTTACATTTTTCATCGGTACAGCGAATGATTGGAACTCATAGCATGTGACTTTGTTTCCCCAACGGTACAATCTGGGTGTCTTCAAGTTTAGTGTGACTTAACGACCCAGTTGGCGCAGTGGACAGGAGTCTGTGCCCTGGGTTAGATTCCCGGCAGGAGCACAAATTCCTTCCCAAGGGGTATTTGTGCTTCTGATTCTGGGTGTAATGTGTGTGAGATGTGAATGTTTCCGGCACCCACGATACAAGAATTTGAACTTAGTAAGGGGCTGTGAGTGTGAATGCGTTTGAGTTTGAGAATGAATAGGTATCTTCCAGCCTAGCATGTAACTTTTTCGAACGCATCTTCATTTTATATCAGGTGACGTTGTGGTTAAATGCTTGCCGTAAAATTAAAAAGTAAAATAAGTACGTGAGTTTTAATTGAATCTCTACAAAAAAGTTTTCTATATGAAACTAACCCCAACTACAAAAAGTATAGCATTCTCAATTGCATCACATTTTAACAAAGCGAGCGTTCTTCTCATACGAATAATCGTATATGCGAGTACTGTTCAAGTCACTTCGAGAAAGTTCTTGAACATTCCGAACAATACTATTATATCTCGAAAGCGTTTTATTTTCAATTCCATATAAACATTTTGCGGCGTTACCTTCCACGCTCCCAGTTGTTTACGTATACGTTTCACGGGGAAAATAGGTTTGTGCTTTTTTGTTAGATTTTTATAACAGAGTTTGCACGTTTGATATTTTTCTATTCAGGTATTTTTTTATATTTGCGACCTAGAAAAAGCAAAACTAGTTGCTGTTACTACAAATGGTATTTCGAATGACAAAGAAAACATTTGAAATGTATATATTATTATTATCTTTATAATATTATTTTACAATATTTTTATAAAAGTAATAAACAATACAATATTACAAAATAAAGAAAACTGTAAAAAAAAACCTAAACCTAGTATGCCACCAGCAGCGGGGCAGGGCCCAAGCTACCGGTAGGTCAGTGCTGCAGAGTGAGGAACCTCCTGACAATACGTGCCGTGTCCAAGAGTAGGTACTGCCTTCTGAATCTGACCATTGAGCCAACCATTTAGCGAAAACCTCTTGAGGTGTTGATCGAGACTTTTTGCTATATTATTATTTTGATGTTTTTTTTTTGTTTGTTCCACCTTTTTTTCCTCCGACAAAAATCGGAGACTTTTTCAGCATAAAATTTCTTTACACAGTTTTTTTCAAGGTATCTTTAATGATTCGCCTCTATTACGCTTGTAAAAGCAGTTATAACATATATCTAAAGTTAACATTATACCTATTTAAAGTTATAAGTTAAGATAATATTATTTTCTAAATTAATTTAACCTACATACTAATAAATAAATAATAACGGCTTTTTTACCGACTTCCCAAAAAAGGAGGAGGAACTCAAGTCGACTGTATTTTTTTAATGTTTGTTTCCTCATAGCTTCTTTCCACGTGAACCAATTTTCGAAAGTTTGAAAGATGTTGCTTTCCAATTGGTACCATATAAATTTGATCAAGATCTGATCAGTAGTTCTTGAGATATCGTCAATAATGCGACTATTTTGACGATGTTTTCGTTTTTGACCAACTTCAAAAGTGAACCGATATTGATGATTATTTTTTTAATTGTAAGCTGGTGCTTTTCATGTGGTCCAAGATAAGTAATACTTTTCGCGCGTATATTATGTATATTTGTAAATTTATTTTTTACATCGCGTCTGCCAAACGGGTGTGTGGATTTCGACAGTTAAGATATCATTATATTTTTCTTAAAAACCTAAATGTCCTAAAGAAAGGAATTCGGTCGTATATTTGTAATAGGTGAAAAATAATTCAATTGAGTAGGGTATCAAAATTTATTAAAAAGGGATTACATAAAAAGTAGGTACACATTTTTCGCAGTCGGGTTTTAAGAATTTTTAATGCATTGCTGACTTGTCACTTTAACTGTGCTTACATATTTGTTGTAATTTACACATTGTTAAAAGTCTTTTATGGAATTAATGTATTGTATTTAAATAAACGGAACGGTACATTATACATTTTAGTATTATATTGTCATATTTATAATTATATTAATCAGTCCATTTCCGTAACAATTAATTCTAAGCAGCTTACTTGAGTTGTTAATTACCGCGCTTCCCTATTTGTTAAGCGAGTGGCTGTTGAAAAGGGGTACAAATAATTAATCACCTGACCACTTTAAGAGGAGGGTATTGCTTTTTTGAAGTAGATTTTTTAAAGAGGTAAGCAATTCATTGCCGCTCTATATAGGTAGAGAAAGAACCATCAGGAACATAGTCGTCAATGTACCATGAAATTCAGAGGTTTATAATATTCCTACATTTTGACGTGGGCTACATTAATATACTAGCTATGCCCGGCATGCGTTACAATGCGCCGTAATGGAAATAATTAAACGCAAGCAAAGCTTAAAAAAACCGACTTTACCGCATCAGCTTTCAAGTAAAAAAAATTAATCAAAATCGGCTCACATAGAAAGAAGTTATGAGGTAACTTTTGAAGTCGGGTAAACGAGAACATCGTCAAAGTAGTCCACAAAATAGGCATTATTGACGATATTTCAAGAACTAATGATCAGATCTTGATCAAATTTAAATGGGTTCAATTGGAAAGCAACATCTTTCAAACTAAAAAAAAAATTCGAAATCCGCTCACGTGGAGAGAAGTTTTGAGGTAAAACACATAAAAAAATACATTAGACTTGAGTACCTCCTCCTTTTTAGGGAAGTCGGTAAAAAAGCATTTTATCTCTTCACGTTCATGACTGCCTAAAACTTTAATACCATACTAAAATCTTATTCACTTAATTATTACCTCCTTCATTACTATGTTTGCCTAGTACTTTACTAAATCCGAATGATGCTTGATTACTATCCATGAGACAATTATTATTTCTGCATATTTTTTAAAGTAAATTTAATTTTGTTCCGCTTGAATTTAAAACATCATATCCACTTGAACACACACAAAATATTGTAATTTACATAGTATACACATAAACCCAGGATTAATGTATATATATATATATATATATATATATATATATATATCCTACTAATATTATAAATCCGAAAGTTTGTGTATAAGTGTGTAAGTGTGTAAGTATTTTTCTTCCCTCTTCACGCTTTAACGGCTGAACGGATTTGGATGAAATTTGGAATTTACATAGATTATACCTAGGATTAACACATAGGCTACTTTTTAATTTGATAATAGCGGGCGAAGGCGCGGGGCACGGCTATATTATATGTATTAATAATAGTTTGTTACTATTTTACTTGTTAAGTGTTGTTTTGAGATAGTGGTCAAATAACTGCCTATTTATTCGGCATGAAAAAACGTATCTTTGTGACCAGGGACAAATAAGTATTAACATAAAATTAGCTATCAAAAGTTTGTGTTAACTTTCAACGCAGACTGAGCTATCATAGGTAAAAAAACACTATCCAATACTGTACATTTTGAAAAGTAAACACAAAAGACAACATAGACCGAAGTAATATATTGTTTTTTTACACGTATAAAAAGAAAACATTATTCGCCTGTACAATAATTATTTTTCAAATATTTTGGCTCATTATCTTAAAAAAACAGGATTTTCTTAGATTTAAATAAGGTGGTGGTAAGATTTTTATATTATTTTAAAAAAGTATTCTACAAGTGAAATAAAAAATAATAAAAATATTCTGTTACTATTTTTGCTTATCTTCTCATATATAAAAGTCTCGTGTCACTGTCTTTGTGGTCGAACTCTTCCGAAACGGCTCGACTTTTGTTTTTTTTTGTATATTTGGTAGGTATGAGAATAGGTCATAAAGTATATTTCACTCTCCTTCCCTCACCCCCCATTTTTTAATCGTGATTTTAGTATTTTTGTATGAACAATATCCAAAAAGATTTTAGTATGGTATTGGAGTACTAGGCGACCATAAACGTGAAAGAGGTAGAACACTTTTTCTAATCGCGGTATTGCAACGCATGCCGGGTACAGCTAGTTTAAATAATGGTATATTATTATATTAATTTCTAATATAATCTATTTTCTATGTTCCCGTTAATAATTTAATTAGATGCCTTTACTAACATATATTATTATTAAAGATATAAGGCTTCGCTACAGAACGTTTCAGTAATTTGACTGTGTAACTTACAGTATGGTGGCAAGCTTATCGGTATTCTATCGCTTACATTTTGGAGAGTGTGCACAGGAATTACACGAGCTAATTCCACCAGGCCCTTTTTACCATCTAACAACAAGACAAACAATCAAACGTCATCCATTTATGGTTGACATACCTACAGTTCGCTCGAAGCGTTTCGCTTCTACGTTCATCATCCGTACAGCGTACGAGTGTAACTCATTGCCTGCGTCTTTGTTCCGCAAACGATATAATCTGGGAGTCTTCAAGTCTCGAGTGAATAGCAATCTTCTAGGCAAACATGTCCCATCTTTGACATCATCATCACTTTCCATCAGGTGAGATAGTCGTCAAATGCTTGCCTATTCTGTATAAAAAAAAAAAAAAATTAATAAGAAAATATATAAATAAATTCAACAAATTTGAACTGAAATCTACTTACCCGACGATTTGTTTTAAATTCATGTTTGGATTTGAAATTAGGTTATAATTAACTGACCGCCCTAGGCTTGAGTTTATTTGAAACTCTTTCTGTTTGTTGAAGGTAGATTATGAGATGATGGTGATAAAATTATTATAGCAGGCTTCTTAATAAGACAAAAAATATATAAGCTGCCTTTTTGAACTATACTAATAGTTTAGTATTATAGTTTAGTAATATAAGGTATTATATTGACATAACTCCAGTTCGCAGAAAGCGTTTCGCTTCTACGTTTATCATCCGTACTGGAACTCATTGCCCGCGTCTTAGTTCCCCGAACGGTACAATCTTGGAGCCTTCAAGTTTAGAGTGAATAGGTTCCTTTTAGGCAAGCATCTTCAGCCAAATCGTCACTTTCCATTAGGTGAGGTAGTGGTCAATAGCTTGCCTATCTAGCACAAAACTTTTTTACCATTTTTCATATTTAATTAACATTTTGGATCTTTAACGGTTTTCAGTTAGTTAGCAACCATTCCTATTTTTATTTTCAATACGTAAAATACAGTTATGATTACGTTCTTATATAAATCGCATAACAGGTCTTATTACCAAAAAAAATACGTAAGTTAAATTTTACTCAGTTTTTATAATAAACTAGGTGTCCCGGCGACCTTCGTTCCGCCTAACAGTCAATGAATGTGCATGTTTAGGAAGCCATACCCGGCATGCGTTACAATGTCACGTGACTATATTATTACAACCTTCATGTTTATGTTTGCCTAGTACTTTACCAAATCCGAGTGACGTATGAAAAAATGGAAAGCATGTCGAAATGTAAAAAAAAAAATTAAAAAATGTACGTTCTTAAAAAGTATCCTATGTCCTTCTCCTGGCTCTAAACTACCTCCCTGCCAATTTTCAGCTAAATCGGTTCAGCCGTTCTTGAGTTATAAGTGGAGTAACTAACACGACTTTCTTTTATATATATATATAAGATTGACTTGTCTAATAGGTATATAAAATTCTCGTGTCACGGTGTTTGTTACCAAACTCCTTCGAAACGGTTCGACTGATTTTTATGAAATTTTGTGCGCATATCGGGTAGGTCTGAGAACTGTTATCGTTCAACATCTATTTTCTGTACCTCTAAATGTTGAGGGTGGTCCAAACCAATTTTTTAATTTTTGGACAATATTTATTGTTGATGAAATAATGTATATGGCAAAACAACGTTTGCTTAGTCAGTTAGTTGTCCTACTAATATTATAAAGTATGTGTGTACATGTGTAAGTCCGGTTTAAGATTATATATTTCACAAAAAGAATAACTTCACTTACATGAGAGATCTAATAATAATTATAAATAGTTTACTGGGCTTACATACGATCTAACTAAAATAAACAAATAATAATGACTACAGTTAGTATGTTTGTTCCCTCTTATCTTCACGCTTTAACGACCAAACGGATTTGGATGAAATTTGGAATGTACACAGATTATACCTAGGATTAACACAAAGGCTACTTTTTAACCTGATAATAGCGGGCGAAGCCGCGGGGCACGGCTAGTATAATAATATACCAAGGATCGTACACATAATAAGCAATAGTAGGTATCAAGTACATACACCCACAGAATTCCTTAACATTTTTCATGCTGCTGGTAAATATATCCGGCTGAACCGGATAACAAGGGTAACATCCCCAGTTTTAAGTTTTAATGAACGAGGTCGCTTGTCAGTATATCCGCAAGCGATGAAAATTCTTCAACAATGCCAATGTTGAGAATTATATTTTTATTTGCAAAATTACTAAATAAAATAGACTAACTTTCGAAATGTTCAGTACTTTTAAATGTATTTTCTTTCGAATCGTCCACTAGGTATAAAAGGAGTAGAGCGCATTTGTTCGTAGAGCGCAGAACTGAGTTGCTGCTATTGTGCTGCGGTGTGGGAGAGGTTTTGCTGATGTCATCAAATGTATATAATATTTGAACTACCCGTTGGTTTAGTTGGGCAAGCCTTCGCCTTCTAAGCAAGGGAATCGGGTTCGATTCCCGGCGGGAACACAAGTTTTACGTTTTGAGTTATTTATTTATTTATTTAATTTATATTGAGGAAGACCAACAGCTTATAAATCTAACAATTTACAGGTTAAGCATAATACAATGAGCCAATTAAAGGTCCTCACGGTTAGAAAGCATATAAATAATACAAATCAAACTTATGAACAGCTTGGAACACAGTTAAACAAATAAATAGTTAGGTATAATGTAACTTTGTAAAATTATCTATATGGCTATACTTGTCTATATGGCTAATTTATCAAAAAAGTCACTGCTCAACAGCCGTCTAGCCGACGGTATACTAGTATGGAATAGATCTAAGTCTAGGCGCTTACTAAGTTTATTGAAATTTCTGCTCGCTCGCCATAAATATGAGTTTTGTCTGTAATTTGTATTAACTGAGGGTACATTCAGTAAAGGATTAAACCTCATTGGTTTGGAAGGTAGGACTATATCAATTTTACCTAATAATTCGGGACAGTCTACAAGGCTAGAAAATCTTTAGAAGAAGTGTAATATCTGCAATTTCCCTTCTATTAACTAGGGGAAGAAAATGGAATTTTTTACATAGTTTTAAATAGTTATTCGATTTGTATGGAATTTTCGAACGGTAACACAGGTATTTAATAAACTTTTTTTGGATCTGTTCAATTCGAGCAGTATACTTGTCATAATGAGGGTTCCAAATTTGTGAGGCATATTCTAAGATACTACGGACATACGTACAATACAATATTTTGAAAGTTTTTACTTTTGTGAATGATGCACACGTTCTCATAACAAATCCTAGTGACTTGGAAGCTCTAGTTACAATTTTGTCAATATGATCATCGAACATAAGTTAAGTATCATGAATAACTCCAAGGTCCCGAATGACTGGGCTTATCACAAGGATTTAATTTTTTAATGTGTAGGTTGGTAAAACAGTTGAATTTTTCCGAGAGTATGTAACGACAGAGCATTTGGTTGGATTAAGGTCTAGTTTATTTGTTAAGCAGTACTGGTCTAGACGATTTAAGTCTTCTTGAAGTTTTATAACATCATGAGGAGATTTAATGGAGATAAATATTTTCATATCGTCAGCGAAACATAACAATTGGGAATTACTAACACGCATTATTGACGATAACTCAAAAACTACTGATCAGATCTTGATCAAATTTAAATGGGACCAATGGAAAAGCAACAGCTTTCAACAAAAAAAATCGAAATCGGTTTACGTGGAAAGAAGTTATGAGGTAATAACACATAAAAAAAAACAAAAAAAAATACGGTCGATTGAGTACCTCCCCCTTTTTTGCGAAGTCGGTAGAAAAACAGCAATAGTATGATAACTGTGCCTTTTAAATTGGCTTCATCAAATGTTTCTCTTGGGATATCTATACACAATATCTGGTACGAGCTCACTCGACCATGCAAGTTTTAATGAACCAGTGAAAACTGGAACACGTTTGGTATAATCTAGTTATATCTGGTTCTATCTAACGAAAACTGGTTGGAGGTTTCTAGTTTAATCACTTTCCTACTATTTTTATACGATGGTATTGCCATGGCACTAATTGCCGTGACAACTGGGTTTGCCAATAAATGACATTTTGTATAGTGCGTTGCCATACATTATACTTACACTTGTTGCTTCTCGCGGCTTTGCCCGCGTAAATTGAAAATCATTAATTATGGGATCGTATAGTGAATCCAATTCTTGAATACACTGGAACACACACAATTTATTAAAATTGGTCAAGCCTTTTAGAGCATGTTCAGTCACACACACGTACATAAATAATTACATAAATAAAATTGGATCTAATTGTGAATTTAAACCATTCTTAAACTACCTTGTACAGAGTTTTTTTTGTCTACACCTTTTGTTACGAAAAATACTACATTTAACAACACCGGTTTACCTAAATTCGTCTAAGGCCCAAAACACACGGTGAAACGCAAATGCAACGAAACTGCAACTACTAGTTACTTTTGAGTTTAATTTATGTTTCTGCCATAGATTCCGTTGAGAGACCACACATGACGCGACCAGTTTGAAACCGGTTTGAAACGCGTTGCAAATCAGTCGCATTAAAACTGGCGTGCAGGAAACTCGCGTTGCGTTTCATTAATTTTTTGTCTGCAAATGGTGTCAATAGTTCAACAAGCTCAAGATATGTAGTTTTGCTCATAAGATAACAATCCAAGAATTTTCTATCAGTTTCTTGTAATTGGAAGCCACAAACATACGACAGTTGATATTCTTCTCAATGTAGGGATGTATCCACATAGTTCTCCTTTTGCGCCTTCTTCTTTGTCGAAGATACAAATACATAACCACAATTTCTTCGTCACTTGAAGAACTCAGTATGCAGACTTCTTTTCTCAACGAAAACCGAAATGATTGTGGTTGCAACGTGTGTGGAAAATTGTTGAAACTGGTTTCAAATCAATAATTTCAAAAGGGTTTCGTTGCAGTTGCGTTTCCCCGTGTGTTCTGGGCCTAAGTTAGAGATAATATAAAATCAATGTAAATATTTGTCTATAGCAATAAAATCATTATCATTATCAAGCCAAATCGATACAAAATTTTTCTACGATACAGTTACAGCACGTATAGCCAGCAGCGATTATATACCGCTACTGTTTATATACAGTAGAAACAAAATTGCAGTTTTCCTCATCAACAATTCCCGAAGTAGCTCAGAATCGAGTGTAATTTTTAATGAAGCAATAAGCGGCTACAATCGCGATGTGTATTGTACCAGAGTTTGGTAGTTTTACCGTTTAACAGTAGCTTAAGGCGATGCTGACGCAATTATTTAAATAAAAATTGTTTCTACGATATTTCGCTTATTACAATAAATAGTTCAATGTGGTCTAGATATAATAGTATACATAGACATTATCATATGCACGTCTGCTTGCAGACAAATCTACGGGCAAATTGCTTATATTTCCTAAAACTAAACTAAAACTATGTACAGCAAAGAACTAAGTTACCTACAAGACATCGAGCTTATGTATAGGATGCAACTTGTGTCGATACTTTAGCTCCGTCACATCATCCTGAAACACAGAAAGGGGTTGGTGTCGCGGCAACTTCAGCAGAGCAGCGCAAACGGCGAAAATATGGAAACCTTGGCAGTGGTTACATATTTGAGCCGTTTGGTGTTGAGACACTGGGTCCGTGGGGACCGGGAGCTCATTCTATTTTCAAAATTCTATCAGAGCGCCTGGTTGAAGTGACGCGTGATCAAAATGCTGGTACTTATTTGGCTAAACGTATTAGCATTGCAATTCAGAGAGGCAATGCCGCCAGTATGATGGGAACGCTACCCACTGGTAGTGGGCTTGAGCACTTGAGTTACCTATAAGCTCGATGTCTTGTAAAACTGAGAGATATATTCATATACATAATACAGATATCAATATTAAAAGGCAGAGTATGGTATTTTTGAGATGGCTGTAATTTTGTGAATCTGGCAGGTCATTAACTTTCATGAGTGCCTCTTTAGGGCCCATGTGAATAAACGATTTTGATTTTATGTAAGGTTCCATTATATTGAATTTTCGAGTAAAATAGATAATGTTAACTATAAATGGACAACATTTGATAGTTTGTCTTTGTCAGTTTGACAATAAAATGACTAGTTGACCAAGCCAGCGCGAAGCGTCTCCGTTTTAGCTTGGGCAGAATTGCTTTCGTATATCCAGATGTCTGGAATTCTGGTTGTTTGCCGCTACATCGCATTTGTTCACCAATTCTCTTGAAATTTTGTGAGCAGGATCAATAATTATTGAGTTATTGTCGATCTAGTTATTGGAAATTTAAAAAAATGGCGTATATAATAAGGGTCGCAAACGAAAAAAAAAAATTTTGCCATTCCAAAAACATACACGAGGTCTTCAGCTCAAACACACTAGTAATAAACTATGGTACACTACAACTAAAATATTAAATAAAAATTAAAAATAAAATATTATCATTAGCACTTATTTATACAACGGTTAAGCAAAAACAGTTACAATAGAAAAGTACATTTCATTGTTCAGGACGTAAGAATCTACAACATTAATTTATGTGTTATTATATTAGGAAGTGTACCTACATGTACCGTAATGGTATCACTTTCAATTAAGTTAAAGCTATGAAGTTTTGCCGCGAACGTGAAAAAATGGCGTTGTTGATTTTGTATAATTTTCCAAAACCTGTGATTCTTCGAGTGTTAATGTGTAATAATGGTGGATTATTAACCGTTAATACTTAGTAAATGTGCATAAGTGTAGGCAAGTCATACAAAGTTGAAAACCGTGATTTTCGCCTTCGCTTCAAAACTCCAATAGAAGTTCTAGTAAAGTTTCTACCACTTTACTAGGGCATGACTTGACTAAGACTGACTACTTGACTTTGACTGTGACTTGTGACTAAGACTTTTATTATGAAGAATATAAATTGTTAATATTTGTTTAATATTTCGACTGAAGGACTATGCATCCATGGTCATGAAATTATTAAAAAAAAAAATTAAAGCTTAGAATATCCTTTATTAGTCATATATGCATAATAATAAATATTATTTTGTGTATGTTTATAATATATTATTATTATTTATGAAGGTTTTTGTATGTATATTATGTATCTAATATTAATATGTATGTATAAGTACATTTATTAATTTAAATACGTGTTGAGGTACACCACCGTCCCTGTTTGTGATATGTCTATCATCTCCCTTTGGTTGTCTGGAAGAAATTGCTTTGAGCGATAAGACCACCTTTTATACTCCTATGTTATATTTAAAATTTAATTGTAAGTGTTATTTTTTTGGGTGTGCAAATAAAGAATTTATCTATATATCTATATCATCGCCTTAATAAACTATTTCACGAAGCAACGTAGAATCATTTGTTCAATGCATTGCTACTGTTTTATCAACACTGCTGTGCCGGAGGAACTTTTTGGCTAATTGGTTTTGTGATTGTTCTTGCAATGTAGCGTGTCGCAAGTATTGTTTAGTAAATTAGTAAACATTGTTTTGACTGCTCAGCTGTCATGGCAACCCTCAACTCATGACTCATTTAGCTAACCAAGCGATAAAAAAAATGCCTAAACAACTTTTTATTTCAATATTAACGTTTTCTCACTCACACGGAAACATTTACATCACATTTACAATCACACACAGAACTAAAAACACAAATATTCCTTAATAAGGTGCTTCTCGGTTTTTCCGCGAAAGTGAAAAAATGGCGTTGTTGATTTTATAAAATTTTCCAAAACCTGTGATTCTTCGAGTGTTAATGTGTAATAATGGTGGATTATTAACCATTAATACTTAGTGAACGTGCATAAGTGTAGGCAAATCATACAAAGTTGAAAAACGTGATTTTCGCGTTCGCTCCAAAACTCCAATAGAAGTTCTAGTAAAGTTTGTACCACTTTACTAGGGCATGACTTGACTACGACTGTACCTTGACTCTTTTACTTGACTTTGACTGTGACTTGTGACTAGGACCTATAATATGAAATACACTTGAAATATATTATCACTTGACACTGGCTAAATGCATAAGATTGCGAAGCTAAAACTAAAGAAAAAAAAAAAAGGTGCTTCTGCCGTATAAGGTGGTGCGTGCACGTAGAAAGTACCACGTAGGTGTAGAAAACAAATATGTATCATGGACGTATCTCAGTATTAGTAAAAGAAACCTGTATAACGATAAGGGTGCGTATAGCTTAAGCTCTAAGAAGCGATAAATTATACAAAAAAATACTAGTGCTATTACTAAATTACTAAAAGTATTGCTAATAACTTTGTGAGCCGAAAACCTTGTCTATCTTAATAAACCCTCGTATAAAAACCATTAAAAAAACATCCAAAAGCTAAATCGACACAAAAATCTAATTATCACAAGAATTAACGAGAATCGGTCGAGTAATGCAACTTGTAGAGGATAAAAGCCGGTTACCCGATGGTCATACAAAAGCATTTCTGCTCGAGTTGAAACGGACACGCTTCGCTTGCCTTTCGCGCTCACTTGGTTCAAAAACAAGAGAATAATGCACTCTAAACAAATACACACTACTGAAATTCAAACAAATTACCCACGATGTTTTGAATAATGCATTCAACAAGCAATCGTTGAAGTTCGTATTGAACGGAGCTCTAGGATTGAGCTGGTTTCAAGTCAAGTATAAATATATTATAGGTTTGGAGTGTAGGGACACACTATAGTATTACAGTTACAGAATAAACATAGTTTGTAAGGTTTAATATTATGCTTGAAGGCACGACGCGCCAGTCGTCGCCCGCCCCTCTATGGGCTAACTTGTATACCTATCCAATAAATATTATAACCGAAAGGATGTTTGAATGAATAGTCCCTAGGCACTCACCCTTTAAGTACAGCACACACTAGTGCGTACATGGAGATAACGAGAGCATAAGCTTCTTTGTTATAAACAGAGTAAGGAGATTTTAGGTAGTTTTCTTTATTCGCTTAAAGCTTAAACAAAAAAAAGTGTGGCACTCGGGGACTGTCGCGGTAAAGCTATTGCATAGCATTTTTTATCAACAAATCCAATTATAATTATTTATTTATGCAGTATTTTGTTTCCTGCCACCTAGAGGCGAGTTGCCGAACTAAGGAGACAAGCGTGATATTTAAAAAAAGTCATTAAAAGTTCTGCTATTCATCGATAGATGGCAAAACTATAAAGTATCACCGCTGTACCGGTCGGAGTGGGGGGTGTTAGGTTATTTTCGTTACGGAATTTCTGGATTCGGTCTCCACGCTCAAGGCGCGCGATAGAAGCTATGCAATAGCTTAAAAATCTCCACCCCAGTAGTGTCTAGGTTGTAAACTTAAACAATATTTTTCAAAATAATGTGTAATCCATAAATTATTTTGACAATCATACTAATTCTACTAATTTTATAAATCCTAAAGTTTGTAAGTGTGTAAGTATGATTGTTCCCGCTTCACGCTTTAACGGCTGAACGGATTTGGATGAAATTAGGAATGTACATAGCTTATACCTAGGAAACACATTGGCTATTTTTTAACTTGATAATAGCGGGCGACGCTGCGAGGCACGGCTAGTCTATTATAATTTTTAGGCTTTTCATGTGTAAATAATTGTTAAATATTATTTTGAAAAAAATTATTTCTTTTGTTAAATGAAATAATTTTATTATAAAATGCTATCTGAAGGTAAAAAGCTGAATGAAGGTTGCCTGGTAGAGATCGCTATTAGTAATAAGGCCACCTATTGTGATACTTTACGTATAAGCTTGTTTGTTACCTTTGTTTTATCTCATCTTATAAAGTGGATCAATAAAGTATTATCTATCCATCTAAATTAGTAATTTATTATGTAATTGTCGAATTTCTCGTTGTGACTTAGTGTGAGGCAGTAAGTGTGAAAGCGTTTATGTTTAATTATTTTGATAGTGAAAATGTTATTAAGTATTCTTGATCGCTAAATACGTTTTTGAGTTTGACTTAGTAAAAAAGAGTATAATATTCGTTCGGCACTTTAATCCCCAATTATTCTTCTTAGAGTTAATTTATCAATACCTTCTATATATTTGATGAGTAATGTATAAAGGTATGTATGATTATCTGTTTGTATCCTATCTAAACCACTCATTAATGGGAATGATTATAAGCCTACTGTTTCTGACTTCTGACATTATGGTACCAAGTCTATTAAGCCCATCGTAATCACTGTTATCAAACATCAAGGCCAACAAAGCAATCTCGGTATAATCTGAGAGTCTTCAAATCAAGAGTGATTAGGTATATTCCAGGCAAGCATGTCACATCTTCGGCCGCATAATTTCTTTTAATCAGGTTAAATAGTGGACAAATACTTACCTATTTAGCATTAAAAAAAATCAAAAGTTATTGCAACAATACAATAAACGTTAAAGTTTGGATATTATTCAACCGACTTCAAAAAGGAGGTTCTCAATTCGACTCGAACTGCCCGTTGGCTCAGTTGGGTGGCGTTCGCCTTCTAAGCAGGGGTATATGGGTTCGACTACCGGCGGGAACACAAGTTTTCTTCCCAAGGAAAATTTGTGTTTCTGGTTCTGGTTGTGATTATGTGTGTGATGTGAATGTTTCCCACAAGTCATCGAAGTTAGTATGGGGCTGTGAGTGTGAAAGCGTTTACGTTTACGTTCAATTCGACTGTTTGTTTTTTTTGTATGTATGTTACGCGGTATATCCGCCAATTATGAATCGACTTTGATGTTTTTTTTGTTTGGTAGAGTATACTTTAGAAGAGGTCCCATATTTTTTTATCGAAATCGGTCATGCCAAAACCGAAATATACGCAATGAAGTCGGTTTTTTTAAGCTTTACTTGTGTTTCAATTATGTTGCTATAGGTACTGTTTGTTACTCAATCACAAATTGAATTTTTTTTTTCTAGGTTATCGTACTAGGCATAGATATTCTTCACGTGTGTTGTGTGTGGGTGCAAGAGTGGGTGTATGTGTATGTGCCTGTAAATATGTATGTTTAGTTTGAACGCGCTAATCTCAGGAACCGCTCTGGTCCGATTTGAAAAAATCTTTCAGTACATTTATTGAGGAAGGCTATAAGATATATTATATTTTCAAAAAAATTAGGGATCCTTACTAAAAGTCCAATAATCACACGGAAGAAGTCGCGGGCACTGCTAGTAATTACGAAAGAAAACTACAAAAAAAAACATTGCAAAATAAAAAAAGCTACTACACAATCACACAATACAATAAAAACATTTAAATACCAATTATTAATGTATGTCGCTCAATGAGGCCTACTGCATCTTGATAACAGATCAAAACCAGCTTTATCGTCAACAAGCTTAAAAAACCGACTTCGTCGCTTATATTTCGGTTTTGACTTGACCGATTTTGATAAAAATTTTATGGGACTGGCTCTGAAACTCTACCAAACAAAAAAAACATCAAAATCGATTCCTAATTGGTGGAGATATCGCGTAACATACATAAAAAAAACATACAGTCGAATTGAGAACCTCCTTTTTTGAAGTCGGTTGAAAAGGAGCTAACCTGCGTTAGAGAAAAACAAAAGGCGGAACAATTAAAAAAAAAACCTAAATGGATTCTCCCGTTTCGCTCCAGTCAAGAACGAATCGCATAAAAGTAAATCCATTTCAAACCCCATACTATGCTGCGGATATTTTGCAATAAATAAAACCCGGACAATAGCCCGGGAAAGGAGAAAAAATCCGGAAAAAGCTGAAAAACTTTAACTTTCGTTTCAATCGCCCGGTATTGTTATCAACTACTACTATAAACCTACTGTATTCGAAGTGGGAATTTAAAAAAGCATACAAAAACATTATTAAAGGGCCTTTGTATATTGAGCGAGGCGTAAAAGCGATTCGTTTCTCCATCTCTCTCTTTCGTTCGTAATACTTTATCTAGCCATCACGCTTTCGCGCGAAAAGCATGGTCGCGGTAAATGCGGTTATACATCATGGTGATGATTATGAAGTAAGTTTTCAAGCTGCCATGGTCACTTTCACTATTAATATTTGTATCAATAACGGGATATTTACCATGTATTTCGTTTGTTTTGAGTTTCCGATATTTCGGCACTGTTGCAATCGCCATGATCACGGAGTATCAGTTACTCCGTGATCATGGCGCTTGCAACAGTGCCGAAATATCTATTATTATGAAGTAAGTTTATTTGAAATAAATAAACTATTTTTATTTAGACACAAAGAATATTTTATTTTTGAATAAAAATAAATTTTTATTTTTAATAAAAAGAAATTTTTATTTTTAATAATAAGAAATTTATATTTTTAGTAAAAATAAATTTATATTTTCAATAAAAAAATAATTTTATTTTTAATAAAATCATATTTTTAGACAACTTGATACAGTCAAAACTTATACGATACACCAAGGTTAACTGGAACAGAATGCTTCATAGCATTAAGTTCGCCTATGTACCTACAACTAGTTTTTGTTTGTGCCATAAAAAAAAACTATCAATCAATTTTTAAGTTTGAAAAAAGTTAAGTCAGCTTTGCGGCAACATATTTTAATCTAATAATAATTAAATTAAATAAAGTTTGAGGCTCTTGACACCATTGAGCGAAAAACCAAGATATTTATTTGCCTCTTATTACCAGTTATAATATTAAAACATATAGATACCTTCAGTGGTCAGTTGCCTATCCAGCATAAAAAAAAACATTGTCGTCTAACATAACAATACATTGTACAGTCATTTTTCATTCTAATTTTGAAACTTTCGCGATTCGAACACATAGTTTAGGTAATATCTCTGGACTTAATCGCGCTAAAAAACTATTTTTATTTACCTCGACGTTTCGGCCAAGTTGCATTGGCCATGGTCTCGAGAAGACTGGAGAATGCGGGTGTCAGCGTGGGAAAGGGCGAGTATTGTCTCCAACTACCCGCACTTGGTCTTGTGAAATCGTGTGTCGTGACAATTATTTCTCACAAGACCAAGTGCGGGTAGTTGGAGACAATACTCGCCCTTTCCCACGCTGACACCCGCATTCTCCAGTCTTCTCGAGACCATGGCCAATGCAACTTGGCCGAAACGTCGAGGTAAATAAAAATAGTTTTTTAGCGCGATTAAGTCCCGAGATATTACCTAAACTATTTTTCATTCTAGGTCTAGCGAACCCACATTCAGTAAGCCTAAATTGAAAACTAGCTCACGGAATTTCTGCAGCTGGTTTCCTACGAGAATATAAAAGTTTGTTTAGTGAAACTCTTTACTTCGAGCACTGTCGACTACTTCATAGACGACCCAGTTGGCGCAGTGGACAGCTGTCCGCTCTCTGTGCCGTGAGTCCTGGGTTCGATTCCCGGCAGGAGCACAAATTCCTTCACAAGGGATATTTGTGCTTCTGGTTCTGGGTGTAATGTGTGTGTGATGTGAATGTTTCCGGCACCCACGATACAAGTATTTGAAGTTAGTGTGGGGCTGTGAGTGTGAATGCGTTTGTTTTTGTTTTGTTTGTTTTATAGGGCGATGCAACGCAAATGTCCACTCGATTAATTCGGGCAAAACCGGGGCGGGGCAGCTTGTAGAATATAAAAATGACTTCTTACTGGGTAGTAACATCATCATTTACAATACAGACGGCAATGCGGCATCCTCTAATGGTAAAAATACCAACCAGTCGCACGAAGCGTTTCGCTTCCACTTTCATTAGAGATGAGAACTACCAAGGAATGGAACCTGGCGTCTATCGTGTTTCCCGAAAAGTATAATATGGAGTTGTTCAAGAAAAAAGTGGATAGGTATTTACTGAGCAAGCATGCTCCATCTTCGACCGCATCGTCGTTTTCCATCTGGTGAGATTGTGGCCAAACGCTAGCTTAGTCTCAAATAAAAAAACAGTAAAATTATAGTCAAACGATACCTAGCATATACAAGGTTATTAGTAATATACTAGAAAGCTAGACTTTGATTTGTAATTTCAGTTAATTTAGTTCTACGACTTTCTTCTGAATGCTATGAAGATTATGTATTCTGTACAATCTATAATTAATAGTTGCTTAAACTACACTGTCCTGCAAGGAACAGCATCCTCGCGCCTTGCCTTGTAAAATGCACGCCAACGCCAGTTGACACTTAAAACTTAAGACTTAACAAAGAGGGATTTTGATAGGCATTTAACCATTCACCTTATGGAAAGCGACGATTCGTTTGACGGTGGGACAAGCTTTAATTCTTAAACAATGAAAAAATAATGAAAAGTCATAAAACAAAATTTGCTATAGTCATAGGTACAAAGAAAGACCTTGGTCTCTTTAGTTGAAATGATGTCCCAAGAAGTTTCTGGCATTTTACAAATCACCCTGTATAAAGTAATAGCCTTACTTTTATTTAAAAAAAACACAATATGTTTTTTATTTTATTACTAAATACATGTGTTTTTCGAAAGGTATAATTTGGGTGTGTTCTAAAGAAAAGGGAATAGATATTTACTAAGCAAGCGTGCTCCAACTTAGACTTGTCACTTTCTATCAGGTGAGATTGTGGTCAAACGTTTTTTTTGGTTAATTTAAAAAAAAATGTTTTTTCAACTATTAGTAAAAAAAATACGTTTTCTCGAAAACAAGTAGTAGCCATCTTCCCCCAACGGGAATTGAAACGGCGAGTGGCGACGATTTGTCTTCATTTGTCTGACCGCAGCCATACGTAGAAATAATTAACTTGTTTTGTTAAAGGGAACTTTCCAGAGCATTTAAAATTGCTTTTCTTATAAAGCTGTTTCCCGAATGCTTAAAATTTCAAAGTGGTTAATTCCAGCTTAGTCTATATTTCATTAAACAAACAAAAACAAAAGACAAACGCATTCACACTCACAGCCCCACATTAAGTTCAAAGACTTGTATCGTGGGTGCCGGAAACATTCGCATCACACACACATTACACCCAGATCCAGAAGCGCAAATATCCCTTGGGAATTTGTGCTCCTGCCGGGATTCGATTCCAGGACCCACGGCGTAGAGGGAAAACACCTGTCCACTGCGCTAAACGGGTCGTTATTCAGACCCCTGGCTGCTTTGATGGGTTTCGTACTTTGAAAAACTTAAAAAAAAAGCTTTTGGACGTTCGCCATATTGGAATTAAACTGACATTACATTACGTAAGTTATGAGTCACTTAATTTTTAAGTCATTCTCAGTAAGCCCTTTTATTTGATACCCATGTTGTAGGAGTGCATTTAAAATAAATTGTCCGTCTTTTTGGGTGTTTCGTCATGTAGACGACCCAGTTGGCGCAGTGGACAGGTGTCCGCCCTCTGCGCCATGGGTCCTGGGTTCGATTCCCGGCAGGAGCAAAAAGTCCTTTCCAAGGGATATTTGTGCTTCTGGTTCTGGGTGTAATGTGTGTGTGATGTGAATGTTTCCGGCACCCACGATACAAGTCTTTGAACTTAGTGTGGGGCTGTGAGTGTGAATGCGTTTGTTTTGTTCGTTTGTTGGATTTAGAAAGACGACACACAGTGAAAAATAAAAATGTGTCTTTTTCCATGGAAGATGGGACGGCCTTTAGTGTGGGATGCAACTTGTGTCGATACTTTAGCTCCGTCATATCTTCCTGAAACACAGAATGGGGTTGGCGTCTTCGGCAGAGCAGCGCAAACGGCGAAAATATGGAAACCTTTGCAGTGGTTACATATTTGAGCCGTTTGGTGTTGAGACACCATGGGGACCGGGAGCTCATTCTATTTTCAAAATTCTATCAGAGTGCCTGGTTGAGGCGGCTCGTGATCAAAATGCTGGCACTTATTTGGCTCACCGTATTAGCATTGCAATTCAGAGAGGAAAAAGGGAACGCTACCCACTGGTAGTGGGCTTAAGCACTTGAGTTACCTATAATACAATGTGGGAATCTTTAAGACGCGAGTGAATAGGCATCATCTAGGCAAACGAGCTCCATCGTCGACCGCATCATCGCTTTCCATCAGGTGAGATAGTGGTCAAACGTTTGCCTATCTTGGATAAAAAAAGTTACTACTTAAGGTACTTAACGTACTAAAATGTCCTGCAATTCAGAGTTTATGATAATTGACTAAGCAGTTATTGTAAATACTGATTTGTTGCAAAATCAATATAAAATCTGTCGTAACTCATTTTTCTTGTCAACACTCACTATTCAAACCCCCAAACGTTTTCCAAAATGTCTCCCTTCATACTCGTATTTGCTATAAAAATATTTGACCAACTTTACGATCAAGTTCACGGAAGGCAAGTCGATTTCCTATTTAGAATAGAGGAGATGCGAACCCTGGCTTAGGCAGCGGGCAAGTTAAACAAAATGGCGTGAAAAGTACCACAGGATCATGTGCTTTTATTGGTTTTGGCTCCGCAATCTATGTGCATTTGGCCAGTGTCAAGTAATAAATTATTTTTAACATGACAAAGATGTATGGAGGCAAACTGCACAAGCGCTTTCTAGCGACTACCATAATAACACCTAGGTTAATAAAATTATGTATTAGAGATTAAGAATGTTTTTAAAAAAAATGAATGAAAAAAAAACGCGCCGCCGATTTTCTTGCCAGGTTCTTCTCGAGATGGATGTAATTTAGCTAATCTGGCAATAGAATCATTAACTTTCATGAGTGCCTCTTTGGGGCCCATGTGAATAAACGATTTTGATTATGATTTATTTCAATTATTATCAAATATGTCACAGTCAAAGTAATGCTATTTTAAAGAAGTGGCAAATTTTTTATTTTTAAAGTTTTGACACCCTTTACGATTTGTAAGCTGTAAAATAGCTAAACCGATTTTCAATAAACTTATAGTATCATATAAATTATGGTTTGAGTTTAGATTTTTTCGACAACTTGAAACTATAACGGGATTTGCGTTTTGAATTAATGATAATAAAACCCCCCTTCATCCCTCAAAATCTATACATCTTCTGGGTAGAGAATCTTCTAGCTTGATGAAACTTCCCAAATCGACGGCCTCTTTCCTTCATTACCCTTTCCCTCTCCCCCCTCTACACTGGTACCGGATATGTATAGTTTTATCAGAATGTCCACTAAAAAATCATAACCCAAAAACTAAACATCCGACTCAGTTGATGTGTTTTCTCCCTAAAGGTTTTTTTTTACCTGGTTTTGGGTGTGATCGTGTGTGTGATTTAAATATTTCCGCCACCTACGACAAAAGTCATCGAACTTGGTGTAGGGTTGTATGTGTGAAAGTGTTTATGTTTATGTTATCTTATATAGAGCGCCTGGTTGAGGCGACGTGTGATCAAAATGCTGGCACTTATTTGGCGCAACGTATTAGCATTGCAATTCAGAGAGGCAATGCTGCCAGCATAATGGGAACGCTACCCACTGGTAGTGGGCTTGAGCACTTGAGTTACCTATAAGTTCGATGTCTTGTAGGTAACTTAGTCCTTTGCTGTACATAGCTTTAGTTTAGTTTTAGGAAATATAGGCAATTGGCCCGTAGTTAGTGAAAAACAAAATAAAAGTTCTTATATAAGCACACTTAAAACCTATAAATAGTTTTCTAGATCAAGTGTTACCAAACTATTAACAAATACAATACCGTATATATCGTTTTTGTCTCAACCAAATCTCATAATCTCCTCTCCGCTCCGCTCGCCACCAAACCGCATTCCATAATGTGTTTAGAGAGCTCTCAAAGTAAATGCGTGTGGGAATTCCCTTTTACCGTCCATGTGTCCCGAGACACTTCTGTTATGTCCCTGCGGGGAGGTAGCGGTTGTGAAGATTAAGGCGAATGTACACACTTAACAATAAATTTTAGTTATATTGAGTCTAGGCTCCTAGGCATGGTAATCAAAAGTACAAATAACATCAGAAAATTTCCACAAATGTGCACAAAACGTTGCTTTAACATTCATTGTGCGAACCGCAAAGAAATGGAACTCCTTGCTTGAGTCAGTGTTTTCTGATGGCTACAAAATGGAGATATTCAAGTCACGAGTGAATCGGTATCTTCTAGGCATTCTTGCTCCATCGTCGACCACATCTTCGCTTACCACTAGGTGATGTGATGGTCAAAAGTTTGCCTATCCTGAATAAAAAAATGATTTTTTTTCTTCATTTAGTAGCAAAGGTCCATACTATGTGAAAAACTTTAAAAAAGTATGTTGTGTTTTTTTAATTTTCTTATGTCCGATAGGCAAGCGTTTGACCACAATCTCACCTGATGCAATGATGCGGCCTAGAAGGTACCTAATCACCCTTGACTTGAAAACTCCCAAATTTTACTGTTCAGGGAACAAAGACGAGGGCAATGAGTAGAAACCAAACGCTTCGAGCAAACTGGATGTATGTCAACCATAAAGGAATGACGTTTGACAATTTGTCTTGTTAGGTTGTAAAACGGGCATGGGGGAATCAGCTTGTGTAATTTCTGTGCACACCAAAGTGTAAACGGTAGAATACCGATAGACTGACAAACTAACGTCGGTGACCGACACTCTGCAATTTGGACTCAACTAGCTTATCATCGCCAAAGAGTCTTATCGTTAGAAACGGAATATGTACCATGCATTTTCGGTTTTGGTATGATAAATATTTCGTTTCTAACAATAACTTTAACGTTAGTAACCATGACAGTTGAAAATCTTACAAAGAAGCCTTCAATCGGAAGTGAGACAGAATACTGCGCATTTTAATTCCATTTTTATTATTACTGGATACATTTACTACCCAGTTGGCACGGTGGGCAAGTCTCTGCTCTCTATGCCGTGGGTCCTGGGTTCGTTTCCTGGCAGAAGCACAATTTTCCTTCACAAAGGAGATTTGTGCTTCTGGTTCTGGGTGTGATTGTGTGTGATATGTAAATGTTTCCGGCATCCACGATACAAATCTTTGAACTTGGTGTGGGGTTGCAAGTGTGAAAGTATATGCCTGCTTTTATTTAATTTAAATTAAATTGTTTTAGATGAAATTAAATGGTTTTAAATGAAGTTAAATGGTTTTAAATGAAATTAAATGGTTTTAAATTAAATTAAATGATTTTAAATAAAATTAAACGGTTTTAAATGAAATTAAATGGTTTTAAATGAACCTTAATCAAAAGTACTCCAACCTCCTGAACTAACTGAATGTCATAACTCTCCACTTTGCTGTCCAGTTTCCATCTTAGTTCTGATACCCTGAGGATAGGATATGAACTTTTTAGATTAGATTTTTTCTGTAAAAAGTTTTTTGTAAGCCTTTCTGTCAAAATAGAATTGGGAACAGTGATCTATTTATAGAAACATTAGAGAGTAGAGAGAAAAAGTCGCCTTAATGTTTTCTCGTGTACGTGATTGTTCCAACAGTGTTCTTAAAGTGTTTGCATCTCGCTTTGATTGTTCTATCATAAATTATTACATAACATTGTTACAGGCAAGACTCAATGAACTGTAATTTCACCATACTCTAATTACATAGATTTTAATTTATAATTGAAATAGCTGTGGCAGAGTCATTCGAAATAAATATTTGTTTTGGAATCATCCATCATTTTTGAATAGGTATTTTCTAGGCAAGTGTGCTCCATCATCGACCGCATCTTCACTTAACATCAAGTGAGAGTGGTCAAATGTTTGCCTATCACAGATTTAAAAAAAAGGAATCACACTAATATAGCTGAAATTTGTGTGAAAATATTTGGTTTCCTCTTCACACTGTAACGGATGTACGGATTGTATAAAATTTAGAATGTACATAGCTGATACCTAGCAATAACACATAAGCTACTTTTTAACTTGATAAACGCGAATGAAGCCACGAGGAACGGCTAGTAAAAAATATTGCTGCAAGCGCTTTTACACTCACCAACCCACACTAAGTCCAATGACTTGTGCCGTGGGAGCTGGCACGTGGATGCACGGCAGTGAGCGATTATGGCACGCGGTGGTTTCCTTCTGCGAAGCGGTGATGGCGCAGAAGGAGGCCTCGGAACGGGCCAAAGAGGTCGATCCCCTTTCTGACCCGACCCGTCGCAGACGGATGGGTGGGAGGAGGAGGCAGTTTGCCCGCCTCGTCTCTCCTCCTCTGTAGTGGGATCACTGGTGGAGAGTCAGGGAGCTCTCCACTGGCTTGCACGGCCCCATAAGTCTGAGGGGTGGCCTTGGTGAGCGAGGTCATCCCTACATGGGCGCAGGGGCCCGGTTTGTACTCGGGCCTACCGCCGGGGCAAGATAGTGACTGCTAGCGCGACCCTATCTTGCCCCACCTCGGCGAGGGATTGCTCACGGTGGGTTTTTAGTGGGTTCGAGCCCCACATACCCCCTTCCTTCACCCCTGGGAAGGAAAGGAAGTGCAAGGCATTTTCCCCTCACAAAAAAAAATAAAGCTGGTAACATCACACACAATCACACTCAGAACCAGAGACACAACATTCCCTTGATGAAAAAGCTCGTGTTCCCTGGAATCGAACCCGATACCCACTGTTTAAAAGGCAGACGTGCAACCAATTACGCCAGTGGGCAGTAACTATTCTTTAGCATTCGTTTAATAATAGTAATAAATATATGCCTATCTGCATCTGTTTTATTACTGTGAAGATAAACATCTTGAGGAAACCGATTTTTTTATGAACCATAAAATGAAATTGCGTGACACTACTTGGCACTACCAGTAGTGTCATTGTAATATGGCATCTCACTAATATTATAAACTAGACATGTCCTGTGGCTTTGCCCGCGTTTATTCAGCTAAAAAGTAGCCTATGTGTTGATCTAGGCACAACATATAGGTAGGTACATATTCCAAGTTTCATCCATATTTCATTCAGCTGTTTCAACATGAAGATAAAACCAACATACTTACACACACTTCATATACATTTTTTCGTTTTTGTTTCTTTATATATTTGTTTTGTATCACACTAATCACACTTTCACATCACACCTAATATTATAAATCCGTACCTTTAAGGCAAGCATGTTTTATCGGAAGCGTTATTTTTATGTTTGTTCACGAGACGTCAATATTCTACCAAGCAGGAGAGGAAGTAAACGAGGAGAAGGGGTCAAATTCTTGATTAGCCTAAAAAATGTTTGAGTGTATCCAAACCTGCCTGAGTTGACAATAAATTTGGATAATAAGAACTATTCAACGACCAGTTTGCGCACTTGGGTGAGCGTTCGCCTTCTACGCATATCGGGTTCAATTCCTAGCGAGAACAAAAATTTTCTTCCAAGGAAAATTTGTGTTTCTGGTTCTGGGTGTAATTGTGTGTGTGGTGTGAATGTTTCCGGCACCCACGACACAAGTCATCGAACTTTGTGTGGGGCTGGTAGTGTGAAAGCGTTTATAAGTTATGTTTATGTATGGATGAGATACGAACAGGTTTTAACACCTATTTCTTAATCGTCTTACGAATGGTTTTCTCGTCAAGATTAACTAACGTAAAGTCGATTCGTGTTTCCCAACAGACTTGTATAACAGTATTAAACCACTATGTAAGCGAGAAACACTACGCAACCTTGATTGCTGTCAACCCCAGACCTCTCTAGAGGATATCTTGAGACATGAACCAAGCAGATATTGCACAAGCTTCTTTAAATAAGGTTTGTAATCCTTCAACGTTGTTATACAGAAACTATAAGCGGACTTGTTAACAACATTTGTTGTTAATATATAAACGCAAGCAAAGCTTAAAAAAACCGACTTCACCGCTTTATCATCGGAACCTTGATCAGATTTAATGTATAAACACGCATTGTTGACGATAACTAAAAAACTAGAGATCAGATATTAATCAAATTTGAATGGGACTACATAAAAAGCACCAGCTTTTAAATTAAAAAAACAATCATCAAAATCGGCTCACAACGAAAGAAGTTATGAGGTAACTTTTGAAGTCGGGTAAACGAGAAAATCGTCAAAGTACGCATTATTCGTCACAAAATAGGCATTATTGATGATATTTCAAGAACTACTGATCAGATCTTGATCAAATTTAAATGGGACCAATTAGAAAGCAACATCTTTCAAACAAAACAAAATTTCGAAATCGGTTCACGTGGAGAGAAGTTAAGAGGTAAAACACATAAAAAAATACAGTCGACTTGAGTACCTCCTCTTTTTTTGAGAAGTCGGTAATAATTAAAAGAATATTCCTATTGACTGTTATTTCCAGTTTATCAAAACACTGCCTTATTTTAAACATTAATAGCCAGGGTTTTGACTTCCGAGTTGCGACTGCCTGCGTAGGTTAACTAAAACGACGATAGTGGGCGCCACCGTCGTCGTCAGAAAAGTATTGAACAGAGGAGCTTCTCACGTCAAAGGAGAGTACAGTGGCCATTAAAAAAAAAACAGGAGCTCTCAGAGCGTGTCAGTTTTTTAAAGGGAAAGGTACTCCTACCCTATTACAGGCAGGACGTGGCTTGGAAGTTGTTAAAGAAAGTATTGTAAAACTCTACCTATTGTTTTGTATGGTCTATTATTGAATTTATAACTGCGATCACATGTGAATATTAACCCGTTTAAATGACATCTACTTCGTAACCTTTTTAGTTGACGCATTCATATTTGAAGTAGAAAACGTTGGCATAAAGCTCGATATGCTAACAAATATATACAAACAAACGCATTCACACTCACAGCCCCACACTAAGTTTAAAGACTTGTATCGTGGGTGCCGGAAACATTCACATCACACTCACATTACACCCAGAACCAGAAGCACAAATATCTCTTGGGAAGGAATTTGTGCCCCTGCCGGGAATCGAAGCCAGGACCCACGGCGCAGAGGGCGGACACTTGTCCACTGTTTATTATGTTTATGTTTTATGTTTTGCAGAGTCCGCCTAGGGCTGTACCACACCAGAAATTGCCAGACGTTCAACCGCTAAGAAGTAATGTACAAACATTACTGTTTCGGATTTAAGGGAAATGTTTCCAGTGAAATAACAGGGCTTACAGAGATATAATATCTAACAGGGTGACGAACGCAATCGAGCGTCGAGCTACATCTATTGACACTTTTAAAACAAAGGTTAACAACCACTACCTTTTTCTACAGAACAATTAAGTTGAGCAACAAAATCTTTCCATATTTTAGTAACGTTTTAATTATGTTTATGTATGTATATTGCTATATAGGTATATTTTACATATAGATAAGGAAATACTGTAATATATTTTAAACTTATAATTCTATGTTTAAATAATAAATAAACTTACTTTTCATCAATCAGTCAATCAACGCGGTGCTTTGCCGATCAGGATTTTGACCTTGATTCAAAGCTCTGGATAGCACTGAACTGTAATGGGCAAGCGAGACGCTTACCATCAGGCTGGCGACTTGCACGTATCGTCACATAATTACAATTAAAAAATAACATTTATTATGAATCTATACCATTCTTGAATCCACCTGAACAAACACAAAAAAAGCATCAAATTCGTTCCAGCCGTTTAGGAGTACTACAATCACACGCACACGTACAGAAGAATAATATTTATAAAGAAATTATGTAAAAGTACTTGGTGACTACCTATATGAATCTCAAATTCTTCTCTTTGAACGTAACTTCCTTTTTAAAGCATTCAGGAGCATACTTGAAGACTTAATTGAAAATGTGCAAAGATCAATAAAGTGCATCTAAAAACACTTCGGTTTGCGGCTAGATAGCAAACAAGCGTGGCCGCACAACCTCACATAAGTTGGGGCCAGGAAAGTGGCGCTAAATACTAAATACTTATATTTTATAGAATTTGTCAAATCCATCGAACCAGTTGGCGCGGTAGACAGATCTGTACCCTCTTTATCTCATAAAGCTAAACGCTCGCTATTGGCTAAATATATTCATTTTTATTATGAAAACTATCGCATTATTATTAAAACTATCGTGAGTCGTATTCATGTTGATTTAGTTCCCGTTGTACTCACTTAATTTTTTATTTAATCGAGAAACTCGACCGGTGTTCGAGCGATATAGACGCTCATCCTCGGGAGCATGCGCTGTAGCGGCAACGAGAGCTCTCGTTGCCAGAAACTATCGCAATTGCTATTCATTGTTAAGGCACTAACCGGCTATTAATCGCGGTATTTAGTGTGTCGAAAAACTCTGACCAATTTCGAGCGTATACGTGTACGACGCTCTTCATCTGGGAGTCAACAAAGCGGCCGATCCCGACGCCTGGCCGCGCGCAACTCCCTAACTATATTACACGATTAATAGCTGGTTTGTATCTTAACAAAATAATATATTCATGACATCAATTGACACATTTTTCATGTCAATAATTGATCAACTTCCCTTTTCGGTAGCCGTGATTGCATTGTGGATGTCACAGTGTAAACGACATAAACGACGCGTTCCAAATTGCTTGACTGTAAAAATACTACATTTAATGTCTTGTAAAGGTAAATGTTGTATTTTTATGAAGGAAAATTTATTATTGGAAATTCATTAAGGTCGACAATCGACTAAAACTTAAAATAATGCATATTTCCTTATCACTTTTTACTGAAAATTTTCTAATAATATATAAAATCCTATTTTTAACAAAGTTTGAAAACTGCATTTATAACCATTTATCATAATGCACAAAATAACGTTGATATATTAATTTTAGTCTCGTTTTTAATGGCCCGATACATAACATATACCACTTGGTTTGCCTGAAGCCAATTCAGTGAGATTCCCGTACTCGTTAAAAGTTTCCAGGGAGTCGTGCCTTAACACAAACAGTACGGTTAACTTGTTAGCGCGTGCCATTTGGTTCTGTAGAGTTTGTGAGATTGCATTTTGGTCTAATTAATGATTATAGTTCTCTGTTTCTGCTAATTTTCTTAGGCGTGTTCTTTACTGCTATAGAGAGTTTGCAAGAACAAGCTGCAGCGTAATTTTATAGGTTGTTTGATTTAGATAATTTTGTTTGTACCTACTATAATATGTTGTTGGTTAATTTCAGTGTATTTTGATAATGAAGTGCTTAAAGTAAGTATATCGATAGTTTTTTTACACGTGTCACAATTTTTTTAAATCAAAATTGCTTATTCACGGGCGCCAAAGAGGCACTCATGAAATTTTATGACTCTACTGTCAGATTCGCAAAATTACAGCCAAACGTTGTCAAAAGGTTTTGGACCCTTGTATTGGTTGGTTTTTTTTAGGGCGAATTGGCAAGCATTTGACGTAAAAGCACTAGGAATAATGTATCAATTTGATGTTTATGATTTAAGAGGAGGGGAGTTTTATTTCTTCAATGTTAATAATATATAAGAATAATAAATATATTTAACTTCCCGCTGCTGTATTTGGTCACATGTTCGCCTTCAACTTTGTGGATGCAGGGTTTGATGCTAGGTTGGAACAATTTTTTTCCCGTAAGGAATTTGTGTTTATAGCTCTGAATGAAATTATGAGAGTGATGTATGTGTTTGCGCACTCGCGGTATAAGTCTTTTAACTAAGTGTGGAGTAAAGGGAAAGTAAATTAATATTTAAAATTGTGAAAATACGCTTGACACTCTATCTGGACACGGCGGCACCGATTCTCACCAATCATGGTTAAAAAAATCGGTGCAGACGTTTAGGAGCTACAATGCCACAGACACTAAAAACTTATTACACCTCTCTTTTTGTTAAGGGTTAAAAAATCTATAAATTCAGTTACAGAAATACTTCGTTTTTTTACTCCGCTATATATTTGAATTTAGCTAGTTTCAAGTTTTTAAGATGTTAACAATTATGATTGAGTATTTTATAAATGTAGTCTCAGTCACATTACAAACAACATTCAAGTAAAATAGTCATAGTCCAGTCATAGTCAAGTAATGTCCTAGTTAGACTACTACTGTACTACTATGTTACATACTTTACTAGACCTTATAGTTATTGGAGTTTTGGGGCAAAGCGAAAATCACATGCAAGCTTACAAATTTTAATAGTTATAATAATTATTGTTATGGTACTAACCTACTATTAATCGGGTTATACAGTGTGTCGAAATACTCCAACTAGTTATAATATTTTTTATATACGGCTATCACTCACGTCATTTGATCGATATTATCGACATAGGTTTCAAGCATGTCCGATACTCTTCTTCGGTCGAAAATATCGATCAAATGACGAGAGTGATAGTCGTAAATTAATAATATTATAATGTTTAACTATCACGAAAACTTTAATTATTATTAGTTAATAAACATAACATAAACTCTTTCACACTCACAGCCCCACAATAAGTACGATGACTTTTTCCGTGGGTGCCGGAAACATTCAACACACAATCACAACCAGAACTAGAAACACCACAATTTCCTTGGAGAGAAAACTTGCGCTCCCGCCGGGAATCGAACTCGATATCCCTACTTAGAAGGCGAACGCTCACCCAACCAAGCCAACGTTATACATTAACAAAATTATACATTAACACTCAAAGAATCATAAGTTTTGGAAAACAATAAAAAATCGACAATGGCCTCGATTCTGCTGTCACACACGAAATTAAATTTAATTAATTTTAAACTAGGTATTGCATGCATTTTAGTGCTGTCATGTTATTCAGAACTTAGATGTCTATGCAAGCTTAGTCGAGTATGTAATTGGTGTTGCCTAAAAATACGCGCCTTTCTGCTTCTGCTGTTCATATTTTAATTGATAAACTAGCTTGACAGCACTAAAATGAATGCTTTCTCTGTCTTGTGCTTCTATTTTGTAAGAGACAGGGATAGTTTAAATTTAATTTAGTGAGTGTACATCAGAATCGAGGCCAATGTCTTCGTCGCGATCTCGCGGCGTAAACTCATCCTGAAGAAGAGCATCGTACATGCTCGAAATCTAGGTTGACAATATCGATCAAATGACGTGAGTGATAGCCCTATTTTAATAAAATAATAATTTATTTATTTATTTATTACTATCCAACTTACTTCTATCATTACAGGCTTAGCCTAATGCGATAGTGTAGTTAATGCCTAACCTTATTGTAACACAAAATTCTTAAAGCTACCTTTGTGAATTCATTCAGAGAGCAACAAAATAAGTCTGTTTCTCCTGCAATAATATTAAGAGTACGGAGTGCGCGCACCCACGGCGCTTCTCGCAGCAGGTTGGTCCGCGCGCTCGGCACTGCCACCAGCTGTGGTCGACGTCGCCGCCACACAAATCTGTTCGGTACACACAATCTTATATGCTCCAGCAAATCAGCATTTATTACCCTGCCTCTAATAATGTTTAATTCTCACGAAAATTTTAATAGTAAAAATTCGACAACGCTATTTTTCAACACTACGGACATACGTATACTCCGATACACATATGTTTGGACTTATAAAATTAGTACCGATAATACACGTTCTTCGATATTTAAACCGAACAAAATTGAATCGGACCATTCGGCTGGGCCGGCCATAAACGTTAAGGCTGCACCGTGATATGTGTAGCGTGCTTTCCGATTTCCGGCCGGCGGCGAGCCATTTGCGATGTAGCTTTTACGATTGGGTTTGTATGTGTGGGTGGCGTACTGTCGTAGATAGAAGTGCTAAAATGTTATAGCGAAATAGTTTCCACGTGCGAAGTCTGAATTCGTATTCGATTTAAACGCTTGCAACTTAAAACAGACAGGTATCTTTGTACTCGATTTTCTTTGGCGGATATATTTGTGCTTTTTAGTCCGTCAATAATTATTGCATTTTCTTATATACGTCAATATTATAATTAAACGCAAGCAAAGCTTAAAAAAACCGACTTCACCACTTATATTTTGGTTTTGGCTGGATCGATTTCGATATAATCGATAAAATGTATATGGGACCACCTTTAAAGTATAATCTACCAAACAACACAAAGCATCAAAATCGATCCATGATTGGCGGAAACAAAAACAGACAGTCGAATTGAGAACATCCTTTTTTGAAGTCGGTTGAAAACTATTATTTAATACCTATTGTAAAAGTCTGCATTTAAATGTGAAATGTTTTTTATTTTTTATGCATGATATATTTAATTATATAATTTGACCACTCATTTGTGGAGATAACAGTCTAACGTTAGACACGAAGACACACGTACTCATGTGTTAGGTCAACATGAGGATAATTCTATCAAGAGACTGAAATAATAATAAGGATTAACAATTTCACTCACGCTTGTTTTCTCGCATTTTTACGAGACTAGTTTCGGAACAGTCGGTGCTCCTTCATCAGTAATGAGTACGCGCGTAGACCATCCGGCGTCTCAGGGTGTACTGGAACAACCGTGTTAAGTGAAATAGTTAAATCACACTTACGAGTACATTATAAATCCGAAAGTTTGTGTTTAAGTGTGTAAATGTGTTGTTTTCTCTTCTCGCTGTAATGGATTTCGATAAAATTTGGAACGTACATGGTTTATACTTAGGATAACCACAAAGGTTACATTTCACTTGATTAACGCAGGCAAAGCTGCAGGGAACGGCTACTGCTTAATATGTGTTATACTTACGAATATTCGGGCTAAAATAGTTTTTAGTAAGGGTTCTGTCATCGCCTTTACCCTATTCAATATGTAGCTGTATATCCAAGAACGTCTTAGTAAACTGCTTTCAGTGATAGTGAATGAAGATAGGAAAGTCCGGCTTGTAGGTTTATAGGCGGTGTATCCGTCATTTATTCAACGTTTACGTATACGTTTATTTTGAGGTTATCTTCAGGACTCAGTGTTTAGGAAGGGTTTATCGTGAAACGTGACTTTGGTGTAGACGGCTCTATCCTGTTTAATATCTTTCAGTTAAAGTCGAATTTTCTTACTAAAACATAGTACCCGGATGACCGAGCTTTGCTCGGCTGAAAACATGGATAAAACGACGTTTTCGCAAAATTGAAACCTAGCTAGATCCATTTATCGCCCCCGAAACCCTGCATACAAAATTTCATGAAAATCGTTGGAGCCGTTTCCGAGATCCTGATTATATATATATATATACAAGAATTGCTCGTTTCAAGGTATTAGATAGATTTTTAAATTGTACATAATATCTTATTGAATAAATGAACCTAAGTAATCACACTAATTACACCATCACTCTATAATATTATAAATCCAAAAGTTTATGTGTGAGTGTGTAAGTGTGTTTGTTTTTTACTTTCTTTTTTTAACTAGTATTAGATTGCTTGTACAGTTCTCCTGCAAAGTAGCTTTTCAGTAAGGGATGTTTACTACCCCTTCAGACGAAAAAGTTTTTTTTATGTTCGATAGGCATTTAACCACTGCCTCACCTGATGTAAGGTGATGATGCGGCCATAAATGTGGCATGCTTGCCAAGAATATACCCATTTACTCTTGACTAGAAAACTTCCAGACTATACAGTACAGGGAACAGTATGGGCAAAGAGTTCCATTATCGTAATTCATCCTACCACTTCTTTTGCAGATGCAATATCTACGAGTATCATACCACACTAAGTTCGATGACTTGTGTCGTAGATGCCGGAAACATTCACAGCACAGACAATCACAAGAACCAAAAACAAACATTTTAGTTAGTCCTTGAATGCGAGCTTGTGTGCTGGGCCGATTGGAGCGATGCCAACTTGGTTCGGTTTAATGTATGAGTTTTAAATATTTTTATTTATGCTGGATAGGCAAGCGTTTGGCCACTATCTTACCTGATGGAAAGAAATAATTATCTATTAAGTCACCAACTAGTCAAACCGCAATTAAGCTTATCGATTCTAGACTATCAAATGTAATTGTACCTATGTACAAAACATAACAACAACAACAACAAACGCATTCACACTCACAGCGCCACACTAAGTTCAAAGACTTGTATCGTGGGTGCCGGAAAAATTTACATCACACACACATTACACCCAGAACCAGAAGCACAAATATCCCTTGGGATGGAATTTGTGCTCCTGCCGGGAATCGAACCCAGGACCCACGGCGCAGAGGGCAGGCCCAGTTGGCGCAGTGGACAGGTGTCCCACTGCGCCAACTGGGTCGTCAATAACAGCATCTTATGTTACTTTGTTATGCGAAAGTTGGTGAGTGATTGTGTGTGTGAGTTGTTTAATATTCTTTCAAGCTATAACCACAACGTATGATAAACTTATATTGCCGACCAGTGAATAGTACAAGCATTTGACCGCTATCTCACCTGATGGAAAGTGACGATGCGACCGAAGATTTTTTATTTTTTTTTTATTTGTGACAGGCTAGTGCTTGACCATTACCTCACCTGATGGTAAGTGATGATGTGATCGAAGCTGGTAAACACACTAGACCTGGAATACGCAGGCTCTCAAGGATAACTGCCGGAACACCGTATTTGGCTTGGCGGCAGACTTTCAACTTGATGGTGGTAAGCTACTTTGGTAGCAAGCCAGGCGAGCAACTCACAAAATGCTCTACCACCTCTCAAATATCACCTGATTAGCACCACCCGGGGACCACGTGTAGGGAGTCAGACTTAAGGGGTATCCTCCTACGGACGTGGGTGACTCAGCCCCCCAGATGGAACATGCTTGCCTAGAAGGTACCTATTCATTTTAAGACACCCAGGCTGGTTGGGGAATAAAGACGCACTTTGAAACATTAAAGTAGGAAAACGCACGCTATAAGCTAAACTGATTTAATTGACGTCATGTCCGTGTTTTTGATGTCTAACCAAGCAACATTTCTTTTTTTTTTTTTATTTGTGACAGGCTAGTGTCTGACCACTATCTCACCTGATGGTAAGTGACGATGTGATCGAAGCTGGTAAACACACTAGACCTGGAATACGGCTGACATTGGTCTTGGCCTGTGCAAAAATGGTCACGTTTGTCAGAATCTGCTTTAAATATTTATTTTAATTTAGAGTAAAATGTTTTTAGTATTGTTGATTTATTTCTCGGCATTGTTCTAACGTAAAATTAAATAATTGTAAAATTTACTAAATTTCACAAATGGACCCAAATCCGTAATGTAAAGAAAACTTCGCGTTTGATCTTTACTTAATATTAGCTAAAATATAAACTAACAGAACACACAAGTTTTCCCTCACTTAATAAATTTGCTCACAATTAACCTAAGGCATTCGGTAAACGAAACGCCACGCCACCGCGATCTAGAAACTGCCGCTCGATAGTTTTTTTTTATGCAAAATATGCAAGCATTTGACTACTATCTCACCTGATGGAAAGTGACGATGAGGCCGAAGATGTGACATGATTGCTAGAAGATACCTATTCACTCTTGACTTGAAGACTCCCAGATTATACCCCTCGGGGAACAATGACGCAGGCAATGAATTCCACTCCTTCGCTGTACGGAAGATGAACGTAGAAGCAAAACGCTTCGAAGTAAAGCGCCATCTCTTGACAGCAGTTTGAACTAAAGACGTTAAACAATATTGTAATATTTTAAGTTTAGTACTGATGTTACAGAGCAATTTAAATAATAATCGATGAATCATTAAAATAAATTCATAAAAATTTTTTGGTCTGTAAACTAGACAAGAGTTAAAAATAATATTATTTTTGCATCAGGACCGGAATCGCAGTTTCTACATCCACAATCATAACCAGTATAAATTAAACTGTTTTTAAGCTATTGCATGGCTTCTATCGCGGGCTTTGAGCGTGGAGACCGAATCCAGAAATTCCGTAACGAAAATAACCTAACACCCCCCACTCCGACCGGCACAGCGGTGATACTTCTTAGTTTTGCCATCTATCGATGAATAGCCGAACTTTTAATGACTTTTTTGAAATATCACGCTTGTCTCTTTAGTTCAGCAACTCGCCTCTAGATGGCAGGAAAAAAATACTGCATAAATAAAATAAATAAATAATTATAATTGCATAAGTTGATAAAAAATGCTATGTAATAGCTTTACCGCGGCAGTCCCCGAGTGCCACACGTCTTTTTTTTGTTTGTTTTTTTTCCGGGCTCAATGCCCTTCCAGCTTGTCGCGTCTCTGACATTATCAGAGATTTAAAAACAGGTTCAATAAATTCTGTATCATAATAATATATTGATTTACATTTTATCCTTAGTCTAATAAAAGAACCATAAATAATACAGTGGTCATTCTAGTTTACATTTTACTAAAATATTTATACACGTTAATTATATTAAACAATATAAATAAAGAACAGTTTTATACAATAAACATATTCTATTCTATTCTAATGACTTCTATTGATTTACTGCGTTCTACATATCCCGCTAACGTGTAAACCTAATTACGTTAATTACGCTAGTTTTGAACACTGATTACGTCTAATGACGGCTCGGGTGCCAGTTTGCATTGCAATTATTTGGGGACGGATTCCATTTGCTTGAATTCTGAGCACACAGTTATATGAAATTGCAATGATTTGAAATTACGCGTCACAAATAGCTGACACAAACTACGACTACTTACTATTTGTATTAACTTATAGTATGTAGTCTTGCCATCAGGAGAGATTGTGGTCTAACGCTTTCCTAAAGTACATTTTTTTTATGACTAATAGTCTTGCATTTGACCGCTATCTCACCTGATGGATAGCGACGATGCGGTCGACGGTGGGACATGCTTGCCTAGAAGGTACCTGTTCACTCTTGACTTGAAGAGGCCTAAGTTATACTTATCGGGAAACAAGAACGAAGGCAGGGTATTCCACTCCTTTGCAGTTCGCATTATAAAAGTAGAGGCAAAACGCTTGGTTCTAATCTAAGGAATATACACCATAAAAGGATGTCTTCTTTTAGTACGCCTTGTTGTCCCATAGACATGCGCAAATCATGTTCGACAGCGGATTGAACCTGGAACGACTCCTCGCCCTGCCGGACCCGGTTCTCGGAACCAGGTTCGCGGAACTAGGTACTTCCACAGTCTTAGTATAGACATGCCGGAGTATAGTCTAAACAGCTCACCAGTTCCAGGGAATATAATATGTTTTTTATAATACTTGCATTTAATAGACTTGTTCGAGAATATATTTCTCTAAACTGGATCGATTTACCAGTTCCTCGGATTCGGATTGTAAGAAAATACACATGCATATTTTGGAACATATGAATTTACGAATATCAACATAACGTAAATATAATACACGTATCGCGCACCCATGTCCCACGTTGCATATTACCGAGCGGAACCAATCAACCAATCCCCCATCTCGCTCCCACGCGTGCGAGTCGTGCGTGACTCGCATTTCGCATCTCAGTTCGTTCCAGTTCCGGAGCGGCCGCCCGCACCTATTTCGTTCCCTTTCCCGTCTCCATCTCGCATCTCCAGCTCCGGACCGGATTGGAACTAGCTGAACCTGCTTTAGCGGACCTCTATCGTCGGTGACATAGTTCCTGGAACTATTACGATCCGAAACGACACATGTCTATTGTCCCATGATGGAAGGGAGCTGGAGGAATTAAATCATGCAATTCTGTCGCACACTCTCCGAAATGTAAATCTAATCTAATTTTCATAAAAAAAAACTATTACTACTTACTATTAGTACTGTGCTCCTTGGCTTCCCCTGTTCAAGATAATTATCAAAATAAAAAAAAAGGTTGTGTTATCTTAATATATATAACTCAAAGGTGACTGACTGACTGACTGACTGACATAGTGATCTATCAACGCACAGCCCAAACCACTGTACGGATCGGGCTGAAATTTGGCATGCAAGAAGATGTTATGACGTAGGCATCCGCTAAGAAAGGATTTTGATTAATTCTACCCCCAAGGGGATAAAATAGGGGATGAAAGTTTGTCAATTTTAAAATAATACTTCTCAACGCGAGCGAAGCCGCAGGCAAAAGCTAGTTAAACAATATAAATAAAGAACAGTTTTATACAATAAAAATATTCTATTCTATTCTATTCTAATGACTTCTATTGATTTACTGCGTTCTACATATCCCGCTAACGTGTAAACCTAATTACGTTAATTACGCTAGTTTTGAACACTGATTACGTCTAATGACGGCTCGGGTGCCAGTTTGCATTGCAATTATTTGGGGACGGATTCCATTTGCTTGAATTCTGAGCACACAGTTATATGAAATTGCAACGATTTGAAATTACGCGTCACAAATAGTTGACACAAACTACGACTACTTACTATCTATATATATAAAAGAAAGTCGTGTTAGTTACTCCGCTTATAACTCAAGAACGGCTGAACCGATTTAGCTGAAAATTGGCAGGGAGGTAGTTTAGAGCCAGGAGAAGGACATAGGGTACTTTTTATCCCGTTCGACAGCATTCCCGTGTGACTTGACATGAAACGTCAGTCATTATAAAACGTTCACTTTCCCATACGTCACTCGGATTTGGTAAAGTACTAGGCAAACATAAACATTAAGGAGGTAATAATATAGTCACGTGGCATTGTAACGCATGCCGGGTATGGCTTCCATGCACATTCATTGACTGTTAGGCGGAACGAAGGTCGCCGGGACAGCTAGTTTGTATTAACTAATAGTATGTAGTCTTGCCATCAGGAGAGATTGTGGTCAAACGCTTTCCTAAAGTACATTTTTTTTATGACTAATAGTCTTGCATTTAACCGCTATCTCACCTGATGGATAGCGACGATGCGGTCGACAGTGGGACATGCTTGCCTAGAAGGTACCTGTTCACTCTTGACTTGAAGAGGCCTAAGTTATACTTATCGGGAAACAAGAACGAAGGCAAGGTATTCCACTCCTTTGCAGTTTGCATTATAAAAGAAGAGGCAAAACGCTTGGTTCTAATCTAAGGAATATACACCATAAAAAGATGTCTTCTTTTAGTACGCCTTGTTGTCCCATGATGGAAGGGAGCTGGAGGAATTAAATCATGCAGTTCTGTCGCACACTCTCCTAAATGTAAATCTAATCTAATCTTCCTTAAAAAAATCTATTACTACTTACTATTAGTACTGTGCTCCGTGGCTTCCCTTGTTCAAGATAATTATCAAGATAAAAAAGATTGTGTAATTCTCGGTATAAACTTAGTTCATCCACCCATTTATATACATACTAGCCGTGCCCCGCGGCTTCGCTCGCGTTGATCAAGTTAAAAAGTAGCCTATGAGTTAATCCTAGGTATTAGCCATGTACATTCCCAATTTCATCCAAATCCGTTCAGCCATTACAGCGTGAAGAAGAATCAAACATACTCACACACAAACTTTTAGATTTATAATATGGTATTCGTCTTGTAAGCACTGTTCTGAATGATTTTTATGAACGTTTAACAACGACGTCTATTACTTTGCGTTATTCCTCTCCATCAAAAGGTTGTCTGTAAGAGATTGCTTATAGGGATAAGACCAGCTATTGTTACATTTTTATAAAAATGTACTAATTATATACTGTTATTTAATGTACTATTTGTGCTCTTTGTAATTTTAGGTGTTCAATAACGAGTATATATATATATGTATATAGGTATATACCTATCTATCTACCCATTCCAAATTTTATTCTTATATGTATAGCTGTTAAATGTAAATAGAGAATAAAAATGCACCCGACCTTTAGTTTTTTATAAAATTAGTGTGATAGTGGTGTCTTTTATAAAAAAATGATGGAAAAGCCGTAATATTTATTAATAAGGTTTTTTTGTTGTTGTGTGTAATGTGATTGTTGCAAATTCGTTATATATCTAGTTCATTTACTTTTTCTACTTAATGTGTTGAATTATACTCAACGATCACAACCATTTTACCTACTATAAAATTTAGAAATGTAACTTAGGTATATGAAACGTATGCAAGCATTAGCTCACATGAAGGGAAGCGATTATGCAGCCGTTGATGGACCATGACTGCAATAATATTGTCATTCTAGAACACACATATTACATACTTAGCTTACCGTTACCATTTCAAACAAAAGATTGTAATTTTTTTTATATTGCTAGCCATGGTAGGCAGAACTAATGTTATACATTTGGTAAGGAAACATTTTTGCTTTTTTCCTTACAGTTGATATATTTTTTAAACTAACTATAACTAGATATAAATATGTACAAAACTTAATCTAATAGACCGCTTCCAATTGGCAAAGTAAAAATCAAAATGCTGGCAGCATTGCCACTTTTTCCTTCCTAAATGTATAACTTTAAACGCTGGTCAGTTTGTCTTTATTTAGATGATATAAAAGCATTATCACTGAAATTAAAATGATAGAACTCCAATAACCCACCATCACCAATGAGTATTAAATCTCAACATTAATTACAGCAACATAATATTATCTTTTTAGCAGCAAATTAATCCATAAAAATTAAAACCCAACCCTATCGATGCTACATTAAAAAATACATCTCTCATCAGGGTAAAAGCTGTTAATACGCAAAGTGCGATAGGGTTGCCACGAAGCGCATTGGTAATGCATGCCGGGAATACTCCGTTGCTTGTTTTTATAGTGCAGTAATATTGCGAGGCTCGGCTTTGCGGTTGCGGCCTCAACTTGATAAGGGAAAATTGATTTTCTGCAGCAATATTTTCCTACGGCTACGTCCATAATTAAGTAGCGAAGGAATAAGTTATGGCTGGTTATTGTTATTGCCTAAGATGTATTATTATTATTATTATTTCCAGTAGTGATGTACTGTTTTCAACTTTGGGACGGTTCAGCTAAGTACCAGATTGACGCTCTTGACACCGTTGAGTGAAGAGCCAAGAGACTCGTTGGCAGCGAGCAGCTGACTAACTCAAAGCTTCAAGGCTTAGGACATCGTCGCAAGGTAGCTAGCCTCTCGGTTTTTTATCGGACACATTTCGGAAAGTTTTCCAAAGAACTACATGATCTAGTTCCCCGTTCTATTATCGGACAAGCAGATAAACTGCGATGCATTTACGCAAACAATTAATAAAATTGTTTTGTATTGTTCGAACGTTTCTACCTATATAATTGTTTGATCACATTTTTTTTCTCTGCTATGCATAAATATGTTTCAGAGAATATGTTTAAAAAGCTCATTATATAGGCAGCTTCAACCACAACTTTAGTGTAGATGCAACATACACCAACTTAAGTGCACATTAATGGAAACTTTGTGAATATACTGAAACAAAATGAAAATTTTAACTTAGTGACATGTATTAATATGTAAATATTCCACAGGAGCAATTCCATAGCTTTAAAAATATTTACAATACAATACAATACAAAACACTTTATTGCACCAAATAAAATAACATAAAAAACAATCATATTATTTATATCTAAGTACAATGGGCGGACTTATCGCTAAAAGCGACCTCTTCCAGTCAACCTTTGGATGGAAAAAGAGAAAATCAATATATAAGAACGTAGGTCAGTGTTGTGATTAACTAAATATATTTATAATAATATATAGGTATTCATACATATAACATATAAATAAATAAAAACATAATACAATAACAAACTTGACCTATGTACCTATGTCTAAATCTTATGTATTACTAATGCATTATGAGCACAGTTTTGATACGTAAAACTCAAAACCACAACCAAGTATAATGAAAATAGAGAGGTGAAAACAAAGTCAGTCAAACTGAATAGTCAAGTATTAAAAGTTATTAGTTTTGAGAAGAAAGTACGTTTAAGTAATACGTCTTTGTTTCTAAGTCACAGTTAAAAAAATACAGTTATTGCTACCTCAGCTTTTTAACATTCCCTGGAGCTGTTTTTGACTCGTGACTTATAAACTTTCTAGACATAAAGCCAATTATATTACATAAAACAAGTCTTGTTGAACATTTTTATAGCAAACCTTACTAATTCAAAATTTCAAAGAATAAACTGTATTTTTAGCCCCCAGCGTAAAAAGGGGTGTTATGTTTATCTGTGGTATGTAGTTTTTTTTGTGCCTAGGCAAGTATTCCACAATCTCACCTGATGAAAAGTGCTGATGCGGCCGAAGATGTAGCATGCTTGCCTAGAAGGTTCCTATTTACTCTTGACTTGAAGACTCCAGGATTATAACGTTCGGGGAACAAAGACGAGGGCAATGAGTTCCACTCCTTTGCAATACGGATGATAAACGTAGAAGCGAAACGCTTCAAGCGCACAGGAGGTATGTCAACCATATATGGATGACGTTTGACAGTTTGTCTTGTTGTTAGATGGTAAAATGGACAAGGTGGAATTAACTCGTATAATTCCTGCGCACACTCTGCCAAAATGTAAACGTTAGATGAATTAGTGTAAACGTTAGCATCTTCTTTATAAATTATTCTATATCCGCAGTAAACTTTTGTTTTATAAATGAACCATTTTTTTTTATCTCTCATAGACATTTGTGTGTTTTATGTTAATGTTTCCGGTACCAACGATACAAATCTTTGAATTTAGAGTGGGGTTGTAAGAGTAAAAGCGTTTGTGATTATATTTTTTATTACATTTGCTTACAGTTTAAAAAGCCAGTGAACATTTCAAGTAGCACATGTGTCCTACAACGAAACATTACTCTGGCATAATCCTTGAACTTAATCTCTTGAGTTTAATTACTAAACCTTTGTTGTTGAGCCATACAGGAGAAAAAAACTATTATTAATTATTTAAATACGAGTGCCAAAATAAAATTAAATAATTAAACGCTAGTAAAACTAAAAAAAAAACGACTTCACCGCTTTATCTTCGGAACGTTGATCAGATTAGATGTACTAAACACATTACATGATTTAATTCCTCCATGCCCTTTTTACCTAACAAGACAAACTGTCAAACGTCATCCATATATGGTTGACATACCTCCGGTTCGCTGAAAGCATTTTGCTTCTATGTTTATCATCCGCACAGCGAGGGAGTGGAACTCATTGCCTGCGTCTTTGTTTCCCGAATGGTACAATCTGGGTGTCTTCAAGTTTAGAGTGAATAGGTATCTTCTAGGCAGACATGTTACATCTTCGGCCGCATCTTCACATTCCAGATTCACAGATAGTTGTCAAATGCTTGCCTATCTAGCATAAAAAAAAACTAAACGTAACCACGTTTACAAGCCTCAAACTTTTTATAGCGACATCTATGACCTTTTCTATATCTTAAACACAAATCTTTACGACCCTCAAACATCTGTCTATTTATTTCTGCGCAACTACCCTCGAATAACTCTTTTGTTAGATTCCCCCATTAACCGCTATATTATAACGGCGTTATAACGACGATGTTTGCTTTTATCATGAACAGGGAACGATTTCATCGTCTTAATAACGTTCTAGGTTGACGTGGTGATCGTAAAACTATACAGCACGTAGAGTCATTTATAAGAATACACACGGGAGTAAAGAATGGAAAGTATTAGGTGACGACTCAGTTGACGTAGTGGGAAAGTGTAATATGTGCTTTTTACACCGTGGTGTGGTTCTGTGTTTGATTTTCAGCGGAAGCCCGAATTTCCTTCCCAAGGGAATTTGTGTTTCTAATTTAGCGTGTGATTGTGTGTGTGATGTAAATGGCATCCACATTACGAGTGTTTGAATTTTATGATTTTTGCATTTGTTCGTTATTACTTTTTTTACAAAATACTTTCCTTCGCATTTTAATATTATGTGTTTTGAGTTGGTAAATGATGTTTTTTTGTCTTTGATATACTTTTAATAAATCAAAAAACAGGGTGTGTCGTAGACATTCGATAGATTATATAAACCGACTGCCCAAAAGGACTTAAAGAAAAGAAACGTTTACAATTTGTGCATATCAATTTTTAACAGTGTATCTAATGAAATCAAAATATTTGAAGAAAACAAATTAAAAAAATCTTTAACTAGATGGCTTCTTATCCATTGTTTCTATAGTGTTAAGGAGTTATTAGTTAATTAGCCTTGACATTATAGTAGACATTGTCTATGTCTACTATATTATCATTTGCACGTCTTGCAGACTGAATATATTGTGTCACTTTTTACATTAAGATCTTATGTACATGAATTCAGGCAAAAAAAACATTAATTCAGGTTAAAACCCATAAATTTTACATTATCTAGTGTACACATTGATAAAAATAATAATAATACAATCAAATGATAAATTAATTGTTCTAATTAAATCATAAAAATAAAACCTGTCACATAAAAAAAAATAACTTCCACAAATAAAATATTGAAGTTAGATTTTGCCGTCCCTATATAAACGATAATATTTGATTTGAATCAATATCTGAAGAACTGTATAGTTTAAAGAACAGTGTGTCAAATCATATCACCAAATATATTTTATTACATAGTTCGTGACATGTTGCGCTTATGGCCCGCGAGACCACGTCGTGTTACTGCCGCTATGGCCCACTTCGGGTCATTTCGGTCCATTACTAGCCTTTTGGACCCATTCCTGGCCGAATATTGTTTTTGTCCGCGCGCAATCGTCGTTTTTATTGTTTTTATCTCGCGTTAGTTTTAGAATTGTTTGGATGAGAACAGTTTTTAGATTTCTATAGTCGTACAGAGACCGGATAGAGGTTCTTGATTAGGGTTCGGATAGTTCGTTCCGGATAATATAAGTTAATGGGTTTGGGCATCACCGGGTTTCGGCTTCAGTGGATTGAGTGAACTGATTTCTGCCGTTATCAAGTGCAGGGTCTTTATTGCCGACTCTGGGATTGCAGAACATAGTCAGCTATTTTGGGACCTTTTAAGCAGAGGTTAGTCTCCCTTTTATGAAACTTAGTCGTTTTCAAAGTTTTTCCTTTCGCGTTCAAGCTGTTACAGTATAAATTTCTTGCCTCGTTCGTGATTCTTGTCTCGTGGATTCGTGCAAAAATCACACTTACATTATAAATTTGAATGTTTTGTGTAAGTATGTTTGTGTTATCTTCATGCTGTTACGGAGCTGGATGACACAAATTTACCAGGATATAATTGTAACTGATACCCTAATGATATAACATAAACGCAAATAAATCTTAAAAAACCGACTTCACCGCTTTTATTCTGATTTTTGTTGATTTTCTCAAAAAGCTCTAAATCAATTTCGATAAAATTTATATGGGTCCTCTAAAGTATGATCTACCAAACGAAAACGTATCATCAAAATCGATTCGTAATTAACGTAATGATCGCGTAACATACTCGTACATATAAAAAAAACATACGGAAGAATTGAGAACCTCCTCTTTTTTGAATTTGTATAGTACTTGTTGTCTACTGAACTTAAAAATGTTAATCTTTTTTATATACAGATTGCCTGCGGTAGAAGTTTGTTCTGATGCAGGTATCGTGAATAATACATTTCTAGGTTGGATATATATATATTGTATTGATATATAGTTTTTTTTATTGGAGACTAAGCTAGCGTTTGACCACAATCTCACCTTATGGAAAGCGACGATGCGGTCGAAGATGGAGCACGCTTGCTTAGTAAATACCTATTCAGTCTTTTTTTAAACAATCCCATATTCCCCTTTTGGGAAACACAGTAGACTGCAGGGCGTTCCATTCCTTGGCAGTTCTCATAATGAAAGTGGAAGCAAAACGCTTCATGCGAATGGTCGGTATTTTTACCATTATTTATTATATTGTATTGATATATAGTTTTTTTTTATTGGAGACTAAGCTAGCGTTTGACCACAATCTCACCTTATGGAAAGCGACGATGCGGTTGAAGATGGAGCACGCTTGCTTAGTAAATACCTATTCAGTCTTTTTTTAAACAATCCCATATTCCCCTTTTGGGACACACAGTAGACTGCAGGGCGTCCCATTCCTTGTCAGTGATCATAATGAAATTGGAAGCAAAACGCTTCGTGCGAATGGTCAGTATTTTTACCATTAGAGGATGCCGAATTGCCGTCTGTCTAGATGTTCGGTAGTAGAACGGTGATGCGGGAATAAGATCATGTAATTCCTTTGAACACTCTCCGCAAATAGAGCGTATCAGGACATGTAAACATGATTAATTTGGGGTATAATTTAGACGGCCACCAAAAATTCTAAACGGTTACTAAAATGGATAAATGGTCACCAAATTACGTTTCCTAAAATAAGATTTCCTGTGACAGAACTGAATCGGATAACAGTAGGTTAAGGATATTTTTTTTTAATAATTAATACATAAATATTAATAATACGAAAAACTTGATTTATTTCATATAATTTTAGGAAACGTAATTTAGTCACCATTTATACAACAATTTGGTGAATTATCCATTTTGGTAACCATTTAGAATTTTTTTGGTAGTTAATAGGTACTTTTTTGGGCGGTGTTTAAACACAAGCCATTAATTTGTAACACTTTATACCTTTTAAAGAAAATAGAAAAATCCGTGTAAAATGCATTACATCCGTATAAATCATACAATTATTTACTATTTACTACAATTGAGATCAGCGAAGGCCTCCACTACCACTAGCAAAGTATAAGGACCATTTTGCAAACAAGGACTCAAAGTAACTCCAAGAAAGCTGTACAAAATGTAGGTTGCAGTCTCTCACCCTCGAGTCTAAAAGCTGGCTTGTGTCAAGTGCGCTCGGGTTCACTCCGAGGGCTCTCCTCGCGACCCGCACGCGTCTCACTTACACTTTACACAAAATCGTATTGTGAAACAAAGTTTGATATTAGAAAGAATTGCAATGGCACTCAACAAATGTACTAAAATTAATTACCACTCTAAAGTTATCTTAGAAGAAAAATTTATATAAAAAGAAGGGATACAATATTTTGTAAGGCAGAAAGCTTATTTTGTAAACCAAAATGTTTTTTTAACAGACATGGTTACTTTCATTTAACAAAACACAAGATAAACGTTTTCGCACTCTCTGTCCTACACTAAATTTAATAATTTGTGTCGTAACTGCCGGAAACACTCATATTACACACAAAGCTTGTGTTTCCACTGCAAATCGGACCGAATATACCTGCTTAGAAGGCGGACGCGTACCTTACTGAGTCAACGGGCAGTTTAATTAAAACAACAAAAAAAAAAATACCGCTCCACCACTGTTGACAACTGTGCTTCGTAGACTTTGTAGAAATAAGGCATGAGACTACCACTGCGACCCAGAGCCATCCTACGCTACATAAAAGAGCTGGGATGGCTTGGGTAGATGCCGTCAGGGGGAATGCACAAGTCAACCCAAGCGGGACGTCAGTGCTAGCCATATCACCCCAACCAAAAATTGGAATTAGGGCATGAGACTATTGCTGCGGGATCGAACCATGCCTGAAGCGATATTTTTCTTCATAATTATACTACTTTATATTCAAACAATCCCAAAGAAATAAATAAACTATAAGTAAGGTACATATAAAATTGAAATCATAATTTGCATTTAATATGATACTCGACTCGTGACCAAATATCGAGGTCTATCGAAATATCAATTTACTATTTCTTACGTCCCTTTGACCGCATGTATCAGCAAAAAAATAGGTTGACAAGTCAGATATTAGACCAAGACATAATAGCGATTGAGGACGAACCATTTCCCGCTATTTCATACTTGACGTAGCAGTGGCATGGTGTTGCCAGCTCTTCCGTTTTCCCCGGACACCCTTTTGAATTGTCGAAAATAGAACCGGTCGGGCATTGTCAGTAATGACGACTTAAGTGAAGCTATTATGACGCTGACTAGAGCAAATAGGTTTCATGGGTTTCATTTAAAGGTATTTTTAGCAAAATTTGCACTGTTTATGGCAGTAAATATGATATGTAATTCTTCATTAAAACAACAGGATATCAAACATCCGCCGTTTATGGTTGATGTACCTCCACTTCGTTCGAAGCGTTTTAAGTTTACTATCCTTACTGAGAAAGAGTGGCACTCATTGTTAGTAACTTTGTATCTTCTATAATCTGGGAGTTTCAAGTCAAGAGTGATTAAGTAGTATCTTCTAGGCAAGCACGCTACATCTTTGGAACGTCATAACTTTCCAATACTTGAGTACCTAACTTAAAAAATTATGAGTAAATAAGATTTGGTCTTTTGAGAGATAAATTTCTTAAACGAAAAAAAAATGCTTACCAAAAATTTGTTTTTATTTACGCAACTATAATATTCAGTGTTCTGAAGACCACACATAAGTCATCATAGCAAACTCTAGTTTAGTAAAAAAATAATAGAAAAGAAAATATGTTTTCAACGGACTGCAAAAGAGGAGGTTCTCAATTCGACTGTATTTTTTTTTTGTATTTATATGTTACTCGATATCTCCGCCAATTATGAATCGATTTAGATTTTTTTTAGTTTCGTAGATTATATTTCAGAGGTGGTAAAATAAAAATGTTGTTGAAATGGATCCAGCCAAAACCCAAAATATAAGCGTTGAAGTCGGTTTTTTTAAGCTTTGCTTGTATTTAATTATTCACTGACAAATTGCTTAATTTAAAAATAAACTTAATTTTATTTTATTAATATCAAATCTGATTTTGAATAATGTAAAGACTACGCGAGCAGCTTAATACTGTCTTCATTATTATTTTCTTGTTTTCATAATTATGGCTAACCTACAATCAAGCTAAGGTTGACCTCTTTACTCAAAAATAGTGCTTAGTTGCTTGCACAAAACATAAGCTTTTAGCGCTACATAGAGTTTATATTTGCTATGATATCTTGTAACGACAGACACATCTGCAGACAAATTCTATAGTTAAAGTATTCTTCTGTGTTTTTACTATACAATTGCTCAATAAAATGTATCTTTTATGTAATGACTTTAAGAACTACATCAAATGAAAAATATATTAGAATACCTCTTAGAGATTATTGGTGATGTCTTTCCTGGTAAGTGTAATCTAGAGCACTTAATCAAAAGTCATAATATAGGTGCGTGTTTTATTTTATACGCCATCGTTGATTATTTTAATAGTTTATAAGTATTATCTAACATATATGGAAAAAAGGAGGGTAGGAGGTCCCCGCTAGCGTTACAAACCTCCGTGTTTAATACAGTTTTTAATTAAATTTTTGAGTTTTTTCGCAATGATTTAATGATAATCGTGAAGCGTCAAGTGTAAAGCGTCCATTTCAATAATCGGAAAACCCTGGTGGCGTCATGGGTTCTGAATTTGGTTCTGAAGCTGCCTGCCGTCAAGTTTGTTTTGCTTTGAACTACGGAAAACAAAACACAAGAGTGATCCAGTAAATCATTGCCTCCAGTGTACTTAAAATTCGAAAGTTCGAAGAGTGACGTGCTTGTGCTTGGAAATTGTGGAATCGGGGAAAATACTCAGCTTTTTAATATAAAATTCTGTTCGATTTGTGCGAACAGCGCCATCTCTGTTTCTGAAGAGGCACTATTAACACGATTGGTAGTCGATATTCAATAGCAAGCCTTATGGAGATCTCGTCGTGGCCTGCGTTATCTTATCGTCACTAAAACTCCTGTGGGGATCAACTATAGATGGCGGGCCTGTCCTCAACTTAACCTGAAGCCAAGGAAACTTGAAGTTTACTGGATTTTCGAAACAATAGCACATAATATTATAATAATTATTTACCTTACAATTTAGTTATTGTTATGTAATCTGACTATTTCCTTCGAATTATTTTATAATCTTGACATTTCGTGCATATCCATTCTAGCTTAGATTACTGATTAACTTATTTACCTACCTACTTAAATTTAAAATTGAATTGTGACGGATCTTAATATTAGTAGGTATACATACTATACTATACCTATACTTTAATCTACGATTTTCGAACGTTTTATTTAATTTATAATTACGTACCTATCAGGCAATTAACTTCACAAAACGTTATTTATTATCGCAATATTTTTAAAATAATTTTAATTTATTGTTAGTTTGATATTTGAATTTGATATCGTAATACGTTAGTGTTTTTATTTATTTGTGACATCAATGTACGTAGGTATACATTGTTTGATTTTTATCTCGATAGACCTTTTTATTTTATTTTTATATCTGATATACGACAATTTTTTACATTTTATTTACTTTGTAAAAAAATATGATGAGTTCCTTACCCGCGTCACTGTCTTGTCCTCACTGCCCCGGGTCTACACGGTCCTTTACTGAACATGGACTTAAAGTCCATATTGGGCGTATGCACAAAGTAGTGCGTCATCCGACAGCTTCTACCATCACCCAGGCGCTGCCCCCTGCTACTGATATCCGACAGTTGTCGCATCGGGTGCCGCTGCCGCCAGCTCCGGGATCAAGGGGCTCTCCTCTGGATGGGTTAGCTTCTTTGAAGCAGGGAACTCCGGTGCTTCGGCACGTTCCCAAGGGTGCCCGAAATCAGGCGGCGGGCAAGCTATGCGAGCTCATAGATAAGTGCGTCAGCTGCAATGGGGTGGAGGACTGGTTTTTGCTGCTCACTTTTGCTTTTAGTGCGCTAAAGGTGCCGTCAAGGGAACTGCCCGGTAATATGACGGCTAAGGTAAAGGCGAACATTGAGTCCTTCACGTCTTATCGCCTTGATGATGAGTTTGGCAGTGCGGTGGCAAGCTCCAGAACACCCGCGGTTCAGAAAATAATCGAGTCGAAAGTTTTTGAGGGGGACTTGAGGGGAGCTGTCCGCCTACTGCTGTCCGACGATTCTTTCGCTCAGCATGACCCTGACACATTAGCTGCCCTAAAATCAAAGCACCCGGGTCCATCACGGCCCCTTAGCTTCCCATCAGGGCCAGACTTATCGTACACTGCGTTATCTGTCACAGTGGAAGAAGTGACACTGGCACTTAGCTCCTTTTATAGCGGTTCTGCGGCAGGCTTGGATGGAATCCGCCCGGGCCACCTGAAGGAACTGACGTCTGTTTCAGCGGGTGAGAATGGACCGCGTTTGTTGGAATGCCTGACCAGACTATCTAACTTTTTGCTCAGTGGGCAACTTAATCTAGAGGTATGTCCATACTTATATGGAGCTTCGCTGTGTGCTTTAGCTAAAAAGGATGGAGGAGTGCGACCCATTGCCATCGGTAGTGTCTTTAGGAGGCTAACAGCTAAACTGGCCTGCCGGGCTGTTAAAGAGGAGATGGCCCAGCATCTACAGCCGCAACAGCTGGGTTTCGGCACGCGCCTTGGGTGTGAGGCAGCTATTCATGCAGTTCGTGCGTTCGTGGGGGATCCTGTAAACTCAAACTACGTCGTACTCAAGCTTGACATTAGCAACGCGTTTAATACGTTGGAAAGAGACGTTATCTTGAGCGAGGCCAAAGATAAAATTCCGTCACTCTATCCATTTCTACATCAGGTCTATCGATTGCCTTCCAATCTTTTCTTCAATAAAGAACTTATTCTTTCCCAAGTGGAGGCACAGCAGGGGGATCCGCTTGGACCGCTCGTCTTTAGTCTAGCCATTCACAAGGTCATTGTAGACCTTAAATCTCCCCTTAACTTGTGGTACTTGGATGACGGCATCATTGGGGGAAAACCGGAAGACATATATCGAGATCTGGAGGTTCTCATTCCTCGCCTCAAAGAGCTTGGTCTAGAGGTGAACCCCATCAAATGCGAGTTTTACACCTGCTGTACTGAAGCTCGTACACACTTCACACGATTTAATTCTCTTTTACCGGGCCTTAAGGAATTGTCACCTAGCACGTTTTTTCTTCTAGGGTCTCCTATATTCCTTGACGCATTGCCTGAAGCTATTGTTTCTCGGAATCTACTACTTTTGACGGCTCGAGAGCGTCTCCAGCATCTTCCCGCGCACGTTGCGATGGTGTTGTTGCGTTTGTGCTTCGCTATACCCAAGGTTACGTACTTACTTCGGACCACTCCTACTTGGCTTTGTCCCGAGGAAATATCTCTCATCGACGGCACATTAAAGTCTACTGTTGAGTCGCTGCTCAATGTCTCCTTCGGTGACTCCCAGTGGATTCAAGCTTCTCAGCCGATCAGTTACGGGGGTCTGGGGTTGAGGCGCGTGGGTGACGTAGCTTTGCCGGCTTTTCTTGCGTCGGCGCATGGGGTTGCAGACCTTGTCACTCGTATTCTTCATTCCGATGGTGACAGGGCGAGTATACCTTATGTGTCCGATGCAATAGAGGCGTGGACTATCCTCAACTCTGGCGCGTCGCGCCCGAAATCTCCTCATATACAGAGGGCTTGGGATGACGTTGGGGCTAAGCGGCTCTTTAAGCAAATCCTGGACAATGCTTCAGGGGTGGACTTGGCGCGACTGCGGGCTGTGTCGCAGTCAGAGTCCGGGGCATGGCTGCAAGCTCTTCCGTCGCCGCACCTGGGCACTTTACTAGATGACAACTCATTGCGTGTGGCAGTGGCTCTCCGCCTGGGCTGCAAGGTGTGTGAACCTCATAGATGCACCTGCAGTTCTATGGTGGAGGCCAATGGTCATCACGCTTTGAGTTGTCGTCGTTGCACAGGTAGATTTCCGCGACACCATGCCCTAAACGACATAGTTCGCAGAGCTTTCGTGTCGGCGAATGTCCCTTGCGTGCTGGAGCCACCGGGTCTTAGTAGATCCGATGGTAAAAGACCGGACGGGCTGACTCTAGTGCCCTGGAAGAAGGGCAAGTGCTTGGTGTGGGACGCTACCTGCGTCAGCACGGTCGCCGCTAGTCACCTGAGTCGCTCGATCCACTCACCGGCGGCAGCTGCGGAGGATGCTGCGACTAGAAAGCGGCTCAAGTATGCGGCGATGGAGCCACAATATCACTTTGTACCCATTGCCGTTGAGACCATGGGCTGTTGGGGGGCCGAAGCCAAAACTTTGGTCAGTGAGATAGGGCGCCGGATAAGGGAAACCAGTGGTGACTCCCGCTCCGGCTCGTTTCTGGTGCAAAGGCTGGCCATTGCTATCCAGCGTGGAAATGCTGCCAGCGTCATGGGCACCTTTGCACCGGGTACAGTCAGGGGTGGGTTATTTTATTAACTTTTTGACTGTATACGCTTTAATGACCCTTTTAGTATTTATATATGTTGTTGAATAAAGAGAATGTGTAATGTGATTAAAAATATATATGGTAATTTTGATTAACAAAAAAAAAAAAAAAAAAAAAACATAAATTATAAAATCTAAAAAACTCCGATGGCAACTTTTGAAAACAAAAATGACATAGATATACCACACTTGACATAAAAAATAAAAATGTTTTTTTACAAATAAAAACATATTGATCAATTGAATAAAAATTAATAACAGTCAAAGTCTTTCGAAACGATACGTACAAAAACATAAAATATTATTTGTTGAGTAAAACTAAATTTAAGGATATTTTGTTTTCATTTAGGTACCTAAGTTTTGAGAATTGATGTCAGATTGTCGGCCATAGAAAGTAGTTTCAAATATTTTTACAATATGGTTGTGAATGAAAGTCAGTAATAATGTGCTAATTCCCTGGTAGAACACAGATTTTCATAATGTATCAAGCATTTAAAGTTTATTTCAATATAAAACATCAGTAAAATAAAATTGTTTTAGATCAGCTTCATCTTCAAGTGCCTCTCCATTACACTCATCTTTTTTAATTTACTTTAGTCCAGGGCTAGCCCGAACAGTTCTTCTACGCTCTCTATTTTTTTTCTAGTCCATTGCCTGATGTTTCTAAGCCAAAAGAGTTTACGTCTAAAAGGAAAGTAAAGACATTTATTTTTCCCGAAATTGTCCCCTCCATTATTATTTAAAAAAAACTGAAATTGCTTGAAAAAGTTAAATCTACGAAAGCTTTTGCGTCAAATAAACACTTTTAAAAAACTAAAGCATTAAATTTGGGAGCAAAATACAAGTTCTTAGATATTGAATTAAGTGTGGAATTTACTGGCAATCATGTTTTGATAGTTTATTGTTTGTTTACAAGTATCCTTCAAACATTGTTTGTCCTTGTTTCTCTCAGAGAAACTTAGTCAATTTGTGTTTTGAAGTTACAGATGCGATATTTCACTGTTTCCATGTTTTCTTAGTTAAACTTTCCTTTTCAAATGTTATTAATTTGTTTTTTTTTAAACTTAAGAGGGTTTATTTTGTCTTCTCTCTCGCTCGCTCATATCTATATTTTTAATAAATACAATTAGCTATGTTTTATTTTTGAAAACAACAACAACAACTATATGAACATTAATACATTAAATGGTTTAATCTACCTTTCGTTTTTCATATCTTTAAGTTAAACGAAAAAAGCGTGAAAATTACATTGAAATTTGGAAACTCTGTTTTTCTCTTCTTATTGAAGGATATGATAGCGAAAAGAAGTTTTAAACAACCTTGAATGAATGTCCATATAGTTAGTTTAAATACACGTTCAATTTCAAAAACACACGTACATGATTGTTTTTATTAAAAAATATCGTATTGTGCGAGCGAGAGAAAAGACAAAAGAAGTAAACCCTCTTAACTAGGGTATATTTTTTACTATTTTTTGGAGGCTCACGAGGAAGTTATATTCCTAAATGATACTGCTAAAGAATACTTGTTTTAAATAACCGCATCCTCGTTAGTTTATCAGTACAATCAAATGCAGATAGAATAACGTTAGGCGGCTATACCGCGCTTTTTTCCAGGAGTCGATTGCGTAAGCCCTGGAATATAACAAATCATCAATTCGTAAGAATGAAGGAGTACATTGATAAAACAATATATGTTCCCATGTGCATTCTTGCCCTTATTAGGCATGCATGTAATAAAAGCACAAATTATTGAAAAGGGTAATTAATTTGATATGTCAAACATTACAAAAATAATATTTAAAACATAAATATAAACGCTTTCACACTCACAGCCCCACACCAAGTTCGATGACTTGTGTCGTGGGTGCCGAAAACATTTACATCACACACACAATCTCAACCAGAACTAGAAACACAAATTTTCCTTGTAGAGGTTTGTGTTTCAGTCGGGAATCGAACCCGATAGAAAGTAAACGCCACCCAACTAAGCCTAGCTAATATTTAATTAATAATTCAAAATGTTCATATTAAAATAATGAGGAACAAAATATAATATGTCAAAATTATGGTAATATGCATAGAATTATAATATGTCTATGTTAAAATATTTATAAATAATGTGAAATACATGGTAAATATCCCGTTATTAATAAAAACATTTATAGTGAAAGTGACCATGGTAGCTTGAAAACTTACAATATTTATATCGTTTATGAAATCTAAAAGCAATGTCTTTAGTTTAAATTTTAAGGCGGATACATTTTTTTGTTGTAATATAATGTATCTTGTACAAAATAATATCATGTATAAATGCGAGCGACGCCGCATGGTACAGCTAATCCAAACGCGGATTATCAATCACTTCTGTTTAAATTACACAATTAACTAAAAAAAAATCCACAAAAAATACTAACATAACAAAAACATCATCCATAATTGTATGTTAATGCACAGGGCAGCCCAAACGCTTTCTGTTTATGACCGCTACAAAAACAACACAAAAAAAACATTCCTCATAACGACTACGTAGTCATTTCTGTCAAGTCGTTAAGTTTGGAGGCTGACAGTAAATTTTAATACAATGCTTTGATGAACTTCAAAGATACGTTATCGCACGAAACATTAAACTTACTATAAAATTGTGTACCTAGGATAATATAAACACAACTTGTTGATTGGGTGCGTAGCATTTGCTACGGACTGCTAGGCATAAAACATAAACGCTCTCACACTCACAGCCCCACACTAAGTTCGATGACTTGTGTCGTGGGTGCCGGCAATATTCACATCACGCACACTATCACAACCAGAACCAGAAACACACATTTTCCTTCAGGAGAAAACTTGTGTTTCAGTCGGGAATTGAACCCGATACACCTGCTTAGAAGGCGAATGCCACCCAACTAAGACAATGAGCAGTGCCTAGATGTTTTTTTAGATTATTTCCAAGTTGCATGCTGAATTTATGTACGTTTCCTGTAAATCATTATAATCATACTAATAAGTTACATCATTTTATTATGTTATGCCTATTAACTGATATTTGACCAGTAGTTTGGTTCATGGCTTTGAAAAAGTTTGCATGCTCGAATTTTAAGGGGAGTTGTACCACTTAAGGATCAAATATAATAATAAAACTATTAATTTCACATGTGACAGAGTGATATTTTGTTACCAACTAAATAAAAATTTACTAAAATGTATACTAATAGAATACCAGTAAAGCCTGACCTTTACTCATATGTAACATGTGATAAGTGCGTCAGCATACCTACCATATTTGACTCTAATTTAAATAAATAAATAATTGTTAATAGTGTTTGAACTGCTCAGTGGGTGTTCGCTTTCTAAGCAGGGTATCGGATTTGATTCCCGGTGGGAACACAAGTTTTTTCCCCAAGGAATATATATATATATATATATATATCTGTTTTTGGCTGTGATGTTAATATTTTCGGCACCCACGATACATGACATTGAACTTATTGTGGGGCTGTGAGTGAAATCGTTAATATTTACTTTTAAGTAAACATAAACGCTTCACAAGCCCTGTCAAATCATTTATAATTAACAATTATATTTAACAATTTATTAACTGAAAACAAAGTTTAATGTATCTTTTTTTATTTATTTATCTTTTCCACTACATCAGATCATAAATCTCGTGGAAGCGTACATTTTTCAGGCAAATTGGTAAATCCATCAATAATATCTACGGTTTATTATATCGGGCTATAAAAGAAGATTACCGACAGAGTTGGTAGTACATACTGTAGATTAAACGCATGTAGTAATTGACAAAACTACTGGGCACTTATATTACGCCTATACAACGTGTAACAAAAAGGTGTAGTAATTACTTGGTGGTGTGTATGTGTATCGTGCCTGAAATCATCTGCCAAAGAACAGAAGTCGAAATCGGACGTAATTATTTCCGTACAAAAATTAAAATTATATTTTTAAAATACTTTTGACAACCCTACAGTTATAAGTGCGGCAATCGGAGATATTTGTTCCGTACAAAAATTAAAAAATATTTTTTTGCCAACCCTACGATTACATCTGTGGCGCGTGACCTTGACCTTTGTTATGGCCTTCACTGTCAGATGTCTAGGTCCAAAGGCTATGTGGTGTAGTATGGTTGCAAATGAAATTTTTTTTAAAACTTTAATTCATCATAACTCAATATTTACGGTGCTGCCGCGAATGCAGAAGTTCCTGTTAGACTCCATACATGTAGCTAGATGTGTGACTTGAGAATTACTACACCTTTCTGTTACACATTGTATAGCTACGTACTATACGTCTATCGTACTATACAAGTCTTTGAACTCAGATCTGACAGTGTGAAAACGTTTAAGTTCAAAGAGTATATGTATATTAATTAGAACTGCTGGTAGGGTTAATTATGTGCGCATCTGGCTTCTAAGCAGAGGCATCGGGTTCGGATCCCTGTGGAAACACAAGTTTTCTATAAAAGAGAAAGTGTTTCTAGGTTACACTAGGTGTCAGAGGATGGGGGCTCCCCCATAAGCGCAGAGAACCTCCACGTGGTGCCCCTGGAAACTGTCTGAACCCGGTAACGCAGGTGTTCAGACAGGCTAATACTCTGCCTCACAGTTGTTACGTGCGGTAACTGTGTACTGTGACGGGATGTCGAAATTGCGGGATGCGTCGGGGAGGTATATAAAAGGCCCTTTTCAGGGCCCCTCCTCCGACCCTTCTACGGACCTCTTAGAGGCTCCCGTAGAAGAAAAAGGCCCTTCTCAGGGCCACTCCTACTCTCCTGCGGATCTCTTAGAGACTTCAATGGAGGGTGTGGGAGTGTCGTCGGACTTGTCCGAAGTAGACAGAGGGGAGGGCAGCTGCCGAAAGCGGGCGTCTGCTTCGTTCTTCGTGCCCGGGTATTTAGACTCGGACACGGAGACTGAAGGAACCGCTGCCGCTAAGGTGCACACTGCCAGAAGAGGGGGAAAAAGAACCGCCAAAGCAGGCCCAACCCGGAAGGACTTTGTTAAAAGTTCTCCTGCGTTGTCGGATGGGGAACTGGAGGAAATTCTTCGAGCTAGGCGGTTCAAGAGGGCGCCAGCCGCTGCCGTTACCGGCACTGCGACTTGTACCGAAAGCGAGTCTGATGCTGGTGCGTTGGTAGGTGATCCTAGTACGCTGAACGCCCAGGAGCTGAGGGCGCATGCAGGCGAAAGCCTCGCCTGTATTTTGGAGGTTGCCAGGAAATCTGGCAACCTTAAAGGCGAGTTTGTGGGTCGCCTTAAGAGGTCCACATCGATGCTGAGGGAGGTAATTGATGCCCTGGCTAACCGAAGCGAGGCTGAAGAGACTCGGCGGCTTAGGGCAGAGAATTCCTGCCTTCGGCTTGAGGTTGAGTCTCGCAAGGCGGAGGTGAAAGCACTGCGACGCGGCTTCGCCGAAGCCAAGTCAGAGGCTGCCGTGGCGGCTACTGCCGCCACTGCCGCTTCCACTGACAGGCAGGTCCCACCCGCCCCTCTGCTGCTGGGTGCTGAAATTATAGAGGAGCTGAAACGCTCCTTGACTACTACATTCGGGCAAATGCTCAATGCCCGACTCGCGGTGATCGAGGACCGGCTTCTGCCTGCCCCGACGGTCCGTCCACCCTTAAAGGCGGACGTTAAAAACGCCGAAAAGTCAGCGGCATCCACCGCGTCACCCAAAGTGGCTCGTGCACCGGCTCGCAATTCTACCCTTAAGGTGGGCAAGCGGGCCGGTCAGGCAACAAAGTCTGCTACCATCCCTTTGGAGGTACCGGCTGCAGGTCCCTCTATATCTGAGGCTGCCTCCTCCGTTGTCGCTCAGGCGGAAACCTGGGTGACAGTGGTGAGGAAGGGCAAGGGGAAAGGTAAGGGAAAGGGAAAGTCCTCTGATCCCCATCCCGCACCTGCGGTTGCCCCCGCAGCGCGTTTCCCAATTACAGAGACCAAACCGGCAGCCACGAAGAGCAAGGCGGTGCTGAGACCCCCAAAATCTGCGGCTGTTGTTATGTCCCTCCTGCCCGAAGCCGTGGAAAAGGGGGTCACATACGCCGCTGTGATGGAGAAAGCACAGGAGGGCATCGATCTTCAAGAACTGGGGATAGACCGGCTCCGTTTCCGCCAGACGGCCACGGGAGCCAGGATGTTAGAGATTCCTGGCTCCCAAAATAACGAAAAGGCGGACAAGCTCGCGGAGAAACTCCGCGGCGTCCTCTCTGAGGTGGCCAACATCGCCAGACCTGTTAAAACAGCTGACTTAAGGATTACGGGCCTGGATGATGCGGCCACGAAAGAGAAAGTGGCGGCGGCGGTCGCAAAGGCGGGTGGTTGCGACGTCCGGCTGGTCAAAGCTGGGGAGATTCGCCCTGGCGTAAGTGGTGTCGGCTCCGCTCTCGTGTCTTGCCCGACTTCAGCAGCCAAAGCGCTGCTGGAAAAGGGCAGGCTCCTAGTGGGGTGGAGCTCAGTACGCGTGGTGGCACTGGCGGCGCGTCCCATGCGCTGCTTTAAGCCCCATGTGCATGGGGTTGGGACACACACGCTCTCAGTGTCCCGTGTCCGATGACAGGGGGGACCTATGCTTCCGTTGTGGTGGCACAGGCCATCGGGCGGCTAACTGCGTGAGGGCCGAGCCTCGATGTGCGATATGCGCAGAGACGGGGCGGCCTTCCAGGCATATTATGGGTGCACGCAATTGCACCCCCCCGAAGACGAATGGGAAGGCCACTAGGACCCAGGCCCTCCCCGGGGCCTCTAGCCAGGCCGCCCCCGAGGTTGTACTCCAGTCAGTGAGCGAGGAGGTTGTGATGTCTGACTAATGGATCAAGTCCTGCATCACAACTTCCTCCAGACTAATCTAAACCACTGCGCCAGGGCCCAAGACCTGCTTATGCAGACCCTGGCGCAATGGCAAATAGACGTAGCGGTGGCGGCGGAACCGTACTTTGTTCCTTCCCATTCCTGCTGGGCTGGAGATCTGGACGGTTCCGTTGCCATATTGAGAAGGGCGGGTAGCGGTCCCCCCCTGTCAGTCGAAGAGAGGGGTTCAGGGTACGTGGTGGGCAAGTGGGGAGAGTACGCCGTTGTCGGCGCGTACTTCTCCCCTAACAAAACCGTTTCAGAGCTGGAGGCCTTCCTGGACCTCCTGGCCGCGGCAGTAGGGAGGCAGGTGGCGCGACAGGTCCTCCTCATGGGGGATCTTAACGCCAAGGCCCGGGAATGGGGTAACCCCTCCACTGACTCTCGGGGTTCGATTGTCAGGGAGTGGGCGGTTGCCACAGGACTGACTCTGCTCAATAGAGGGTCAGTCCACACGTGCGTACGGTGGAATGGGGGGTCCGTGGTGGATGTATCGTTCGCCACCCCGTCTGCCGCGGCACGAGTCCGGGCCTGGAAGGTAATGTCAGAGGTGGAGACTCTCTCGGACCACAAGTACATAAGGTTTGAAATCTCCACCTCCCACAGGCAGGGAGGGTCCCAGCGCACGGTGCAGGCGGATTTCCCACGCTGGACTATTAGTCGCCTCGACGCCGAACTGGCGAAAGAGGCGGCAATTGTCCAGTCGTGGCTTGCCACCCCCACGCACCCGGATGTGAATATAGCGGCTGACCGTTTTCGCGAAGCAGTGACGGCAGTCTGCGACACAGCCATGCCGAGGTCCAGACAGCGCCCCGACAACCGAGAGGTATACTGGTGGAGCTCGGAAATTGCCGATCTCCGAGCCGTCTGCTCGGGGGCGCGGCGGCCCTACACCCGTTGCAGGAAGCGGCGTCGGGGCCGCACCAATGAGCAGATGTCGGCCGAGGAACTGGCTGTTGAGCTCCGGCTTTATGGCGTATACCGCGAAGCCAAGCGGGAGCTGCAGCTGGCCATCGGCCGGGCCAAGTCCGAGGCCTGGGACAAAGCTCTAGAGGGACTGGACAGGGATCCTTGGGGGCGTCCGTACAGGGCTGTCCGTAAAAAGTTCCGGGGCCAGACTGCCCCCATCGCGGAGTCCCTGGAGCCAGAACTTCTGGGCAGGGTGCTGGAAGGGCTCTTCCCCGGAAGCAGCCCCAACCATGTGCCCCCAATAATGGCGCCTATCCCCCCTGAAGAGCTAGACCCGACCTCCATCCCACCTCTGTCAGAGGTGGAGATGGAGACTGCGGTTGGCCGCCTGCGGGGGAAAAGGACGGCGCCGGGCCCAGATGGCATTCCTGGGCGGGTCCTAGGGATCGCTGTTGAGGAGATGAGTGACAGACTTCGGGAGCTTTTCGACGCATGCCTCACGTCAGGACGGTTCCCGAAGCCGTGGAAAAATGGCCGGTTGTGCCTGCTCCGCAAGGAGGGTCGACCCATCGACTCCCCTTCCGGATACAGACCCATAGTGTTGCTGGATGATACGGGTAAGCTGCTGGAGAGAGTGATAGCTTCCCGTGTCATCCAGCATCTGGAGGGTGCTGGGCCTGGGCTGTCCGAGGCCCAGTACGGGTTCAGAGCGGGGCGGTCTACAATAGACGCCTTGCTCTGGCTCAAGGGCTGGACGCAGGATGCGGTCAGCGATGGTGAAAAGGCGTTGGCTGTATCGCTTGATATAGCCAACGCCTTCAACAGCCTCCCACACGGAACAATACAGGAAGCGCTCCGCTATCACGGAGTGCCCCTGTATCTGCGGAGGCTGTTGGCTGACTACCTCCACGACCGCGAGGTCCTGGTGGTAGGACGCGACGGTTTGAGGCAACGTCGCGTTCCCTGCGGGGTTCCACAGGGGTCGGTGCTGGGTCCACTCCTGTGGAATATAGGCTACGACTGGGTGCTTCGTGGCGCGCTTCCCGCAAACATGCGGGTCGCGTGCTACGCGGATGACACCCTTGTCGTAGTCAGGGGGAGGGACCTCAGGGAAACGGTGCGGTTGGCTACGGTGGGTGCAACTCTCGTGGTCGGCCGCATACGCGCCCTGGGGCTGGAGGTCGCCCTCTCAAAAACCGAGGCCCTATTGTTCCATGGGCCTCGGGGGGGACCCCCTCCAGGAACGCGGATTGAACTGGACGGGGTCTCGGTTCGGGTTGGGACCCAGATGAAATATCTGGGTCTCATCCTGGACGGGCGGTGGGCTTTCGGGGCCCACTTTTCCCAGCTGGCCCCAAGAGTCGTGGGGGCTGCGGCAGCCCTGGGAAGGCTGCTTCCCAACGTGGGTGGCCCAAGCGCGGCTTGCCGTCGGCTTTACTCCGGAGTGATCCGGAGTATGGCCCTGTACGGGGCGCCGGTCTGGGTGGACGCCCTCAACCGCGGGAACAAGACCCTGCTGCGACGTCCGCAGCGGGTCATCGCAACGAGGGCAATACGCGGATACCGGACGGTGTCCTGGACGGCGGGCTGCGTGCTTGCGGGTGATCCACCTTGGGAGCTCCAAGCGGAGATCCTCGCCGAAGTGTACCACTTCGTGGCGGCGAGGAGGTCTCGAGGTGACCCCCCAGCGTGGGAAGAGGTCACCCGCATGCGGCGGCAGGCGCGGGCCACCCTGTTGCGGCGGTGGACTGAGGACCTAGCTCCACCTGTCCCCGGGCAGAGGACGGTGGAGGCCATCCGCCCGGTCCTTCAGAGGTGGGTGCGGCGACGATTTGGCTCGCTGACCTTCCGGTTGGTGCAGGTGCTTTCCGGACACGGATGTTTCGGAAAGTACCTGTACCAAATTGCAAGACGGGAGCCAACGCCGGCCTGCCACGAATGTGGGGCGCTGGAGGATACGGCGCTCCACACGCTGGAGGTGTGTGCCGCATGGGGCCCACAGCGGCACACACTTTTGGCGAGTATAGGTGGAGATCTCTCCCTGCCGAGCGTAGTAAACGCCATGCTCGGCAGCGAGAGATCGTGGCAGGCTGTGGTATCCTTCTGCGAAGCGGTGATGGCGCAGAAGGAGGCCGCGGAACGGGCCAGAGAGGTCGATCCCCTTTCTGACCCGGTCCGTCGCAGGCGGATGGGGGGGAGGAGGAGGCAGTTCGCCCGCCTCCTCTCTCCTCCTCTGTAGTGGGATCACTGGTGGAGAGTCAGGGAGCTCTCCACTGGCTTGCACGGCCTCACAAGTCTGAGGGGTGGCCTTGGTGAGCAAGGTCACCCCTACATGGGCGCAACGGCCCGGTTTGTACTCGGGCCTACCGCCGGGGCAAGATAGTGACTGCTAGCGCGACCCTATCTTGCCCCACCTCGGCGAGGGACTGCTCACGGGGGGGTTTTTAGTGGGTTCGAGCCCCACATACCCCCTTCCTTCACCCCTGGGAAGGAAGGGAAGTGCAAGGCATTTTCCCCCCCACAAAAAAAAAAAAAAAAAAAAGGTGTCAGAGGATAATGTTTCCGGCACCCATGTCACAAGTCATCGAAATTAGTGTGGGGCTGTAAATGTGAAAGCGTTCAATGTTTAGTCAGGTGTTTGGGTGGGTGCCCGTTTAGCTAGATTTACAAATAAGTGTCTCTGTGCTTCGGAGGGTACGTTAAGCTGTCGGTCCCGGTTGTTAGGCGTAAGATACGAGTAAGTCGTTAAGCCATGATGGATGCTTTCAGGCAGACTGAAATATTTTGACACCAGTCAATACGACAAGCAAGCAAGCAAGCACTACATAAAAAAAAATTATGGTTTCGCTGATTTTTCTCAATCTTGAATAAGACGTGTGTATCTTATTTATGCCAATAAAATAGTAAAACAAAACCTAAAATTGAAATGAGATGAGTAATAATATACATAAAATCTTTTAGAAAAATAGGTTCAACACCAATATTATAAAACTAAAAGATTGTGTGTATTTTTTTTTAATGAAGGTTATTGCACCTTTATAACAGCTACACATTTTTATAAAATTCGGTATAATCCTAGATGGATGAGAGTCAAACAGGATACAAGTGGAAAAGATTAATCATACTTAATATTATAAAAAGAAAGTTTGTGTGTAAGTATAATTGCTCCCTCTTTACGCTTTAACAGCTGAACGGATTTGGATGAAATTTGGAATGTGCATAGCTTATACTAAGAATTACCACAAATGCTACTTTTTAACTTGATAATAGCATGTGAAGCTGCGGGGCACGGCTAGTCTTAATATATATATAACTCAAAGGTGACTGACTGACTGACATAGTGATCTATTAACGCACAGCCCAAACCACTGGATGGATCGGGCTGAAATTTGGCATGCAGGTAGATGTTATGACGTAGGCATCCGCTAAGAAAGGATTTTGATTAATTCTACCCCCAAGGGGATAAAATAGGGGATGAAAGTTTGTATGAAACTTTGTCAATTTTAAAATAATACTTCTTAACGCGAGCGAAGCCGCGGGCAAAAGCTAGTTTATAATAAAGTATGATGCAGATTTTTTTTAAAGGATGAAAAATCTACGGGCCTATTGCCTATAATTCCAGATAATTGAACCGTAGATTTTACTTCCTTGTAGAATTGATATATGTTTATCGAAATGTAAGTAATTCAGTTGAACATTTTTATTTTAAACTAGCTGCGCCCCGCGGCTTTGCCCGCGTAAGCCCCGGACCAGCCAGAATTCGGGGTTAAAAAGTAGCCTATGTCCTTAATCAGGCTCTAGACTATCTGTGTACCAAATTTCGTTTAAATCGGTTCAGTAGTTTAAGCGTGAAAGCGTTACAGACAGACAGACAGAGTTACTTTCGCATTTATAATATTAAAAGTAAGGATAACCAGGAAACCGTTGCAGTTGTATTTGAGTTTTAGGTTTACGTTTAGTTAGAGAACATTTTGTATCGTTTGAGAAAGTTTAAGCTGAATGGACCCCTATTCCTGCAATGTATTAAATTCTACTTTGAATGACTTTGAAAGATTTGTATCTCGTTTTTTCCAAACCTACCAGATTTTTTTAGCATAAGCTTTGCTTCAGAAAAAGGTATGCGTATTCTAGTGTGTTTACCAGCTTCGATCACATCGTCACTTACCATCAGGTGAGATAGTGGTCAAAAACTAGCCTGTCACAAATAAAAAAAAAGGGGCCTTTTTAGATAGGAGTAGTACTCTTATTATGCTTTTCTAAAAGATACTACTTGAGTACTAATATATTTAACTATGTATTTTTTCTCTACTCATACACAAATTATGATCCTGTGACTAAGGTCCGAGATAACCAAACAAAAAACAAACGCTTTCACACTCACAGCCCCACACTAAGTTCAAAGACTTGTATCGTGGGTGCCGGAAACATTCACATTACACCCAGAACCAGAAGCACAAATATCCCTTGGGAAGGAATTTGTGCTCCTGCCGGGAATCGAACCCAGGGCCCACAGCGCAGAGGGCGGACATCTGTCCACTGCGCCAACTGGGTCGTCAACTAACCAAACTCACGTCAAGGTCAAATAACAACTAAATGTTTTTTCGTTGTCAAAAGCAAACGTCCAACCATCGAGATAGGAAACAATCCTACGTTTAGCTACAAAATCATTATCCAGCAAACAACCACATCCAACAGTGAACGATAGTTAAGTGGGTAAGTAATTAACATTATTTACCGATTTCCCAAAAAAGGACTCAAGTCAATTACAGTCGACTCAAGTCGACTGTATTTTTTTATTCAACTCTTTATTGCCCAAAAAAGGTACAAAGGGTGGACTTAACGCTAAAAGCATTTTCTACCAACCACTCATGGTTGAAAAGCCAAGGCTGAAAAAATAAGAAAGTGGTAAAAATATGGCACTAAATAATAAATTAAAAATAAGCGGCAAATCCCTTACACATTCATATTTCTGTGGTATTTTCACCAATAGTCAGCTTTTAATTTTGCTGAGCCTTCGTGCCTGGGTGACAGCTATCGTGACCACATTTGGTGGCGTGGATTTAAAAATAATGTCTCGACGTCGTTAAAATTCCAGGTCGTTATTTCGTATTTTGAGAACGGTTTATTTCAGTTCATTAATAGTTACTACTCTATTTTTATAGTTGTAGTTACTATGCAGAGAAATATATCGCTTTATATACCTAAATTTTAACCCGAAATTTGGAATTTGGAAGAAATTCCTGATGATAGTCATCAGGAATTTCTTTAAGCCGATAGTGCTTAATATATAAACATATAATATAAACGTCATCCATATATGGTTGACATACCTCCAGTTCGCTCGAAGCGTTTCGCTTCTACGTTTATCATCCGTACTGCGAAGGAGTGGAACTCGTTGCCCTTGTCTTTGTTCCCCGAACGGTATAATCTGGGAATCTTTAAGTCAAGAGTGAATACCTTCTAGGCAAGCATGCTACATCTTCGGCCGCATCATCACTTTCCATGAGGTGAGATTGTGGTCGAATGCTTGCCTATCAGGCATAAAAAAAAAAAACTAACTAATCGTTAATATTTAGTGGACCAGCATGAGTGTAGGCAAATCATACAAAGTAGATAGACGTGAATTTCGCTTTCGCTCCAAAACTCCAATAGAAGTTCTAGTAAATGTTTTACCACTTTGTTAGAAATGACTTGACTATGACTACACCTTGACTCTTTTACTTGACTTACTTGAATTTTATTATTACTCAACATTCGCTTAGTGCACAAGATCGAGGAGACAAAATTTAAAAACAAATTAAAACTCTTGTTTTAAATTTTTTTGAGTAAATAGGTACCTCTAGGCATGCATGCTACATCTTCAGCCGCATCACTTTCTATTGTGAGATTGTGGTCAAATCCTTGCCTACTGGACATAAAACAAAACATGACTGTATTACGGTTGCTGAAAACATTCAAATCACAATCACAATCAGAAACAGAAACAGAAACAGAAACACTAATTTCCTTTAGAGACGTCCGTAGGAGGGTACCCCTTAAGTCTGACTCCCTACACGTGGTCCCCGGGTGGTGCTAATCAGGTGACATTTGAGAGGTGGTAGAGCATTTTGTGAGTTGCTCGCTTGGCTTGCTACCAAAGTAGCTTACCACCATCAAGTTGAAAGTCTGCCGCCAATCCAAATACGGTGTTCCGGCAGTTATCCTTGCGAGCCTGCGTATTCCAGGTCTAGTGTGCTTACCAGCTTCGATCACATCGTCACTTACCATCAGGTGAGATAGTGGTCAAACACTAGCCTGTCACAAATAAAAAAAAAAAAAGAAAGAAAACTTGTATGCATATGCGTAGTAATCGAACCCGATTACCGCTGCTTAGAACATAAACTGAGCTATCGGGCAGTCCACAACACTGCTTCAAACCAATTGAAACCTTATATTTTTTAAATTTAAAATAGAATTCAACGAAACTTCGTAGCCTAATAAACAATTTAAGCTTTGAACAGCTAACAAAGGTATTGCGGCGAGCAAAAAGTAGAACTCCTTTTTTCAGACACTTTTTTTAACTACCCACATTGTTTCAGCCTAACAAGTTTTTTCTTTTAAAATTCACGTTTTCGTGTTTCCACCTTGTTTGACTGGTGTAGAGTAGCCAAGTTTTATGTTTTTGTGGATCTGGAATTTTAATACCCTTAAGGCAATAGGTATGTTACAAAATAGCATGTATATACAATGAAAGAGAGGTGGTAGAGCATTTTGTGAGTTGTTCGCCTGGCTTGCTACCAAAATAGCTTACCACCATCAAGTTGAAAGTCTGCCGCCAAGCCAAATACGGTGTTCCGGCAGTTATCCTTGAGAGCCTGCGTATTCCAGGTCTAGTGTGTTTACCAGCTTCGATCACATCGTCACTTACCATCAGGTGAGATAGTGGTAAAACACAAGCCTGTCACAAATAAAAAAAAAAAAAAAAGAAAATGAAATTAATAAGTAAACACTAAAAGATTTTTTAGAGAAATAACTAGGTATAATCTTTCAAAATTGAGGTAGTTATTCGACTGTGTATTTTTTTTTTTGTATGTTACGCGATATCTCCGCCAATTATGAATCGATTTTGATGTTTTTTTTTTTTGTTGAGTATACTTCAAAGGTGGTCCCATATTTTTTAAGCTATTGCATAGCTTCTATCGCGGGCCTTGCGCGTGGAGACCGAATCCAGAAATTCCGTAACGAAAATAACCTAACACCCCCCACTCCGACCGGCACAGCGGTGATACTTTTTAGTTTTGACATCTATCGATGAATAGCAGAACTTTTAATGACTTTTTTGAAATATCACGCTTATCTCTTTAGTTCAGCGACTCGCCTCTAGGTGGCATAAGTTGATAAAAAATGCTATGCAATAGCTTTACCGCGGACGTCCCCAAGTGCCACACGTCTTTCAGTGGGACATCAGGTGTGTCAGTGACGGCAGTTTAGTTACGACGATATCTCTTATTTAAAAATAGAAAAAGTAAAGTTATAGTGGTGTAAATTGATTGGCGTGTGCGCATATAAGTGTGAAGTGCTATGTGAATGAAAAATACGATTTTTACGAATAAATAGGCTATAATATAGCTAAATACACAGAAAATAAAAATCCTTCCTACCCACATAGAAAATTAAAATTAAAAATAAAATACAAATAACCTAAAATAATTTTACAATTCATATAAATCTAAAAATAAATTATAGAATATCTCATATAAATATACGCCACCAGACTGTAACCCAGCCCGTCTACTATGGCTGCTAAATGTGGAGCTTGTGGTCGTTTCACCACGACAGATGGCGCTAAGTGTCATCAATGCAGTGGTTTTTATCACAAAGGTTGTGTAAAAATCCCTAAGGACGCAACGGTGGCACCTACGTGGTCGTGTCCGGCATGCAAGGCAGCCACCCCGCGCAAGGATAACACCGAGTGCGCCGTGCGCGGGGCGGCGGCGGACTATACCCCGGGTGGCCAGGGGTCACCCGCGCCTCCCAACGATAGGACCGATGAAATACTCCGGATGGTCCACGGTATGACCGATGAAATGAAAGCCTTCAGAGAGGACTTCAACGCCATGAGGGAAGAAATGAAGACTTTCAGGTCTACCGTGGCGGGGCTCGGTGGTCGTATGGATTGCATGGAGGAGCGTCTGCTCGGGCTGGAGGGCCAGTTTGCGGAGTTCCGCGCGAGGCCCAGTCCAGAGGAGTCGCTAACCACCATCGAGCAGCTCAGGGCCGAGCTGAACGACCGCGACCAAGAGGCGCTGCTCAACGATGTTGAGATAACAGGTATACCCGAGGCCGAAGGCGAAAACCTGGGGCACCTGGTGTCTCTGATCGCTGGCAAGCTGGGCGTCGAGTACGACGAGCGCGACATCGTGTTCGTGGAACGAGCTGGCCTGCGCCGCGCGCCCTCCGCCAGCGGCGAGCCGGCGGCGCCGCGGCCGCGAGCCATCGTCGTGCGCCTGGCGCGCCGCGCGCAAAGAGACAGTTTCCTTCAAAGCGCGCGAGTGCGCCGCCGCCTCACCACGGACGGCCTCGGCCTGGCGGCGCCGTCGGCGCGGCTTTATGTCAACGAGCGCCTCACTAAGTCGAATAAGATCCTCTTCTACAAGGTGCGCGAGCAGAGCCGGCGACAGGGCTACAGGTTCGCCTGGACGAGGGGAGGACGCATCTACGTTCGCCGGGAGACAGGGAAGGCATCGTTCCGTGTGCGTTCAGATGCTGACCTGGGAAAGGTTTTTGGTTTGAGCGTAGTTGGGTCGGAAGCCATATAGAGCCGATATGCATTGAGTTAATAGAGAAACGGAAGTCTAGACATATTCTAGTACTTATTAAATTAAACGATCAAATGTTTTTGTTGTCATTTCATAATATAGTAATTATTATTGTCAAAACTCATAAAATATTAACCCTTTTAAAAACACTTAATTTTGTGCTCGCTATATTACATGAGAAATTATATTGTAATTATCTATGTCAGGTAAAAGTATTTATTAATAGCAATGGTACCATATAAACCACTAAAAGTTGGGCTTTTTAATGCAGGGTCTCTTGCAACACGGCATGAAGAATTTATTGTGGCCATTGAGAAGATGGCACTAGACTTAATTGCAATAAATGAGACGTGGATACGGTCAAATCAAGACGACTTGGCCCCTATGGTACCTGGCTTTCGCCTAAGGCACACTCCGAGGCCTATATCGGTACGTGGTGGAAGAGGGGGTGGTGTTGGCTTTTATGTGAAAAATGGTATCAAAGTAAGAACATGTCCCCATCCTCCTTCTGATACAGTGGAGCAAATGTGGTTAATTGTAAGGGTTAATAAATTAAAAGTTATCATTGGTACTGCCTACAGAGCACCGTGGTTAGATTTATCAATTTTTTTGGACAGTTTGACAGAATCTGTTGCTAGCTTCGGTAACTATGATCATTTAGTTCTCCTTGGAGACTTTAATGTAAATTTACTTTGTCCTTCAGACAACAAAAGTAAGCTGCTGCAGACTTTTATTAATTGTATTAACATTAAGCAGATAGTGACCGAACCCACACATTATACAGACCATAGTCAAACACTCATAGATGTTATTTGTACCGATGCTAAAGTAAGATCAGTAGCTGTGACCTACATCCCGGATTTGGGAAATCATGCTGTAATTTCGGCTGAGTTGAACATCAAGGCTGAGAAACCAAAGCCATACTTTCTTACCTACAGACCACTTAAAAATATACTGTTGGAACTGTTTGATCCAGATTTAAAGTTAATAGATTGGCAATATTTGGAGTCACTTGATAATGTTAATGATTTGGTTAATTGTTTCAATGAATATGTTTTGAATTTGTTTAACCTTCATGCTCCTAAAAAATCTATATATATAAAAAGCAACTCATATCCATGGATAACAGATACAATAAGAGACATGATGAGTATACGTGATAGTTATCATAGACAGTATTTGAAGTCTAAAACAGATTTGGATAAGGAAAGTTACATAAACATGAAACATATTGTTATTAATGCAATGTTTCAAGAAAAGAAAGTTTACTTTGACAATCATATAAATAGAAATATATATAATCCAAAAAAGTTATGGAAAAGTATCAAAAACACAGTAATACATAAAAACAAGAGTTTTGAGTTACCTCCGTTTTGTCCTGACACTATTAACTCCCATTTTCTAAATGTCCCTGGCAACAACTCAGCACCTATTTCAACACTCACTTACTTTGAATATCATCGATTTAGTGAGTATGTTTTTCAGCTTCAGCCAGCAGGTGAAGATCTGATTTCGAATGTTATTAAAAGCCTCTCTTCTAATGCAGAAGGTATAGATCAAATCACATTGCAAATGATAATGTTAACATTGCCTGACACCTTGTCAATTATCACTAAAATTGTCAATTTATCAATATCATCGTGTACATTTCCTGACATATGGAAAATATCTCTCATTAGACCAATTCCTAAGACAACAAATGTGGCATCTATAAAAGATTTACGACCAATCAGCATCTTGCCATGCTTATCTAAAATTCTTGAACGAATAGTATGTGATCAGATGATGAGGTACCTGGAGGCTGAAAAAATCCTCCCCCAACATCAATCCGGATTTCGCAAGAAACGCAGTACTGCAACGGCTTTGCTGGATGTTGTTGACAATGTACTTGCAGCTCAGGATAGGGGAATGGGTACCATTTTAGTACTGCTTGACTTTTCGCGTGCATTTGATGCTATTAATATACCTCTTCTTTTGGCCAAAATGTCTTACTATGGATTTGATCATAACACTGTGAAGTGGTTTCATAGTTACTTATATTTAAGGTCCCAAATAGTGGAAGTAACTGGTCTGGATGGTAAAACAACATCTTCATCTTGCAGCTATAATCTTCGGGGTGTACCTCAAGGTTCAATCCTAGGGCCAATCCTCTTCATCCTGTATAGTGCAGACATAATAAAGCATATTAAACACTGCCAGTACCACATTTATGCTGATGACCTACAAGTCTATCTGCACTTCCATCCAAATGATACAGATCAGGCTGTAAGTAACATAAATCTTGACTTGGATAGTTTAGCAAGTTGGGCCGATACTAACTGTATGGTATTAAACCCCACTAAAACTAAATATATGGTTATGGGATCCAAAAAGCAAATAGAAAATATAATGCTGCGAAACCCAAAAGTATCCATTTCAAATAGTCAAATAGAATGTGTCACTGTAGCGCGAAATTTGGGTTTAATTATGGACAAAAATTTACGTTTTGAGAAACATATACAAGAGGCAGTCAGTAATTGCTTTTATAAATTAAAGATTTTATATAAGGTAAGGCCTTACCTAAGTGAAGAGCTCAGGATGACACTCTGTGAATCCTTAGTGCTTTCAAAACTCAACTATGCTGATGTAGTCTATGGCTCCTGTCTTTTGTCTAGAACTGAAAAACTGATCCAGAGAGTTCAAAATGCCTGTGCACGTTTCTGTTTTAAGGTCCCTTCTCGTGCTCATATTACTCCATTCTTGAATAAAGCAAATCTCATGAAAATGAACTCTCGTAGAAACCTCCATTTTGCCACTATGTTATTTGGTATTGTTCAGGAACATCAACCAGAGTATTTATGGCAAAAGTTGTCTTGGCCAAAAGAAGACAGGAAGTATCGTACCAGAGCATCAGAATACATGCTCTTGACACCTCATCACAGAACTCAGTCATTCCGGGGAAGTTTTAGGTTTGCTGCAAGCAAGTGCTGGAATGTGTTATTGCCACCGATCCGAGCCCTGAAAACAGTTGGAACATTTAGAAGGCATATGAAGATTCACCTACTGAACCATCAGAAATCTGTAATTACTTAAGTAATTTTATCTTTCCTGTAAAAAACAGTGCAGTGGTGCCTCTTCATTAGCTTTTGAAAAAAAAAACAAAAAATTTGATATACCTATGTAAGAACTATAAAACGCTCGCAGCAATGTCGGGAGGTTGTTAAAAATGCATTACTTACAAAATGTAGGTATAATTTGTTAAATTAGTTGATTAATTAGTTGGTGGGTTAAATTAGTAGTATAGTCTAGGATATATATTCAACTTACCACTGGTTATGCTCCATGGTCCATGGGTGTTTAATTTTTTAACAATAACACATTGAAGACTTTCTGCTAATATTAATTGTTAAGCTTTTTTTTTTTTGCACTGTGCGTGTACCCCTCACATCACACATTAACTGTTTTGTTTGCCGATCCAAAATTTGCGACAAGGACAATGTAATCACTCTGATAAATCTCCAAAATGTGCAACATAATGCGTGGCATGACGTGGCGCCATCCGCCCACAGAGTACTATCACCACAGAATACTAAACCCGCCCCATGCGGCAGCCGTTTGACACTTGACAGTCGACTGGGGCGGGCGCGGGCGGGCCATCACGGTGTGACCATAGAGAGATAGTGATTACATTGTCTTCGGTGTGAGGGGCCAAACTTTGAAACTTGGTCGCCTTCCGCCACCGAGTACTGTGTTAGTATTAGTGTTTAATGTATCTTTGTTTATTTATTTATATATGTAGTTATATTAATGTATTATATATATATATATATATATATATAATGTAAATTTAAGTATTTTTTTAAGTTCGTATATCTATAGTGTAAATTTAAGTATTTTTTTTAGTTCGTGTCTAAATCTGTCCTGATGCGCGTGATGTCATGTATGGGTTCCGCCTGAAAACCAGTTACTGGGTAGGTAGGAGGGTTCTGCCCACCTACTTACCTAGTTATATGCTGAGTCGGGACCTCATTCGTGACATCACGCGGCGTTATATTGTTTGTTTTTTTGTATTTTTTATGTGTTTTATTATTGTTTTATGTACATAATGTAACGTCGCGTGTTGTCCCGAATTAAATCTATTTTCTTTCTTTCTTTCTTTTCTTTCTTTTCTTTTTTATCGAAATCGGTCAAGCCAAAACCGAAATATAAGCGATGAAGTCGGTTTTTTAAGCGTTGCTTGCGTTCCAATTATCTTTGTTCCAGGTTCTAATTGAGCAGGTGAATTGTCTTAACTGTTCGAATTGAGCAGGTTAAGGTGAACGGCTAATTAGGGTATGCGTTTGCCTTTTATACGATGGGTATCGGGCTCCGATTCCCGGTGGAAACAAAAGTTTCCTCCAGAAAGTTCTGGAAGTGATTGTGACTGTGACGAGAATGTTTCCGGCACCCACAATAGAAGTCATTGAACTAAGTGAGAGACTGTGAGTGTTTTTTTTTTTTTTATTTGTGACAGGCTAGTGTTTGACCACTATCTCACCTGATGGTAAGTGACGATGTGATCGAAGCTGGTAAACACACTAGATCTGGAATACGCAGGCTCTCAAGGATAACTGCCGGAACACCGTATTTGGCTTGGCGGCAGACTTTCAACTTGATGGTGGTAAGCTACTTTGGTAGCAAGCCAGGCGAGCAACTCACAAAATGCTCTACCACCTCTCAAATGTCACCTGATTAGCACCACCCGGGGACCACGTGTAGGGAGTCAGACTTAAGGAGTATCCTCCTACGGACGTGGATGACTCAGCCCCCAAAGTGAAAGCATTTATGTTTATTTTATATCACAGAAAAGTCACATTAAATTTGAAAATCCCAGATATATCAACTCGATAGTCACACCACTACTAGCAATTTAACTTAACGCCGTAATTGCTTGTTATTCTTTACGTGCTAAAATTGCTTTGAATAGGTCTAAACGTTTCGTCGGTTTTTGTACACTTTATACTTACTTTAACTTAGAACATGAAGTTTAACTAGCTAAAGTTATGCTTTACAAAGTAAAGTAGACTATGTTATTATTTTCGCTATAATGCTTAACTTTCTTGGCTATTTTAACGTTACTTATTTGTATTTTCAATTGCTTTATATTAGAACATTTTAATAATAGTCGAAATAATAGTGCCAATGTTTAATTGACTTCCAAATAGAAGAGGTCCTGTTTAATATAAAAGAAAATATAATAAGTTGTAATACCCGCGTTCCTATAATGTAGGATAAGCTATTTACTTATTTCTTTTTAATTATAATTCAAATAATGTATAATTATGGTAATTATTGTATTTTCTGGGTGTAATGAGTGTGTGATGTGAATGTTTCCGGCACCCACGATACAAGTCTTTGAACTTAGTGTGGGGCTGTGAGTGTGAAAGCGTTTGTTTGTTTTGTTTGTTTCTTGGATTTGTGACTCCATGTATCCGGCGTTAAACTTCATTGACATTGGAACTGAACCAATATGTAACAATTTAACTTCGTTAAAGAAGAGAGGGGTGCTAATTCAGCTTGGAAGATTTATTTAAACATAATATATAAATATTGCAAGTTATATAATAGCTTGGAATTTTTTTTTTTTCCTTTTGGCCCGTAGTTTTAGAAGGAAAAAAAAAAGAGAAAATATCTTGATAAACAAGAATAAGCCATATTGTTACGCTGTGGCGCATCAAGTTAGCAATTGTAGGTAGCGCAACAAGAATTGTTCAAATCAACATATTCAAAATATGTATCTACCCACATTTGTATTCTTTTTTACATTTAATATTTGACTAAGCAATTTTGTTTTTGCATAAAATTATCACAAAACTAACATCTAAATGGAGTCGAAACACATAACATTTACTAACATATTAATTTGGTTTCTCATCTAAGTGAAATGTAATTTCTTTTATGCGAAATAAATGAATCTGTGGCGTACCCCGCCACGCTTCATTAAAACGCTTCCGCCTATGACGCTTGGGCCAGCTCCTTAGATGGCCGGTTCATCACCCGCCCCCACCGTCGCGTCGCCCCCGCGGATCTCCGACCGCGGCCGGCTCGTGCGCCGCGCACACATGGACACATCGCTCGCGACTCGCCCGCGCTATTGTTTACATTGTATTTGCTCCGTAGTTTTATTTCGTACGCTTGTATACTTGTTTATTTACTTACTTTTCTAAATTAAATAGTTTTCTTCCTATCTAAAACATTCTTCATTCTTGTTCTGTTTATCTTTCTTAACTATCTTATATTATAATCCTCTTGTAATCCACATTGCTTCTGATCGAGTCAGTGCTACCTAAAACTACTACTATATGGTACGGGAGTTCCAGCCACGGACACCGTGCCATATCTGGTGACCCAAGTGTTTTTGGACATCGCGCCATCCTGGGATTGCACTTCTAGAACATTCTGGAGAAATATTGTGTGGTGAATATTGGATGTGGTACAAAGACATAAGCGGTGAGCGATTTTTTATTACCTCATGGCATCTAATAATAACGATAATGATAACTTGCCAATCATTGCGCCGGAAGTTCTCCGAGTTGGAGTTAGAGTTCCGCCATTTTGGCCAGAAGAGCCAGCGTTGTGGTTTGCTCAAGTGGAAAGTCAGTTCGTTCTGTCTAAAATAACTACAGACGAAACAAAGTTTTGCTACCTAGTTGCTCAATTAGACCATCAATATGCCGCTGAAGTCAAGGACGTTATTACTAACCCCCCACTGACGGATAAATACCTAAAGCTAAAAACTGAACTAATCAGACGACTTTCAGCATCGCAGGAGAAGCGCGTTAAGCAACTGCTCATGCACGAGGAGCTAGGAGATAGGAAGCCGTCCCAGTTCCTTCGTCACCTACAGAGCCTTGCAGGTCCAGCTGTGCCAGAAGATTTCCTGCGTACCATCTGGTCGAGTCGCCTTCCTGCAAGCATTCAGACGGTAATCGCATCACAGGTAGACTTGCCAGTAGAGAAGCTAGCTGATTTAGCAGATAAGGTACATGAAATTGCCCCTTCGACACCTCAGTTAGCAAGCACCTCCAGAGCTCCACCTAACGAACCTGCATCATCATCTCATGAGGACCTGGCTCGGCAAGTTTGTGAACTCACAAGGCAAGTAGCAAAGCTAGCAGAACAGGTAGCAAATGGACGATCACGCTCACAGAGCCGGAATAGGCAAGGTAATCGTTACCGCTCACGCTCGAGACCTCGACAACCACCCACCGATCACCCACACTGTTTTTATCACTTCACCTACGGAGTTAAAGCGCAAAAATGTAAGCAGCCTTGCAGTTTTGTGTCGGAAAACTGCCAGGGCAGTCGCAAGTAGCGGCCAACGACTGTCCCTCTTCTACAGGCCGTCTATTCGTCACAGATCGCGTCACGAAAATGCAGTTCCTTGTGGACACTGGTTCAGACTTGTGCGTTTACCCGCGATCAGCTGTCAAGATGCCCTGCACCAAGTCAAAGTATGACCTCACTGCTGCGAACAATACGGTAATACATACTTACGGTCTTACGAAGCTTAAGCTTAACTTTGGACTACGACGAGATTTTACATGGAGCTTTACCATCGCTGATGTTTCAAGACCCATCATCGGTATAGACTTCTTGAAATACTTTGGACTACTAGTAGACTGCAAAAATCATCGCCTTATTGATGGACTTACCTCTCTCTCCGTGAATGCTCAACGATCCAGCCCGCCTGACGACATCTCATCAGTAAAAGTTGTCACAGGTGAGTCGGACTTTCACGACCTTTTGCGTGAGTTCCCGGAGATCACGAGACCAGCAGGCGTACCTTCCAGTCCGAAGCACAACACGCTCCACTATATCAGGACTACACCAGGCCCACCAGTGTCTTGTAAGCCTAGACGTCTCGATCCTGTCCGCTTGCAAGCAGCCAAGAAGGAGTTTGAAGATATGATGGCCAGTGGTGTAGCTCGACGTTCTGAGAGTCCCTGGTCTTCTGCCCTGCACCTTTTAAGGAAGAAGGATGACGGATGGAGACCCTGCGGTGACTACCGCGCACTCAACTCCAGGACTATACCGGACCGGTACCCCATCCGCCACATCCAGGACTTCTCCCATCAGCTCTCAGGATGTTCCATCTTTTCTACTCTTGATCTAGTCAAGGCCTATAATCAGCTGCGCGTAAATCCTGAAGACATACCGAAGACCGCACTCACTACACCGTTTGGTATGTTCGAATTCGAGTTTATGACGTACGGTCTTCGAAATGCTGCACAAACCTTTCAAAGGTTCATCGATGAAGTGCTCTTAGGACTTGATTTTACGTACGGGTACATCGACGATATTCTGGTCTTTTCTAGCTCAATAGAAGACCACAAGAACCACCTGCGTCAGCTGTTCAACCGTCTCAAGCAGTATGGTGTTCTGATTAACACTTCCAAGTGTGTTCTAGGCAAGTCTGAAGTAGATTTTCTAGGATATCACGTTTCAGCTGCTGGTACTCAACCATTGGAAACCAAAGTCCACGCTATCCAGAACTATCCTGTCCCGAAGACTGTGAAGGAGCTTCGCCGTTTCCTAGGCATGTTGAATTTTTACCGACGCTTCATTCCCAACGCAGCTCGACTCCAAGCGCCGTTGAACGCCATCTTATCTGGTCCGAAAGTAAAAGGTTCTCACCCTGTCGAGATGACTCCAGACCTTCTGCATATATTTGAAGAATGCAAGACCTCGCTTTCTCAGGCTACTCTTCTTGCTCATCCAGACGCGTCTGCTGAACTAGCAATCGTTACTGATGCATCTGAATCTGCCATCGGTGCCGTGCTGCAACAACGCAAAGGTGAAGACTGGCAACCATTAGCCTTCTACTCGCACAAGCTTTCCAGTGCGCAGGCCAAGTACAGTCCCTACGATAGAGAACTTCTTGCTGTGTACGAAGCCATCAAATACTTCAGGCATATGGTGGAAGCTAGGACTTTTGCGGTGTACACCGATCACAAGCCTCTGACCTTCGCGTTTTCCTTGAGCAAAGAAAAGTGTTCTCCTCGACAGTTTCGGCACTTAGATTTTATCAGCCAGTTTACTACAGACTTACGCTATCTTCCCGGAAAGAAAAATGTCGTCGCAGATGCCCTGTCTCGCGTAGATGAGATTACTGCAATCGATTACCAAGCTCTTGCACGCTATCAGGAAACAGATCCAGAACTGCAAGATTTGATACTTCGAGGTTCCAGCTTGAAACTGAAGAAGTTGAAGTCTGCCGACAGTGACATTCCAATTTACTGCGACACTTCTCTTGGACAACCTCGACCTTTCATCACTCCACAGCTTCGCAGACAAATTTTCGACGTGCTACATAGACTTCATCATCCTGGAAGTTCAGCTACTGTACGACTGGTCGCTCAAAGATTTGTGTGGCCGGGGATTCGTAAAGATTGTAGAGAGTGGGCTAGGCAATGCTTGCAATGCCAAAAATCAAAAGTTTCCCGACACACTAAATCTCCCCTTTCCTCTTTCCTCACCCCTTCCTCGAGGTTCTCCCATATAAACCTCGACATCATAGGACCGTTACCTTTGTCATCTGATTTCAGGTACTGCCTCACCGTCATTGACAGATTCACGCGATGGCCTGAGGCTATTCCACTCAAGGACATTACTGCGGAAACCTGTGCAGCTGCTCTAGTTTCTGGATGGATCTCCAGATTCGGCTGTTTTTCCCGAGTGACGACCGACCGTGGACGTCAGTTCACGAGTCAGCTCTTCCAATCACTTACCGCTCTGGTTGGTGCGCGCCACTTCCGCACCACTGCTTATCATCCGGCGGCAAATGGAATCATCGAGCGACTACATCGTCAACTGAAGGCAGCCATAATGTGTCATACTACCTCGCAGTGGACTGAAGCCCTTCCCCTCGTACTCCTTGGCATACGCAGCGCGTGGAAGGAAGACCTACAGACGTCAGCTGCGGAGTTGGTTTACGGTGAACCCCTACGCTTACCTGGTCAGTTCCTGTCACCGAAGGATGACTTGAGTTCCGATGACATCTCCCAGTACGCAACTCGTCTCCGAGCTCATATCCGGAAGTTGACACCCAGACCGACGGCTTGGCACACAACATCTCCATTCTACGTCCCACGTGACTTGGAACATTCTTCGCACGTCTTTCTGCGTCAAGATCACGTGCGTGGCTCTTTAGAACCGCCGTACGCCGGACCCTATCTTGTTTTGGACAGAAAGCCTAAGTTCTTCACGCTTGACGTTAAAGGAAAAAAGACAAACGTCACTGTTGACAGGTTGAAACCCGCGTACGTAGCCAAAGAAGCGGTGCCTCCAATGACTACCACAGACAAGCTCGATACTTCTACGGCACCCGCCAAACCACCTGAAGCGGAGCCACAAGTCGAAAAAGAAAGAAGGACCCGAAGCGGCAGAAGAGTCCGGTTCCCCGATTTTTATCGACCGTAGTCACGGTCTGGCCAGGGGGAACATGTGGCGTACCCCGCCACGCTTCATTAAAACGCTTCCGCCTATGACGCTTGGGCCAGCTCCTTAGATGGCCGGTTCATCACCCGCCCCCACCGTCGCGTCGCCCCCGCGGATCTCCGACCGCGGCCGGCTCGTGCGCCGCGCACACATGGACACATCGCTCGCGACTCGCCCGCGCTATTGTTTACATTGTATTTGCTCCGTAGTTTTATTTCGTACGCTTGTATACTTGTTTATTTACTTACTTTTCTAAATTAAATAGTTTTCTTCCTATCTAAAACATTCTTCATTCTTGTTCTGTTTATCTTTCTTAACTATCTTATATTATAATCCTCTTGTAATCCACATTGCTTCTGATCGAGTCAGTGCTACCTAAAACTACTACTATATGGTACGGGAGTTCCAGCCACGGACACCGTGCCATAAATCTGTAACCAAAATCAGCAAGGCTCAGCTACTAATAAAATTCGCATAGCTCTTGCGTGATAAACGCTCATTCGCAACGCTTGATATTTTCATCATATTCATGCTCCCTAATGCTTATTTAACAAGGAACGTACCGAACTAAACGTGTACAAGACCCGAGCGGTTATCATTCACCAACTCATCAAAACAAATTGCCTGCCTTATCTAACCTTGCAGGTCCGTGTTCGAACTGGAACAGAATATGGGGGCTTGTCTTTATTTATTACTAGCTTTTGTTTTTGTTAAGAAGTATTATTTTAAAATTGACAAACTTTCATCCCCTATTTTATCCCCTTGGGGGTATAATTAATCAAAATCCTTTCTTAGCGGATGCCTACGTCATATCATCAACCTGCATGCCAAATTTCAGCCCGATCCGTCCAGTGGTTTGGGCTGTGCGTTGATAGATCACTATGTCAGTCAGTCAGTCCGTTACCTTTGAGTTATATATATTTATAGATAGATTTCGTGTATTTCAACAAGTGGCAAAATCGAAACTTTGGAAATACTCCGAGGGTATCTGAAAAACGGTTGCACCAATTTTCACCAAACATAAGTCGTCAACTTTCAAACAAAAATAGTTATATCAAAATCAGTCCAGACCTTTGGAAGCTACAAAGCACTGTTTAGAACTGTAGTACACCACAGTCCCAAAATTATTTTGCTATCTCCTCTCCATCCAAAGGTTGTCTGGAAGAGATCGCTTTAAGCGATAAGACCGCCCATTGTACTAGCCTAAGTTATTTTCAATGTAATTGTTTGCTGTTATTTTCTTTTTTAATTGGTGTACAATAAAGAGTTCATCTATCTATCTATCTATCAAAGCACATACACAGACACACACTACAAACCCATAACACCAATTTTTCGTTGAGGGTAAAAAATCGATTAGTACTAGTAATTGTTTGTTATATTTTACCTCGATTAGGCTTGCGTCTGACCACTGTTTCACCTGATGGTAGATACAACGGTGAAATATGAAGCATAACTTGCCTGGAAGATATCTTTGAATATAGATATGAATATACCCAGATTATAGCGATCGGAGAACAAAGACGCGGGCAATGAATGCCAAAACGGCCGGAGGTTTTGTGCCTTGGTGGAAGTGGTTTCCACCAGCTATACCGTTATGTACAATTGGGATAAATATGGAACTCGGGCACATGCAACATGAGGTAGAATTTATAGGGGGTTGTATAGAGAGGTTTTGTAGAGTGTTGTGTGTGAGTTGAGTGTTTCAGTGTGAAGTGTGGCTTATAAGTACCAACCAAAGTGTGACGAAGCTATCCCAGTTTGAACAAGGGGCTGTACGAATCGTGTCTGCTGTAGTTAGGTGGTTCTCAAGTTGGGAACTGGCTCAAGGTTTTTTGTTTGATGAAGACGTTGCGCTGAATATGAATTGACATGTATACTTAATATGCGTAGAAACTTCGTCGATAAAACTGTTTCATATAATCACGAATATCTTACCAACAAAGTTAATTTATTATATTTAGTGTTAATCCCGATAATGTTGTTAGGCTTCAAGCAGGATGCACCAACCGCCCGCCCGCACGCCGCGAAAGTTAGTGCTATTGGGGTGCGAACGTAAGTATTATTATCGTGGGAACTCCGCTGAAGCCTCTGCTCTCGCCGAACCCTGTTCGACACGTGTTTCGCCTCTACACGAGGCATCCTTAGGAGCTGTTGACTCGCCGAATGCTAGAACGAGAGAGGTAATGTGTTAGTACAGATATGCGTTTTCTGTATTTAATAAAAAACTAATATCATCCTACATAATCCATTTTTTACTATCATTCAACAGGATAATCATATTATTATGCATATTAATTTGGAGAAACAAATAGCACTCAAAATTTATTTTTTCTGCTTCTTTTATTTCATTCGTTATCCTTCTCATCTATGGTAACACGTGATAATGGGGTCGAATTTGTAAGCTTGATAATTGTTAGGTCTAGATCGAGAAGTAGCTCTCAAGAAAATTATTTGGTGCTATTTTTTTATACAAAAGATTATCATTTTGATTCATGGAAAAGTGGGTAGCAAAGAGCAGAAAATGCTCTTCCACGATAAAATACAATTCCTTAGGTACTGGACGCAATCAGAGTGGTTTTTTTAGTTTAACGCGTGTAATGTATTAGAAGAGGTGAATCTTCAAAGTATTATCTATAAGTAATACCAAACCACACCAAGCTATGCTTGAAAAACATAACCTAGACAATACACTTTATGAAACACTAACGAGTAGTTTTAAAACTCAACAAGAGTTACCTACAAGTGGTTTTCTATCTTTTACAAACAATGTTTTGCATAGTTACCATTCCGCTTTATCCAGAAACAAGCTTCATTAAAAACTTCCGACTAATATGCGCTTACCAAAGCAAACAAAAATGGTACCCTGCAAAGTTTGCGAAACTAGCGGGTAGTTGTAAAACTGTTACCGTTACCGTCTAACCCCAAACACTATTTGTCATGCCCGCAGTACGACCTACTTGCATATCTTTTAACATGTTGAGGTGTAGCTAAATATATAGCGGATAGCGACTCAGAAGTTTCGGATAACAGACAATAATTAACTGCTATTAAAATCCATTTCCGTGCATTTAGTTTCGCAAAAACTCGAAAATGGCTGAACCGATTTAGAATAATTTTTTTTGGTTTGTTCGTTTTTATCAGAGTGGGTTGATGATTTAGTATAAAATATTTTACAAGAAGAAATATAAAAAAAGCATGAAATTTAAATTAAATTTAGTTTGAGAAGTTTTTTTTGGTATTGTTAAATAATTTGTAACGTCACTCTCTTTGAATGCTATTTAATAACAGTCATTACATTTTGATTCTTGACGTATAATGATCGAATTAATCGCGTGGCTGTAAATGGTTGGCCCGAAAGGATCTCCCTGTTAACTGCAAACTTCAGAAGATATTAGCTCACTACGATATATTAATATAGAGTACTCGTACTCGTACGCTCATTTGCAAACTAAGTGTTACATAGGTTTTATCATAATCATAATAATATTATAAATCCGAAAGTTTGTGTGTAAGTGTATGTGTAAGTATGTTTGTTCCCTCTTCACGTTTTAACGGCTAAACGGATTTGGATGAAATTTGGAATGTACATAGACTATACCTAGAATTAACACATAGGCTACTTTTTAACTTGATAATAGCAAGCGAAGCCGTGGGGCACGACTAGTAAGTCATTAAATGTCTTAAATTTTTCTAATAATAAAATAATTTGTTTTTAAAGTGATTCTAAACACTAGCAATTAACTGCTCGATGGCTTAGTTGCGTTCGCTTTCTATTAGCATTAGTATATAATAAGTAAGCTTTTGTTTTTTTTGTTTCAAAAACATTTTACTGATTTGAAATATTTATTTGATTTGTGTCAGCAGAGCACTTCTATAAATATTTGTTTCGGCTTCATTAGAAAGCCTTGTTAAGGATGAGTGGAGAGCAATCGAACATACCTAAGCTGACAAAATCACCACACCCTATTCACCTTCGTTACTTGCAAAATCTCGGAACACTTAGGCAACTACCACATTACTGAAAAAATAAATCGTGACAGTGTAGCCCTGAAGGGAATTCAGTGTCGCGCCGGCAAGGGAATATTGAAAAAATATTAAGTACCGAGTTTATTTTTAGCGAAAATATGTTGCGATTTTGGAGAAAGCAATATTGGAATTACCTAAGCGTTATCCGTGACATTACTTACTTAATATTAAAGCATAAGGCCGGCTATTTTGTAAAAATGTTGAATCAATTTAAAAAATGTATACATATTCAGATCAATTTAAAATTGATTACCATCTCACCTCATGGTTGTTGAAGAAGTTGACGATGATTAACACGTGTTTTGATCTAGTCTAAATAAAGGTGTCACTATTTACTGGAATAAGTAATCAACTATATTGGAACGAAAGTTCCTTATCGCGCTTTGCGAAAGGGGGCTAGACGGAAAAAATTAACACCAAAAGTTGTAACGACACTTTTTGCTATAGTTGTAAGCCATACCACGTTCTCTTCCGATCACCGAAGTTAAGCAACGTCGGGCGCGGTCAGTACTTGGATGGGTGACCGCCTGGGAACAACACGTGATGTTGGTTTTTGCATGTTTCTTTTAATTTTGGAACAAAAGTTCCTTATCGCGCGTTGTGAAAGGGGGCTAGACGGAAATTGAACTTCGTTCCATCCGGGTGTCCCTTGACATCTCTCAAGTTTTTTTATTTACAAAAATAATAAAAATCCTCCCACGAAAATACTCAAGTAGATACATAAACGCACCCAATACAACACTAGAAATCCATCTCAGGTCCTAATGTAATGTCTGTAAAATATATTACAAAATTCGTGAGCAAACTAAAACTATCAAATTTCTCAAAATAGAATAATATCCTAAATGACAAATGTTACTAAGCGCTACAAAACAGTTTTAATGATAAGTAAATTATAAAATTGGTATATTATATTTAACAAATTTTATATAGATCTGCCGTTATACTGCCAGTACATTCTTTTATTGCCATACCGTTTAAGGTCGTGTGTCAAATTTTAAATTGTAGTCCATTCGTGTAAACATTGATTTTATTGTGTGTGATTGCAATACATTTTTGATTATTGAGATATAAAAAAATAAATAAAAATATAACATATAAGTAAATCTTATATAACAAACAAAATTTAATTAGTAGAACGTAAAATACAATCGAAATTAACAGGTTAACTTAGTGTCGAGCAATTAAAAAAAAACGATTCAATATTTTAGTAAAAGAACACAAGTAAAGTTTTTCTTATTTCACTACAGATCTGCTATCCGTGCCTTTTTTATAACTAATAACTATTGTGTGAGACACGTTTCTAAAATAAGAAACGAACAAATAAAGCCACTAATACGCTAAAGTAGAGTGAGGCTCTTGAATTGCCTCGTAATCGAATATTTTCTTTATTCCTTGGTAACTTTTCCAATATACTCCACAACAAACGCCACCTGCTCAGTTCCTAGTTCACTGAACTAAACTGCATCGTTGAGTTTATTTAGAGAGCTAAACCGACTGAGCATCATAACCGTTTGGAAACGAGCTGTATAAACACCAAACAAATACCAGAACAGTTGAATACGGTACACAAACTCGCACTGCTATACAATGATACTCATTTAAATTCATAAAAGCTTAAACATTGCTTTAACAGATATAAATGTTTTGTTATTTTTTTGCGTTAGGCAATTATACTTCAACATGTCATTACGCGACTCAAAATGTTGATAAGAACGGCTGTTACGATCTTATGATAAAAAATACATAAAAAAGGGTATAGCACATAACTGAGTAGGTTTTGCGGTAGTTCAAATATCAAACTCCCAAATTTAGTTTTAATGTTAAGACTATCGTGAGTATTACACATTATATTTCAATGTTATATCCGGCTTAAAACACGAAAATTTACGTGTTTTAAGCCATAATATGACATTGAAAGATAATCCCAAATAAAGTGTTCCCCGTATTTGGAAGTCTTCAAGTCTGAAGTGAATAGGTATTTTCTAGGTAAGCATGATGTATATATCTTCGGCCGCATCCTCTTTTTCCATCAGGTAAGATAGCAGACAAATGCTTACCTATCTGGCATAAAAGAAAAAGTTGAGCAGTGCGAGATGGTGCGCGTTGCGAACAATTCATGTGACGTCAGCAGACCTCCCCCACGCTCTACTACTGCAGGAAACTACTTATTTCTGCGCTACCTTTTCTAATAATAGTGACCAACAAGCTATCTACAACCGCATAGCAATGTTCTCCTTTCCTTAAACATATGTTGTTACTTCTAAATATTTACATGAACTGCCTGTTAGCTTAGGTGGATACACGTTTGCCTTCTAAACAGGGACATTGAATTTGATTCCCTGCGGGGACACTAGTTTTCTCCCCAAGAAAAATTTGTGTTTCTGGTTCTGGTTGTGTTTGTGTCTGTGATGTGAATATTCCGACACTCACAACACAAATCAACAAACTTAGTATGGGGCTATGAGTGAGAACGCGTTTAATCATATACCCACACTGTACTCCATCCTCTTCTGGCATATTTTACTTCATATCGGCCTATTCTCTGTACGTCACCTGGGAACGCGGCCTCTAGAGAATCAGGCTACCTCGAGGTCACATACATAATTTTCATGACCCTTACAGATAAAGTTATGAGCTGTTCGTTCAACTTGAATACTGCATTACCAAGTGTATTTGGAGAACTGTAAGGTTGAGCATACGAGCTGGATAAACACCAAACAAACACAAGGTATATATTTGATACGTTACACAAACTGGTTCTTGCTAAATGTGAAATAAGGTTTGTTTTTAGAGAGACCGATGCGTTTAATTTTAACGTTTAATAATTAGTCATTTATTTATACTGAACTTCGTAAATCCTTTGAGCAGTTACAGAGATACCTCGATTTAACTATTTAATTTTCTGTGTCTTTTTGTTTGTTCATCTTTTTAATTAATTGATGGTGAAAAAAAAGCACGGACTAGGCCTGAGGAGTGTCAACAAAAACGAATAAAACAAAATGTTTTCTTTTCTTCCGACTTCACAAAAAGGAAGAGGTACTTAATTCAACTGTATTTTTATAATATAAAAAAAAAGGTTCCGAAGATAGCGGTGAAGTCAGTTGCATTTAATAATAACATTTTTTTTAAATAAAAATCTCTACCGGCATTTATTATAAGGAACCAATCGTTCTAGGTACGAATATAGTTGGATCGCCGCCGTTGAACAAATCATCTCTTATATCATATGAGAATATGGTCAAAGCTAGCCTATCAGAGATCAATGTACCGTATACTAGAGGCCGGGGTAGTCTGTGAAACGATCTATAGGCTGTCTCTGTCTAACTGGCAAACTGTGCCCATGCTTGATGCGATAGCACTACCGACCGAACAAATTATGATAGGTGCCGTAATACCAAAAATTATGAATGAAAATGTAATGTTTAGCCATTGTTTTTTGCATTAATAGTACCTTGAAATGATAATCTATGTTCCTGTTGTAATGACAAAAGGAATGTGTTAGTTTTTAATACAAAACGAATAAGTTAAAGATGCGACATTTACGTCGTAATAATGTGTGAAAATCAATTGGTTTATATTTCGGATTAGGTAATTATTTTGGAATAAAACTATCCAGGAACCTAGATTAAAACGTTTTAAATCTGAATAACACCACAGTATGGTGGTAATATGCTTGAATTATAAATAATTTCGGTATTACGATTGTATGGGCAAATCAACCTCCGCAGGCCCCTTAAGCATCGTCATTTACTATCAGGTAAGATAGTGGTCAAATATTTACCTAAAAAGTATCGTGATGTATAAATTGTTCCAACGTTTATTTAAAGGTAAAACCTGCAATTTTTCCTAGTGCCAACATCTGGCATCGCAGGAAAACTCCCAGGCTTTCAGTCTTAAAACTTTCAGAAGCATTTTTCCACATTTTATGCTAGTTTGCTACCAAAGTTGGGTTGTCAGTTTTCAGTTTTCAGCCACGATGGACGACTTTTTGTTTGCGATATTATGTTAATTTTTAGCCTAGAGAGGAACCTACAAATTTTACGTTATATAGTCGTTTTCTTTAGAATTTACAACAATTTAAATGAAAATGTTCAACATCAATCAACATCATTTTTATGTATGTAGTAATGAAAATATGTATGTAAATGTGTAATCATGTATGTATATCATATTTAGTTAAATTTCTCATTTTAGTTATTTATATTTGTTTATTCTATACACTGCTCTCTATTTATTTTTGAAGTTTTGTGCTTCCCGCTTGATTAAGGTTTAACTGAAAATCAGCGTCGTATTCTTTGCTCGGTAAAAACCTGAGTTAAACCTTATTGGCACACAAATACTCACATTAATGATAAAAACAACTTTATTTTTAATGTTTGATTTTATTTGATGAAAGTTAATTGTTAATTTTTTTATTGTGCCAAATATATGTGTTTCTTTGTTTTCTTTCTATCATTTATTCCCCAAAGAAACATATGAGAAGAACTTCGGGAATGAAAGAAGCTGAGTTTTATATCGGGTCTGATAGGAAAGAGGTCGCCCTGCTAAATATTCAAAAAGGCAAATATTGCTTCTAGCTCAATGGTAAGTATTTGTATGGCTGCGGGTCCAAGTCCAAGGGAATTGTTTACCTTTTTTTCCAAATTATTTAAGCAATTGAGTGTTTTAATGATTGTACAAAACCCACCGATACACATCTTGAACTACAAAGTTATTAGACACTGTCCATTAATCCTTGCCCTTTTTTTATGACAGATAGGCAAGCATTTGGCCGCTATCTCACCGGATGGAAAGTGATTTTTATTTTTTGACAAATAGTTCTCGTATGGTTTTGGGAGATCTTATTATAAGTGTGCGTCTCTTTCCTTAAGATTTGTGCGGCAGTTGTTTTAATAACGGCGAAGAAAAGCATTGCACCGTGAGAAGATAGGGAGAGAGAGAGCAAAATCAAGAACTGTAAAATTCGAGGTAGGTCTAATTGAGCTGTTTGTTATTTGGCTCTACGTTAATTCAAAAGGGAAATAATGCAAGAAAGGCTCTCTGCCTGCTGGCAGTGGCTTGAGCACTTGAGTTATTTATAACTAAAGCCCTGATTAATATGTGAATACATATTTTAATTGACACTGTTTCCGATCTTAACATTGTTTTCTTCATAGATTATGGTATGTGATTAATACATTTAGTTTTTATTTTCCATATTTTAAACTTACTTGACCTGGATGCGATCAATGCAAAACAGAGGTGAGTGGCACAAGGGTGAGGAGGCTTATACCCTGCAGTGGGTCGATACAGGCTGATGATGATGTTGATTTTAAACTTAAGTATAACAAAATAATTATAATCCATATTTTACATATTTATCTGAGCCTTATATAAACCGCTTATTGACTCGTAGTGGGCTTTTTTTACTGTTAAGATGTAATTTGGATTTAAGTGGACTATAGAGTATATATAAAAGATAGGCAAATGGCGCGTATTGCGCCTTACCAATGTAGCAAATCATTGCTACACAAAAACAAAAACAAAACACAAACGCATTTACGTTCACAAAAACTGAACAATGAACAATGACCGTACATTAAATTTAACGATGCTCTTTTAGATGTGTGCGTGCTAAAGTTGTTTCACTCACGCAAGCTCTTACTGTACACAGCATACGTGGTACCCGCTGAAAACAAAAATAACTGTTCCTCGATTTTTCGAAATTCCCAACCATCACGATTTAAACTTCACCGGAAGTTCAAGCCCGTCCTAGGGTCAAATCCGTGACCATAGTTTTGAAGACAGATTTACAACGACGGCGCCATCATGGCTGCAAATAATAAAATTAGGCTCCCTACATCGTTCATTTACCAAGTGACAAAATAATTTCATGTATTGTTTATGCCCCCCATTACGCCGCCCGGACTTGTCGTGCTAATCCAGGGTTATCTTATGATGGCTTCACACGCCACCTTTGTGTACAATGAAGTTATTTAGGCCGTTTAGCCTTTATAATATGGGCTGTTAGAATTACTTGGCTATAGTTAGAAGTAGCTTAGAGCTTTACGTATTTAGTTGAACGATTTATTCAGAAAAATATTTCACATTCACATCTTTATTATAATAAACTAGCCTTGCCCCGCGGCTACGCCCGCTATTTTCAAATTGAAAAGTAGCCTATGTGTGAATCCTAGACATAATTTATGTACCTACATTAAAATTTCATCCAAATCCGTTAAGCCGTTTAAGCGTGAAGAGAGAACAAACATACTTACACACTTACATTCTTACACACACACTTACACACAAACTTTCGGATTTATAATATTAGTAGAATAATCAATATCGCTCTTTATCGACTTCACAAAAAATGAGGTTTTTTTTTATGTCTGTTACTTTATAACTTCGTTCCACGTGAACCGATTTTGAAATTTTTTTTTGTTTGATAGATGTTGCTTTTCGATTAGTCCCATTTAAATTTGATCAAGATCTGACTAGTAGTTTTTGAGTTATCCTCAATAATGCATATTCTGTGGACTACATTGACGATGTTCTCGTTTTTGACCGAATTCAAAATCTGATCAATGTTCCAAAGATAAAGCGATGAAGTCGGTAAGTTGGTTTTTTACCGACTTCCCAAGAAGGAGGTACTCAAGTCAACTGTATTTTTTTTATGTGTGTTACCTCATAAATTCTCTTCACGTGAGCCGATTTCGATTTTATTTTTTTAATTTGAAAGATGTTCCTTTCTTATTGGTGCCATTTAAATATGATCAAGATCTGATCTCTAGTTTTCGAGTTATAGTCAATAATGCGTGTTTAATACATTAAATCTGATCAAGGTTCCGAAGATAAAGCGGTGAAGTCGGTTTTTTTAAGCATTGCTTGCGTTTAATTATCAATAGAATTACACATAAAACATAATTTACTGACTTATTTTTTTTTTATTTGTTGATATTCTACGTACGGGCCAATTGCCAATATTTCCTTAAACTAAACTAAATTTATATACAGCAAAGAACCAAGTTACCAACAAGACATCGAGCCTATAGGTAACTCAAGTGCTCAAGCCCACTACCAGTGGGTAGCGTTCCCATCATGCTGGCGGCATTGCCTCTGAATTGCAATGCTAATACGTTGAACCAAATAAGTGCCAGCATTTTGATCACGCGTCGCTTCAACCAGGCGCACTGATAGAATTTTGAAAATAGAATGAGTTCCCAGTCCCCACGGACCCAGTGTCTCAACACCAAACGGCTCAAATATGTAACCACTGCCGAAGTTTCCATATTTTCGCCGTTCGCGCTTATTTTCTCACTTAAATGCTTTTAATGATTTGGTATTTTAAAGAACAAACAGTCATAAATGTGAAAATGTATGTAATCGTATACCTATGTTTATCTGTGTTGGCGAAAACGCTTAATTGATTAGTGACGTCAGTTTACCAATTTACACTTTTTGATGTCAATGATTGTAAATTTTCCTTAATGGCAGCCGTGATTGGATTGTGGATGTCACAGAAAGAACGTCAAAATGGCCCCGTTCAAAATTGCTAAAACTTGCTTGCATTTTTTAATATTTATTTCGATATGAAATTAAATAATGTTTATGATAATTAATTTTTTTTCCGGCAATATATATTAATAACAAAAACAATGTATTAAAAACATAAAATATCAATTTTTCCTATTGAGCGAATTCAAAATCTGATCAAGGTTCCAAAGATAAAGCGGTGAAGTAGGTAAGTTGGTTTTTTACCGGCTTCCCAAAAAAGAAGGAAGTACTCAAGTCGACTGTATTTTTTTTATGTGTGTTACCTCATTGAATTATTATTTCATCTTTTGAATTGTTTTGCGAACGTTAGTAGAGGTTATCCGCATCATCACTTTCCATGAGGTGAGATAGAAGTCAAATGATTGCCATTTAAGCTTAAAAATAATAATACATGACTTTATTTTATCCTTGTTAAGCTACATAAACATTCGACAAAAAAACGCTTTTAGACTCATAGCCCCGCATTAAGTTCGTTGACATGTGTCGTGGATCCCAGAAACATATACATCACACACACAATCACACCCAGAATTCGAACCCCTGCTTAGAAGGGAACGTTCACCGAACTAAGCCAACGGACAGCTCAATAGTAATCTAAAAATATACTGGCTTAATAAAAAAAAAAGCTTATATTATACACAACACACAACATATCTATAGTTAACCCACGAGAACAGTGACGCGGAAACCAACTGAACCTTACAATACATGTATAGGTAATAAGTACCTATGTATATTGTACGAAAATATTCTGACATCCTCTTTCCTGAACTGTATTTTTAGGAGTTATGAGGGAATGGATATGAAAACATGAGATGTAATATTATCATTTTGTAAAATATTTATCCATAAATTCTTCGTTCTATTATACTTAGCAGAGCAACTTATTACAGCGTTATAACTCCTGTCGAATTTCAACTCTTGTTTATAAAAACAATGAATAAATTCAAGATTCTACATACCTCTTTTTTTTTTTATTATATTACTTTTTTATTAATTGTATCAACGTATTATTGATGAACTGCCCGTTGGCTAATTTAGGTGAGCGTTCGCCTTCTAAGCAGGGGGTATCGGGTTCGGTTCCCGGTGGGAACAGAAGTTTTCTCCTCAAGGAAAACTTGTGTTTCTGGTTCTGGTTGTGATTGCATGTGTGATGTGAATGATGTTTTTAATTATTTTAAAACTTTATAATCCTTAAAACTAAAACATAAACTAAATAATCAAAATAAATCGTAAAGGGTCGGCAATGTTTCCAAAATGCTGGCTGCGTTGCCCCACTTTGTATAGCAATACTTATGCGCTGTGCAAAATACAGACAAGCATTTTGGTCTCGGGTCCACTCTCTCAATCGGCCAGCCAAACTTTTGTACAAATAAATTAAAATCTGAAATTGGTTAAAGCGTCTTGGAGTACAGTAATCAGGGAGATTAAATAAATAAGATTCCGACGAATTGAGAAAGAATAAGTCACTATAAAGTTTTTTTTTTTTTTTTAATGTTGTTCAGGCGATATTTAATGTTTGGTAAAGTGCCCAAAATGCCATCACGTTTACCAAGGCTTACGACTCAATCGGTCTCTTGCATTTCTTTGTAAACTTGCCTTACTTTAGTATAGGGAAAAGTAGAACATAAGAATTTAGAAAAGATAAACGGTATATACGATAGGATAGAAACGCCGATTCAGATCACATCTAAAATTCGGTTATCCTTGACTACACATGGAAAGCTATATAGACCGCTTTCCGATACCTAAAGATCGTTCTGTGCGGAGACGTAAACTTCAGATGGGAGTTGTTCAAATTTTACCACTTATATCTAACTCTTGGCTTTCGTCAGAATAGATTTGGATTTACGTCTTTGGCAGCAGTTAAATGGGGAATAAAACGAAATTACTTATGTTACTAAATTGAAATAAAGTATTGAGCATTAAATACGTTTATTTCAAGATTTACTTGAACGTGACCAGGAGCACAATTTTCCTTGTCAAGTGACATTTAGTATTTGTTTTTCTGGTTCTGGATGTGATTGTGTGGGTGGTATGTAAATTTTCAGACACCCGCAAAACAAGTCTTTGAACTAAGTGTCAGGCTGTGAGTGTTATAACGTTTTTTTTTACTGTAGCAAAAGTGTTAGATATTTTAAGAACTAATTTAATAAATACATTGTACACAATACAACTTGACTATCATCTATTAAATGTGAATAGCAAGAAATAAATACATATTTTTTATAATTAATTAAAAAAAAAATTACAGTCGGCTAGAGTGCCTCCTGTACTCTAGCCGACTGTAATTTTTTTTTATTATCGTTACCTCATAACTTTGTTCCACGTGAACCGATTTTGAAATTTTTTTTGTTTGTAAGATGTTACTTTCTAATTGGTCCCATTTAAATTTGATCAGGATATGATGAGTAGTTCTTGAAATATCGTCAATAATGCGTGTATAGTACATCTAATCTGAACAAAGTTCCGAAGATAAAGTGGTGAAGACAGTTTTTTTTAAGCTTAGCTTGCGTTTTATTATATTGACACAACAGTAAAATATAAAGATTTGTCTCAGTGCACAACTAAACAAGACTAAGAAAAACAATTAACGTGACTAAATGTATGTTGTAGATTAAAAAGGTATATTCATATTGCTGCCGTGTACAGTAAAGTCGGAATAGATCTGGACTCAGCATGATGCTGTGGAATTCTCCCAAGCGCTGGCAAAATATATGACAGAAAAAGACATACTCTTATCTCGATTATCGTATTATAATTTAAAAGACACACGTTAGCGTGGATGCCTTAGATTATCCTGTATTACGAATATATTTATTTATTGAATACATTCATTCCCTTTGTGTTTAAATAAACCATCATAGTTTTCTTAAAAGAAAAACATCAAAATATAAGCAGATTCCAGGTGTCTTACCTTCTCAAGGCCAGTCCGCGATTAAATGCAATTACAAAAGGATTCTTAGACATAATCTCCTTTTAAATTTCACTAATGAGAGCGACTATTTAGTTAATCTGTTTTTATCTTATTTGAGCCGGCTGAGGATTGTTCTGCTAATGTATACAAATTTAGAGCTGTGCAGATATCTGTGGAAGCCGGATACTGGCATGTTATAATACTTTACCAAATGCGCAAGGAAAACTGTAATAGATATTTATCTTGGAAGCACAGCATAAATAAAAAAAAGGCAAAAACGTATTTTTTGGCCCTTCTTTTTTTTTGTGACGGGTAATGTTTCTAACACTTCTCGTCCTTTCCAGGGGTGAAGGAGAGGGGTATATGAACCCACATAACCCAACCCCCCTCCCCACCGAGAGCATTTGCCGATGTTGGGCAAGATAGGGTCGCGCTAACATTTACTCAGGGTGATCTTGCTCATCAAAACCACCTCCAGACGTGTGGGGCCGTGCAAGTCGAGGGGGTAGAGTCCCCTAACTCTCCATCAGTGACCCACAGAGTAGGAGAGAGGGCCCACTGTAAGTCTAGAGAATCGTAGCTATTATAAACAATATATTTAATACTATCATCCCTAATACTAAACGCTCCTCTTTTAACCACTGGAGAGTGTGCGCATGAATTACACGAGCTAATTCCTCCATCCTCCTTTTTCCAGCTAACCATAAAACCCTCGAATGACATCTATTTATGGTTGACATACCTCCAGATCCCTCGAACGTTTACCATCTGAACGGCAAAAGAGTGGAACTCATTGCCCGCGTCTTTGTTTCCTAAATGGTATAATCTGTGAGTCTTAAGTCTAGAGTTGATAATTATCTTCAAGGCAAGTACTATACATATTTGGCCGCATCTTCACTTTCCATCAGGTTAGATTTTGGGCAAATGCTTGCATAATTAAAAAAAACTGAGAGACATTACAGTTCAAAACTCTGCGGACCAATGCACTCAGCTCGTTATTATCCTGATAAATTATGTCAAACCTTTTTACACCCTGTCATTTGTAAAGAAAACTGTGCTAAAATCGAACTCAAGATCCACGTTGGGAGCAAAAACTAGACAACTGATCAACACAGTCGTCACAATACATGTGTGTTCGTGTAAATCTTTAAAAGTATGGTCTTTGCAATACTAATAGTAACATGCCGGATACCCACTACATCCCTACAAAAAATAAAGTAATTAGGTATTTGGTGAAGTTTTATTGCGAACGAGGGTTGTATCAAACGACTACGTCTCGCCATTTTACGAAATTAGAAACTTATTTTTGTTTTGTTTTCTTTTTTTATATTCCATTATCGTAAGGCGGCTTGATGTATCGATGCGTTTGTTTTGGCAAGCTGTAGCAAAAAAGTAGTAAGAATCTGTGGAGAGTTTTGGTAAATATATTAAGAGAAAATTGAATTGGAGCAATCATGGATACAACGAGCCGCAAGCGTAATGATAATAATGTAATATAATCTAATGATACAGCGTAATGATGTTATAATACGTGTATTTGTTTTTACCGACTTCCCAAAAAAGGTGGAGGTACTCAAGTCGACTGTATTTTTTCTTTTTTCTTTGTGTATTTTACCTCATAACTTCCCTCCACGTAAGCCGATGTCGAAATTTATTTTTAGTTTGAAAGATGTTGCTTTCTAATTGGTCCCATTAAAATTTTATCAAGATCTGATCAGTAGTTTTTGAAATATCGTCAATAATGCCTATTTTGTACGCCTACTTTGACGATGTTCTCGTTTAACCGACTTTAAAAGTTACCTCGTAACTTCTTTCGTTGTGAGCCGATTTTGATGATACTTTTTTTTATTTGATAGCTGGTGCTTTCTTTGTGGTCCCATTGAAATTTGATCAAGATCTGATCTCTTGTTTTTGAGTTATAGTCAATAATGAGTGTTTCATACATTAAATCTGATCAAGGTTCCGAAGATAAAGCGGTAAAGTCGGTTTTTTTAAGCTTTGATTGCGTTTAATTATTGGTTGTATGAGGGGTATGACCAAGCTGACTTCATCTGACTTGCCCCTGTTGATAAAAAAAACTGTACTTTGGTGACCCACAACAAACATTTTTAGGGTTAATATAGACGCCACCGGTCATAACTCAAGTCCGTTCGTGTATTTGGTTCTGTTTTGATCTTTAGGATGGTTCGGCAAAGTATCAGCTTGAGGCACTTGATACTGATGAGTGTAAGTCCAAGAACTTAAAGACGATTTTAGACGATCGACCAACCGATTGATTCAAGGCTTCAAAGTCTATAGAGCATCGTTGCAAAGTAGGAAGTTTGTCGGTCATATATCGGCGATTACATTTCAGAGAGTGTGCTGCAAAATTACACAGTCTAATTCCAGAAAACCAAACATACACTAAAAAGTTTATTTTTTATAAAAACGCCGATATACTATGTATTTTCTACCACATCTATTATGCGTACCACTAAGGAATGTATTTCATAATCCAATTCTATGTCTTAAAATAATCCGGGAGTCTTCAAGTCATAGATTGAAAATGATGATGCGGCCGAAGATGTAGCATGCTAGCCTAGACGGTCACTCTTGACTGAAGACTCCCAGATTATACCGTTCGGGTTACAAAGACGAGGGCAATGAGTTCCACTCCTTCGCAGTACGGATGGTAAACATAGAAGCGAAATGATTCGAGCGCACTGGAGGTAAGTCAACCATTTATGGATTTACAGTTAAATTGCCATATATTATCTATGGTTATTTGTTGGCTTAAACTAAGTTACACGCTCAGTAGGTACATAATTGATCGGTAGCAGCACGCCGCTAAACTGTAACAGTTGAGCTCAGGAACGCTCCGTCACGCCGCCCCGTCCCGCTGATATATTATCGACGTCGAGTTACTGGCGGCGAATTTAGAACCGAATATATTCGAGGAATTGCAGACAAGCATAAAAATTGTTTGTTAAAAATGATATCTCAATAAAAAATAATTTAGAAAACCGCTTTTGCAACATCAGGCTTTTAGATAGAGCAGTTTTTGAAGTTACACTTCTTTTGGCGCTTTTGGGAAAAATTATGAGAGTGATTGTTTACAAGCTTTTATTTCGTTACACCTCTTTAGTTTCTGTGATCTGTGGTTTCGCCTGTCACGATGTTTGTCATCAAATCTTGCAAATTAAATTTGATCCGGAGTTTTGCCGCGAAAGTGAAAAAATGGCGTTGTTGATTTTGTGAAATTTTCCAAAACCTGTGATTTTTCGAGTGTTAATGTATAATAATGGTGGATTATTAACCGTTAATACTTAGTGAACGTGCATAAGTATAGGCAAATCATACAAAGTTGAAAAATGTGATTTTCACCTTCGCTCCAAAACTCCAATAGAAGTTCTAGTAAAGTTTCTACCACTTTACTAGGGCATGACTTGACTACGACTGGACCTTGACTCTTTTACTTGACTTTGACTGTGACTTGTGACTAGGACCTATAATATGAAATACATTTGAAATATATTATCACTTGACACTGGCTAAATGCATAAGATTGCGAAGCCAAAACTAAGCAAAAAAAAAAAAATATTTGATCCACTTCCCGGTTACCGATTGAGCTGAAATATTGCATGCATGTGTAAATCGCGTGACAATGCAACATTATGATGACATGGTGTTGATCTGATGATGGAGCTGGAAGGTGTTCATAAGAGCTCTGTAGTGAAACGACGCAACCCCATCGAGTTTCGGCTCGTTTTATTCGTCTTGACAAGAGAATTTGTTACCTATATAACTTTTAGTACTCTTTATTTACAACTTGTAAAAGCTTGAAAAAGTTACGATACGCGTGTACACCGACACCTAGAAGCAACACCGTGAAGTTGGTTGGTAATTGTTTCTCAAATATTCGTGACAGTTAAATTTATTCCAGGTAGTCATAATGTTATGTAAGTTTGGTGGTTATAAAAATAGCTTTAACTTTATTCAATAGCTACGAGTAATTTTAGGCAATCAGTTATTACTAATTTATTAGCCTTATCCTATTAATCCGAAAGATTGTGTCTGTGTGTGTGTGTCATTATGTTAGTTCCCTCTTCCGCTTTAACGGCTGAACTGATTTTGATGAAATTTGCAATGTACATAGATTATACCTAGGATTAACACATAGGCTACTTTTTAAGTTGATAATAGCGGGCGAAGCCGCGGGGCACGGCTAGTAAGTCATTAAATGTCTTAAAATTTTCTAATAATAAAATCATTATTTTGAAAGTGATTCTAAACACTGGCAATTAACTGCCCGATGGCTTAGTTGCATTCGCCTTTTATTAACATCGGGTATCGGGTTCGATTTCCGGTAGAAACACAAGTTTTTTCCCCAAAGAAAAATTGTGTTTCAAGTTCTAGATGTAGTCGTGTGTGAGATGTCAAAGTTTGTTGTAACACAAGTTTTGTAACTTAGCGTGGGGCTGTAAGTGTAAAAGCGTTATATAAACCTATCAATATCTATTCTCATCACTTGCATCATACTTTACAACACTACGTTTTTGGGGGCTGAGTCACCCACGTCCGTAGGAGGATACCCCTTAAGTCTGACTCCCTACACGTGGTCCCCGGGTGGTGCTAATCAGGTGACATTTGAGAGGTGGTAGAGCATTTTGTGAGTTGCTAGCCTGGCTTGCTACCAAAGTAGCTTACCACCATCAAGTTGAAAGTCTGCCGCCAAGCCAAATACGGTGTTCCGGCAGTTATCCTTGAGAGCCTGCGTATTCCAGGTCTAGTGTGTTTAACAGCTTCGATCACGTCGTCACTTACCATCAGGTGAGATAGTGGTCAAACACTAGACTGTCACAAATAAAAAAAAAAAAGTCACTATAGTTTAGGTCCACACGAAACTGAACTCTGTTCTTGGATGTAGAACAAGGGTAGCATTTAGGTATGTTGGTTTGTCTAATCTGGCATGCAGTGTATAGTTAGTTAATGATTCGTTTGTTTAATGTACACTGTTCATTGTCCGTACAATGTAAACGAGGGTACAGTTAAAGAGATCTACTGCTATGATGAATTAATCTAATTTTGGATTTTTTTTATGTTTGATAGGCAAGGATTTGAACACTATTTCACCTGATAGATAGTGACGATGCGGCAGTAGATGAAGCATGCCTGTCTATATGATACCTATTCACTTTCGACTTAATATTAATACACATAACACACGAAAACCAGAAGCACAAATATCCCTTGGGAAGGAATTTGTGCTCTTGCCGGGAATCGAATCCAGGACCCACGACGCAGAGCGCGGACACCTGTCCACTGCGCCAATTGGGTCCTCAAAAGTAAATAATTATAATTGTTTATGTATGATTTAAACAAACAATTGTAATGTGTGACTCATACAACTCTATTTTTATATGTGTTGCCAATTTAAACTGGTAAACCGATTTTGATGACTGTTTTTTTATATGAAAGTTGGTGCATTCCACGTGTCATCAGTAGTTTTTGAATTATCTTCATTAATGCGTATTTAATCAATTTAATCTGATCAAGAGTTTTTTTTTTTTATTTGTGACAGGCTAGTGTTTGACCACTATCTCACCTGATGGTAAGTGACGATGTGATCGAAGCTGGTAAACACACTAGACCTGAAATACGCAGGACAAAGCGGGGAAATCGGTTTTTTAAGCTTTGCTTGCGTTTAAATTATCACTCAATGTGAATACAGACGTAAGAGCATATAGTATGCAGTGAGAGCAGACGCCGCTATTTCACACCTAAATTCATGGCCTACGTAAACCCGATAACACCCAATTTTGCGACCACTCACAACCGTAACTTTAACCCGTCTATTGACACACCAATATCACGGCAGTAGTTCAACTGGATAGTAGCTATAAACTGTTTGTTTCAATGAAACGGCTCGCAACTGATGATATTTTCGCATGAGGGATATCAATAGTTGAGTGCGCGTAAACTAAACTCATTTTTATAAGTACTGGACCAGTTTCGATGAGGAAGTGTGATAGCTGAATAAATAATTGGCATTAGAGAGGCATTAAAGCATGACATCATAGTTCACATATCATACTTTCTATCACGATATTGTTATGACATAGAATCTAGAAACAATTCTTTCCTTTTTAATGTTAAAACTATTTACTGTAAACTGAGTATTACACATTATGTTTCAATGTTATATTCGGCTGAAAACACGAAAATTTCGACTTTGTAGTCAACTAGTTTCGGACAAATTAGTTGTCCTTAATCAGGATGGGTCATACGCGCGATACGCAGAGGCGTGCGGCTCGGGCCTCTAATACATCACGGATAGATTGTAAAGTTTTATTTTGCATACAATTTCACTGAATCAACACGGTTGTCTAAAATGGACGACTTTTCTCATATACATTCAATTTGCAGTTTCTATCGCCTTTAAATCAACACGTATTATCGCCCTGTATCGTTCCAAGCACTATATAATACATAACAACTTGTACGTATACATAACTATGTAGAACATTACACATCGCTTGACACCGGCACAATGGGCTTGGATTTTTATTATCAACACAAGTTTTATTAAAATACCGCTTAGTGCACTGCATTGTGTGGGCTAGACGTGAGTCTTTGTTGGAAATAGGATAAGTTGTATATAGGTACTTTAACTTTACAACCTACTTTTTATACATATAATAGCAGGTTGAACGGTGTTTAGTCTGTATCTTAATGTTATAAGTGAAGGGACTATACACGTCTTAATTTGTGAATTATGCTAAACTTGATTGTGGCAAAAAAATAAACAAAATGCTGGTAATTATCGCTAGTGCGTTACAATCAGTTAGTATTAACAACTATAACAGAGATAGTGCATAACTGAGTAGATTCCTACGGTAGTGGTGTTGGACAGTGCGATCCACGAACTATTCACGTGACGTGAGCAAGCCGCTCTAGCACCGCTCCGCTACCGATTTTACCCCTCCCACACCCCTCCTCAATCGCTCTACTACTCACTACTCAGTTATTCAACACCCCTGTAGTATATATTTTTTGCTTTATTCCGTAATCTGCGTGTTTTATTAACCTGACAGTAACCTAGGTAGATCATAGTTGTTGAATTGGATTAATTCAGATTTCTCCTTATTCTTCGGACCTAGCTCTAGGGATTACAAGGCCTGTGATTAGATGGTGTGGCTTAAATTAATATTAATATATAATTAGAACGCAAGCAAAGCTAAAAAAACCGACTTCACCGCTTATATTTTGGTTTTGGATTGATCGATTTCGATAAAATGTATATGGGACCTCCTCTGAAGTGTAATCTACCAAACAAAAAAATAACATAAAAAAAATTAAACGCGTTCACACTCACAGCCCCACACTAAGTTCAAAGACTTGTATCGTGGGTGTCGAAAACATTCAAAACACACACATTACACCCAGAACCAGAAGCACAAAATATATCCCTCGGGAAGGAATTTAGGACCACGACCCACAACCCACGGTCACCTGTCCACTGCGCCAACTGCGTCGTCAATTCATAGGTTGATCCATATTAGCTTGCGTTTCAATTATTGTATAAATAATAAGTATGCGTTCGACAACTACCTCACCTTGCGATCTAAGTTGTACACTGTACAGTGTATAGGTATTTGTTTCATCTATACAATCATGATGATGTATCTCAGGACGAGATCCTCCCTACAGAATTTATGGAGTATTAAGGTAAATGAAATGAAATCCATTTATTGGCTTCAAGTGTAGCTATAAACAGACGTAGAGTTGAGTGTATCAATATTTTTGACACTTTTGGTCATAATGGTGACATAAAACTATCGATTTCAGGACTGGGTCTGTTCTTTAAAGCTTCATTATAATAATTTTGATTATTGTTATTATATATGATATGTGGCACAATTACAATAATTGGAATTGGAAAAAATTATATTTAAGTTAAGTTTAAGTCAAAATTTCAGTATATTAATGCCAATGATAATAATGTTCATGCATGTCATCAGTTAGTACAATCTCACAGTTGAATATAAGTATAATTTGAATGATGCTTACAATTATCAAGAAAATAATTCACAGTGTAGTAGGTTTTTTTATAGCAGCAATTCTTTTAATTTGTTTAAAACTTCGCTATTCGGTAAGTCTTTGATACTGATGGGTAAAGCGTTATCGATTTGACCACATCTAGCGTAGCAGCTCTATACAATTCAATCAGCTTTTATACAAAGTTGTTTTAGCCACCTTTGGTAAAACAATTCTATTAGAATCTCTTGAATAAATGACTTATTACTATTATCATGTAACATTATTTTTTCTACTTACATATAAAACTAGTAAGGTTTGATTATATATATATATTCTATACTATATTGAGATAAGTTAGCTAAATTTCAGCTCAATCGGAGACCGGCAAGAGCTTGAAAATGAAGCAAACATTTTCAACGGAACGTTAAACATTATAATATGTATTTTTATTTTAACTAAGCAAGTAAACCTTGCAAAGAAAATAATAAAATTGCAGAGCTGCATATAATAAGAGCTTGTTTATTAAAAGCATATTTTAATTAAAACTACGTGCCTAACCCGGCAGTAAGGTGGGTAATCCACGACGGAACTGGACTTAATCCAGACTCTCGTGCCGTGGACCTAGCTCCAGGGATTACAGATGCCGCGATTGTACAATGAGGTTCAAATATATTTTGTATGACATGGATTACTGATATAATGTATTTTGAAACGTTTAAATTTATCTGTGATGTAATAATTCACATTAATTGTCTTTCAACTCTTCGTAAGCTTGGTTGGGTACGTGTTCGCCTTCTAAGCAGAGGTATCCGATTCGATTCCCGGCGGGAACACAAGTTTTCTCCCCAAGAATAATTTGTGTTTCGGGTTCTGGTTGTAATTGTGTGTGTTATGTTTATTTTTCCAGCCCCCACAACATAAGTCATCGAACATAGTGTATGGCTGTGAGTGTGAAAGTGTTTATGTTTATGTTTTATCAATGGGTTTTCTGAGGTTTTTTTTTATGCTAGATAGGCAAGCATTTGACCGCTATCTCACGTGATGGAAAGTGACAATGCGACCGAAGATGGAACATATTTACCTAGAAGGTACCTAGACCTACCTATAGTATTATACAGAAGGACCTAGATTCACTCTAGTCTTGAAGACTCCCAGATTGTACCGTTCAGCGAACAAAGACGTAGGCAATGAGTTTCACTCTTTCGCTGTTCGGATAATAAACGTAGAAGCGAAACGCTTCGAGCGAACTGGATGTATGTTAACCATAAATGGATGACGTTTGACAGTTTGTCTTGTTGTCTTGTTGTTAGATGGCAAAAAGGGCATGGAGGTATTATATCATGTAATTCCTGAGTACACTCTCCAAAATGAAAGCGATAGAAAACCATAGGATTGCCACCTTACGTCGGCAGCCAAGACTTTGCAGTTTATAATCGCCAATGGGTATTTTTGCTTGAGGTAGTTTGATACCTACCTTTAGTACCTTGCTTGTCATTCGACTGCCGCTTGCAGCGTTGTGCTGTATTCAGATTAAGGATGGTTGTTTTTGCAAAGGCGTCTGATCAAGATACAAATCTTTGAACTTAGTATGGAACTGAAGGTGTTAATGCGTTTGTTTTTATTATGATAGCATTAACAATGCAAAGCATGGTCTGACTGTACTAAGATGAAACTCTATGAGGCTAAAATTTTGCTTTAAGAGACTTTTTTTATTTCTAAATTCACAACGGATTCTAAATCTAAAAACAACAAAATTTAGAGTCCGATTAACGCGGATAAAAACGTCCATCTGAAACGCCATCTGATTACAACCCGAATAGAACGTCGATACAAATAATTCTCAATTAGCTTTCCTCGAACAATCTAGCCTATACCCGACAATGCTTCAAATTATAACGCCAAGTCACGCAGCGCTTTCATTACCAGAGATTGTGATTGGCATAACAATGTACAGCTTGACGTCTTTATTGTGGCGATAAGAGATTTCAGAGGAGGCTGTAGTAAGAATAATCTTACGGTGTTTCTCATTGGTTAGTCTTGAACAGGGGTCGGCAACCTGCGGCTTGCGAGCCACATGTGACTCTTTGGATGTGAAGCTGTGGCTCTTTGGTTCCATATGAAAATATTATTTATTTTATTTAAAAATATAAAACATTTAAAAATCGGTTTGAATCGATAAACGAGCATTAGGCACCATTTGTATCTCCCAGCCACTTGTGTTGTACTCGCTTTTCAGCGCACAACCTTCCCCCGTGTCATTTTTTTTGTGGCTCTTTAAAACTTTGAAATGTTGTAAATTGTAATTTTTGACTCTTCCGACTCAAAAGGTTGCCGATCCCTGGTCTAGAACATATATTTTCATATTGATAAATTTAGAAAAGAAAAACCCCGCCTCAGGCGATAATTATTCTTTTCTAAATTTATCAATATAGTTCTGTCTAGCATGGCTAATAAAACAAAATCAATTGATTTGGGTGGACTTTATCAACATAACGTGTAGTTAACTGCAAAGTTAGACTCCTTGGCTGTATAGTAGTATCTAAAAAACTGTTTCGGTAGATGACGTCACACGTCCCTGTAAGACGTTAATAATAAGGAAAGGATAATTTCGTCGGTTCAGGCAGGACTTGAGTAACTCAGTGGTTAGAGGAATAGGGTATGACACTCTGTGGCCGCGGGTTCAAACCCCGCCTCTAGCGATAATTTTTCCTTTCTAGATTTATCAATATAGTTCTGCATGGCTAATGCTATATAAAACAAAATCAATATGTTTTCATATTAAAACGCATTCAGTAAACATAGACTTGTATTGTGGTTACCGGAAACATTTTCATCGCACTTGAAATCATACCCACAAAAAGTAACACATTTCCCATGCGAAAAAAATGTGTGTCATCAGGAATCGAACTCGATAACCGCTGCTTAGCCAGACGCTCAGGTTTTTCCAAGGGGCAGCCCAATATTATCTAGATTTAATATAATTAAATGACCGAATTAAATATAAAAAATAATACACAATACAAAAAAATCCAATGAAATTATTTAAAAGCTTTATCGCCTGTTTTGTGTTTAGCTAAATAATCCTCCGAAGCCATTTGTAAGGCTTATACAAAAAATATTACGGCAGCTATCAGATCCTGCAAACAAAGGAACAATCCAAAATATATTATTTCCAAACTATTTACCAATCTCCTTTACCATCCCGGTAAAATATTTCCAGTGTTATGGCGATCAGATGTTTGTGAAGAGAGAACGGTCGTAATAAGAAAAGGCGGATTGATTGATGTCTTATATAGTCCTACTAGCCGTGTCCCGCGGCTTCGTCCGCGTTCGCTCTCGCCAAAACTACAGTACGAATTTGGATGCAATTTGGCACACAGATAGTTTATTAACGTAGTTAACACATGAGATGAGACTTTTTACCTACTGCGCGGACGAGGTCACTGACAGAAGCTAGTCACTAGTTTATAAATCAAAACATAATTAAACGCAAGCAAAGGCTAAAAAAAACCGACTTCACCGCACCAGCTTTCAAATAAAAAAATAATCATCAAAATCGGCTCACAACGAAAGAAGTTATGAGGTAACGTTTGAAGTCGGGTAAACGAGAACATCGTCAAAGTAGTCCATGAATTATTGACGATATTTCAAGAACTACTGATCAGATCTTGATCAAATTTAAATGGGACCAATTAGAAAGCAACATCTTCCAAACTAAAAAAAAAATTCAAAATCGGTTCACGTGGAGAGAAGATAAACACATAAAAAAAGGAATAATAGATATATTTTCAAAACGAAGTCTGATGTGCGTGTAAGAAGTACTCAAATGAGGTGTTACAATGACTTACATCTTCCGTTTATACAGTGTAAGATCTTTGAGAAGAGTACCTATGTGTCTAGCATAAAGGTCTATAACCACCTCCCTAAGAGAATTAAAGAACTTCCTATGAATATGTTTAAATCTGCTTTAAAAAATTGGTTGACTGAAAATGTTTTCTATAATTTGAAAGAATATTCCTTAAACATTTTTTGACATAGCATGAATTTAATATCTCTGACATTTTTGTAGTGTTCTTTATATTTCACAAATTAATTATAATTATTGTATCTTATTCATCATAAATTCCAAATATCTATAATATAAATAATGAAAATTTGTATGGCTTGTATAATCATATTTTGTGGCATTGGACGCCCGAGATGGGTCAACTGTAATAACATTACCTGCAATAAGAACTCGCGAATACTAACACTACAGTTTTTGCCAATAAAGAATTATCTTATCTTATCGAAAAAAAAAAACAGTCGACTTGAGTACCTCCTCCTTTTTCGGGAAGTCGGTAAAAATAAGATAGACATGACAAATTTTTGACACGCAACGTACTATAACCTCGGCATTTCTACTAAAGTAAAGATCTGGAAGTGCGATCGGATAACAAACCCCGGTTTAGGCGATACAAAGAAAGCGTTATAAATCAGATAGTTACGGACAGTAAGGCGATCACTCATTTAGATGTATGTTCTTATACTTTGTTCATACAAAAGTTGGTTTTCGGATACCTTTGTTTTCCTGTCCATGTTTAGGCCCTTTGCTATTATTTTTTTTTTATGATAAATAGGCAAGCACTTGACTGCAATATCGCCTGATGGAAAGCAACGAAGCGTTCGACGGGGGACGTGCTTGCCTTGAAGATGCCTCACAGATGATTCACTCTTGACTTTAAGAGACCCAAATTATACTTAACAGGAAACAAAAACGAAGGAATGGTGTTCCATTCCTTTTCAGTTCGCATAATAAAAGTTGTGGCGAATCGCTTGGTTCGAATAGGAAGAAAGTCCACTATGAAAGCATATCTTGTTTTAGTACTCCTTATTGTCCGATGATGGAGCTAGAAATAGGGGAAGTGAAAGCCACTCGATCTAAGTTTATCTGCTCATACCCTCGTGAATTTATCTAAAAAGAAAATGTTAATAATAAGATGGAAAAATCCAGGTACTCTATAAAGAGCTTCGAAGCGAAAAGCACTCAAGATAATATCTACTTAGAGTAACGATATTATGTTTATACTATAAAACTGACTAAGTGGAACGTTTTTAATCATTATTTGTTTATTTACCATGAAGTAGTTATTAAATACATTTACATTAATGTAAAGTAGGATAGTCGTACGGTAGTGAATTACTTAGGCTCGCTAACTAAACTGCATTGCAATACAGTCGTTGTTTACCTCCCTCTAGAAGTTACAATAAACTGCCGGAGTACCATTTTCCGCAGCTTCAATTGAAAACCAATCACAATCTAGGCATAACGTGTCTACCACCATCGACCACATCATCACTACGAGAAAGATTAACAAGCTAAATATAAGCTTGTAAAAAATAAGTGGTCACTATAATAATAATGAATTAGTAATAATAATATAAATTTCATTGTGTTCATACGATAAATAAATCATTTTCACGGAGCATTCTACTCATCCTAATAATTATACGCAAGCAAAGCTTAAAAAAACCGACTTCACCGCATCGGAACCTTGATCAGATTTAATGTATAAACACGCATTATTGACTATAACTCAAAAACTAGAGATCAGACCTTGATCAAATTTCAATGGGACTACATAATAAGCACCAGCTTTCAAATTAAAAAAGGATCATCAAATCAAAAAATCGGCTCATAACGAAAGAAGTTATGAGGTAACTTTTGAAATCAGGTAAACGAGAACATCGTCAAAGTACGCATTATTCGTCACAAAATAGACATTATGGACGATATTTCAAGAACTACTGACCAGATCTTAATTAAATTTAAATGGGACCAATTAGAAAGCAACATCTTTCGAACTAAAAAAAAATTCGAAATCGGCTCACGTGGAGAGAAGTTATGAGGTAACAAACATTAAAAAAAAATACAGTCGACTTGAGTACCTCCTCCTTTTTTGGGAAGTCGGTAAAAAAAGCTAACGTATGAAACCGAAACAAATGTCGATCTAGACATTGACAACGCGTAGGTCTGGTAGAACTCAGTACCTACTTACTACGTCTGTAGTAGTATGACTTTTACCTGGGGCAGTACCACACTAATGCCAGACATTAAAATAAATGGTATTAATAGAGAAAAATAAGGAGATAAAAAGATAAAAAAGATAAAAAGTTATTTATTCAGGAAGAACAATGTTTGGTACATATTGATTAAGGATAAAATATTTATGTGAATAATAATTGCGATATTATGTACCTTTGTGATTCTCTGTCCCCAGCACTAGGTCTCCTAAGAGCCTAAAATAAGAAGACAACAAAATATGAATTAGATTGTTTGTGTTGCCTACATTATATGTAAAACTATTGTATTTAATTAGTTGACTGTACCTATATTTTATTAATTTTAGTTTGGGTTTATTTTTAATTTAAATTTTACCAAAATGTTTGCATGCCTAATCGGTAAGAATATATATGGAACATTCCTAACTTTTTTTTATTTTTTTCTTTCTAATCTACGGGCCAATTGCCTATATTTCCTAAAACTAAACTAAAACTATGTACAGCAAAGAACTAAGTTACCTACAAGACATCGAGCTTATTAGACCAGGGTCGATAATTTTTAAAACCAAAAAAAATCATAGTAGGATGAAACCCATTAGAAAAGGAGGGAAATATTATAAAAATGAAAGGAAAAATAATTTACGGGCGATCTGAGGTCGGGAAGGGGATGGGGGTGAGTTTTTAAGGGTAAAAAACGGTTTTTCTCGATTTCCGGCAAAACTAAAAGTCCTATCGAAAAAAGTCAAATCGCAAAGTTGTAGATAATAAAAAGATCTAAAACTTTTGTATTTACACTTTATTCACATAACCTCAAAATTTATGTGAAAAATTCAAAAAACCAAGTTTTTGGTTTTTTATTTTTATCTTTTACAAAAAAAAATTTTTTATAACGAAATTTTGTGAAAACTTACCTTTTTATGTCCCAAATACGCTGTAATTTATTTGATTAAAAATATTTATTTTTTCACCTTATTTTGAATTAATATCGAAAAAACACCCTAATTTTCAATCGAAAATTCACCCGTCAAAATATCAGCTTTTTTCAAAAAGTTGGTATGGTTTCTGTTCGTTGAAATCTCTACTTTCCGATGGTGAAAAAAAAATATATGTTAATATGGAAAATCTTCTCAGAAAATGCAAAAATTAAAAAAAAACTTGAATTCAAAATTTTTTTTTTAATTATTATAAATAATTTTGAGCTATTTATTAAAATTTACACTTTAATTACTCGAAAAACGTAAGATTACATGTGACGTTAATAACAAAAAAATTGCAAATAAAAATATAATTAACAAACAAATAAGTTAATTAAATTAATATTTAATAAGACATCTACAATATTTGGAGAAAGTTGTCTAATTTTCTTTAAATTATATGCGTAGATGCCTATTTATAACTATTTTGAGATAAATTATATATATACCTGAGTAGATATACCTGAGTGACCTACGAAAAATTGTAGCCCATCAAAAGGTATTTCGTGGAGAAGTGGGGAAGGGGCTAGGCGGGTCTGGGTCTTACTACATACATACCTACTATTATATACTATATATTTCGTAGCAGCTGTTACAACTGCTAGCCTAACCAATATTCGAAATACAGTACAGTATACAACATCGTTTATAAAAATACACGTGCACGCTGAGTTTCTTGAAGATAATTGTGACAAGTTTACTTAAAAAAATAAAAAAACTTTTCGAATCTGCATAGGAAGGTAAATACTATCTCTATTTTTATCTGTATCAATCAACTCAACCATAAAAATCGTAATATTTTCTTTAAAAAATAGTAGGTATGCTTAACGTAACATAACCTAAAGATTGAAATTAAATGATATTTTAGTACAAGATAAAAAAATAATAATCTCCTTAATTTTGCACAAACAAATTTAGTTAATCCCATGAAAAAAAAATATATTTCAAAATACATAAAAACTATATTTAAAATCTATAAAAAAATATATAGAATATATATCGTAAATATATCTATATATATAAAAGAAAGTCGTGTTAGTTACTCCACTTATAACTCAAGAACGGCTGAACCGATTTAGCTGTTAATTGGCAGGGAGGTAGTTTAGAACCAGGAGAAGGACATAGGATACTTTTTAAGAACGTACATTTCTTTAAATTTTTTAGATTAAATTATTTATAATAATTGAAAAAAAAATTTCGAATTCAAGTTTTTTTTGAATTTTTGCATTTTCTGAGAAGATTTACCATAGTAACATATTTTTTTTTTTCACCGTCGGAAAGTAGAGATTTCAACGAACAGAAACCATACCAACTTTTTGAAAAAAAACTGATATTTTGACGGGTGAATTTTCGATTGAAAATTAGGGTGTTTTTTCGATATTAATTCAAAATAAGGTGAAAAAATAAATATTTTTAATCAAATAAATTACAGCGTATTTGGGACATAAAAAGGTAAGTTTTCACAAAATTTCGTTATAAAAAATTTTTTTTTGTAAAAGATAAAAATAAAAAACCAAAAACTTGGTTTTTTGAATTTTTCACATAAATTTTGAGGTTATGTGAATAAAGTGTAAATACAAAAGTTTTAGATCTTTTTATTATCTACAACTTTGCGATTTGACTTTTTTCGATAGGACTTTTAGTTTTGCCGGAAATCGAGAAAAACCGTTTTTTACCCTTAAAAACTCACCCCCATCCCCTTCCCGACCTCAGATCGCCCGTAAATTATTTTTCCTTTCATTTTTATAATATTTCCCTCCTTTTCTAATGGGTTTCATCCTACTATAATTTCTTTTCACTTTTCATTATTTTTAAAGGCTTCTACCCTGGTCTATATAGGTAGCTCAAGTGTTCAAGCCAGTGAGTAGCGTTTTTTTTAAGCGTTTTTCCTAACTTGACACCTTTAATTTACCTACATTCTGACAAATAAAATAATTTTGAATTTTTTAAATAAATAGAAGTGTGCATATATTACTAAATTTTGGATTATAGGCAATGTTTTGAGTTAAATTTACAGGCTTGAGATTTAACATGTGATATCTCAAGTTGACTAGTGCAGTGCTTTGCCACGCATACGTTTCGCATAACTCTTTGTGTCACTGTATGGGCAGGTATGACGCTTACCATTAGACGAGGAACTTGCTCAACTCAGCTCTCAATAAAAAAAAAACGTTACGCCAATTGAAATTTAATTACACTACAAATTTTAATCGGCGTTACTTTTTTTATATAGGCAATTGGGCCGTAGATAGCAAGCATTTGAAAAAAAAAAAATTACACCATAAAAAAACTTTATTTAGATGTGTTATTTGAGACAGTAATTTGAAAAACAATTAGTTAACACTTTTAATTTAAACATTAGGAAGCAAAGTTAAAATCTAATTTTCATATAATTGAAATATTCTTTAAAAAGTTTACTATTTATCTAATTTAATTGTTAATTTGATAAAAACTCAAGCACGTTTTGAAGTAATAAATTAAAATTAAAACGGAAATTAGCGTGCCTTACGCGTGTCTAGATCGACAATTGTTTCGGCTTCATTCGGAAGCCTATTTTTTTTTTTTTTTATTTGTGACAGGCTAGTGTTTGACCACTATCTCACCTGATGGTAAGTGACGATGTGATCGAAGCTGGTAAACACACTAGACCTGGAATACGCAGGCATTATTCAGGATGAGTGCGGAGCGCTCGCCGTCGCGTCCCACCTCGCACTCAATAACAACGCGTACTTATTCACGATTTTACTAAATTTTTAAATTTTGTTGTCAACTGTACATTTCATAAAATCTGATTAATCCACATTAAACTCGAAACAACTTAACCGAAAAATCTCAAACGTGTCGATAAGTACCCGTCAAACTTTTCTTGTCTACCAAAATTTAATACTTACAGTGTTACGGCAAACAAGCCTTGGACTTAAAGATCCCCTAAACAGTATTAAATTTAATGAAAACACGAACTTTTGGTGCGCTAAGAGGAACAGCCAAGCGTAAGAGCCGAGGCGTAAGTGTGGTTCCGTACAGCAATATTTAATTTCACCAAACTAGCACGAGATGGTTTGCTCCTCTGTTATGAGCGGAGATCTAATGCTTCACTTACACGGGTAACTAGAACGGGGAATATACATTTATTTTTACCTGACTGCCGAAGAATGGTTAGGTTTTTCGCGCGTATCTTGTATGTATGTATATTTGTAAATTTCTTTATTACCTTGTATCTTCCAAAGGGCTGGATGTATATTGACGCTAGGTTCGACGCATCAACTGAACGTCTGATCTCCGTGAGAAACAGTAGGTTAGCTTTTGTAATAGTATGTTTACTTACTACTTAGTGTTTTGATCAATTTGGACTTAACTGAAATAAATAAGCTGCCTTGTTTTTCCAATCAACCATTATACTATACGATTTGATTGCATCAAATCATCACAAGCTTTTCAAATGATACTTCGGAAGTTTTATTCGTATTTTACAACTTTGTTTACGGTACCCTAAATAAAAATAAAGGCGGAGTACGTCCATCATTGTTCTTACTTTGAAAGAAAATTTGGGAACAACCGAAATACGGAATGCTTTGTGGAGTTCTTTTTGAGGAGAATATTTGGCAAAGGAATATCTTCATCGGTTTTCTGGAGTCTTGAAAGTGAAAGAAGTCGTTTTTTTGTTTAGTAGGTTGATTACCTGATGATGTAGATAAAATATTTTATTACTGTTAATTTCAAAAGTCAAATAAACTATTATCAAAAGATACAACGTATCTTGTATCGTAAACTCTTTAGAAGTTTTAGACATTGAAGTTTTAGACTCTCTAGAAGTTTTAAGTCAAAAATGTAAATATAAAGTCATTAAATGTAAATAAATAAATGAAGCGATGAAAACTAAATTATGAAGTTGTTTTAGTATGTGATTCTAAGTATAAGCTAGGTACATTCTAAATTTCATCCAAATCCGTTCACCCGTTACAGCGTGAAGAGGGAACAAACATACTTACACACTTACACACAAACTTTCGAATTTATTAAATGAGATGTTTGGGTTTGAGACAAGGGTTATTTGCGTATTAGAGCTGTAAACATACTGTCAATATTGACAGGGCTACACAATAACAAACAAAGGTATAGAGCACAGTATAGCAAATATAAAACAATTTTAGCATCCAACGAAAAACACATGTTTACAACATAGAAGATATCATTTTCCTGCAATAAAACGGCAACTACATCACGTGAGCGCAGCAGGGGACAACGTATTAGCTTATCGCATAAAGTCAACGAACGGTCAGGCACCCGCTGCGATTCGCAAGTAAAAATAACTTGTATGTACTGTCGGAAAAAAAAATTATGAAACATGTTTTTTTTTTTAACCGTCATAGGCAAACATTTGACCACTATCTCTCTATTTTTATGTTTAAAAATAATGAACGTCCTAATTTTCAGGTCTCTATTTCTATTGTCTCGTTTTGTTTTCACTATTTCACACACCGTGCTCTTTTACTGTTTGGTCTTTGCTTTATTGGTAGCCTCCAGGTATAATGATTTTTATCTGGGTTCCTTACTCGAAGAGTGCAAATGGGACCATTTTATTAAAGCTACAATTTCTGTTTGTCTGCTTAATTTAAATTGAAACTTTTTATGTGAGAGATTTAAATTCTGAACCGTTTGTGAGGACGAAAAGTGGTGGGGGTGAACACTGATGTTGTGAATGTTTCCCTGTAACACAAAATTTTCACTCCTCGTGTGTTTTACGTCAAATTCTGTTTTTTTATTTAATTTTTTGTCTCTCATGCCGAAATAGTAAAATACAAAAGCTTTATACTTGTATACATATCATATTCGTCACCAATAGTTGTTAATATTAAGGAAAAGACAAATTCGTCGCTTTAGGCAGGGTTTAAGTAGCTCAGCGGTTAGAACAATAGGGAATAAAACCCTATTCCGCCTCAAGCCATATATTTTTTTCTTTTTACTACATTAGTTGGGATAAGCATGGGTAACGATATAAAAAAAATTAGGTTTCATATCGACCAGTCTTTCGTGACCACGGCCGATGCAACTCTGGCGAAACGTCGAAATTAGTTAAAATAATATTATTTTTATAATAAAAGCGCGAAAGATCCGGTTTTAAAAAAACATTAATTTTTATATTATGAATGAAATATAAACGTTGTTGATTAAAGATATTATAACTATCTCAATTTTAAAATAGTCAAATTTAAACCATAACTGTTTGTGTTTCTATCTGTACTACTCGTAAGTCCAGACATTGGCAAACATTTACCAGCTCCTTTCAAGACTAAAAACTTCGTCTTTTGCATGTCGAGTTGTGTTTACATTATGTTAGAACTCAAGAATATTAAAAAAACTTATAAAACGTTGTTTTCTTTTAAAAAATGATTAACTTTTCAATAACTAAAGCAATAACTAAAATCAACAAATAAATATGAAAACATACGACATTATTTTGCATTTCCATTAAATGATTTGAATGTCATTAATAACACTTTGAAAATAATAACAAGTTATATATCCGAAAGTTAGTGTGTATCTATGTAAGAATGTTTGTTTTCTCTTCACGATGTAACGGCTAAACGGCTTTGAATGAAATTTGGATTATACATAGCTTATACCTAGGATTAACACAAAAGCGAGTTTATAACTTGGTAAACGTGGGAAAAGCCGCGAGGCACGGGTACTAAACAATATGTATATGATGCTGCACTTTTTTTCTCTGATAGGCTATAGCACAACATAAGGACTGGCTCAAAATAAAAAAAAGACGGTTTTACTCACGCCTCTACAATAAGTTCGAAGACTTGTGTCGTGGATGCCGGAAATATTCACATCACACACAATCACTTGTGTTACCTGTAAGCTCTATGTCTTGTAGGTAACTTAGATCTTTGCTGTATTTTAAGTACACCAAAAAACAAAAAGATGCAAACTTATAACTACGAAAATAATATATCAAGGCAGTACAACGGGCGGTCTTATCGCTTTCAGCTATTTCTACCAGACAACCTTTGGATGGACGGAAATTATTTTATTTAATTTCCATTGATTTTAATATAATTATTATCAGCAGCAAATTGGACATTGGAAAACAGATTTATTCCACCGAAAATCATGCTAATTTATATTTATTTAAATAAAAATCTATGAAATGGTGTTTATTTTGAACTAATTATTTCGTTTTAAAGGGGATGTAAAGTTATATAGGCTAGAGTCGCTAGCAAACATCGGATATCCAGCGATATGAACAAACGACGCGGTTCAGGCGATGCCAGTGAGTTGGTGACTGAAGTTTCTGTCTATTTGCCATCTAGGGCTGTCAATTTGTAGACATCCTTATGAAATGGTTATGATTTTTTTTTACTTGTTCATTACCTCTAACAAAGTACTCTATTTTAATTACAATCTAACCAAAATATGGATAATCAGAAATTTTACTTTAACGTAACACTTTTCTTATTGTCTCTATTTAAGGGTAAGACATTTTGTTCGTGTGGCACTGGGTTGTTGGTTAGTAATTTAGTTTTTTTTTTACAAGATAAATATAATGGAATTAAACCGTCCGTTGGCTTAATTGGGCGCCCCTTCGCATTCTACGCAGCGGGTATCGGGTTAAATTCCCAATGGAAACACAAGTTAACTCCCTAAGATAAATCTGTGTTTGTAGTCCTGGATGTGATTGTATGCGAGATTTGAATGTTTCCAACACCGATTAACCCCAGTCATCTAACATAGTGTGGGGCTGTGAGTGTGAAAGCTTTTATCATTTTTGTTATATTAGAACTGACGCGACGTCAAAACTACTCGGGAGTGCTCTTAACTCCATCATTGATGAATCTTGTAATGTGTTACTTAATTCATTGAAATGTTTAAGATTATTTTTATTATAGATGTGTAGGAAAACAAATCATCTACAAAAAGGCTGGAGTTTGCCTGGCATTTTAAACCAGTGCTGATGATGAGCGACGTTTAGCCCCATCGTGCTAAGCTCGGCAGTTAATAGATTAGTGATTTGCTCTCCAACCCTATTGAGAGCTGATGCCAAGATGGCGTCTCGATCCACTTTGATATAAATGCAACGATTGTGACTCAACTCAGCGGATTGCAATAAAATAGTAGAGATAGAACGTAAATTCTGTAGTTTTTTTTTCTGAACTGCGATGGGCAAACGTGACGTTTACATCACTAGCGAATTGATCATATCGTCTCTCAATGACATTTTGAAAATTCTATGAGTTTATATTTTAGTTTTCTGGTACAAAGGTCTAAACTAGTCATTGATGTTCAGCGTGTAAATGCTGTCAAAGCCACGTTTGTAACGGATACAGAGGAAGGATTATTTGATTAACATTTTGACTGTAAACTTATTATATTTTATACTAGCTCTACCGCCCGGCGTCGCACGGGTAAAAAAACATAGCCTATGACACTAACGAATAACGTGGCTTACTGTTGGTAAAATAATTTTCCAAATCGGTTCAGTAGATCCAGTGTTTACCTCCCACAACCTCACTAACTTTATTACCCTTTTATAAAATTAGTATAGATTAAACAACACTGTATTTATCTTTAACATTTTTGTAACATAAGATAACATTTAACAAGATATTTTAAGCGAAACCGAATCTTGCTCGTGTAAAAAGTATTATTAGGTAAAAGTAAAATGACCTATTCTGAAGTATATGTTGTTTTTATAACTTATAGCCTAGCGATGTTACCTGAAATTAAGCGACGATTTGATTAACAATTTGCAAACCAAGCAAAATGTGTTTGTTTTAATAATGTTGTAATTTGATGAGTTTCATTTTTAATTTATTGGTAACATAAAAAAGAGAGATTTTGTTCCAATTTAACGCTCTAATTCCTGGATGTAAGGATGAAATCCATCAAACAATATAAAGTTAGTACTTTAGTACCATCGCTCACAGAGTAACGACACACGTAAGCAGTTAAAACTTAAACCAGAAAAGTTTCTTGGGTGTTTGTGGAAATACAGTGCAGTTATTAAGCTCAATTTTGCTTGTATACTTTTTGGGACATCAAAATCTGACATCTATTGTTTAATTGTTTTAGTATTTAATTATTACCTTTTTTTTGTTTTTTATCTGACATTATATTTATTATTTAATTAGAACTTATAATTTGCCATTTGAATTTTTATTAATGTGTACACTAGACAATGTAAAAATTATGGGTCTTAACCTGAAATAAATGATTTTAATATTTTAATATTTAATAAACATATGAAGAACTAGCTGTCCCGGCTTGTTTCGTTCCGCCTAACAGTCAATGAATGTGTATGTTTAGGAAGCCATACCCGGCATGCTTTACAATACCACGTGACTATATTATTACCTCCGTCGTGTTTATGTTTGCCTAGTACTTTACCAAATCCGAGTTACGTATAAGAAAATGATTTTTATACACCTATAAAAAAATAAAATAAAAAGTGACGTTCCTAAAAAGTTTCCTATGTCCGTCTCCTGGTTAGCTACCTCCCCATCAATTTTGAGCCAAATCGGTTCAGCCGTTCTTAAATTATAAATAGTGTAACTAACACGACTTTCTTTTATATATTATATAGATAAGATATAAGCTACTTTTAAAATTCTATAATATTTAAACCACGGGTAATCAATGTAATAATAATAAAAAACGCTTTCATACTTACAGCCCACAGCCAACACTAAGTTCGATGACTTGTATTGTGGTTGCCGGAAACATTCACATCATAAACACAATTACACTCAGAACCAGAAACACTATTTTATCTTGGGGAGGAAACTTGTGTTCCCGCTGGGAATTGAACCCGATACCCGCTCCATATAAGGCGCATCTAACAAGGCCAACATGAAGTTTGCTTTAAATTCAAAATTGTTTATTCACATGGGTCCCATAGAATGAGTGTCTCATTAAAGTTAATGACTCTAATGCCAGATTCGCAAAATAATAGCCATCTCGAGACGTACCTGGCAAGAAACTCGACGGCACATTATTATTTTTTTTAATTTAGGGTTAGTTAACGTTTGACTACTATCTCACTCGATAGTAAGCGACGATGCGGTCGTCGATTACATACTCTCATATAGTATTTATCAGGAAACACAGACTCACGTAGGAAGTTCCTTTGCGGTTCATAAATAAATGCAAGTATCATTTTGGCCTCTTCAAGTCAAGAGTGAACAGGTATCTTCTAGGCAAGTGTGTCGCACCGTCGACCGCATCGTCGTTTTCCATCAGGTAATCCATAAAACCCTTCTATAACTTCTATCATCATGAATATCATGTTGCATGTGCCCGACAGGGTCCATAATGATCTCAGTATGTATCTTATTATGTTATTTAATTTTAAGAACCCATGTACATTATGGAAGCAATAAAGAATTGAGTATTGAGTAATATTAAAAAAAAAGTACAAGCAAAATGCTTAATTCATTCAAACTCAACCTCTGTTCCACAACGTGTTACGTTACGTTCTCCGTCACTGTTGAACTCGTGAATTGTTGATCTTCCTATACATACCAAATATCCTGAGTTTATTACCGTATACGTTCGCGGGAGGTGATATACGGCTACCAAATGGAATTTTGTGTTACTTTGTAAATCAGTTTTCGAAATTTGCGGGTTTTGTATCCACAGTTGCTTGATGTCTACATAAGCTAAACAATCTAATATCCACTCGGAGTGTTTTGCTTCTTTATTGATTCAGAACTGCCCGTCGGATTAGTTGCGTGAGCGTCCGCCTTCTATGCAGAGGCATCGGGTTCGATTCCTGGCGCACTACTTTTCTCCCCAAGGAAAATTTGTGTTTCTGTTTCTGGTTGTGCTTGTGTATATGATTTGAGTGATTCTGATATCTACGACACAAGTTTCCCCGAACAGTATAATTTGGGAGTCTTCAAGTCTAGAATGAATAGGTAACTTCTAGGTAAGCATGATTCATCTTCGGCCGCATCATTTCTTAAGGAGAGGAAGTGCAAAACATTTTCAATAAAAAAAACGTTTTGCGTTTCATTTGTTCTGTTTTTGTTTAATTACCGACTTTCCAAAAAAGGAGGAGGTACTCAAGTTGACTGTATTTTTTTTATTTGTGTTACCTCATAACTTTTCTCCACGAGAGCCGATTTCGAATTTTTTTTTGTTCGAATGATGTTGCTTTCTAATTGGTCCCATTTAAATTTGATCAAGATCTGATAAGTAGTTCTTGAAATATCGTCAATCATGCCTATTTTGTGGACTACTTTGACGATGTTCTCGTTTAACCTTTTATTTGAAAGCTGGTGTTTTTTTTGTAGTTCCATTGAAATTTGATCAAGATCTGATTTCTAGTTTTTGCGTTATAGTCAATAATGCGTTTGTACATTAAATCTGATCAAGGTTCCGATGATAAAGCGGTGAAGTCGGTATTTTTAAGCTTTGCTTGCGCTTAATTATTTTGAACTATCCGTTGGCTTGATTGCCTCAATAACCTTCTAAGCAGGAGTATTCATTTGACGGCACTACAAAATTATTAGCCAAGTAAAATTTGTATTTCTGGTTTTGGTTGTGATTGTGTGTGTGATGACCCTCAACACCGAAACTTAGTGTTGGCTGTGACTATAAACGTTAACATAAGTGTTCACCTACAAAAAAACATTGTCACTCATTCATCTCCTACTCTTTGTTCTACTATATACTTCCTCAAACAGGAGTAAAAGAAGTATTCTTTACTACTCATTAATCCACATTGTGAACGAACAATAAGCTTCGGCAAGAGACTTATAAATTAATAAAGAACTTCAAAGATTATCTATTTCAAACGAAATACAACACAATCACATATTTCTGAGTAGAATTACGATTTGGGTTTTGGCTGAGCCTTAGCTCAGTTCATAGTTAGAATAGAATAGAATAGAAAATCATTAATTGCTAAATATTTAAACAATCACATTATGGTACACAAAAGAAAAAAAAATACATGCAAGAAATATTTGGCAATTGGAATATGTTCAGCGCTAAGACTGCATAAACTAAGGGTTTGTGCAGGGCTGGTTTTCAGTTAGAAAACATAATTGTATGTGTGTCACTAAGTGTCACTATGACACTTTAGTTTAGGTATTAAATTACTGCCAAGTACAAAATAGTTTCTTGAGTTAACTTCACTATGAATTACAGATTGTATGGAATACATAATCATAATTATTTCTGAAAATATGGCGATCAGAAGAGAGTCGTATAACTAAATGAGTTCATAATAAAAGGGTGTCTGAAAGAGATCGCTTTTAGCGATAAGACCGCCTATTGTTACACTTATTTTGGAAGTCATTATTTTCAATTCTGTTTTGTCACAAATATGGTGTTCAATAAAGAGTTTATCTATCTATCTATCTAAGTGGGAAAGAGAATCAAGGTCAGAGAGATGGTTGGTATTACAATTTACGCTGTTACATCTGTTCTTATTGGGTTTGCGAGACAGTGCAGGAAATAATTAAACGCAAGAAAAGCTTAAAAAAACCGACTTCACCGCTTTATCTTCGAATGTACTAAACACGCATTATTGATGATATTTCAAGAACTAATTATCAAATTTTGATCTTACTTAAATGGGACCAATTATAAAGCAACATTTTCAAACAAAAACCAAATTCACGATTCACGTGGAACGAAGTTAAGAGGTAACACACATAAAAAAAAATACAGTCACACACGTTAAATACAGTCGACTTGAATACCCCCTCCTTTTTTGTGAAGTCGGTAGAAAAGAAGTTTAGGTACAGTGTCTCAATTGAAACATTATATACGTTAATATTACAAGCTTTTATTTAACTTGCAATGTATGTATTTTGTTCGGGTGGAATCTTACAACTCAATTTTGAAGCAGATATCTTCAACCGATTGAGCTGATCTTATGTTTACGTTTAGTTTGGATGACAATGCACGATTAGCTGTGTGACGTCATTCTAAATCCAACATGGCGGAACACCCACAATAGCTGACAAGTAATTTTTAATGCACTCCTACAATATGTATATCAAATGGAAGGGCTTGCTGATAATAACTCCAAAATTAAAGTATAGTCACTTTAAATCCAATATGGTGGACTTCTAAAAGCTTGTCTTCAAAAAAGTTTTCAACATTTAACTTATTCTTGAGTAGGATAGAAAACAATAAGTGCGCTTAATGATACGTTTCAGCGGTATTTACCTACTTGAACAGTAAAACAAACACTACGTAGCATTTTTGTAGAGTTGCTACAACCTTTGTAGAGTTGCTACGAACTTCATAGACGGTTGTGGGCTATATTTAATCATCTCTATTTATCCTTCTTGTTAAAACTTTATTTTATCAAATTTATTTAATTACAAAAGTTTTTCAAGTTTGTTTGATATGAAACACGTGTCAAAACCAAAGCAATTAATGACATTAACATTAAATAGTCTTACTAAATATTCTTATTATGTGAGGTGTTCTATTAATAGACTTACCTTATCGTCGGATCTCAACTTTGGCACTTATATCGAAGCCAGAGCTCAACTGCTAAGAAGCTGGGTATCCTTGCTAAGGTCAGGCAGTACTTCACATCAGGGCAGCTTCTAAGTTTATTTCAGGCTTAAGTCCGATCGTGTATGGAGTACTGTGGCCACCTCTGGGATGGATCAGCTAAGTACTAGCTAGAGACTTTGAATCTATTGACCGGTGAGCGAAAAGACTCATTGGCGATAGTAAGCTAGTTGAGTGCAAATTGCAAAGTCTCGGTCGCCGACGTAAGGTGGCAAGCTTATCGGTATTCTATCGCTTACATTTTGGAGAGTGTGCTCAGGAATTACATGGGTTAATTCCACCATGCCCTTTTTACCATCTAATAACAAGACAAACTATCAAACGTCATCCATTTATGGTCGGCATACCTCCAGTTCGCTTGAAGCGTTTCGGTTCTACGTTCATCATCCGTAAGGCGGAGTGGAACTCATTGCCAGCGTCTTTGTCCCCGTTAACAAACATGTTTATTGTTAGTATTTAATATTACAGAAAAACGTCTGTTTTCTCTCTACTAGCAATGTTTTTTACTAAGCGACTTCAAAAAAGGAGGAAATCCTCAAGTTGCTCGGCTGATGGTAAGCGTCACGCTTGCCCATTACTATTTAGTGCCACCCAGAGTTTTGAAATTAGGTCAAAATTAGGTAAAAATCTTGCTCGGCAAAGCACTGCCTTCGTCACCTTAAGATATAAGATGTTAAATCTATTTAAGTCCTGTAATTCACCAAATACATTGCCTTTTAACGTACAACAATGATAGCACACTACTGCTTGGTATTTGAACGTCTAGCAATGGTGTGGTACTGCCCCAGGTGGACTCTGCAAAAAGAGTCCTGTCACAATAACTATATAGTTTATGTATAATGTACATTTGTAATATACAACACTATAATACAACAAATTCTCAGAGCTATCTTATAAGCACACAAAATTTCAAAAAATCGGTCGAGCCGTTTCGGAGGAGTTTGGTAACAAACACCGCGACACGAGAATTTTATATATAAGATGCAATCATATTGTATGTCAAGCAACTAATGTAATAGCATTTTTAAGTCATGTTTAATTTTCGTAAGTACCAATACTTCAGATTCATTAAAATATTATCAGTAAGTAAATAAGTCAATATTATTAGCCCTTAAAAGTATACCCTACAAACACTTACACACTAATTACCTGATATAATTATAAGTACCTGGATGACTTCTAAAACAATAAAACATTATAAAACGACGTATTCTAAAAATTAAACCATTTTTAGAAAACAGAGATTCAGATTATATATAATATATATATATATATATATATATAAACAAAAATTGCTCGTTTAAAGGTATTAGGTATTATCGTATATGATATTTTTGGGCATATTTAACACGAGGCTGGCTCAATTGATAAATATTTGTATATAGATTATCTAGTCCCTCAACATTGGCTGCTTTATATCCCGACAAACTTAGAGAAGCTGTTTATCGCAGCCTAGTAATATAAGTACAATTTATACCAAAATGAGTTATTTAACAATATGGAGTTAAGAGTTATTTGAAATTGGAACGGTATTGAAAAGTATGTTATGGATAAGCTATAAATTCCCTTTATCTATGTATATAAAATCAATACCCCTTTTCGTTGTAATTTTATAACTCAAGAACGGGCTCACCTATCCAAACCAAATGTTTAGGCTTTGTTTGGACTATTTAGTAGATGGTTGATGTGAAGTTTGCACAAAATCGGTCAAGTGGTTCTTCAATTATCACACCCGGGCGAAGCCCGGGCGGATCGCCAGTTTAAAACATATTATTATTATTTATGTAGGTTTTTGTATGTATATTATGTTTCTAATATTAATAAGTATGTGTCATTTATAAATTTAAATACGTGTTGAGGTACACCACCGTTCCTGTTAGTAATATATTTATCATCTGCCTTTGGTTGTCTGGAAGAAATTGTTTTGAGCGATAAGACCGCCCTTTGTGCTCCTATGTTATATTTAAGATCTCATTGTGGTTTTTTTTTGGTGTGCAAATAAAGAATTTATTTCATATAATCAGCTATTTCTAAACCTGATATACATGTGCAAAACCATGTGTTTAAGTAAGTTAATTGTTGAAGAAGTGCTACGTCTGCAACCGTAGTACTATTGCTACACAAGGCTACGCACGGATACGTGGCTACACACGTAGCCCGTAGCACATTGCTCGTCGTGCATACAAAGCAAATAATGAAAAGCACAGTTCTGTAAAGCAGAATTATACGACTCTTAGTTATGTGATTTGCTATTGAAAGCAAGACTTTACAATTAAGGTACAGTCCTTAGAATTAGCTTCAGAATTATGTGGTGAAAAAGTCTGAAGGATTATTCATGACTACTTATTTAAATTTTATTCTTTTGATTGGAGCACGTCTCAGTCTTTGAAGGGTTTTAGGTAGAATTTTTCAAGGATTTCAATCTTGAGACATCAAAGTTGTTTGGGATCTCATTACATAACTTTAACCATTATAAATAAAGAACTTTGTTTTTTATTTTGTGGCTGAGGATTTCTTAATGTTCGTCTAGATAGCTCCTAGTCTACAGTAGTAGTTAACCACCGCTTGTAGAAAATTTGACACCGAGCTTCAAACAGTGTTGAGGCAGATATCTTTTCTTTTTTAATAAACTTGTGTCATATCGGAAACATATGTATCACGCACACAATCACACACAAAACCAGAAACACAAATTTCCCATGGAGAAAAAGTGTTCCCACCGGGAATCGACACAAACTGGTTAGATGGCTGACGATAGCACTTCACACTCATCACGCTTCATAATACACTTATATTATATAGGCAAAAGTTTGTGAGTGTGTATGTTTTTAACTTCTTCACGGTCAAACGGCTGGACCAATTTTAATTAAATTTGGTATGGAGGTATCCGATACCCTGGACTAATACATTGACTACTTTTTATCCCGACACAGCGAGTAACACCGCGTCAGTTAAACAATGAATCTAAGTTTATTATAAGCACAAAGGTTCCTGTTTTAATAAGTGAAAAGGAAACTGTTTAAAAAATAAATAAAACGAATAATACAAACAAACGCATTCACACTCACAGCCCCATACTAAGTTCAAAGACTTGTATCGTGGGTGCCGGAAACATTCACATCACACACACATTACACCCAGAACCAGAAGCACAAATATCCCTTGGGAAGGTATTTGTGCTCCTGCCGGGAATCGAACCCAGGACCCATAGCGCAGAGGGCGGACACCTGTCCACTGCGCCAACTGGGTTGTCATACAATTTTATTATTTGTACAAACTTTATATCACGGAATTCCCGTGGTTGCGGGACTTACGTGAGTAAAGTCACGGGGCGCAGCTAGTGTATAATAAGTTAAAAATTAGGTTTAATAGTAACTACAGTAACGAACATGTGATCCTCACATCGTTACTAACCCATAACTTAATTACTTAGTTGCAATCACGAGAATAGATTTTAATTGGATCACATAACTCAACATAAAGTTTAGGTCATAAATCTAGATCTAAACCTAGACTAAAACCCACTCTTGGCACCGAACCAGTACAAAAAAGAATTTGTTTGAGGGTCTGTTTGTCCTAGAATTTCTCAGGTAGGGGTTTAGCCTAGAAAGGTACGCAGCCAGGAAAGGTAGATTTGTAAAAAAATAGACGTTTAGTATTAATATTTTTCCAGTACATATATTTTAGCATATATCTTAATAATTTGCGTTACTATTTTATTCATAACGGCTTTTTAGTAAAAATATATTTTACTCATAATGTATAGTTTGGAACGATATTTAATAAAAATAAGCTAATATATTTTTTTTAATGTACTCAAGAAATGGAACACCTTACCTGAGTCGGTGTTTCCTAATAGGTACAATATGGGAGTCTTCAAGCGAGTGAATAGGTATCTTCTAGGCAAGCGTGCTCCATCATTGACCACATCATCGCTTACCATCAGATGAGATAGAAAAACTCAAACATTTTAAACTTTATCTTTTATGAATCCTACGCCGACTGTATTATAGTTTATCTCTCTGTCCTTAAATATAATATAATATATTATATTTTTTTTTTTTATTCATGATAGGCAAACTTTTGACCACTATGTCTCCTGTCATATGTAAACTTTCATTCTAACTACCTGAAACATCAATATACAGTTAATTATATATATTTTTTTATTGTTATGCATAAAAAAAATCGACGAGCACGAGAAATGCCTAACTATCTAATAAATATAAATAAACAGGTACTAACCAGCTTTTAATAAAAAATATTTTCGACACAAAAAGTATTTACTCACAAAACAACACACAAATTCATTGCCAGTTAATTCCATAATAAATAGCAATCGCGATAGTTTTCATAATTAAGTCGGGCCCTATAAGAATGCAAAATTTTTGCAACATTTTTTTTTTTATTCTACTTAGTGACTAAAGTGAAAAATTTAAAGTTTAACATACATTTGCCATATATAAGTTAGACTCACAATATTCTGTGCTGGTCTGAGTAGTACTTGGTTTTTTTTTTTTAATTACACAAACGGTTTTTCTCCGTATATGAAATCTACCAATTATGTAAGATATTTTTCTATTAAATCTAGGCCTCTGTGTAAGATATTATAGAGGGATAAAACAAAACAAATATTTGTTTTAGCAGAAAATACGTATACAGCAGGCTGGTTTTCGATGAAAATGTTTTTGTAAATATTATTCTTCACTATCTTATTAATCTTTAACGTTAAAATAACATCTAGAAAGTGTTTATTATTAAAGGGACAGATTATTATTCTATTAATCATCCAAAACGAGAGAATTCGCTCTTATTTAGTGTCTTCGCAATGGTGTTGGTGTACAGGCAGAATAAGATAAAAAAAAAACGGAAGTAAGACTGATTTTTAACCGATTTCAAAAATAATTAAACGCAAGCAAAGCTTAAAAAAACCGACTCCACCGTTTTATCTTCGGAACCTTGATAAGAGTTAATGTATTGTATTAAACGCGCATTATTGACGATAATTCAAAAACTGGTGATCAGATCTGAATAAGTAGTTGAATTTGATGATGTACCGACTTCAAAAGTTACCTCATCAGTTTTATTTTAAAGCTGGTAGTTTTCATGCGGTCCCATATAAATTTTATTAAGATCTGATTATTAGTTTATGAGTTATCGTCAATAATGCGTGTATAATACATTAAATCTGATCAAGTTTCCGAAGATAAAGTGGTGAAGTCGGTTTTTTAAGCTTTCCTTGCGTTTAATTATATAACATGTAAACAAAGCCTGGAGTCTAGAATCAACAAAGGAAAATTAACAAAAAAAAGCCTTGGGTGTTCAAAAAACCTAAAGATGTAATAAGAACTTTCCGAGTATTAGGTATGTCATCGGGTATTCTAATCTGCAAATACATTGCTTGCTTTGCCACTTAAAACAGGGGAAGGATCGTTGTATTATAATGACGTTTCTTGTAGTTGCGGCGCTCAAGCAGTCAGTTGGAAAAGATATAGCTCTGCGTACACTCCAAGCTATCTACTTGGATAGGTGACCGTTTAATAGAATTTAAAACTGAATGACACGGTGCCGCGGAGGGCACGCTATGTTGTCTTTCCCGGTTGTTAGTAGTAAGACAAGTCGGATTCCTTCAAGAAGCCTGAACAGTCAAGACTGTATCAAGTACTAGTACACTCGTCTATACGACAACCAAGCAAAACTGGAGAAGACGGAAGAGCGAGACTAATGGTGTGCTTCTTGTGTCATAGGGAAAGATCTTCGGGCCAGCAAAGTAAGTAATTTTACCTATGATGTATTAATGTTCATCAGCACTAACTAATGTCAATATTGTCGAAAAATAAATGCTCCGACGAAGTTTCAGACAAACTCATTGTCCTCATAAAAAAACAACTAGTTGCACTCCGGGAGTGCCGGCAGAAGTGTAAACTTGAACATTAACGTTGTAAAAAGTAGGAGCAGGCATACATTTTCGCCGCGCGGTAGAAAGAGAGGGGGATATTACTTCCTTTCCTACGCCACGCCGGCAGTCTTCTCTCCCTCCGTCTTACGAATTTTCGATCAGGTCACGTATCCTGACGCGAGTTTGACACTTTTTACCAATCACAAAAAGTGCATAACGTCGCTAAAGAAGTTTTCACTTATAAAATCCGGGGAGCTACGTTTACAGGTTGCTGCAGTCGCATCTAGCTTTAACACAACCCGATACTCGCATTATCTATGAAAGAATGTTACTTAAAACCTACATATTTTATAAAAATTAGATCTTTTTTAAAAAAAAAAAAAAAACATTAGTCATTATCATTATCATCATAGTCATTTTACATTAATTTTAACATGTAATTTCACATGGCAAATTGAAGGACGATTCAACCATGAAGACCAATATGTATACTCTATTTTGTGTGAAATATACTCATTTCATTTCAATAAATTATATTTACCAAATAATCTAGTGGTACGTAGCACTTTAGAAACTCTATTACAGAGCAGTGTATTGCTGGTAACATTGGTTGATTAAGTAACTAATAATACATGAGAAAGTTCAAAAGATCTACTCTTTGCAGATATATAGATAAACCTTATACTTACCTTTGTGAAATACTTGTCCCTTATACTTGAAGATAAAAGCCTTACTCTTTGTAATAAAGAAATTTAATCACACTGAAGGTACATTTCAACGTACAGAAAGTATATGAAATGAAGAAAGTTTTGAACAAATGCCTTGAGAGCTGTTAAATGTAGGTACAAATTATGAGCGTAACCTGAACAATTCTGAAATTCGGTCTGGAATCAACACGTGTTACCTTAATTCTACAATATGGAGGCACAGTGTATGACGCAGTATACTTTGAAAATAATAATAATTAATAACAATAATTTACATATTAATAAACTGAGCTGCCCGCTGGCATAGTTGGGTACGCGTTCGCCTTCTAAGCACAGAGGTATCGGTGTCGATTCCAAGCAGAAACACAACTTTTCTTCCCAATGAAAATGTGTGTTTGTAGTTCTGGTTGTTATTGAGGGTGTGATGTAGTCATCGAATTTGGTGTGGGGCTGTGAGTGTGAAAACGTTCATGTTATTTTATATTATTTAGCTATTACGAGGACAATGGTTAACACACGGAGTACATTGATTTAGTGAGTGTTACCCGAAATACGTACCGATCTAAAACAGAATAAACGTTTGTAAGTGCTTTGAATATCTTATAAATCATAATTAAACCTAAAAGCGTACGTGTAAACAATTAATTAACAGAGTAAACAAGTGACGACCCAGTTGGCGCAGTGGACAGGTCTCCGCCCTCTGTGCCGTGGGTTCGATTACCGGCAGGAGCAAAAATGTCTACCCTTAGGATATTTGTGCTTCTGGTTCTGGGTGTAATGTGTATGTGATGTGAATGTTTCCGGCACCCACGATACAAGTCTTTGAACTTTAGTGTGGGCTGTGAGTGTGTGAATGTGTTTGTTTGTAGGCTATTCTAAAATGTGTTGATAACAACCGTAGAAATTAAACGTTTTTGTGATAAAAATTAATTGACACAGTAAGCTTCCTAAAATATATAATATTCATTCATATTCAGTCTCTCGTGACCACGGCAGGTGCAACCCTGCCGAAACGTCGAGATTAGTCAAAATAATACTATTTTGAAAATAAAAGCGCGAAAAGACCTGGTTTTCTCATATAAATATGATTGAAGATCGCGAAAGTTTAAAAAATTCTATATCTATCTATCTATATATATACATACATATATAACTCAAAGGTGACTGACTGACTGACATAGTGATCTATCAACGCACAGCCCAAACCACTGGACGGATCGGCCTGAAATTTGGCATGCAGGCAGATGTTATGACGTAGGCATCCGCTAATAAATGATTTTGATTAATTCTACCCCCAAGGGGATAAAATAGGGGATGAAAGTTTGTATGAATCTTTGTCAATTTTAAACCGATCGGGATTATATCTATACCCAAATTAATAATAATACTTCTTAACGCGAGCGAAGCCGCGGGCAAAAGCTAGTATTATAATATTATTCTAAAGAAAAAAATAGATTTTACAACACTTATATAGTCTACTATACGAATACTTGTATCGTCAGAAACGTTGACTACATTCTACTGGACCGAAAACTGAAATATCCTTTTAGGAAAATTGTTGTCCTGACGGAATTTGAAACTTGTAACACAATGAAAGTAAACTACCAACTTTACCAACTATTTATGATAGTACATTGTTAACAGTATAACATTTGATGTTAAAACAAATAAAAATAATTAAAATCATAAAAAAAAAACGTTGAAAAAAATATGATTCTATTATTTGAGTGATACGGAAAATCAAACATTTAACATTTAAACCGCTTGATAGAAGACAGATTTAATGTTTTTTAGTCTAAATCTTGACAGTAGACAAAAGCTAATGTGATAATGTTTCCGGCACCCACGATACAAGTCTTTGAACTTAGTGTGGGGCTGAGTTTGTGAAAGCGTTTGTTTTATAATAAAGTACATTGATTAAACCAGTCGAAAGTGTAAGATACAGCTAGTACTTATTATTGTAAAAGAGTTATTTTATTCTGATTGCTGTTTTGATACAGAAAGATATACAGAGATATATATAGTGCAATACGTTTATGTTGTGTTGGGCCTAAACTTCATTTCCGAAAAGCGTTTTGACTATGAAGTTACTCGTTTTGTGTCGTGGGTGTCGAAAACATTCATATCACACAATAATTCCTGGAACCAGAAGCACAAATTTAACTTGGGCAGATAACTTGTTTTCAAATCTGCTTAGATGGCGAACGATCATTCGTTTAAGCCCACGGGAAGTTCAATTATACAATGCACCTTATTCTAATTTTGACTTTTACTGGGTTGATGTTGTGCATGTTCTACTAAAACACAAAACACTCCGTTCTCTTAATTCAGTACCGTGATACACGCCAGAAATGCCATTAAAACATTCAAGTAGAAGTTCGTCGTAGGCCGTTATAACTTAGGCACTGAATTGAGTCGGCGCTGTAATTTAGGGATGTGTTCCTGAAGCTGTTCAGATTACCGGGAAACTAATTCGGGCATGTTTGGAGTAAGGGCGTTAGCACATTTAGTAATTTTTTTTAAGGCAAGTGGTCAAATGTGACTATTATTTTAACTGAAGGAAAGTGATTCATCACGACTGTTAGATACCTATTATTTCTAAACCTAAAAAAATCTCAGATTATAACCTTTCAGGAAACAAAGTCAAGGGCAACTTTCATACTTCTGTATGAAAGATGAACGTAGAATCAAAACCCGAGCAAACTTGAGGTACGTCAAACACATAAGGGATACTGTTGTGAGTTTTTTCTGTTAAGAGTTTTTTTATCTATTTGAAGGGCTTTGTCGCTTAGCGACCACATCGCCCTGTAAGAAAATTCAACATAATAATATTATATAATACTGTTAACTAAAGCTAATTCGTACATCCTACTAATATTATAAATCCGAAAGTTTGTGTGTAAGTGTGTAAGTGTGTAAGTATGTTTGTTCCCTCTTCACGCTTTAACGGCTGAACGGATTTGGATGAAATTTGGAACGTACATAGATTATACCTAGGATTAACACATAGGCTACTTTTTAGCTTGATAATAGCGGGCGAAGCCGCGGGGCACGGCTAGTACAATATAAACGTTATGCTCCTTCTGAAATTGGATCTGTCAGTTGTTAAGAGTTAGAATGAATATGGTGGAAGTAGCTTTTGTCTATTCTACGAACACTCTCTAAGATATGAAGGCAAAAAAACAGGCTAGCGATTTTACATCGATGACGTAGAATGCAGTTAAGATTATTTCTGTTGATTAAGAGTAATTTGGCTTGTTAGTCATTGGATTTAAAAGCTTCAAGATGTTATCACCTCCTACCACATCTTCAATAACTAAAGGTTGTCAAAAATATTATATCATTAGGTATATTGTGCTTCATTATTCATTGTCATGCAGATGCTTATTGCGGATCTGAGACGGCGTTTGCTGTTGGCGTAGTGTGTTCAATTTCCGATAGAAGCACATTATTTTTTATGTGTCGGTACGATACATGCTACTATACTAGAGTTTTACTTCATATAGAGATGTAAAAGCAATTGTATAATCTTTTAAATTGACCGTTTGATAATCACATGAAAATGTTACCAAATATGAGCACGATTTGAAAGTCAATTTTGTGCCACTGCTTGGTAAATTATTTCTTTGTTTTTTTACGGCAAAATACAATGTGTTTTCTTCACAAAATGCCAACCAGATTTTTTTTCATTAATCCATTTCCAGCGATGACAAAAATCACAGAAACAATTTCACCGTACCGCCATTTCTCAGAAACATGAAACGACACAAATACGAAAGCTTGGCTTATTGTGACATAGTTTTCTCAAGATTTATTTCTGCCGTTGATAAACAAGGATAAGCGTTGGTGCCCCTGATTGAAAGCATAATAGGATAGGAGTATATGTTTGTGTTTTGTCATAGGCTTACAAATGTACGATAATATCTTATTCTGATTTATTTTGTTATTGTAAGCAAACGCTTGGAAATACGGTCAAACTAAACCCCATGTCTGTCAACTGAACCACTGTCTCTATGTATCATGATAGGTTTTTGACAAGAGTCTCAACAGATTCTCAACAGTTAGTGTTAATATGGTCGAAACTGGATAATACTTTTAACTAGCTCTAAGGCATATCTGCCGGAATTCATAACCATTGACGGAAAAAAGACTTCAAAACGATGTTATAACATCCACAATTTATATAAATGTGTAGACTTGATAGACTAGATAATAATATGATGATCTTCATCTAGACTACAGTAATAGCAAAACTAGCTTTTTACCAACGTTTCCTAGATAATGTTTAAACATGCCTTTAATAGGAAGGGCCGGCAAATCGGTGATATTAATGAAAACAAAATTATACTTATAGCACAAGACTATTCCCAAGGAGGCTTAGCCAAGCAGACTGCCTGCCATACAAACTCATACCAATTTTTTATAACAAGTTCGCTTTGAACCCCATTCGGTAGAATATGTCTGTGGATGATGATGTCTCATATGTAAATACGTTTCCCACTAGTTTTTACTAATTAATGCTAACAATAAGTTCTATTTACCGAATTCAAAAAAACTCTGCCTTCAAAAAATTCGACTGTATTTCATCTATTTGTGATCCGATTTTGATGATTATTTTATTATTTGGAAGCTGGTGCTTCCAATAATGCGTATTTTATTCATCGTATCTGGCAAAGGTTTACGATAATAAAGCGGCGAAGTCGATTTTCTTAAGCTTTGCTTTCGTTTTAAATTGTATAAAGACTAATCGACTTATTTACTCACAACTCCGAACTTGCTGATCTTCCATCTTAAATAAGAAAACAACTTTCTAATTCGATCGACGACGCCCCAGTCAATGACCGTGGCGTTGATCTGTATTCCAGGTTTGTATCAAATTTAACTTTATCAGTGTTCATATTTTTAATTTGAGTAGAATCTTATTTACAGTATCGTTATAACTAAGTTTATATCTTAAAACTTTAACAACTCCTGAGCAAGGTGTAGGTAAAATTTCAGAAACTTCTGTACCTCGTTATTTGTTCTAGAGTGCTTAATGTTTCTTTGGACGAAATTCTATACTTAAGTAAATTAAATTTGATACTGTCGTCAAAGTTTCATATTTTTTATTCAACGAATTTTTCAGGAGGCAGACCACTCTTCAGATTTTGGTTTACTTGTAAAATTATAAATACGTGGCTGGGATTAAAAATTCCAGACATTTCGACAGCCTTTGTAAGCAATTTTTGGTTACGTGACATTTTGGACTTGTACTTTTTAATTTTGAATCCACGTTCATCGCACTTGGTATGTTTATTGAATGTCAAGTAGATTTATGGCTGATAAGGCTGATAATGCCAAAGCCATACCAGGAGTTAGTATTGGCCTTAAACATCTGCTGTATCACAAAATATTGTTATTAGATGTTCTGTGATCCCTCGCATCTTCTATACTCTCTTATATTGAAAGATTTATGTCTCATGTCCCCGCTGGCGTTTTTTGTGCACTTTATCCGTGGATTACATACATTTTCTCCTCAAGGGAAAGTTGTGAAAAAATAAAAGAAAAAATTAAAAAAAGACACAAATTGTCATTATGTGTATTCGGCACCCGAAATACAAGATTTGAACTAAGTTTGCGGCGTGAAACGAGTGTGAAAGAGTTTAACAGTTTATACAATAATTATCCTTGGTATATTAGCAACCTTGTTGGAAATATGCAGCTATGCTGCTGTTTTGTAAAGACTGATAACGCTGCAAGTAGAATTGCAATGTGTGTTACTACAACTTATCGTGGTATTTTATTCCTTTACACTCTAGCTTGTATTACCCCACCAAACGTTTTCTTATCAATCACCTATAGATGCATTCTCTTACCTAGATAATTAGGTCAACACAAGACCAAACGTAAACTTTTATTGATTTACCAAACGTAACTATTTTGGGCTCGATTACCTATTGTGTGAAGTATGGCGTATGCCGTCCTAAGAATTTTTTTTTGTCGAAATCTAGAATGAATACATACATAATAGAATAGAATATCAGAAATGTCCTTGCTATTTAGTATATGTTATGACTTGTAGCAGATGCATCTAAATTGAAGAAATGAAATAGTAGGTTGCGATTGAATAATTTAAATAAAAAATGATAGCAGAAGCGTCTATTTTTCCTGATTCCGATGATGTATATAAATCAGTTCTGACATAAATGCAGTGACTGCTTCATTATGACGGCAGTATACAAAACAGCAGCGCGGGGGGAGGAGTCGAAGGCGCGCTGCTCGGCTGTGCGCCTCTGGCGCTTTGTATATTGAGCTCCCTTATTCGCCATAGACTTTGTGTATCATGTCCCTCATACTCTCCTCTATATCTTTAGTAGTCGTGTAGTACAGAAAAACAATACACATATCCGCTCGTTGGCGTCATTGGGTGCACGTTTGCCTTCTAAACAGAGGCATCGGGTTCGATGCCTGGCGGGAACACAAATTGTTTACCCGACGAAAAAAATGTGTACGATACGAATATTTCCGACACACGTCTTGGAATATGGGGGTCAAATGCTTATCCAATATAAAATGTACAAAATGTATGAGTCTGTTAATATACCACGTTATTGTATGTTTTACATAAAGTATTTTATATTTATGTATATATATACCTTACTATATTTCTTTTTTTTTTCGAAACTTGTATTTACACCCCCGTTTCACCGAATTATTTAAAATCTTCTATATCTAAAGGTTGTCTGGAAGAGATCGCTTTTAGCGATAAGTCCGCCGATTGTACACTATAAATTAAGTTTTATAAAAATTATTTTGAGTGTTTTATGTAAGGTGTAACAATAAAGCGTCATCTATCTATGAAGTAATTACCTACATTACTACCAAACGAATTTTCTCTAAATCTTCTCTCGTTGAAATATTACATGTAGCGTATTAATATTAACACTGACGAAAATATTTTCTTTATTGAAAAATCTTACAAAAATGACATATTTTACAATAAAACCCAAATTACATGGCCACAAATCCTGCAAACGAACTGAAAATCCCGAGTTACAGTAAAAATCACATATATCATTTAACAAACAATATTCATATAAAAAATGGACTGGAGTCCTCTTGAAATCGAGTTCGAGAACTATTCAAAATCCATTCATACATTTATTCATGAATTGTCCCGATTGGTACTATTGTCATTCGTTGCTAGCAAGATTACATTTTCATATCGCTACACTTTTATAACTAAAGTAATAGAATTAAAAATGGCCTAGCTCGATACATTTTTATATTTGTTTATCGTAAAGAAGTTTGGAATCGATTTGCAATCACGAAAACTTTTATCACAAAGGTTTAAAGTATAAATTTGAGTGGCTGATTTAAAAACGTAATGTTTTGGGGTACTAAAAGTGTAGTTACGGGAGTTTTTACGGGATTTTTGGATTCAAACGCTGATCTCTAAGTTTTATTGTCAACCATTTGACCTTCGATATACTTTACGTCTTTGAATATTTTATCGGAAATGTTGAATGAATTTACCCTGGTAACTTTTTACCTTGCCGCTACGTCATTTGGTGACGAACGCCTGTTTAGAGAACTCCAAACAGTGTTATTGCCCAACTACCCTGGGGAACATCAATACAACAAGCCGAACAGCATAATAAAAGGCCGGAGAGACAAAACTTTTTTTTTTTAATTTGTGACAGGCTAGTGTTTGACCACTATCTCACCTGATGGTAAGTGACGATGTGATCGAAGCTGGTAAACACACTAGACCTGGAATACGCAGGCTCTCAAGGATAACTGCCGGAACACCGTATTTGGCTTGGCGGCAGACTTTCAACTTGATGGTGGTAAGCTACTTTGGTAGCAAGCCAGGCGAGCAACTCACAAAATGCTCTACCACCTCTAAAAAAACAAAACTGCGTTAACAAACAAGGTGGCAAAACTAATCGCGAGTATTAGCGCGGTACAACCTCTTAGCCAAAAGCCTTGTAGCACTGCCCAAACAGGACTGGTGTCCTTAGTTCCGATGATTTAAAGTTTTTCTCATCTCTTCCATCTTATTTGGTTCTCTTCTATCTTATTCGATTGATTCTGACTACTTTTTTCAACTAGTGTTTAACCACAAACTCAAGTGTTGGTAAGTGAATATGTAGTATAGCTGGTAAATATGATTATTTGTACAAAACACAAACAACCACTGAAACAACTTATGCCAGGCTATACATAAATAATTGTACCAAATTTTTACAATATTTTATACCACCTACGAGTATGCTTACTAAAAATGACTTAATTTTCTAAAATTTTAAAACTTTCGCAAACTGTTACCATGTTTTGATGAAAACAGCTCATTTCGCGGTTTTATTTTCAAAATCACATTATTTTTATTTACCTCGACGTTTCGGCAGAGCTGCATCGGCCGTAGTCATAAGAGACTGATCTGCTGAAACGTCAAGTTTTAAAAGTAAAGCGTGATATTTGATAAGATTGTTTCAATACTCTTTCAAACTTATTTACTGGAATAACACAAAGGATAATTTGTCCCTAATTGATCCTCGTTACGAATATGCGTTACTTGTAGCATTTTAATCCTCAAAAAAGATCCGTAGTAGGTTCGAAGTTGGGTAACACGCACAGCTTGAAAGCTTCACTTCTCATTACAGACAAAATAAAAAATATGTTTATACTTTTGTCACAACAAATCATTACGATAAATCTGCTTCCAACTACTCCTAAAATATTTTCTTAGCTTCCTTAACACAATAATAGTTCAAAACTTATGCGGAAAATAAACAGAGATTGATAGAACTCTACCACTTCCACGTCTCTGTTTATATACTCTATCCTGGAGAACGTAACTTCCGCCTCCGAGCAAACTTGGCGACGGCTTTCGAATGTTATTTATTTACGAAAGATGATTATTTTTTAAGGAAAATCCTGAAAAAGTTATGGTAAGAACTTGGCAAATTGTTTGGTTATCGTGTTTTGCCAAAATATAATCTTACGTAGAGATTTTGTAGAGTTTGCAGGGATTTGTAACAAGTGTAATTCATCTATCAAGATGTTCAGTTTTTCCCAATATGGTAAAGCTATATAGAGGGTTATGATTTAATCGGCGTTTGTCTGTATGTATATTGGAAGAAGGCTTGAAGAAAGTTGGCTTAAATGAACGATTTTACACTTACATCTCCACACTAAGTTCGATGACTTGTGTTGTAGGTGCCGGAAATATTCATATCACACACACATCACAACCAGAACCAGAAACACACATTTTTCTTGGGGAGAAAATTTGTGTTTCAGCCGGAAATCGAACCAAATACCTAATACCCCTGCTTAAAAGGCAAATGCCACCCAACTAATCCAACGAGCAGTTCAATATAGAAAGAAAGAAAGAAAGAAAAATAATTTATTTCGACACGTAGCAAAAAATAATAATATTACAAATAACAATATCAGTGAAACACTTATGAACTAATAATTAATGATATAATATTTATATATTATACATATATTATGCATGCCGAAATGGGTTTGCCTCAGCACAAAAGTCAAGCACAAAACTCGACGCTGATTTTCAGGCAAACCTGCGGGTGATATATAAATGTGAGTAAACTTATTAAACAAATATTTATCCAATAATAAATCTAAATACATAAAATAAAAACGATAATACCTATAACATATAATATACTTACATAAAAAATAACTATAATACATACAGGAATACTTGTTATATACACATATAAAAATATTTATGACAAACAAAAAACTAAAAATAAAAACAATTAACCAAAATAATATATAATTATATAATGCAGATAGAAGTAAATAATGAGAATAAAAACTAACAACTTCTATTTATTAATTTAAAAAAAAAAGTAAAACAGCCAGTTGTAGACAGCCAACTAAAATAGGGAATCAGTCAATTGAGCACCAACCGCGTCCGTCCGTCATCATTTGCGATTTGTAACCAGTGGGCAAACACACATACCTTATGTCCATGAAACAATAATATGTAAATATATTATTAATTTGATTTTTTTGTTTTTATCTCTGATTTTATTAACTATCTCACTATAATAATATAGTGAATATTATTATGGTAAGTGATGATGAGGTCCAGGATAGTTAACAAGCAAGGCCTGGTTGAGTGGCTCTTAAAAATGTATCTGTTCAAAGACATATTGCTCATATTTTTTCAACAAATATAAAATTGTACTGATAGTATATTTTTTCCATTATTTACAACAGATTTCCATATCAATGCCACTTTCGTAAACACAACATTAAAAAACCCTATACTCGTACCGTCAGCAAGAAACTTGAACCAATGAGGCTCAAATATGCGCTCATGAATATTCTGCACATGGCTCACTCTGTACGGACAACAAAAATACACATGTGATGTGAGCACAGTATCAACAGTAAGTAACATTCATAACATTTTTGATTATTTATTTTGAAAACTATGTAGTTGATTACGGTCATTACTAGTGGGCCCCAAGCCTATTGTATAGATAGGCCTATTAAAATATGTAAGGCACTGATTCTTAGCTGGATGTGTTGTGCGCTACATAATGATGATAATTTAGGTACTCGTTTTATTTTGGCATGGATTTCAATTAAAGTCGTGTCATCTCAATGTTTTTTATATATAAGTAATTATGGATTTTATAGACCAAATAATGTAATATTTCCATATTATTTTTACATGCTTACTAGCTGCACCCAGATTGCGTTGCAATGCCACACTTAGAAAGTGTTTTACCTTTCCACGTTTATGGTCGCCTAGTACTTTAATCTTCAATTAGTAAAAAGTAATTGAATGCCACTTTTCGTTGAAATTTTATAACTCAAGAACAGGATCACCTATCCAAACTTAATGTTTGTTCGGACTATTTAATAGATGGTTTATGTGAAGTTAGCAAAAAATTGGTCGAGCGGTGTTTTTTTTAACCCAGCGGAAATTGCACCCGGGCGAAGCCGAGGCGGATCGCTTGTATCATAGTAAAAACATTAGATATTTTTCATACAAAAATATTAAATCGCGATTAAAAAATGGTAGGAGGGGATATAATTCTATACGATCTATTCTCATACCTAACAAATATAAATGAATGGGAGAAAACGCTGGGTTTCGAAACACAGTGTAAACTACATCGGGAACTAGAGGCTTCAGAATCAAAATTGTATCTCTAAATGTATGTCACTAAAATGTTTTTTCAATAATAAATATTTAATTCATGATAAAAAAATACATATGTCAAATTTTGCTAACCTACACAGTATAGAAGTAATCATTAACTATTAAACTAAATACAACGTACTGTTTTCGTTGAACTGTATTCGTGGCTTCGAAGTAGGTACCGACGGCAAAAAACGCAAACATGTAGCTGCAATATCGCTTCATGATCCATCTTTAGTTGTCACTGGCCTTGTGATCTATTGCCGGCGTTGAGTACATTATTAGGAAAGTGAAGATGCTGACGGTACTGGATGTGGCAAGCGGAGGGATATCTTTTTGAAACATGTGGGGGTCGTTCAAGCAAAGTGACATTATATCAGCTGAATTTGATTGCTGTACTCCATCTGTAATCTTCATTTACACTATATTATTATACTATATGTGTGCGTGCATGCGAGTGTGTGTGTATCAAGAATAAAATTGAAACGTGGTCTCTCTGTACTTGGTTGTATGTAGATAGGATATTGGTTAAAGTTGTAAGGCACAGCTAGTAAAACAAAAGAAAAAGTACACATTATACACAACAACCTACTCGCTCCTATAAATTATATCCTACTTAAAGGGTTTGCTGGAAGAAAACTCTGTGAAGGGTTAAGCTCGCCTTTGTACATCTTTTGTTATGGCCTTATTGTAAAAAAATTTATCAATGTGTGTACAATAAAGAATATAAGAATATAATTTTAATTAACATGATAACAACATTATTGTATTTATCGTGTAATTAATTTTGAGATTGGACGACGATATATCTGAGGCATTGAAAATTGGAACATAATTAAGTTACTATATTTTTTTATGTCCGATAGGCAAGCATTTAACCACAATATGAACTGAAGGAAAGCGACCATGCGGCCGAATAAGTAGCATGCTTGCCTAGTAGGTACCTATCCACTCTTGACTTGAAGACTCTCAGATTATACCGTTCGGGGAACAAAGACGAGGGCAATGAGTTGAACTCTTTTTTTTTTATATACTAGATAGGCATGCATTTGACCGCTATCTCACCTGATGGAAAGTGACGATGCGGCCAAAGATGGAACATGCTTGCCTAGAAGGTACCTATTCACTCTAGGCTTAAAGACACTCCTTCGTTGTACGGATGATAATTAATAAGACGTCCTCGTATCTAATATTGTTGTACCCGACAGAGTCTCTTATGAACTGTACATAGCTTATACCTAGGATTAACACATAGGCTACTTTTTAACCTGATAATAGCGGGCGAAGCCGCGGGGCACGGCTAGTATACATGTATATTGGTAAAACCATTGACCAAAAGTGTTGATACAAGGCGTATTTGCCGACATCCTCAACCGATGTTTCACATTTTAATGGCACTAAAAGGATAAATAAGCTCCATGTGTCGGATGGTAAACTTCATGCATATGTGGATTTTTCAGGTCTATTTTATTTTATTAGTAGCCGTGACCGCGGCTTCGCCCGCTATCATCAAGTTCAAAAGTAGCCTATGTGTTAATCCTAGGTATGAACTACGTACATTCTAAATTTCATCTAAATCCGTTCAGCTGTTAAAGCGTGAAGAGGGAACAAACATACTTACACACAAACTTTCGGATTTATAATATTATTAGGATAGATAGGGTAATATATAGATAAAGGTTATAAGGAATATAATATAAAATGTTATATTTGTTTTTATGTTTTAATTTAATTTGAATATTTTATACCATTTATGGTCGACATACCTCCAGTTCGCTCAAAGCGTTTTGCTTCTACGTTCATCATCCGTACAGCAAAGGGGTGGAACTCATTGCCTGCGTCTTTGTTCCCCGAACGGTATAATCTGGGAGTCTTCAAGTCTCGAGTGAATAGGTATCTTCTAGGCAAGCATGTCACATCTTCGGCCGCATCATCACTTTCCATCAGGTAGATAGTGGTCAAATGCTTGCCTATTCAACATAAAAAAAATGTAATTATAAAATAAAACTTAATTAACCAGTTGCTAAAATGTTTGGTTGCTGACAAAGCAAAAACTATGCTGTACCTATTACATTCTTCACCTATGCTTTAAACCAAATAAATGTTTTTATTGATTGATTGATATATCTTTATACATATATCTTAAATATATATTCTTATATATATAAATATATATAACTCAAAGGTGACTGACTGACTGACTGACATAGTGATCTATCAACGCACAGCCCAAACCACTGGACGGATCGGGCTGAAATTTGGCATGCAGGTAGATGTTATGACGTAGGCATCCGCTAAGAAAGGATTTTGATGAATTCTACCCCCAAGGGGATAAAATAGGGGATGAAATGCTGCGGCTCATTAGTTCCGTACGCAAATATTATTTATTTTAAAAAAATCATTTAAAAAAACTTTCTGATTCGATTAACGAGGACTAGGCGCCATTTCTATCGAGCCATTAACAAACCTCCAAAGGTAGCAAAAAAGTTGATTTATACAGTTGAAACAAGTAAATTATGGTATGATTTGATAGGTATAACACGTGCATAGCGTTTTCTATACATTACTCATAGTAAGTATTATTGTGACTCTATAAAACTTTGAAATTTTGTAAATTGTAATTTTTGACTCTTCCGGCTCAAAAGGTTGCCGACCCCTGTTCTACCTGGTCACTAGGGTCTGATGACGGAGCCATTTAAGGGAAAAAAAAATCAACAGTTTTGATAAGTTTGATTTGGTTATTTTTGTCTGATGATGGAGCCAAAAGGAAATTGGAACTCCTTAATGACTATATGAATTAATGGTATATATTTAAAAACAAAAATCGATTTAAAATTAGCTAATATAATAAATATTCAATATTTTTTTTTTTACTATTATAGGTTACATTAGCGTGTTCCCTATTTTTGTTATAATCTAGCTTAAATTAGGCTAATAAGTAACTCAAATTTAACTTATTCTGCTAGATTCAAAATATCCAAGATCCAAGACCTTATCTCGGTCACCGACGTAAGGTCGCGAGCCTATCGGTATTCTATCGTATACATTTTGGAGAGTGTGCACAGGAATTATATGAGTTAATTCCACCTTGTCCATTTCACCATCTAACAACAAGATAAACTGTCAAACGTCATCCATATATGGTTGATATACCTCCAGTTCGCTCGAAGCGTTTCGCTTCTATGTTTATCATCCGTACTGCGAAGGAGTGGAACTCATTGCCTTCGTCTTTGTTCTCCGAACGGTACAATCTGGGAGTCTTCAAGTCGAGAGTGAATAGGTACCTTCTAGGCAAACAAATCTATCAGGCATAAAAAATAAAAAATGTCCATTAACACTTTTCTTATTGTCTCTATTAAGGCGAAGGCACTTGGTTCATGTGTTCTTTTTGAGCAGCAATGATAAAACACTACATTACACTAATACACTAACACTAAACAAGTATCAACACTAAACAATTCGATACATTTGAGATTAACAATCCAGAATCCAAACTATGTGTTCCCGTGTTATGGCGTATCAATGCCCGCCTCGGATAAAATATCTAGTAATATCTTCTATTTATTACATCCTACGAATACATAATAACCTTAAATATAAGTATTCAAGCTTAGGTTATTTTTTTCGCTAGCTGCTATAAAAAATCAGGAATTACATGATATAATTCCTCCATGCCCTTTTTACCATCAAACAACAAGACAAACTGTCAAACGTCATCCATTTATGGTTGACATACCTCCAGTTCGCTCGAAGCGTTTTGCTTCTACGTTCATCATCCGTACAGCGAAGGAGTGGAACTCATTGCCTGCATCTTTGTTCCCTGAACGGTATAATCTGGGTGTCTTCAAGTCTAGAGTGAATAGGTACCTTCTAGGCAAGCATGTTCCATCTTTGGCCGCATCGTCACTTTCCATCAGGTGAGATAGCGGTCAAATGCTTGCCTATCTAGTATAAAAAAAAAGAAAAATCTTATACTCAAGATAGCTCAAAGGCAAAGATCAATTAACCTTTATCTTTACAAATACGAAGGCTATATTCGCACTTAATTCCTCTGAGTAGCGCTCAAGGGAGACATATACTACATTATGTTCTACGTTACCTTAAACATAATTATGTGCTTCAATGGATGAATCAGATTACTGTTAATCTGATTCATCCATTGAATCAAATAAAAGCACCCTAAAAGCATTATTAATATGTGTTATTACTGCTTTTGGGGTGAAAGTAAATAATTAAACGCAAGCAAAGCTTAAAAAAACCGACTTCATCGCTATATCTTCGAAACCTTGATGATATTTAATGTATTAAACGCGCATTATTGGCGATAACTTACAAACTAGCGATCAGATCTTGATGAAATGAAAAGTACCAGCTTTCAAATAAAAAAAAATATCATCAAAATCGGCTCACAGCGAAAGAAGTTATGACGTAACTTTTGAAGGCGGTTAAAAACGAGAACATCGTCAATGTAGTCCATAGAATACGCGTTAATGGCGATATTTCAAAAACTACTGATCAGATCTTGATCAAATTTAAATGGGACCAATTGGAAAGCAACATCTTTCAAAATAAAAATAAAAATTCGAAATCCGTTCACGTGGAAAGAAGTTATGAGGTAACACAAAAATAAATATAAATAATGACTTTCTATTCGATTTTAGGGCTCCTCCATTCAGCGGTTTTTCCGGAGCACTAAAACATGGAGTCCTCATAAACGATCTGAACATAATTTTAAAAGGTTGGCATCTTTTAAAATTATGTTGATAATGAAAGCTTATTATTTAATCAAAATTAAACGCAAGAAAAGCTTAAAAAACCGACTTCACCGCTTATATTTTGGTTTCGACTTGACCGATTTCGACAAAATGTTTATGGGACCACTCTCCACCTCTAAATTATAATCTACCAAAGAAAAAAAAAACATCTAAATCGATTCACAATTTGAGGAGATATCGCGTAACATATATACAAAAAAATACATACAGTCGAATTGAGAACCTCCTTTTTTGAAGTTGGATGAAAATCAATAATAATGTTAATGGCAAGGATGCATGGAGGTAAACTGTACAAGCTCTTTCTGGTGCAAAATATAGATAAACCTGTGTTAAGATAACGTACTATATACTGGAGAAGAATTTGTTTAAAATTTTTAAAATAGAATTTTATCCAAGTATTTTCACATAATATTATTATTGACTGTCAATTTGTTTTTATTTACAGCGCAAATGATTATTTGTAAATATTACGTTAAATTATGTTAAATAATAAAATTGTATTGACGACCAAGTTGGCGCAGTGGACAGGTGTCCGCCCTCTGCGCCGTGGGTCCTGGGTTCGATTCCCGGTAGGAGCACTAATTCCTTCCCGAAGGAATATTTGTGCTTCTGGTCCTGGGTGTAATGTGTGTGTGATGTGAATGTTTCAGGCACCCACGATACAAGTCTTTGAACTTAGTGTGGGGCTGTGAGTGTGAATGCATTTGTTTTGTTTGTTTGTATTATTTCTATCGTTGTTGTCTTGTTGTCTAGAAATTATTGAGCCATGAAGGAGGTAAATACATACGTTTAAGTTAAAATAAAATGGAATTGTTGTGATATATAGATAGACTAGCTTTTGCTCGCGGCTTCGCTCGCGTTAAGAAGTATTATTTTAAAATTAACAAAGTTTCATACAAACTTTCATCCCCTATTTTATCCCTTTGGGGGTAGAATTAATCAAAATCCTTTCTTAGCGGATGCCTACGTCATAACATCTACCTGCATGCCAAATTTCAGCCCGATCCGTCCAGTGGTTTGGGCTGTGCGTTGATAGATCACTATGTCAGTCACTCAGTCAGTCACCTTTGAGTTATATATAGATATTTATATTTATATATATATATAGATAGATAGATAATACTTTATTGGTCTACTTTATAAGATGAGATAAAACAAAGGTAACAAACAAGCTTATACGTTAAGTATCAACAGGCGGCCTTATCACTAATAGCGATCTCTACCAGGCGTTGTGTATTAATATATAAAAAAAATTTGTTGGTTTTGTAATTTTTTTCACTATTAATCAATACTTTTGTTTGACAAGTCTTTGCACTTGGTTACATAACATTTTTATATGATTTTTTTTATTTATTTGAATAAAAATAAGTATAATAAATTTTATTAATTCTAACAAAAAATACCGTGGAATTGCCTTTTTTTAAATCAAATAAATCAAAACTGTTTATTCACACGGGCTTCAAAGAGGCACTCATGAAAAATAATAACTCTACTGCCAGATTCGCAAAATAACATCAGTTTTGTATCCAATGCCAATTATCTTGAATCTGGCATTAGAGTAGCTGAATTTTTTTTTTTTTTTGTTTGTGACAGGCTAGTGTTTGACCACTATCTCACCTGATGGTAAGTGACGATGTGATCGAAGCTGGTAAACACACTAGATCTGGAATACGTAGGCTCTCAAGAATAACTGCCGGAACACCGTATTTGGCTTGGCGGCAGACTTTCAACTTGATGGTGGTAAGCTACTTTGGTAGCAAGCCAGGCGAGCAACTCACAAAATGCTCTATCACCTCTCAAAAAATAATTGCTTTATAAATGGTACCTAGTATATTTTTGATTGCGTTGACATCTTAGATAATTAATAAGATATTATATACCTAAGGATTGACCTATGTTAATATTATTGTATATATTTTATCTTACGATCACTTACAGCTGTAAATATACAGCATCTATCATCTCTTTTTTTTATAGCTGCAAGGGACCGTAGACTTCAGTATTTGATATGTATTTATTTTTTGCGCATTCAGACAGACAGACTGACAACGAAGTGACCTTATGAGGGGTAATTATTTTTCTTTTGAAGTACGAAACGGTACAAATAGGATTAATAAGAATAATAAATCACAGGGGAAATAAAACTGCTCGCAGCGTTCGCGTTCATTTGCTTCTTCTTACACGGAAAAGCCAGGCCAGCTCTTCGGTAAAAAACATCACTGTGCGGCTTCAATCAGTGCTGACAAAATACACACATCAAAAGCATGAAAATCTCGTGAAAATCCAATCATCCAAACTTTCAAAGCGAACAGAAAAAATCCCAAATGTACAAGAAAATATTTCTATCCCACATCAAAAACCAGAAGATCGAGTAAACACAAATCTCTTGGTACATTCACATACTCATTAACTTAAGTTTTTGGCGTCTTCTTTCCCTTTCTTTTATACGGTGAAAAAGCAGTATCTCTTTCTAACTGGGCACTGAGAGAACATTTCAAGAACATTTCACAGTGAAAAGTGTTTTATTTGAATAGGAGCGCTGCTTTCACCTGCTTGGGGTTATAATGAGGAACGACTTTCATAAAAAAAAAAGTTTTTTACAATATATGTAACGTTTCACCAATATATCACCTGATTTAAGCGACTATGTCGAGACAGACTCTTAAGTAACATCGCTATATGGTGGATATTCCACAAATGGGGACGAAGCGTTTTGCCTCCACATTCATTATGCGAACTGCAAAAGAATGGAATTCCTTACCTGAGTCTGTGTTCCCTGATAAATACAATATGGGAATCTTTAAGTCGCGAGTGAATAGGCATTGTGCCTAGACGATGCCTAACGTGCTCCATCGTCGACCGCACCGTCACTTACCAGGTGAGATGGCGGTCAAACGTTTGCCTATCTTGAATAAAAAAATATGTGGTTGATGATGGAGTAAGTTACCTTAAAATATCTATTCACTAGCGACTTCAAGACTCTCTTTTCTTATAAAGAAATACCGACTCAGGTATGGAGTCAATGGGACTCCATACTTGATTTGCGATTCGCGAAATGAATTTAAAAGCAATCAGTATAGTTATAATATGTGTTTAGATTGAATTTTGCGATCTTCGAGATATTTAGAAAGTCTAGAATTTAGAATGCAATCTAAGATTTTTGAAAATGAGGGAAGTAAGGATATTGGTGAAAATTACTGAGAATATCTTTAGGTCCTCCTTTATGCTGTAAGTATAAGTAAGTGTAATTATAACTAGTAAGATGAAAGTGCCTGAATATGTATCAAGGTAAGTTAAGGTGACATTTTAGTTCAGAAAGAAAACAGGATGTGTTATAGGAAAGACACCCGTTGAAGTAAAACTTTAGTATAATAGGAAAAATATTTTTTTTCATCAGTGTTATATACACCACTTTTCGTCACACAAAAAGGTTGCGGTTCAGAATTTCAACGCCCACCCATAAACATCTTCAATTCAAAAACCGGCACAATTAGCAAAGTATTCATCTGTGTTGTCATATCTAACACTTTTCGTCACACAAAAAGGTTGCGGTTCAGAATTTCAACGCCCACCCATAAACATCTTCAATTCAAAAACTGGCACAATTAGCAAAGTATTATGATAAGAGTTTCGCCTGTTTGTTGCATCTAGCATCAGAAACTGAATTTCGGCGACAGGTTTTCAAACCGTTCTAATGCCGTTCCTCAGAATATGACCTACATTAGAATGTTATGTAGCGGACGCCATATTGGTGGCGCATTTGCGGCAGTGCCGAAAATGTTTTATGCATCGTCCGAATGCGAGCTTAAGGAAATTGCTCAGTTATTTTATGCACCCAGATTTTTTACGTGTTTCACTTGATTTCAGACGTAAATGTGAAAATTGGTCATAGCTTTACTCGTAAATGCACAATTTAAATATACATACATATTATAGTAAGTGTGTATGTTACTGAACTCCTTCATTACGGCTGGACCGATTTTGATGAATTTTATTTTGTGTTCAAAGTGATTCAAGAATGGTTTAAATTCAAGCAGAATATTTATTAATTCTGTAAAAAACAAAAATTATGGAAAATAAAGTTATTTACTTACGGACAGAAATACGTCACTTGGACCTGGTAAAGTGCTATATAGGCAAACAAACATGAAAGAGGTACAAATTTAGTCAATAAGTTTTTAGTATGCCATTAAAGTACTAGGCAACCATAACCGTGAAAGAGGTAAAATCCTTTTTTCTTTAAGTGGCATTGCAACCTTGCCGGTTATAGGAAGTATAGTAATATTATAAAAGCGAAAGTTTGTGTGTGCGTGTCAATGTTTGTTATCACGTATCTTCGAAACGAATACTGATTTTGATGAAATTTAGAATGTAAATAGCTTAGGTTCCGGAATGACACATTGGCTACTTTTTAACTTAAATAACGCGGGCGAAGCCGCGGGGCACAGCTAGTAAAATTTAATTGTAGAAAATGATTTAAGTAAAATGCTTTTTGATGCGTGGGATATTCAGTACGCAAAATACAACAATATAATACGTATTCTTAGTAAACGAACGTACACCCAACTAAACGAACGAGCAGTTTCAATTAAAGTATTTTTTCGTCAAGGATAAATTGTGTTTCTGGTTCTGGTTGTGATTTCGTGTGTGATATAAACGATGCCGACACCTACGACACAAGTCATTGAACTTAGTGTGGAGACTACAACATTAAACCGAAGTCACCAATTAATAAGTGAAGAATTGTGTTCACTCGTAATTGTTTTTCTAGTTATTTTGATTTTAAACTTAAACCACTTTACAGATTTTGTTAAATTTTCAATGGACAGTTCCATAGATTTGAAATGATATCCTTTTAAATAAAATAAAAAAAGACGTGTGGCACTCGGGGACTGCCGCGGTAAAGCTACTGCATAGCATTTTTTATCAACTTATGCAATTATAATTATTTATTTATTTTTTTTATGCAGTATTTTTTTTCCTGCCACCTAGAGGCGAGTTACTGAACTAAAGAGACATGCGTGATATTTCAAAAAAGTCAGTAAAAGTTCTGCTATTCATCGAAAGATGGCAAAACTAAAAAGTATCACCGCTGTGCCGGTCGGAGTGGGGGGTGTTAGGTTATTTTCGTTACGGAATTTCTGGATTCGGTCTCCACGCTCAAGGCCCGCGATAGAAGCTATGCAATAGCTTAAAATCTATCTTTTTAAAAATGATGGAGAATGTAGTCAGATTCTGAGGTAGTCAGTTAAGACACTTGATATACAAAACGCCCGAGGCAAGTGGCGGGCTCGCACCCTGTATGCGTGCCTCGGGCGCTTTGTATATAGTGGTCCCTTAGGCGCCATGCATATTATCTTCACGGCCCGGGGCATGCGCTTTCGGCGCTTTGTATGTCATGTTCCTTAATAGGCAAAAAATAAACTATTAATATTTACAATGCTTTTGCAATAGGTAAGAATGCATGATACGGTAAAATTCTTTGACCATCATTTACTAAAATCCGTAAAAAGCGGCACAGCACCGCAAAGTGTATGGAAATTGGACAGAGACAGCTGACTAAAATAGGCAGTTTAATGATCCGTTTTAAGACTAAGTAGGATTGTAAAGGAATACATTTTATACTTATTACCTTTTTTTTTACTACTACGGGCCAATTGCCTATATTATCTTTATATTCCTACTAGCTGCGCCCCGCGGTATCACCCGCGTAAGTCCCGGACCCGCGGGAATTCGTCCCGGAGTCCATATCAAAAACGGCTTTACACTGAACGCTGAAACTTGCGTATAATATCCGTTATATCTTGTACTTTAACAACAAATACAGATATCAAACAACTATTATAAAAAAAACTTTAAAGCAATAATTAACCTCAAAAGTTTTTCTCCATGGGGAAAAAGGTAGGCGCGAGATCTCAGTTCCGCGCGAACGACAAGTATAATAAATAATAATAGCAAAAGCTATAAAATTCGACAAGAAATAAACAAACAAACGCATTCACTCTCACAGCCCCACACTAAGTTCAAATACTTGTATCGTGGGCGCCGGAAACATTCACATTACACCCAGAACCAGAAGCACAAATATCCCTTGGGAAGGAATTTGTGCTCCTGCCGGGAATCGAACCCAGGACCCACGGCGCAGAGGGCGGGCACCTGTCCAACGCGCCAACTGGGTCGTCAAATAGAAGTGTGAGAACCTCTTTAATATATTTTTTTTTTGTTATACTGTTTAATGATTAAATTTAAGTTATAATTGCTCACGTTTACTTTTGGTGAGCAGATGAAGAATCAATTTAAACTATCTCCGACTACGTTCTATTCAAAATTGAACTCTAAGCTTTTAGTTCTATAACTAAAGCCAACATTGCAAACCGAGAGAACTATTTTATGCCACTTTTAGAAAATTTATGATAACATTCACCTCCCTATATGAAAATTTAGTCGCCGTCCATTCACCACCTCACCAATTTTCACCTAGAATTCTAGGCTTTACGGTCAATTTACACGGCGAACATTTGTCATCGCTTTGGTTTAGATTTCTAAATATAAAAGACGGTAAATGTCCTGTTTCATTGTAATCAAAGTCAAGATTAGCAACACAATGCTGAATTCGTAGGGGTCATACAGGATGAAGTACTGATAAATCAGATTAAAATATTTTATTCAAGAGGTTAGAAAAATTACAGCCATCACGAGAAGAACCTGGCAAGAAACTTGGCGACCCATTTTTTCATATAGACCCATTTTTATTTATTTATTTATAATAAAAACAGCCTACTACACTTACAGTCTAAAGCGTGCAGGGTATATAATTATCTAAGATGACTAATACAGGAATTATAGTAACATGGGTATATACCTATATTATTTAGTCGCCAGAGAGCGCTTGTGGAATTTGCTTAAATGTCATTCATTTTACAATAAGTTTTCTTAAGTAATGCCTAAACAGGCATTACTTAAGAAAACTAATATTGAATTACCACTGAGAAACTTTGAGTCAGTAATAAAACTATTACTGACTCAAAGTTTGCCAGTGGTAATTCAATATTAGGAATTGATTTGTAAAATCGAAACTCATATGCCATAAAAGATATCTTCGCAAATCAAAAACCTTGCAAATAAACTGGGTGAATGGGTGAACAAAGAAAGGATTATTTATTGGCATGCTGTGAGTACATGAAATTCAAAGTTCGTGGTCTAAGTAGCCACTGTAGCCCACAAACTGACGCTATTCAGTTGTTCTCCTACTAGTTACTTAAAGACGCAGCCTCTTTTACCCCGTATATACAAGTCGTTATTCTAGCCTTTTTTTTTTTTTTTTTGTGGGGGGGAAAATGCCTTGCACTTCCCTTCCTTCCCAGGGGTGAAGGAAGGGGGTATGTGGGGCTCGAACCCACTAAAAACCCCCCCGTGAGCAGTCCCTCGCCGAGGTGGGGCAAGATAGGGTCGCGCTAGCAGTCACTATCTTGCCCCGGCGGTAGGCCCGAGTACAACCGGGCCACTGCGCCTATGTAGGGGTGACCTTGCTCACCAAGGCCACCCCTCAGACTTGTAACAAGTCACCCGGCCGTGCAAGCCAGTGGAGAGCTCCCTGACTCTCCACCGGTGACCCCACTACAGAGGAGGAGAGAGGAGGCGGGCGAACTGCCTCCTCCTCCCCCCCATCCGTCTGCGACGGATCGGGTCAGAAAGGGGATCGACCTCTCTGGCCCGTTCCGCGGCCTCCTTCTGCGCCATCACCGCTTCGCAGAAGGAGACTACCGCCTGCCACAATCTCTCACTGCCGAGCATGGCGTCTACCACGCTCGGCAGGGAGAGATCTCCGCCTATGATCGCTGAAAGCGTGTGCCGCTGCGGGCCCCATGCGGCACACACTTCCAGCGTGTGGAGCGCCGTATCCTCCAGCGCCCCACATTCGTGGCAGGCCGGGGTCGGCTCCCGTCTCGCGATTTGGTGCAGGTACTTTCCGAAACATCCATGTCCGGAAAGCACCTGCACCAATCGGAAGGTAAGCGACCCAAAACGCCGCCGCACCCACCTCCGAAGGACCGGGCGGATGGCCTCCACCGTCCACAGCCCGGGGCCCGGTGGAGCCAGGTCCTCCGTCCACCGCCGCAACAGGGCAGCCCGCGCCCGCCACCGCATGCGGGTGACCTCTTCCCACGCTAGGGGGTCTCCTCGAGCCCTCCTCGCCGCCACGAAGTGGTAAACTTCGGCGAGGATCTCCGCTTGGAGCTCCCAGGGGGGATCACCCGCAAGCACGCACGCTGCCGTCCAGGACACTGTCCGGTACCCGCGTATCGCCCTCGTCGCAATGACCCGCTGCGGACGTCGCAGCAGGGTCTTGTTTCCGGGGTTGAGGGCGTCCACCCAGACCGGCGCCCCGTACAGAGCCATACTCCGGATTACTCCGGAGTAAAGCCGACGGCAGGTCGCGTTTGGGCCACCCACGTTGGGCAGCAGCCTTCCCAAGGCGGCCGCAGCCCCCACGACTCTCGGGGCAAGCTGTGCAAAGTGAGCCCCGAAAGCCCACCTCCCGTCCAGGATGAGACCCAGATATTTCATCTGAGTCCCCACCCGAACCGAGACGCCGTCCAGTCGTTATTCTAGCCTACACTTTGGGGACTAACATATTGTATCGTAACTTTAAAACGGCTCCCTATCAGGCTATTAACAAGATATATTCCGCGGCAAATTGGAAACTAATGTTGTTATTTTGTGTGAAACGATTACAGGTAGTTTATGATAGGTTCTGTTTGATAGTTATTGCTGCAATTATGGACAATGTTAGATTTTAAACGAAGTTAGATTTTTATATAAAAAAATTACGTTCAAGCCAGTAATGACGTACGGAGCTGAGACGTGGACACTAACGTTAAGACTAATCCACCAGTTTAAAGTCACTCAGCGAGCTATGGAGAGGGCTATGCTCGGAGTTTCTTTGAAGGATCGAATTCGAAACGAAGTGATCCGACAAAGAACTAAAGTTATTGACATATCCCACAGGATTAGCAAGCTGAAGTGGCAGTGGGGTGGTCATATTTGCCGTAGAACTGATAACCGATGGGGAAGACGTGTTTTAGAATGGAGACCGCGTCTCGGCAAACGTTTGCGAGGATGCCCTCTGGCTAGGTGGAGCGACGACATACGTAAAGTGGCTGGCAGCGGTTGGAAGAGAAGAGCTGAAGATCGAGCTCAGTGGCGTGCATTAGGAGAGGCCTATGTCCAGTAGTGGACGAATACAGGCTGATGATGATGATGAACGTTCAAGTGAATTAAGTATGTTCAAAACAAATTATCACTCGGTTGCCAAAGAAGGGTTATATTTTTCGCCTTAAAATCCCAAGTTTCCTTAGATAGGGGCACATTGCTCGGAAAATTTGCATAACAAAGAATTTGCAGACACAACGCCAGAAAACAAATTACACTAAAACAACTATTTAAAACCATAGTACTGTCACAAAAAGTGATCTTTTTTAATTGATATCATAAAAAGGAGTAAATTCTCAATTCGGTTGTATATTTTTATGTTTGTTAACTCGGAACTTAGTCATTTGTAAACTGATGTTTATCTTTTATTTATACGGATTTACACTCTGAAATTGGTTCTATATAATTAAACGCAAGCAAAGCTTAAAAAAACCGATTTCACCGCTTTTTTTTTTTTCACTCTCACATCCCCACACTAAGTTCGATAACTTGTGTCGTGGGTGCCGGACACATTCACATCACATACACAATCACAACCAGAACCAAAAACACACACTTTCCTTTGAGAGAAAACTTGTGTTCCCGCCGGGAATCGAACCCGATACCCCTGCTTAGACGGCGAACGCCACCCAACTAAGCCAACGAGCAGCTTTATCTTATGAATATCGATAACTCAAAGACAAAAAATCAGATTTTTATCAAATTTCAACGAGACCACATGAGAAGCACCAGCTTTCAACAACAACAAAAGAATCATCAAAATCGGCTCACAACGAAAGAAGTTATGAAGTAACTTTTGAAGTCGGGTAAACGAGAACATCGTCAAAGTACGCACTATTTGTCACAAAATAGACATTATTGACGATATTTCAAGAACTACTCATCAGATCTTGATGAAATTTAAATGGGAGCTTCAAACGAAAAAAAAAAATCGAAATCGGCTCACGTGGAGAGAAGTTATGAGGTAACACACATAAAAAAACATATATATACAGTCGACTTGAGTACCTCCTTCTTTTTTGGGAAGTCGGTAAATAAATTTAATCAAAACCAATTCAGTAGTTTGGATTTGAAATCAAAATAGCCGGAAAAAATATCTCATCCGAATAAACGAAATTTTTCAAATTGACTTTGTGTTTTTTGTAAGCGTTTGAATTATTTATATATTTCTATATTATTTATTTTAAAACAATCATAAATAGAAAAAAGTAGCATCGGAATATATGTTACTGTTTTCTATTTATCTAAACAATACTGTGCTTACCCATAGGACCTAGGATGGTATTCCTAGGTCCTATGGCCTAGCACAGTAAATGATACAAAATCCTAAAAATGCCTCAAAATATATGGAAAATTATCCTTACACTTAATTGAATGGCTTGGACCGAAATAAATCTTCTCCCGTCTTAATAAAGATATCCCAGTTTTAGAAGATTCGAAATATATTCAGTTTTATCGGGGGGTAACAAACGACTAGATTATTAGAGATATTGAAGGTAGAATGGTTCAATAAGGCATTTTACGTGCATAACAAAGGTTTTCTATTTATTTGCATATTACCGCTTGGCCTTATTTTTGATAGCCCTATTTAAACGCTTTCACACACACAGCCCACAGTAAGCTCGATGACTTGTGCCGTGTTTTTTAGCTCGTTTTGCAAGATTATTCTCAAGATGGCTGTAATATTGCGAATTTGCCAGCACAGTAATTAACTTTTATGAGTGCTTTTTGGGGTACATGTGTATAAATGATTTTTAATTTAATGTTCAATTTATGCTCAAATTACATAATAATATAATGATTCAGGTGATAAAAGCCTCTTCAAAACTAACTTCTGGAAAGCGACAATTCAAGACTTCAAACTCCATTATTATACCGTTCCAAGAACAAGCTAGCTTGTTTTTTTTTTCAAATCTTTTGTAAGCTAGCGTTTGTCCTCCATTGCACCTAATAAGTAATAAAGTGTTTGAGGATGATAATCACGCTAGGCCTAAAATGACTGGTTTAATTCGATTCAAGTTGAGAACATTCAAGAAAGGCAAAAATGATGACCATTCTACTTTGATCTATCCACAGTAAGCAGGGTCGGCGTCCTGATTTACTAACCAATGGGCGACTCCGACTTTCACGTTGTTTTCAGAGGATGATATTTTACGAAGAATCTCGTAGATTCTAGGTTTATTCCAACGTACGAGTTTTTGGGAGAGATAGGACTCTGATTCCATTTCAAATGGGGTATGAGATGTGTGGAGATGTTTGGAAAGTTTGACATAGGGTTACCACATGGGAAATTGACCACTTCTCTATAAATTTCCTAAAATTTCATGTCAAATTACATGAATAGTGTATACATTAGTACTGTACTAATATTACCTAGTACTTCATAACCCACTAGGTGTGATAGTGATCAAACGATATTTTATTAGATATAAAAAAACATCTAGTTTGGTAATGTTTAAGTCTGAAATAAGCGCTCTTTGGGATTACATTCAATGCGATTTTTGTTTAATCTTTTTTTTTATGCTCGATAGGCAAGCATTTGACTACAATCCACTTGATGTACAGCAATGATGTAGCCAAAGATGTAGAAAGTCGGTTTTGGCGTCGCGGCAACTTCGGCAGAGCAGCGTAAACGGCGCAAATATGGAAACCTTGGCAGTGGTTACATATTTGAGCCGTTTGGTGTTGAGACACTAGGTCCGTGGGGACCGGGAGCTCATTCTATTTTCAAAATTCTATCAGAGCGCCTGGTTGAAGCGACGCGTGATCAAAATGCTGGCACTTATTTGGCTCAACGTATTAGCATTGCAATTCAGAGAGGCAATGCCGCCAGCATGATGGGAACGCTACCCACTGGTAGTGGGCTTGAGCACTTGAGTTACCCATAAGCTCGATGTCTTGTAGGTAACTTAGTTCTTTGCTGTACATAGTTTTAGTTTAGTTTTAGGAAATATAGGCAATTGGCCCGTAGTTAGGCAAGAAAAAACAAAGATGTAGCATGCTTGCCTAGTATATAACTATTCACTCTTGACATGAAGACTTCAAATCTTAAACTCAATCTTGAGGTAGCCCTGTGTTATTCTAGGATGGTGGCTTCCCTGATTTCTGACATGTCTGATATATCTAGGGAAGTAGTTGACGATTTAAAACAGCTAACCAAAAGCTCTCTATACGTACTTGATTAAGTAAAATTATGTTTTAAAAGTCTTACCAAATCTTTTTATTCAACACAGGCAAACGTTTGACCCCTAACTCACCTGATGGTATGAGACGGTTTGACATATAAGTTTTGTGTTTGATTACTTCTGAATATATTATAACCATCAAATAACAAATTCTGTAAGTGAAGTGAGCGAGAATATTATGACTTTAGAAATTAAGTCTGCCTGAATAAGTAACAATTACATGTTCATAGGTACGTCTTTGTAGGATAGTCTGTGTATTGAGAATTACAAAATGTTTACGTCGTGAGCACAGTAAGAAATCTTCGATTATAAAAGTTTCACAACCCACAAATAAAGATACCGACTACGGCTAAAGACACGAGCGAAGCGAGCGCAAAAATATTGCTTAGTGCAATTACGTATTATGACGAATTTATGTTTATCAATAAAAAAATTGCGGCGAATACATAACTTCTTTGTTTATTATTATATTATATAGCTTTCACACTCACAGCTCCGCACTAAGATCGAATACTTGTATAGCGGTTGCTCTAAACATTCACTTCACACACAACCAAGATCTAGAAACACAAATTTCCTTATGCTTATGATCTCACCGGGAATCGAACATGATACTAGCTGTTTAGGCAAACGCGCAACCATCTGAGCCAAAAAACAGTTTTATATATAGCTTGATTATCTAAGAAACTAATCTACAGATCCATTAAGATTATTATTCTTCGTCGGCGTTCGACATAAAATAATCTTTCTGTGACGACCCTTCCTAATTTACATGGCATAATCTAATTCTTAATGACTTTCCGAAATGTAAATATAAGTGTTTTTTTTTTCGAACGAACAGTGAATTAGTAGGCGGAAGCTGTAACTGAATTTCAGATGTCTCTGATCTATTTTCCTCAATTACTCCGGCTTTAGGGCAGGTTAAAAAATGCAAGTAGAGCGAGGCTCTGAGTCTTGGCCTCTATTTCGCGAACATGTTTATAAGCGGATTCTATTATAACCTCTTTCTTGTGTCGCTTGAGGACATATTAAATATCTGTATTTGGCAGGCAATATGGGCTAAGGTCGATTTTTTTTATGTATCGAGTAATTTAATATTTGTATTGTTAATGTAAATGAATTCATAAATATATAATCATCCTCGTATAAATTTTATATGTATTACTTGTTTTAATAATATTATTATTTGTAATGTATCGTTTATATTTTTTTTTATGATATATATATATATATATATTTTTTTTTATATATATATTTTTTTATTCCAGGTCTAGTGTGTTTACCAGCTTCGATCACATCGTCACTTACCATCAGGTGAGATAGTGGTCAAACACTAGCCTGTCACAAATAAAACAAAAAATTTTTTTTTGCCTTTTTTAAATTTAAATTAATTAATGTGTTGTCATCTATTTATTTCATATGTAAACTCGCAAAATTTATTGAATGCAGTCTTCACCTATAATTATAATGACACTTAACTTGTAAAAATGCTTTTTAATATTGTAATTGATTGCAATAGTGTATGTTATGTTGGTGTTCATAAATAAATAAATAAATAAAACAAGATCTCTACGTTGACTTGGGTTGTTCAGAACTTTGTCCGTCTGTCCGCCTGTCAGAGGCATCTAGCGTCATAATCATACTCGTACAATCGAATAACTTCAAATTCTCAGTGAATATGTAAATCTTTGGTCTTAAGCCAGAAACTCAATTAAAATAATATAAATAAAAAAAAATTAAGGGAGCAGTACACTTATTTTTTTATCTTCCCTTGTGAAGTATCGTCGAAAAGAACTCTACGAATAGAGTCCGAAACTATAATTATTATTGTGACATAAATTTCACCATTCTTGGCTACTATGTCACCTGATGTGTTTATCAGGCCATGCTTTTGCATGGCTTAAGGCAAATAGTAAATTAAGTTTTTGGTACAATCTGTGTGTCTTCAAGTCTAGAGTGAATATCTACCTTCTAGGCAAGCATGTTCCATCTTCGGTCTCATCGTCGCTTTCCATCAGGTGAGATAGCGGTCAAATGCTTGCCTACCCAATATAAAAAAAACATAAACGCTTCCAAACTCACAGCTTAGTGCAGACTAAATTTGATGACTTGTGTCTTTTTTTTTTTTTTTTTTTTTTTTAAATCAATTGTCTAATCTACGGGCCAATTGCCTATATTTCCTAAAACTAAACTAAAACTATATACAGCAAAGAGCCAAGTTACCTACAAGCCACCGAGCCTATAGGTAACTCAAGTGCTCAAGCCCACTACCAGTGGGTAGCGTTCCCATCATGCTGGCTGCATTGCCTCTCTGAATTGCAATGCTAATACGTTGAGCCAAATAAGTGCCAGCATTTTGGTCACGCGTCGCCTCAACCAGGCGCTCTGATAGAATTTTGAAAATAGAATGAGCTCCCGGTCCCCACGGACCCAGTGTCTCAACACCAAACGGCTCAAATATGTAACCACTGCCGAGGTTTCCATATTTTCGCCGTTTGCGCTGCTCTGCCGAAGTTGCCGCGACGCCAACCCCATTCTGTGATACAGGAAGATGTGACGGAGCTAAAGTATCGACACAAGTTGCATCCCACACTAAAGGCCGTCCCATCTTCCATGGAATTAAAGTCATTCCGTCAGGTCTTTTACCATCGTCACGCATCAGACCATTCGGTTCGAGAATGGCTGGAACGTTGGCACTGGTAAAAGCCCGGCGGATGATATCGTTGAGGCTGGCGTGGCGGGAAATTCGGCCAGCACTTTTCTGGCACGAGAGGCCGTGGTGACCGAGCTGGTCAACAGCAGTACCACACTGACAGCTATGGGCAACATAGCACCTTGCACCCAAACGTAAGCATATAGCGAGACGGAAAGCAGATGGATCCATAAGAGTACCAGTATTAAGCGAGGGAATGGCCTGCAACCAAAGCCCTGACTCCCATACAGAAACTGCTAGAAGTCTAGCACGCTCTGTGACGCTAGGACACGTATCTAAAAGATGTTTCCGTGCTAGTTCACAGAGCGGCCGATCCCACAGTCTCTGTGAGGATAGCCTCACTGGGAGCCCGGTATTTGGGCATGCCATCTCCCAGGCGCTTGTGGCCTCAGTCTGGTTTGAAATTTCTAAAGAACCCAAACTATGTGAAAGTATTTTTTCGACTAATTTAGAAGTACCATGAACTGAGGACAAGAAAGCCGGTAACGCAACACTAGAAATTTTACGAATACCTAAGCCTCCTAGTCTTACAGGTAAAGAAGCTTGCGACCAAGCCCTATCATCTATGTCAATATTCAAAACCGATACAAGAGTATTCTTTACGATATTGTCCATGCTCTCGAGGAGCGCGCCATGTTTCCATAGCGGACAACATCTTAAAGAATACGTAAATTTTGGGACAAAAAGGCAAAATCTAATAATTGTAAAAGCCATATGAGTGTTAATTTTGAGCAATCGGTCGGAAGAATTTTTAAAATTTTGAATTTTTTCTTCTACAAAAGGTGAAATTGATTCATCTAATATCGGCGAACCTAAAAGGCGAAGTGAACACTTGTCGACTAGTTTTATATTGTAAGCCAATGAGTTAAATTTTTGTAAAACCGATAATTTGTCTGAACAGTTATCGCAAACAAAAAGTTCGCATTTTGAAAAATTTAGTTCAAGCCCAATCATTTTAAATTCATCTATTAGTAATTTTAGATCACTTAAGACAGTATTCACATCACCTCCCAGAGTTCCGTCATCCAAATACCAAACATTTAGTTTGGATTGGAGACGTTGAATTATCGGATTGACAGCTAAAGAAAAAATTGCTGGGCCGCACGGGTCACCCTGCTGACATCCAACGGAAGACAAAAGAACATCGTTTTTGTAAATTAATTTTGATGGTTTACCATAGCATTGCCAAATAAAATTATATAACTCTGGAATTTTATCTTTCACCTGGGTCAGAAGGGTGCCTCTATCAACAGAATTAAAAGCATTCTTAACATCCACCTTTAGCAACACCTCTCCACAATTTTGATTTAAAAATGTTCTAAGGGAATGGACAGCAGCCTCACATCCGCCCCGCGAACCAAAACCAAGCTGTATAGGCTGAAAAAGATTGCTTAAAGAAGCAAACATTTTCTTACAACCGATTTTAGCCGCGAGGCGGCGATATGTGGTGCCTACCGCTATAGGCCTGATGCCACCATCTTTTTTGTTTAGTGCGCATAAATTTGCGCCGTACAAAATATCTGTGACGTCATTATTGACTTGACCTGACAACATCAGGTTAACTAAAGCCGTAAGGTCTTTCAAAAGAGCCTCACCAATCTCGCCAGAACTAGCACATAAAAGATCTTTTAGAATTTGCGGTGTTAAGCCATCTAGGCCACCGGCAGACCCACCTTTAAAAGACATAACGGCCGCAGCAACATCCTGAGCGGTCGCCTCAACAGTGACGTCATTCTGTTGAGGTGGATCAGGTAAATGGAGATTTGTTGCCGCGGGTGGATGTTTGTCACGAAGTGACTGTGTCGTGGGTGCCGAAAACGTTCATATCACACACACAATTACACCCAAAAACGAAGACACAAATTTCCCTCGGAGAGAAAACTTCTATCGGGAATCGAACCCGATATACGCTGCTTAAAAGGCAAACGCGCCTTAATCGAACGGGCAGTTCAGATTTTCCTTATTTAGGCCCTACACATGTTATTTATAATTAATTCCATAATTATTTCCCACTTTGAAAAACATTTAAGTAACAAGGCACAACAACAAGTTTTCAGCGCAACATGGCGTGAATACTTGATAAAGCATTAACTTCCAAGTTTTGTTTAAAACGAACCACGATTCCGAAGTCCAAGTTATTTATAGTAACGGAACAATGTTGTATTGCTAGAGGAGAGACTAAGTAGAGAGTAAATTTCAACAAATATAGACAAACTGAAATACACAAACTTGTGTATCCAAGTGAGTCTAGGGTTTTTAGGGTATTTTTAAGTTTTATGAGATATTTTTAAAGAATAATCTAGATTAATTTAACATCAATTATGAATTGTGATTCTCGTGTAAAGTTGACAACACAGACTTAGTAAGAAGACTCGAGAGAACTCAACCTTTTGATATAGTGTAGAGATGTGACAGTGTAATATAGTGAGAGCTATTAACAAATAAAAAAAATAGTGTTTTTCTTATAATAGAGACAGTAAGAAAAGTATTATTGGACACATTCTTTGTATGCTACTCTACTTAGCACTTTGGATCAACTTTCAATTATCTTATTAGTCTTAAGGCTAGATTGAAATTCCAATTATATATGTTATTAATTAATTTATATATATTATTCCACACGAAATTGGTATGTCATAAAAAAAAGCATTTATTTTGGGTCCACACTGTCAAAAGTATTATTAGAACATATGCGACAAAACTAAGTATAACCGACAATACCGCTTCGCTAAAAACTTTGTAAGGTAAAATAGTACAACTGTCGACAGTCGAAATTGCAAGAAAAAGTAAGCTGAATAGTAGTAAAATATGCGAAACACTGCGTATGTGTTAGATGATACATCTCTTCAAGCCCTGTAATTTCATTGGAATCATTGCCTTTTAATCTGAAATACGTAATGTTGGCTCGATCAATGCTGGATAAAGGCTGGTGCTCTTGGTTCAGCAATATTTAATCGAGGCTGTACTGGATTATTTACATCCAAGTTCAGTACAACGACATCTATTTTTTTTAGTAAGTAAGAAGACAAATAAGTTTCGATAGCCGAGCGGGCGCAAAGCGTGAGGGAACCGTTTTCAATTCATCTTGAGCTTTTGGACGTATGACCATACGAAAGCCGGACATACGATTTATGATAAATACTTTTCTATGATTTTTGAAGTGAAAACTTCTTTAGCGGCGTTGTGTACTTTTTTTGGGATAGGTAAAAAATGTTAAACTCGTGTCAGGGCACGTGACCTGATCGAAAATTCGTAAAACGGAGGGAGAGAAGATATCCCCCTCTCTTTCTACCGCGCGGCGAAAAGGAATGCCTGCTGTTTACAACGTTAATGTTTAAGTTTTTTATTTAATTTAATATGATCAAGTGCCATCCAAAGATTAAGCGGTGAAGTCGGTTTTAATTATTGTGTTCGAAAAATTTGTTCTCCTTAATGTAGTACTGAAGATTAAATAATATTAAAATATAAATTATTACGTAATTTTCGTTATTTAAACTCTATAGTATTTACGTAAGCCACTTCGCATAGCGCAACAAAATTACCGGACAGACAATAAATACCTGGACCAAGGCTTCTCAAACTCAAATCCGATTAAAAACTGCCAGACTAAAAAACAAAAACATTCTCAAAATACAACCTTGTTTAAACAAAATAAGGTTGAAAATGGTGTAAAAGCAAGGCAGTATTTTCATACTTCTTAGTTTCAATTCTCAGGACAATGACGTTGCTGAAAATTCAATTTTAGATTCGACGAAAGTTTTCAGTGAAATCTCATTTTGATATAAAATGTGCATTTAAATCCATCGTAGAGTCGTTTGTTTCCGGATAAAATTAAACTTTCTCTAAAGCCGCATCTACACGGCTAAACTGAATGGAGACATAATATCTAAAATCTGCTTCAATCTGGTCGCATTCGGTCCTAACGGATCGCCATACAAGCCATCCGTTCCAACTAGATGCGTCCTATGTTTAACGGCTGTAACTGTGATACAAAGTATGATTTTTTTTGCAGAAGCGTTTAACCACTTTCTCACCTGATGGAAAGTGAAGATGCGACGGAAGATGTGACATGCTTGCCTAGAAGATACCTATTCACTCTAGACTTGAAGACATCCAGATTGTACCGTTCGGGAAACAAAGACGCAGGCAATGAGTTCCACTCCCTCGCTGTACTGATGCTAAACGTAGAAGCGAAACGCTTTGAGCAAACCGGAGGTTTGTCAACCTTCTAAGAATGAAAGTTCTTTTCAAAGAAACCTTAGTACAACACACAGGGTCATGAAAAAAAAATGCCTCCCACTTACGTGTTTCGTTGCCCCCTAATATTTTTCATTTAAATAATTAACCGACTTCCCAAAAAAGTAGGAAGCACTCAAGCCGACTGGTTTTTTTTTTTTAATGTGTTACCTCATAACTTCTCTCCACGTGAACCGATTTCGAAAAATTTTTTAGTTTGAAAGATGTTGCTAATTGTCCCATGTAAATTTGATCAAGATCTGATGAGTAGTTCTTGAAATATCGTGAATAATGCCTATTGTGTGTTTAATTATTCTAATTGTTGTCTTTGGCTTTGGGTCACTGGTTTAAACCTGAAAATTCTTTGTATTTTTGTATTTTCTATGAATATTAATTTATTCTCTAATATGGCTTCGATGCTAAATGCCTCTAACAGACTGACGGTCGGACAAAGTGCTGTACCACTCAAGGTAACTTATAAACCTTGCTTATATAAAAATTAACTAGGACAAGTGCTAGTCTGACTCGCGCACTGAGGGTTCCGTATAAACTTGTAAGTAGATAGTCATTCATCAAGATTATCGATAAAAAACTTATTTCAATAAAAACCGACTTCACCGCTTATATTTTGGTTTTGGCTTGATCGATTTCGATAAAATTTTTATTGGATAACCTCTGAAGTATAATCTACTAAACTAAAAAAATAAATAAAATCGATACATAATTGGCGAAGATATCGCGTAATATAAATCCAAAAAAAAAAACTGTCGAATTGAGAACCTCCTTTTTTGAAGTCGGTTGCAAGTTTTCCCTTTAAATATTAGTATCTCACGCCCGGACACATCTTTAAATATAATATTATGTTGGATCAGGCCTAAGCCTGAAAATCACTGGAGTGTGGTACAATAACTTTCGAGGGATACTTCCCTCGTACATAACAATGAAAATAGCCGTAAAGTGACGTAATTTGACACTGTCATAACAAGACAGGAACTAACTTTATAATTTCAAACATTAATATTAATCGCTATGACATTTAACTTTTCAATTTAAACAAGTTTAAATGAAATCGACTTACTGGTAATTAAATTATTAAAATCTTGCCCAAATGTTTAAAAGGTTTTAGGTGCGAAAAATGTAGTTCTGTTTTTCACCGACTTTCCAAAAAAGGAGGAGGTACTCAAGTCGACTGTATTTTTTTTTTGTGTTACCTCATAACTTCTTTCCACGTAAACCGATTTCGAAAATATTTTTTTAGTTTGAATGATGTTGCTTTCGAATTGGTTCCATTTAAATTTGATCAAGATCTGATCTCTTGTTTTTGAGTTATCATCAACAATTAAATCTGATCAAGGTTCCGAAGATAAGGCGAAGTCGGTTTTTTTAAGCTTTGCTTGCGTTTAATTATTTTCGATTATTAATTCCTAAGATGCCGTATTAAAAGGTTGCAAATAAGGACCTATAATAAAACCCTTTGTTTAACTACCTATTTATTCTTATCCATTCTTATTTGTTCTTATGCAGAAAAATATATATGTATATTTTATATCGTTTCAGGTAGCCGGATGTGGTAATGTAATGAATTGATATTCACTCGTTGTGAAAATATACTTGTATTATAAGAATATATTATTATAAGAAGATTGTATTTAATGTGAATGTTTTCAGCACTCACGACACAATTATTCGAATACCGTATGGGGATGTGAATGTAAAAGCGTTTTTACCGACCAAAAATAATCCTATTCAAATTTACATAATACGCTCGTACCTATAACATAAGTTTACCAGAGAAAATCGTTAAAATATGCAGAAACCACAAGATCTGTGTGATCAAAAGGTTTTTATTCGTTTTACAAGTGATAATGGATATCAATCCACCACTTTACATGAGTGGTTTAGCATAGATCATAAGATATAACGATTCCATCAATTGTACAAATAGTACATGTTTGAAGCTGTGTATCCATTTATAAAAAAAACTATTACATTGGAGATTATTGCTTCACATTCAATTCACAATAAAGAGGTGTTCTTATTTCGGTTGTAAATATTTCTTATGTTCCATTATTAAACCTCTAAAAAACAATCTCTCTCGACCGATTTGTATGACCTTTGATTCTTTGGTTTTTTATTAAATTAGTTTCTACGTTCTTCGATCTCAGGCCAAACAAAAAAAAAGAAAAGTTATTAAAATCATCAAAAAATGCAACTTTTCTTTTTTTCTTTGGCCTGAGATCGAAGAACGTAGAAACTTGTTTTTTACCGACTTCCCAAAAAAGGAGAAGGTCTCAAGTCGACTGTATATTTTTTTTTTTTATGTGTTACCTCATAATTTCTCCTACCTAATAATTTCTCCACGTGAGTCGATTTCGTCGATCCTTGACGAAAGTCAAAATGGTGTTCGAAAAAACAAATCCTCAACAAGCAGTATTTAAATATATACAATATGTTTTGAATATACTTTTTAACTTGATAATAGCGGGCAAAGCCGCGGTGCACGGCTAGTATTATATATCCGCAAGTTTGTGAGTAAGTATGATTGTTCCCTCTTCACACTTTAACGGCTGAACGGATTTGGATGAAATTTGGAATGTACCTAGCTTATACTTAAAATCACATAGGCTACTTTTTAACTTGATAATAGAGGGTGAATCCGCGGGGCTAGTATTAATGTAGCTGTTTGTAATATAACTGTTATACATCTAGAATTGGATATTCCTGCCAATACTCATGAGAGTATACAATTTAGAACATTCGTACCTGGCTGCATAATTTAGGCGGCTACGTATTAGCGATAGTAACCAAGCCAACTTACTAATTATATCTATCGAAACCGAGCCGATACGCCGTGTTCATTCACCTATGAATATTGGATCTCCCTATTCTAATACCTGTATGGATTTAGGTTGTGTCTCATTGTACAGGAATTAGCGAGAGCGACCTCTGACTAAAGATTGTAAAACCTGTTGATAAGGCAAATTTTCCTTTATAACAAAACTAGACGTGCCCTGCGGCTTCGCCCGCTGTTATCAAGTTAAAAAGTACCCTATATATTAATCCTAGGTATAATCTATGAACATTCCAAATTTCATCAAAATCCGTTCAGCCGTTAAAGCGTGAAGAGGGAGCGTGAACAAACATATTTACACACTTACACACACACTTACTCACAAACTTTCGGATTCATAATATGAGTAGGTTGTACGAGCACCCCTGCTGGTAAATTTTGAAGAAGGAAGTTTAATGTATGCTTGAGATTGGTTGTATCGTGCTTTAGATTGGCCGATGCAAAAGCTGTCAGTGTCAGTTGCGTAACGACTAATCATGACTACTGAATTGATGCTACAAAAGGCATACTATTGTTTTCATAAGGGGGATAATATATACTTGCAGTCAACTGGATATTCTGTGCTTGAGATTGGCCGATGCAAAAGCTGACAGTGTCAGTTGCGTAATGACTAATCATGACTACTGAATTGATGCTACAAAAGGCATATTGTTTTCATAAGGGGGATAATATATACTTGCAGTCAACTGGATATTCTGTGCTTGAGATTGGCCGATGCAAAAGCTGTCAGTGTCAGTTGCGTAACGACTAATCATGACTACTGAATTGATGCTACAAAAGGCATATTGTTTTCATAAGGGGGATAATATATACTTGCAGTCAACTGGATATTTTGTCTGTACTTCTAACATTTAGATGTCACGACTGGGAAGTCATTCTATTAAAAAATGTAGAGTGCCTGATTGAGGCGATGCTTGTTAAACAAGCTGGTAAATTTATTACAATTTTATGCTAAATATGTAAGCATTTGACCACTACTGAGGTAGTGGTGCTTCTTGCACCTGATGATGCGGCTGATAATGGGACATACTTGCCTAAAATATACTTATTGGAATACCAATGAATATCTAGCCGGAGAATCAACATCAATATTTAGTTTTCTTAGTATATATCTTCACTACATGACCGCATGTTACCTCTTGTGAACATCGCGCAAACCTGCAAGCTATCATGTTGGCTCTTATTGACAGCGCCCTCCGCGAAGAACCTGGCAAGAGACGCATCACATTATTTTTAATCCTTCTTAAGCACTAATACATAATCATATTAACCTAGGTATATAAATTATGTAGTCGCTAGAAAGCGCTTATGCAGTTTGCCTCATTACATTTTTCTCATTAATGAAGTTAATCGTTTTATTATAAGCTGTCTTAAATAATGCCCATTTTATTACAGATTTGAACTGTCCCAGTGGTAATTCAGTTAAAATTTTTGGAATTCTATTGTAAAATCTAACCACATTAGCCATTAAAGATTTATTCGTTTTGCTTAATCTAAATGCGCGCGCACTGTAATTTTATGCTTATATGTAGATAAGTGCCTAAACCACTCTGTTGGTTTTCAAAGCTTAGCTAGCGTTTAAATTATTACATATATTCGAGAGACTCGTGTGCTATAAGAATAAAATTAAAAATGTTACACTGAATCCTCTAAATTCTAGTAAGACCTCTATAGCCCAGAATATCTAGAAAATCCCGGTAAGTTCCATGCTTTATCCCGTCGTAAATTCTGGTATCAAGGAAACCGGAAGCCGTCTATGCCTTCCACCGCCTTCTGGGATCCCTCGCCAAATATTGATACGAACCCGTGCAGTATGCGAAAAATGTCTTCAACTAGCTTTGTACAAAGTTATTATAACTAAACGCTTTATAGCAAGCTTTTATTTAGGTTCATCTGTTCCGTTATCTATTTGACGGTCTGTAATCAAATCTTGCTTAAATTTAGCTTAAATTAGACCCAAATTTGGTGTACTTATGTGTTTGTGTTTCTGGATGTTTCCGGGATCCACGACGTAAATCATGTAACTAAGTGTGGGGCTGTGAGTGTGAAACTTATGTTTATGTGTTTATGTTACCGAAAATAGTGACAATCCAATGATTTGGTACCATGGAGCTGGTCTAATTTTTGAACTAGCTGAAATTTCCTTGTAATTTCTAATTTAAGACTATATAATTGTATTGTAGGTTAATATAATGTACCTTTTAGAAGTAGTAAGACTCTTTTGCAAAGTCCACCTGGGTCAGTACCACGCAATTGCCAGATACTCAACCGCTAGCAGTATTGTGAAAACATAAGTATTTAGAGAAATGTTTCCAGTTTCCTAATACTATACCAGTGAACCAATAATACCAGTGAAATTTTATATCGCAGGTTGACGAGCGCAATGCACTGCCACTCAGGATTTTGACCTATTTAAGTTGAACTCTGGTTGGTAGTGAACTATAATAGACAAGCATGACGCTTGCTTATACATCAGGCGAGCGTCTTGCTTGTCTCGTCTCTCAATGACAAAATGCATATATTTTTCATTCTCGATAGGAAATCATTTGATCACAATCCCACCTGAAGGAAAGCGATGATGCGCCCTAAGACAAAGCGTGCATGCCTAGAAGATACTTATTCACTCTTGACTTGAAGACTCCCAATTTTATACCGTTCGGGAACAAAGACGAGGGAAATGAGTTCCACTCCTTCGCAGTAAGGATGATAAACGTAGAAGCGAAACGTTTCGAGTGAACTGGAAGTATGTCAACCGTATATGGATGACATTTGACAGTTTGTCTTGTTGTTAAATACTAAACATTATTTAATTACGATTTACGCAGGTTTGACTCGTCAAACCATCGCATGGTCGACACACAAACTGACAATTTACAATCTATTACAAACAATATTATTTATGTGAATATTAATGTAAATGAACACGCAGTACAAAGCTGAATTTACTCCGATTGCTCTATAAAAAGTATATAGTAAAGGTTTTTAGTTTAATTTGATGTATTTTTGTTTTTTATAGAAGCAATAAATATATTTAAAAAAAAAAATTAGAAATGCTTATTGGCTTAGTTGTGTATCGTTTGCCTTCTAAGCAGGAGTATCGGGTGTCGATTCCCGGCGGGAACACGAGTTATCTCCCCAAGAAAAACAAATGTGTTTCTAGTTGTGGTTGTGATCAAGTGTGTGATGTGAATGTTTCAGGCACCCACGACACAAGTCGTTGAACCTAGGCGTGTATGTAAGCGTTTATGTGCATATTCAAACTATATCAGGAAATCCGAAGTTATCCGTTCCTTTCGCCGGGTACTGGAATTCCGCAGAGCATCGATAGGATCCCGTGCAATATGTGAAAATCTTGACAATGCGCGTTATTAAAGTATGACCCGATGATGCATGCGGCGTTCTTATAAACGCTGTGTTTTAGAGTACTTAAGCTTTGACAAATATATTATTATCCTACGTACCCTACTAATATTTTAGATTCGAAAGTTTGTGTGTAAGTGTATATGTTTGTTCCCTCTTCACGCTTTAACGGCTGAACGGATTTGAATGAAATTTGCAATGCACATTGCCTTTACCTAGGATTAACGCATAAGCTACTCTTAACTTGATAATAGCGGGCAAAGTCGTGGGGCACGGTTAGTAATATTATAAATGCGATAGTTTGTTACCACGTATCTCAGTAACGAATATACCGATTTTGATGAAATGTAGAATGTAGGTAGATAGTTTAGGTTTCAGAATAACACAAAGGCTACTTTTTAACCTAATTAATATGGGCGAAGCCTCGGGGCATAACAAGTGTTAAAATTACTGGCTCAGCCACGCAGATTTAAGCATAAGTCCCATACAGGTTATGTGTATCGAAGGGAATGATGATGCCTTATTGATGTTAGTAGAAATAAGTTACTTGTTAAAAGCTCTTTTAAAGACAAGCTTTTAGAAGTCCATTATATTGGATTTAAAGTGATGTCACTTTATTGTTCAAGTTATTCCCAGCAAACCCTTTCATTTGATACCCATATTGTAGGAGTGCATTAAAAATTACTTGTCTGCCATTTTGTGTGTTCCACCATGTTGGACTCAGAATGACGTCACACAGCTAACCATGCATTGTTTTTTTTTTTATTTGTGACAGGCTAGTGTTTGACCACTATCTCACCTGATGGTAAGTGACGATGTGATCGAAGCTGGTAAACACACTAGACCTGGAATACGCAGGCTCTCAAGGATAACTGCCGGAACACCGTATTTGGCTTGGCGGCAGACTTTCAACTTGATGGTGGTAAGCTTCTTTGGTAGCAAGCCAGGCGAGCAACTCACAAAATGCTCTACCACCTCTCAAATGTCACCTGATTAGCACCACCCGGGGACCACGTGTAGGGAGTCAGACTTAAGGGGTATCCTCCTACGGACGTGGGTGACTCAGCCCCCAAAATTGTCATCCAAACTAAACGTGAATACAACATTTCAGCTCAATCGGTTGAAGATATCTTCTTCAAAATTGAGTTGAAAGATTCCACCCGAACATACATACAGTGCAAGGTAAATAAAAGCTTGTAAAAATGCGGGTAAAAAGAATTTTATATTTATTTAGGGGTTTTTACATACAAACCGATATAACATTTTAACACAGATGTACGTTCAGGTGGTCTTTTGAAAAAAGGGAGTTCATCAATGCAGTCGGTGCTCGATAACCATATTGTTTGTTGAATTGGGCTGTGATGTTTTTAACAGGAGTCTGGTAAACTATTCAATCTAAAAGCTTGAGTACTGCCTTAGCTCGTACATACTACGCTGTCGCACTTTGTACCACAAATCGGAATGAAACAGGAATATTTGAATAGTTTTACAATGAATATCGAATAGAGATAGATATTCTGAATTTCGAAACGAATTCGTAAAATTTATATCATTCGCTGCGAAAAAGGTGACTAAAACTCTCGGATACTTCCTGGAAAATTTGTTTGTGCGTAGCAAATAGAAGCGTGAAAATATATATGTTTATTGTGTTTTTAGTTGCTTACCAAGGGTTTGATTTTGACATTGAAAACGTTTAAAAAATATCTGATACAGGTGATGATACGAAATTTTGTAGCACTACCTGTATCTTGGCTATAGTAATACGAAATTGAAGAGCTTTGAAGAGTTTTTAAAGCAAGCATTTTATTTAACCATTGGTAATAGTCATAGTTAAGTGAGATACACCTAATGACGAGCCATTCGGTGCCGTGGGAAAGTCTTTGCTTTGTGCTAGGTGTCCTGGGTTCGTTTAACAAAAAGCACACTTTTCCTTATCAAGGGATAATGTCATTTTAAAGTTAATATATGTGATTTTGGTTCTAGGTGTGAAATGTAATTATTTTAGGTACTTACGATTCAACTCTTTCAAATTAGTGTGGGCTGTGAATGTGAATGCATTTGTTTGTTTTGTTAAAAGAAAAGGGTCATGCTTATCTAGGTTAGTGTTAAAATTAATTGTACGAGTACTAAAAGAGTTATTATTTACTATTTAATAACAATTAAACTAGCCACATAATAGAAATTAAACAAGCAAAATGCAAGTTGAGTTTGTATACACTAATACTTATGTTAAACAAGCATTAGATATTATTATGCTTAAACGAAACGAAAGTTTTTAAACTAAAACCCAACTATTAGCACTATAATAATGACTTCAAATAAAAAAACGTAGGCTTAAAAAATGGTGTTTCGTAAACTCATCCTACTAATATTATAAATCCGAAAGTTTGTGTGTAAGTGTGTAAGTATGTTTGTTCCCTCTTCACGCTTTAACGGCTGAACGGATTTGGATGAAATTTGGAATGTACATAGATTATACCTAGGATTAACACATAGGCTACTTTTTAAAATAATAATAGCGGGCAAAGCCGCGGGGCACGGCTAGTAATAAATAAGTGAAACTTTTATATTACAGGGAAACACTTTAATTTCATAGCCCAGTGTTTACCGCCCACCATTTTTCATCATGCAAAAAGGGTTACGGATCAGAATGTGTGTTGTACGTAATACTTTATTTCTATCATGTGATAGAGAAAGAACATACGCCATCTTGTTCTCTTATAAAAATAATAATTAGACGCAAGCAAAATTAAGAAAAACCGACATCACCGCTTTATCTTCGGAACCTTGATCAGATTAAATGTATCATGCATTATTGACTATAATTCAAAAACTACTGATCAGATCTTAATCAAATTTAAATAGAACTCAACTAGTCCTTGTATATTGTTTTTTGAACAAAACAAAAAACATCAAAATCTGTTCTCGAGGAAAAAGTAATAAGGTAAAACAAATTTAAAAAAAAATCCAGTCGAATTGAGTACTTTCTCCTTTTTGTGTGTGCAAAAATTATAACCCCTATATTTTGCTCACGCAAAAATAATGTCTATCTATTCCAGTGTACGTAAGAACCATCTTTGAAGTCACCAAAGGCTATCTTATGATATTAATTCCCGCGATTGCTAGCCCTTTACTACATAATCGCTAATATGACGTCGCCGTTCACTGGCGGATTATCTATACCCATTCAGGATAGACGGAGAGACGGGACTCAAAATATTTAAACGTATCGAACTGCCCAGAGCTTAGTTGGGTGTGCGTTACCTTCTAATCAGGGGGTATCGGGTTCGATTCTCTCTAAAAAACAAGTTTTCTACCCAAGGGAAATTTCTGTTTCTGGTTCTGGTTGTTATGTCGACAATATTACAGAATATCAATTTTGTACGACTTACGTTATAACATATATTACATTAAACTAAAAACGAAATTAAAATTAAACGAAAAAAAAAAAAAACTATAATTACATATAAAATATATCTAATTATAGTATATATTTTATATCTAAAATAATAATAATAATATATTTTTTTTTTTATTATTCTTATATATTGGTTGTTATTGTGTATATGTGATGTGAATGTTTTCGTCACATACGACGCAAGTTGTCAAACTAAGTGTGAGGCTGTGGGTGTGAATGTGTTTATATTATATTTTTTTATAATAATAATACGATGATGGTCTTGACGAAAATTATTTCTAATCTCTCTGATTGGCTAGCGTTTGATCACTATTTCATCGATGGTAAGTAATGATGTGGTAAAGGATGGTTAACTCTAACTATAATAGTTGGCTCTGATTGATGACTGCCGTAACATAATTGTTGGTTACTATCGCGACAGATGTTTTCACTAGCGGGTTGGTGAATGACGACTATACCTATTTCTGAAAAGCGACTAAAACTACAGTTATACTATAAAATGTCTCCTAACTAGGTTGCCTTACGGCAAAGGCCTCCTCCAGCTCTCTCCATTGTTTACTGCCTGCTACTCTCATCCAATGTAGTCTTAAGGTAATTTTCGTCGGTCGTCGTCCTCCCTTCTTATTGCTTTACGACCTCGGCTCCTAGAGCTATCCTTTGGGTACCATACTGTCACCAGTTTATTCCACTTTTCATTCTTGCAGCGGAGCATATCAAATCAATCAAATCAAATTTCTTTATTTCAGGTTAAATTGCCCATCTTGTGTTTCTTAACTAATATTATAAAATCATATATTATCATCATTACAATCAATAAAAAATATAAAAATTTAATATCATATAACCAGCCCAACGCCATTTAAGTTGGTCAATACGTATATATCTGTTTTTTTAGTTTTGCGCCTTATGTCTTTAGTTGTAACTTTATCTATTAGTTTCAAACCATGCTTCTCTGACATTTCGCTAGTTTGTCCTTATGCGTTTCGTCAAAACCCAGGTTTCACAGCGGTTACATACCGCTGTGAAATGCAAGGTAAGATACAGGTAACAAACGTCTTCTTCTTTATCTTCATGCTCAATTCCTTGCTTTGCAGACTTGTTAATTATGCACACGTAAAAAATAGTTATGTACATATTCGTGTGCATATTATTATAATAATGAAATATCATCACTACATGTTTTTTATAATATAATCGAACTACATGTGATTGACGCTCACGGTTTTGTTTGCTTTTGGCTTAGTATAAAAAATGAAGTTAACTAGTAATTCGCCCAAATGAGACCTCGCGATAAGACGCTAAATGCCTGCTTACGGACAGAGAAGTGAGCCATAGTCTCTAAAGTTATAGGGTAGCATTATAGTATATGTTTTAGAATAGTATAATACGTGTTCAGTAATTATTAAATATATACATCATGCTGGCGTTCTTGCCTCTCTAAATTGCCCTAATTACTTAGTATGGGACATTAATTTTGTGATTGCTACAAAATAATTATAGTTGCTACAAACAGCCAAGATATTAGTCTGATACATTCTCAACGAGATATCTTTCTCAGTGCGTCGTTTATTATAAACCTGGTGAAGAAACACCACTTTCTGCGCCGCCAGCTCTCAGTCCCGCATGGGAAGCGCCCAAAGATTTATAAGAAAAGGGAAGTAGACTACTGATACGTAATTTATGAGGCGAAAACTGGAGCCAGCGAAATTCTTTTAATGATAATATCCGTTGCAAAGCGGCGAGAAAGAGGTTATCTTGGAAGGCGTTCCTACATTATGGCGTTGGAATTTGTAGGGCACTCTACTAAATTCGGTCAGAGAATTTACTTGTTGGTTTTATAGAAATTAGAAAAGCATTTTGTGAAAGGAATTTGTTTGCAAATTCAATAATTATAAGGAAAGAGTCTCAAAGGATTTGAAAAGACTGAATTTGAATGCCGACGGCTAACAACCTTTATTTTAATGTTATTTTATAATACATGTAATAAAATGCTTGTGCCCGCTTTTGCTTTAACATTCCGTTCAGGTCACACGTGACACCATTTTTGAACAAACACCTACTTCTAAAAATATTGCATCGCCGTAAGCTTCACTTAGCGTGTCTTTTGTTCGGTGTTATTAAACACAAAGAACCGACTTATCTATATAATAAGTTGTCTTGGAAAGCTAGTCGCAAGTCCCTTGAGCCTCGCCAGTGCTCGACGCAGCTTATTACGGAGCAGCATAGATCAGCTGCATTTCGTGGAAGTTTTCGGTATGCTGCGACCAAGTGTTGGAACAACATTCCACCGCCAATAAGGAACCTGCAAAGTATTATTATTATTTAGACTAAAGCTAAAAAGATTTATTTGCGCGCATTAAAAAACGCGAGAATTCTTATTTATGACACAAGTGCTATATAACAGACTCATACTTACCTACTTTTATTTTATTTTCCATGTTATGGTTTGATTTATAAAAAACATATTTATTATAAAACTTGTAAACTCCTCTTTAACTAAAATGTAATTTCTTGAAACTCCACGGGATACATTGTTCAAATAAATTAATTTGTTACGGGTAGTGTGACGACAATGTTGCCCCACTACCCACTTCACTGCGCTGCGTTTATGTGTTTGAACTATGTTGCCTGTTTCACTTAACTTTAATAACAAATTGTTTGTAATTGTTTTCTTGTCACCGCTGTTCAGTGTAATGTTGTTTTTTTCGTGTGCGACGTCACCTGCCGTTCTCAACGGAAGACCAGCGCTGGTTTTTTAAACCAGCATTATGCTGAGTTGAGGACGGTTTGTGGTAAAAAAGTAAAAAAAAAGCTATTTGTACCTTTTGTCAATTGAATTTTTTTGCCACAAATAAATATATGTCTATGTCTATGTCTATACGGACATTAGCAGATCTCTTGCTAAATGATACACGTACACATGCACGCTTTCACACTCACAGCCCCACAATAAGTTCGATGACTTGTGTCGTGGGTGCTGGTTACATTCAGATCTCACATACAATCACACCCTGAACCAGAGCAAAAATTTCCCTTGGGCTAGAAAATTGTACTTCTGCCGGTAATTGAATCCAAGACACGCAGCCAGAAGGTAAACATTAGCTGACTACGCCACAGAGCGGGTTGTCACTGCGCTAACACGGTTGTCATTTCAATTACGTACCTAAAAATCTTCTCTAATCTTATACATAAAATTCTCGTGTCACAATGTTAGTTACCTTACTCCTCCGAAACGGCTTGACCGATTTTTATGAAATTTTGTGTGCATATCGGGTAGGTCTGAGAATCGGTCAACATTTATTTTTCATACCCCTAAATGTTAAGGGTGGTCCAACCCAAAATATATTTTTTTTATTTTCGGACAAATTTTTTTTTTTTATTTATCGCTAAAATATATATACGACCCTATTTTTTCACCCTTCTACAATCAACCCCTATTTTTTACTGGCTATTTTGTTTTTCTTATATATGGCAAAACAACGTTTGCCGGGTCAGCTAGTATTATAAAAAAATCTCGTGTGTTTGCGGTCGTGCTCCTCCGAAATTCTATAAATCCTCCTGATATTAATGTTTTTTTTTTGTATATTTGGTAGGCATGCCAATAGGTTGTAAAGTTGTTTCACCCTCCTACCCCAACACTTTATTTTTTGAACGTAATTTTAGTATATTTGTATGAACAATAATTATATGTAAAAAGTTTTTAGTATAGTACTATTTAAGTACTAGGCGACCATAAACGTGAAAGAGGTATACTTTTACTAAACGTGGTACTGCAATGCTTGCTAGGTACAGCTAGTTTTCTTATAAAAAGTGGTTGTGTTTATTTTACGTCATTTTCTCTCTTCATTTTAAGTAGTAGTAAGTACTTAAGAGTACAAAAGACACTCGGGTTTTGACAGTTTCTGTGGAGGCAAAGAAAATCTTTTACTGATAGGATACTCATAAAATAAAAAATATGGTTACTATCGAATTATGTTATTACTCTTGTTGTTACTATCGAATTGCGCGGAATAAAAACATCTCAAATTTATAATAACTACATTTGGGACTAGGCATAAAACTAAATTTTTCTTCAGTTTTCGTAAATATAATACCGGTAAAAAAAATCATAAAAGCAATCTGTATATAAAAACAGTAAAATAACTAATTACGGGTTCTAAACGCTAAACGCATTCACACTCACAGCCCCACACTAAGTTTAAAAACTTGTATCGTGGGTGCCGGAAACATTCACGTCACACACACATTACACCCAGAACCAGAAGCACAAAATATCCCGTGGGAAGGAATTTGCAGGCGCAGAGGGTGGACACCTGTCCACTGCGCCAACTGGGTCGTCGGATTATTATTCTTTTTTAGTTTAATTATATATAATTATTATATAAGAAGTGACAAAAGGTAACCACTCCGCGTAGTCCATATTATCATTGTTAAAATTCTTATGTGATACTGCGTAGGAGAACGATTAATAAGAAAGACTGTAACAATGACATGTAACAATCAATATTTTATCATGATATTTATTTATTTTTTTAATTCATGATAGGCAAACTTTTGACCACAATCTCACCTGATGGTAAGCGACGATGGGGTCGACGATGGAGCAAACTTGCATAGAAGATTATTAATTCACTCGTGACTTGAAGACTCCCATATTGTACTCATCAGGAAACATCGACTCGGGCAAGGATTTCCATTGCTTTGCAATTCGCACAATAAATGTGGAAGCAAAACGCTACGTGCGCATTTGTGGTATGTCTACCACATAGCAGTGTCGCTTAGCAGTTTGTCTGCTTGTCTGATAATAGAACGGGGATGGGTAAACTAGATCCTGCAGTTCCTTAGGCACACTCTCCGAAATGTATCCGATAAAAAACCGAGAGACCAGCTACCATGCGGCGATGACCCAAGCTCTGAAGCTTTGAATTTGTCAGCTGCTCGCAACCAATGAGTCTCATGGCTCTACGCTCAATGAAAAAAAATCTCAAATATTCCAAATATAAAAGGTTGGAAGTGGCTTTTATCCAGCATCTACTTGCAGCCTTCATTATTATCGTCTTTCCACCATGTGGGAGGTTTTCCGACACTGCGTTTGCCAGTCTGCGGCCTCCATCCGAGAACCGTGCTCTGTCCATTGTCATTTCAACTTGTTAATCTTCCGGGCTATGTCAGTTACTTTAGTTTGTCTACGGATCTTCTTGATTCGATCTCGTAGAGAAACCCCGAGCATAGCTTTTCATAGAGTACTTTTCATAGCTCGTTGTGCGGCTTTGAGTTTATTTATAAAAAACAAATGTAAACGAATAGATAACTGTAATTTAAACACCTCAGAATATAAGCACGCAACAATTCAAAAATATTCAGGTATATTACTTTGCAGAAGGTAATAACTGTTGCTTTCAAGGTAGTGCATTCCTTCTTACACTAGTGTACATTCTAGCTCGTAACATTTATTTATATTTATATTTCCGTAGAACGTTCCAGCTGGTCGCTTTCACGATATACATGTACGTGCGAATGCATTTTTACATTTTAGTTTATGTACCACATATTATGTCTTTATGCAATTCTTTATTACCTTAATCTATCCTTTTGATAAAATACAGTATAGTTGAGAGTAATTTCCTTAAGAGTAATTATGAGACACTGCACGGGCCCCACATGTGTTACTTATTATTGTATTAGTTATTCGTCTGAACTGAGACCTTGAGCCTACTAAGTAAGACTCTTGTAGGCAAAATGCCTACTAGAGAGTAACAAAAATCAAAAAGATACAAACTTATAACTGCTAAATTAATATTATAAGGCTGTACACTGGTCGATCTTATTGTTTTCATCGATTTCTACCAGACAACTTTTGGATGGACAGAAATTTTAGTAGCAACTGAGGTTGGTGGAGTGATACAGTATAAATATAATATGTAAAGTTAACATACTATATAAAATTATTAAAAAGATAAAAAGTACAAATAAATATAATACTACATAAAAATAAGTTATATCATATATTCGAATGGATAAGTAGTGTTTATACCGTTATACAGTTTTTTTAATGCAAATTAATTATAACTTTTATTAATAAAAAAAAACGAAATGGCTAGAGGAGAACAGCCGGAAGTCTCCCGTAATTACGTATTGTACAGCGCTATATCAAGCACTGTAAGTTCTTTTATAAATAGGGCTCCTAAGATGAATCCATTAAGATAAATATTGGGCCCTAAATGAATTTAAACGTAATAATCTTACTAATATTATAAATCCGAAAGTTTGTGTGTACGTATGTTTGTTCCCTCTTCAAGCTTTAACGGCTGAACGGATTTGGATGAAATTTGGAAAATACATAGATTATACTTAGGATTAACACATAGGCTACTTTTTAACTTGATAATAGCGGGCGAAGCCGCGGGGCACGGCTAGTATATTATAAATCCGAAAGTTTGTGTGTAAGTATGTTTGTTCCCTCTTCACGCTTTAACGGCAGAACGGATTTGGATGAAATTTGGAATGTACATAGCTTATACCTAGAATTAACGCATAGGCTACTTTTTAACTTGATAATAGCGGGCGAAGCCGCGGGGCACGGCTAGTTATAAATAATTTTCAACTTGTATTTTGTTATTGCGTGTTGTTAAACTAATATTTTTCGAGGAATGTCTAAACATTTTCTGTTGTTAATATTAAAACAGAAGGTAAATATAATCAGGTTTTTTGGGCATTTTCCGTACCACATGCCCTAATCCATCCATACTTATCACAATTTTGTAGCTAAAGCGTAGCGTTATGCTGTTATACATAAACACATTCCTGTAATCTGGCAACCGGCGCTGGAGTCACGTGCGCTTCCGGTCGGCCGCAACATGGCGGCGTTTCCGGTTATTTAACGCGGGAAGGATTTGTGAACATGATGCGGCTTAGTGCAAGAAAAAGTGTGGTAGAGATAGGGAAAATATTCAGGGTTATTATGTAAATGGCGGGAAAGAGTTGGGTTAGAATAAAAAGTTCAAAAGTTATGTAACATTTTTTCCTTCTTTTATTTTATGTTTTGTGAAATTCATCAAGATTCATGATACAAGACAGACCTTAGAGCTACAAGCTGCAAAGTTATTTGTTTAATAATTCGCTTTAATATTTGACTTAAGAATATGATATTGAACGGTCCGCTATGTAACTTAGTTAGGTGTGCGTTTGCCTTCTAAGCAGGGGTATTGGGTTCGATTCCCGGCTGGAACACAAGTATTCTCCCCAAAAGGGAAAAAAAATGTGCTTCTGGTTTTGGTTGTAATTGTGTAATGTGATGTGATTCCGGCACCCACGGGGTTCAGGTACCCACCCGAAACATTCACATCACAAACACAATCACAACCAAAATAAAAAACCAGAATGTTTAAGGCACCTACGGTACAAGTCATCGAACTTAGTGTGGGGATGTGAGTGTGGAAGCGTTTATTTATTCATTTAGCGTTTGATACAAGATTTCTAATTATCGTTTGGCGTTTTCACTTCATCAAAACATTTGTTATATTATTCACAGAGATTTAATAACTCCATACCAGTTTCTCAAATTAATTGATATCCTGAGGAATACTGCGAAAAATTTTAGGTACCTAAGCTAACCCGTGTTGGCCTAATCCTGCAAATCAGAGCTCTAATTAGAAAAAAAGCTGCGTGCATGTTGCGTCTTACGTAAGTAGTAATACTTACTTACTTGCTAGTCATGTAAATCAGTTAGCATTTCTAATGTTACGATTATCAGGCTGGCGATGGCTCCAAGACTTTCATCTTACGACTTATAACTGACAATTACTGAGAATTACGGCTCATCTTCCCAGAATTACGGTAACACTTACCAAGTTGATATTCCTTCTAAAAGCTCACTCATCCATGTTTTTTCCCAGACATTGGTAGACGCGCTAAAACAATTTCCAATCAAAGGAAATAAACAGCAAAGTTTTATTTTTCTCTTGTTTCATTCGTATTTGAACTGCAATTGTGTTTGAAACAAACTATTTAGAAGTGCATTTCATGCGCACAAATGCAAGCAAAGGCAAAGGCTTCAAATGCGGAGCTATACGATCCGCTAATTAATTTGATCGTTGCATGCTCGTTTAAAATCCAATAATTGGTACATAGCTGTACTCCACAACCTTGCTTGCATGAATAAGATACTAATTCATAAGGGACGGAAAACAAACGTCATCCATATATGGTTATCATACCTCCAGATCACTCGTAGCGTTTCGCTTCTACGTTTAACATCCGTACTGCAAAGGATTGTAACTAATTGCCCTCGTCTTTGTCCTCCGAGTGGTATACCTGGGTGTCAAAAGTGAATAATTATCTTCTAGGCCAGCAAGCATACGACATCTTCGGCTATATCATCGCTTTTCATCAGGAAAGATTGTGGTTAAATGCTTGCCTTTCACGCATAAAAAATAACAGAAACAAAAACATGAACTAGAAAGTTCAGTAGGGAATGGTGATCTAGCGTATATATCACACTCAATCTTATTATTATATATCAATTGGTGGAGGCAGTTGACAATTACCTAACCTATCAGAGATAAATCGAAAAAAACTATATCTTATATATATAAATAAATGTTTATATATATAAAGTTTGGTCGAAACAACTCGTGACCAAAATGCTGGCTAATATTTTGGACAGAGATTGAGCATTGCCATTCAACGTGGCAATGCTGCCAGCATTTTGGGTACTTTGCCTACTAGTAGCGGTCTATTAGATTAAGTTTTGTACATATTTATATCTAGTTCTATTTTTTTTTGTGTAAAAATGTTAATTTAGGTTTCAGTTTCATGTAATATATAATGTATTTAAGTATTTGATCAGATTAAATGTTTATATGTTTTTGTTCGTATCGTATGTGCTGTCACGCCGTTATTTCAAAAGTGATGAACCTTTGGTGGGTTGTTCTGAGTATATTTTGTAGTATTAGGATTAAGACTGTTTAAAAAAAAAATTTAAAAAGATTCACTGAGTTTATTGCCAGATTTTTCTCGAGATGGCTGTAATTTTGCGAATCTGGCAGTAGAATAATTAACTTGAGTGCCTCTTTGTAGCCCATGTAAATAAACGATTTTGAATTTTGTGCCGGTGAAGGTTATTTATATAAAAAAATAGTAATTGTAATTTGAATATGTGTTTCGAAAATGGTATGTATATCGATCAATTTTAACATGATTCATTTTGTTTGTCCGACTTGGTAAAATACCAGGCAAACATAAGCATAAAAGAGGTACCAATTTCGTTATCAATTTTATATTATGTTAATAAAGTACTAGGCAACCATAAACTTAAAAGAGATAAAACACTTTTTCTTTACTTAATATTGCAACGCATGTCATATCAGGTCATCTAGCACAATAACATTAACGCTTTCACACTCACAGCCCCACACTTAGTTTAATGACTTGTGTCGTGGGATCTGAAAACAATTACATCACACATGATCTCAACCAAAACCAGAAGCACGGGAATCGAACCTGATGTTTAGAAGGCGAACGCGCATCCAACAAACCCAACGGGCTGTTTCATAAATTTTAATACATTTTAATATTAGAATCGGGATATTTTAGTAACTAATGACGGCGTTCCAGTGGTCCGCTTCCTAATTGGGTAGTCGCTTTGAATCCTACGATGTGCTTGAGCATTTCAAAAATTTTGATGGACATTTACTGATGCTTGCTTGGTTAGCTACTCGTAGCAAAATACAGACTTAGTTAGTTAGTTATTCTACCGTACAAAAATATATTACTACTATAATAAAATTATATGACAAAGCTTATAAAATTATACTCTGACAGCTAGGGGAAAGGCGTACAAAATGACATAGGCGGGTAAAATGACACACTTGTTTTTCTCCAAAACCACTGACTTATCAGTATTTGCAATAGCCTGCAGAGGGTCGCTTAGTAACAAATAGCAACCTGTGTTGACGCCAGTTGCTTCCGTCTGACCGTGTGATGAGTATTCGTGTTTGTTTGATTTTTGCAGTCACGAGTTTTACTCAGATGGATTTTGTTTCTTTGCAAAAGTAAGTATTTTTTTAAGTTATTTTGTTTTTATTGACTCAAGTTTATAGTTATTTTAATAAATAACTAAGAGAATGTGTTGAAACCTAAAAAATATGATTATATTTTTAGTTATTGTTTTCTAATGTTTGAGGTTATAAAGTGGACAAAATGACATACCACTTGTTCGGGTAAAATGGCATATTATGTCGTTTGACCCACCTATCTTTTTCTTCTTAAAAATAATTGTTTATTTGTTTGAGCCTGCTAAAATAAGAAACATCCTCATGCAACAAGATCGGGTAAAGCTCGAAGAAGATATAACGGCAGCAAAAAACCTAATCATATCCTCAACAAGTCCATCTCAGGCGGAAGAAAGCAGTTCAACATCACTGATGGTTGAGATTGTATCAGCCGTAGACAATCCAGGTCCACTCTCAACGGCCCGATCTGTTGACACAGCTGCTGCAATACCTGCGACTCCCACATCACCTAGGTTGATACTCCAACGCACATATAACAATTTTCCAGTCAGCGTGCTATCTCCAGTGCCGAAAGAAATATATTCAATCCATCTGTTTAAAAAAACAATGCTAAAAAGGTTTCAAAAGCTTTGGAAACTAATTCCAACAGTGAAATTGATTTCTCTTCCTCACAAGGTTTTACTGAAGCTTTTCATGTGAACTCTGCAAGTATTGGACTGATTTTCAGTATAAATTTGGTATGCCATTTTGTCCACACCACGTGTGTCATTTTACCCGCCTAGGGCGGACAAAACGGTTTTTATTAAACATTTTATAAATGTTTAATAATTTTTATGTTTATGTTTAAATTGAATGGTCTCTGTGACAATTCGGTAGGTAATAAATCAAAGAATATGTAGCTACATAACGAGTTCAAAATTTCCTATAAATAAAGATTTTATAACCGATTTTATAACTAGTATGTCATTTAGTACGCCTCTCCCCTATATTTAAGAGCCAGTCATTCTAAGCCGTAGCGTGTTTCTCTACTCCACTCCTCTCGGCTACATCATTACTTACCATAAGTCGGCAATTTTTATGCTATTTAATAAAAAAAATGTATTATACAACATGTATTCCAGGTCTAGTGTGTTTACCAGCTTCGATCACATCGTCACTTACCATCAGGTGAGATAGTGGTCAAACACTAGCCTGTCACAAATAAATAAAAAAAAAAAAAAAACATGTTATTATTTATCTTGTTCTAGTATCCGAGTAGTGATATATGAAGTGGTGCCAGGCAAATTCAGATAGGAAAAGCGTATCCTTTGTCCATTTAGATGAAATAAATAAATACTACCAAAACGAAAATTAATTTTCTTCTACAATCTTTTATGACCATGGGTCCCTAAAGAGCTATCATGCAAGTTAATAATTCTAACGACAAGATTCGCAAAATAACAGCCATCTCAAGAAGAATCTGGCTTCTTTAAAGCTTGGAAACTTCGGTATCCAAATGTAAATCCAAAGACTCTTTGGTTATATCGGGTATGTACCTGCAAAGGTTTCTCACTTCATCATTTGACGTTCTTTTGCATTTAGTTTGACGAAATTTGAAGCAAGCAATTACTTTTACTCATCTATATAAACTTTCCGCTAATTTATAAAAAAATAATCCCTTTTCAATCAAATTTCCCTTTAATTGCTGTAATCCAATGAACATCCATCGTCTAAGTCAAGTGGGTGAACCAACCGTTATATTCTTTTCAGCGACTATACTCGGGCAATTTCCTGGTGGGTCAAGAGCGGGCTCTGTTAAATAAAGTTTCTATTACACCGTAGCGTAATCATCCTAATTTATGAAATTTTTGCTTGCTTGCTATACGTTTAGAACTGCCCACTAATATCAAGATTTTTCAAGTCGCCAAATGACATCCGGCATTGTTGTCATAAGAATAAAAACTGGGACCGACAGCTTAACGTACCCGCCGAAGCACGGTAACACTTAGTTAAAAATTCCACTAACGGTAAGATTATGAAATCTGAAAACATACGAGGTATTTCCGGTGTCTTTACACCGAGAATTAGGCGGATTTTCATAAAATGTGTTTTATATAACACCTTGGAATAGACCTTCTGCTACTTTTCTCATTAACTAATACAAAAATGGCACTGCCAGTATTCTATGCAGTCGACCACCATCAGATATAACCTGCGTATTTACCCTTTTTCGTGGCAACAATGATGAATTAGGATATACAGACAGTCAGATACATACATTTAGATTCATAATACTATGAGTAATATCACAGAATGATTGCTCAGTTTGTTAAAAGAGACTTGTTTTGTTGATTAACATGCCATGGGTACATTAACATAAATCACAATTATTTTTACAATTAAATTATATTATTATATAGAATAAAATCTAGCTATTGCCCTAGTTTACATCACTTCCAAATCATTACTTTACTAATTTGCGCTCACACTCATGTAGTCACTTTTTCACGCTTTAATTTCGAATTATCACCATTTAATTTTGAGTATATCTACGCTACGCACGTTTGTTCGCTCGCATGAAACTGTTTGTTACACTATGGTGCAATTACTTGGCCCTGACCTTTCCTTGTGTAACATATAAAATCCCCTGGGATAATAGTTGGAGTGCGCCCGTTATTTCGTCCTTTGTACCGTAATGCCGCATGTTTACCCTTCTTTATGATTCTTTATGTGAAAATCATTTTATGGCGGTTGGAGCTGGGTAGCTTTTTGATTTTCTGTGTACATTAAGGATATTTTTTCATATGTTCTATATGAGTTCATACTGAAACTTCTGTAAAACAAACGCCACTTATTTTGTTTGGCAAATGTATTTTCTTTTACCTCTTTCCTATCCTTTAAAGTCAATTTAATTCGGAGTGTGTTTATACCGCATAGTAAGTACACCTTCGGTGTTAAGACGGCGATGTGATGAGATTATAGATGACGTAATATTTAATTTTCTTTTGAATGTAAATTTATATCGATATTTATAAAACACAACTTATTCGATTGATATCTAACTTCCACACAATGTGGCCCTGTGGTATGGAAGGTAACCTCTTTTGTTATGAATTGGAAACAAAAGTAAATAACTGCAACTTCAGCAAATAACTAGAACAAAAAACAGAAGTACCACTTTTATAACGCTGATTTACACATACATATTATAAGGTGTGTCATTGATTATGGGCTAACACAACAGCAGTTTGTGATCTCATTTGTCTCGTAATCAATTTTTATAATATAATATTACATATGTAGGAGTACAATGTGCTTCCATGTCAAATAGACTAGACTACCTGAAGGTATCTGACATAACTTAACGTTGTCTTAGTCACAACTGGAATGATGGCTTAACGTACCCTACAAAGCATGGCAACATTCAATAGCATATTTATATTACTATCTGTCGGTATACAACCTAGGAAATCGCACCCTGGACGTCCAGTAGCAAGAGGCGACAATATCGTTAAGAATGCCGGTTGAACCTGGACAAGACATGCAGAGGACCTAACTGATTGGCAGTACATGAAAGATATACCACGCCTAAGTACCTAAACATAGTACCGCAACACCTCGATTTTTGGGAGTGTTAGGACTCTTTCTAGGGATGTTAAAAAATTATCGATTTTTATTTAAATCGATTATTATTTTCTTATAATCGATTTTTATAGTTTTATCAATCGATTTCTAATAAATCGATTATATAAACATTTATAGATTATATAAAAGTACTAAAATTTGTATCAATAATGCTATTCGGTTTCCTAATTCCTTACCTTGAAATTTTATAGGAACATTGCCTTTGATTTTTAGTTTTGAATTGGTTATTTTTTTATTCATATAATTTTATTTGATTTTCTATATGATAAATTGTTAATTTGAATCTCTTAGGTTTATTATTGGAATATGAAGCATGTCCTTTTATATAATACAAAAAAAAACGTTTTTTTCGCAGAAATCGATTATTTTTATTTAAATCAATTTTTTACAAATCGATTTATTTTTAATAAAGAAAAATCGATTAATAAATAATCGATTCTTTATATTAATCTCACATCCCTAACTCTTTCGCAAAGTCATCCTGGGGTACAACCACACCTTTGCCAGACATTCAAAACATTTAACCTAGCAAGGTCGCGTGGACTTCGATAGACGAGACTAATAATTATTTCCAATCCTGCTCAGATATTCTGGTTTTCCAACTAGTTACGTTCGAAAGTAATTGACAGATCTTACGTCACGACTTAATCAAATATCCAAGTTTATTCTCTGAACCGAAACAGAAGCGTGGGCCGACCTAAAATTGTTGATCTGGTATGCGGGTATAATCGATACACATTCGGTAGCTCTTTGAATGCCTACCTACTGCTCTCGTTTGCTCTTTTATAATTAAGTTGATGTTAATTATAAAAGAAACAAGATTCGCATTACTATAATTAATTTCAAAAATCACAGATCAGGTTTTTGATAGAGACAAAGTCAAAGTAAAAGTAATATGATATTTTTAACTTAACATACACATTTTTGCCGTCACAATCATATGCTTAGTTCAAAGACTTGTAACGTGAGTGCTGTAACATTCACATCACACACACAATAACGCCTAGAACTATATACCTACACACATTTATCTTGGTGAGAAAACTTATGTTCCTCGACTCGAACTCGTTACCCGCTGCATAAAAGGCAGACGCCAGACCTACGCCAGCGGGTTGATCATGAACGATGTATGATGAGCTTATGTATGATGAGCTTTATAATAAAATATATGGTAGAAATTAACTTTGTGTATGTTGGAATTATATTTGAAATTAAGTTTGTAGTTGCTGGACAATTTTATTTGGATAGTTAAGAACCTGAATGAGAACTGTGAAATGGCATGTATGAATAACTAGCGATATATCTATATCAAAATAACTAGTGAAATTTCCGATAAATTACAAAAAAATACACACAAACCTTACCTGACAATTACGAACACAACAAAAAAGAATCAGCCGAATTGGTCGAGCCGTTCTCGAGTTTCTGTGAGACTAACGCAGAACAATTTTTATGTGTATACAGAAGATATAAAACTTCTCCTGGACATCAATCTATATTTTGTAGCAAGTACCTACTACTAAAATAAAAATTTGAGATTGAAAAGGTAACGGTTCGCCGGCCCAGTGATTACTCAATGGAGTATGACATGACGAAAACAGCACCACCGACCACGCTCGATCGGCCCCGCGGCCCCCAGCGCTCGTCAGATGCGCACGTAGAGACGACGCAAATGTTGTGATTAGTTCCCAAGAGATGGATATCTCGCATTCCTGAAAGTAGTCGGAAAATACAACAGAAACTTTTTTTTTTTTTTTTTATTTGTGACAGTCTAGTGTTTGACCACTATCTCACCTGATGGTAAGTGACGATGTGATCGAAGCTGGTAAACACACTAGACCTGGAATACGCAGGCTCTCAAGGATAACTGCCGGAACACCGTATTTGGCTTGGCGGCAGACTTTCAACTTGATGGTGGTAAGCTACTTTGGTAGCAAGCCAGGCGAGCAATTCACAAAATGCTCTACCACCTCTCAAATGTCACCTGATTAGCACCACCCGGGGACCACGTGTAGGGAGTCAGACTTAAGGGGTATCCTCCTACGGACGTGGGTGACTCAGCCCCCAAACAACTGAAAGAAACTGTTGCGAGCGCCACTAATAATAGGTTAGTAAACAAATATGAAGTAACCAATGTTTTATTTATAAATGGCTTAACTATAGGCAGCAATCACGCGAATATTGGGCGAAAGTTTGTGTAAGTATTTTCACTTCAAGCTGTAACGGCCGGCTGGATTTAAGTGAAATTGAGTTTTTTTTTTAGTTAATACCCAGGATTAACACATAGGCTACTTCTTAATTAAATGCCGGGCAAAGCTGCGGCATACGAAAGAAAGAATACTCTTTTGTTGAAAGATACACGGTGTGCCTATAGGCGCTTTCACACTCATAGCTCCACGCTAAGTTCGATGACTTGTGTCGTGGGTTCCAGAAACATTCACATCACACATAATCACAACAAAAACCAGAAACACATTTTTGTCTTGCGAAAACTGATGTAGAGATTGTCTAAGCTGAAATGACGCGCCCCACTTTCGCATTTACGCACACAAGCGTGGTCGGATTTATCACCCGACTAGTCGACCGTCTTGTACACGAGCAGATCCATTGTTCACTGAACAATCGACGCTCCCATACAGATGAAGTGTCGTCATTAATATTTGCACTCACACATCTAAATAAACTAATTAAGTAGTGGAGCGCGTCATTTTAGCTTGGACGAGCTCTACCCGCTGAAAATCGAACCCGTTACCTCTGCTTAAAAAGCGGATGCTTACTCAAGTAAGCAAACGGGCAGTAACTATTCACGGATAGACTGTCAGTCTTGTTTAAAATTTATTGCAGATATAGTTAAAATCACGGGAACCAAATACAGGCAAATTTTATATCCAATTTATTCTGGAAAATCTGTTATACAACGTTAATACAAAAGATTAATTCAATACAGATTTGAACCAACTTACAGAATATATAACCTCAAATAATTTCAAAATGATGTCTCATCGCATCTCAAAAAATATGCTTCATAACCTAAATTGACATCCTACCGACTCAGTCAGTTTCTTCCAAATGGAGCTTGTATCGGAGGGTTCACAATAGCATTAGGGTCACGTAAGTCCCATATTTTAGTAGAAATAGTGGACCTCATTGGAACACATTTGGTGTTATATTTACTGCCATGTTCTTCGTAGTTTGGTTCAATCGTGTCCCCACGTAAATGGGTGTTAGGGTAATAAATGTGCTATGAATATGGGATTGGAATAATTTTTCTAGTTCATTTAGGCATTTGTTAGTGTCGTTAAAATCGAAGCTTATGATGTAGATACGCATGATGGCATAGCTGCTTCGTGGCTTGCCCGTCTTTTGAGTCGTGGTTTTGAATCCTACGACCGAAATTAGCTTTTGTAAAAGTGTCCATGAATGTTTATGGGAAAATGCAGCACGGGCTCATGTGGCTACACCTTGTACTAAAAACTGTGTAGAAAAATCTACTGCCATTCCTTAATGGTGATCTGGCAACTTTACTATCCATGATTGAGTCATAATGTGCCATGTTTATCGCCATCAATAACATCATTATTTACGAATAGGAATAGATCAAATACTAGCCCAACAGATGTTAGATCAGCAACGATAGCAAAATATAGCAATTATATCTAAAAAGCCTATCAGAAAATGTTGTCGAGATGACTTTTAGGATAAGATAGATATTTATCATTGGCATATAAGTTGAAATGTACATTTAGGCTTCAAAAGCAAGGTACCAAATAAATGGCCAATTATATTATAAGTATCATATTATTATATTGTAAAGTATTAATGTTGTCTCATTTGAATAAAATAAATGCATTAGTAGGTATATCTAATACTAGCCGTGCCCCGCAGCTTCGCCCGCTATTATCAAGTTAAAAAGTAGCCTATGTGTTAATCCTAGGTATAAGCTATGTACATTCCAAATTTAATCCAAATCCGTTCAGCCGTTAAAGCGTGAAGAGGGAACAAACATACTTACACACTTACACACAAACTTTGGGATTTATAATATTAGTAGGATATCCGACCTCATTATATAAAAATATCTCTTTCTCCATCCAAAGGCTGACTGGAAGAGATCGCTTTAAGCGATAAGAGCTCCCATTGTACGTCAGTTTTTTAAGATTACCCCTGTAACTAACTGTATTTGGTGTACAATAAATAATTTTCTATTCTATTCTATATATAAAATACATCTTCAAACTCTGACGAAAAAATACTTAAAAGGTTTAGAAAATTCTACCAATGCAGTGTATAAATAATCTCTATTATATCTATATTAACAACTCAAGTCATAAACATCTAGGCATTCAACTCTGGATAACAGGTACAGCGGGTTTAATTGTGGTTTAACCCGAGTTTAAATTATTTATTGCCGTTGAAAAGCTTTGGTTGCGCCCTATTAATAATTATTACATATTTGCATTGAGATTTGGGCCGAATGAAATTGGTTTGAAAGCGAATAACTGGGCTTTATGTAGACTTCATAATGACTAAAAACATTGTACTTACATTTCCAAAATCTTGATTTAAATTGGCACGAGTATTTTAGCGTAAACTAAATTAGATTCATAATGGAAAGGATTTATTTATATCATATAATTTACATATGTAGCTTGCAGACTAATCCAGGCTACTAATCCACTACTAACCCAAACTAAAGGCCCTGATATTTTATTTCGGCACCACAAAGCGCCGCCTCATCGCTTAAATCAGTAAACTAATATTTCAACTGCCCGTTAGGTAAGTTTGCGTCTGCCGTTGGGTATTATCGGGTTCAATTCCGAGTGCGAACACAAATTTGTGTTTCTGCTTCTGGGTGTGATTGTATGATGTGAATGTTTCCAACACTCACAACACAAGTTACAACTTGTGTGGTATACCCACTGCTGAGAAGGCGAACGCGTCACGAGACAGTTCTAGATAGACATACGTTCGACCACTGTCTCACTTAGTGTTAAGTAACTATAGACGATAGAGCATGCTTGCCTAGAAGATACCTATTCACTAGTGATTTAAAGACTCCCAGATTGTAGTTACCGGGAAACAGACTCGAGCGAAGCCGGGGCGGGAAACCTAGCGGCTTAAAATTTTAATGAAAACGAAATACTCGTATATTAATTAAAAGCTTGTTATAGTAATTAAAACAAAGTCGTGGTTCATTGGTTTTGTTAATTATAAGGTAAATGATTTGTATGTGTTCCATGTTAATATTGGATGTACATGGAATTTGTTTATACTTTAAAACCTGCATGGCATTTATATATGAATAAGTAAAATGTATATATTTGGTGTATGTTAGATTTATATGTCAAATAAGTTCTCGCTAGACTGCAATTTGTTACATAGCATATTTAGATAAGAACTTTAATATCCGCATAAAATTATATTTCAATCAAAATTCAATGTTAATGAAACAAATACAGTAAAAACATCTTATCCGAAGTCATTATTCGACACTTCCAAATACCTTTTCTCATTTCAACAAATAGCCGCCCGTTTCCGTTTCCAACGCCGTTAACGCACCGTTACGCCGTTATCCGTTACACTTAGCACTTCCGCTAATCTCAATTACCGGAAACTACGGATTTGTTTTGTTTCGTGAGCGGAAAGATTTCAAAATAAAGTTTAATAGTTATTGTTGGTAATAAGTATAATGCTTCTTAAATTTAATGCGGGTTAGTACTTAGAAAATTAACTCTGGTAATTTCTTAATTAATTAAGATTTTTTATTAGAAAACTATTTAACACCTATTTGATGTCTATTCTGACCTCACTTAAACGTGGTATTTTGTCGATCAACAAATTAGGACTTAATGAATCACAAAAGCATCAAACAATAATAATAGTTATTTGAATCAAAATCGTTATTATATATTATTCTCTTTATTTATTATTGGAACGAAAGTTCCATATCGCGCGTTGCGAAAGGGGGCAAGACGGAAAAAATTAAGACCAAAAGTTGTAATGACACTTTTTGCTATAGTTGTAAGCCATACCACGTTCTCGTCCGATCACCGAAGTTAAGCAACGTCGGGCGCAGTCAGTACTTGGATAGGTGACCGCCTGGAAACACCGCGTGATGTTGGATTTTGCATGTTTCTTTTAATTTTGGAACGAAAGTTCCTTTTCGCGCGTCGCGAAAGGGGGTTAGACGGAAATTGAACTTCGTTCCATCCGGGTGTCCCTTGACACCTCTCAAGTTTTTTTTTTATAAGCTAAGTTTTTTTTTTGACAATATTTTTATAAAAGTAATAAGCAATATTACAAAATAAAGAAAACTGTAAAGAAAGAACCTAAACCTAGTATGCCACCAGCAGCGGGGCAGGGCCCAAGCTACCGGTAGGTCAGTGCTGCAGAGTGAGGAAAATCCTGACAATACGTACCGTGTCCAGGAGTTCTGCCTTCTGAATCTGACCCTTGATCCAACCATTTAGCGAAAGCCTCTTGAGGTGTTGATCGAGGCTTTTTTTACATATTATTATTATTGTGGTAGGTATCTTTGGTCTCCAAACAAGGTCTGACTTGGAGACCTTTTCGCTGATGTGATACACTTTATGATCACTTATTGATGTAACAATGTAAGATTTCTAAGTTCATTTGGGTGGTTCACTTTTCCGTCCATCTATCAGAGGTCTAAAGAGCGTCTAAACCATACAAGCCAACAACTTCAAATTCTCAGAGAATTTGTAAGGGTATGGCCTTAACCCAGAAATGGCAATTAAAATCTATATATATAAAAGAAAGTCGTGTTAGTTACTCCACTTATAACTCAAGAACGGCTGAACCGATTTAGCTGAAAATTGGCACGGAGGTAGTTTAAAGCCAGGAGAAGGACATAGGATACTTTTTAAGAACATACATTTCTTTAAAAAAAATTTTACATTTCGACATGCTTTCCATTTTCTCGTACGTCACTCGGATTTGGTAAAGTACTAGGCAAACATAAACATGAAGGTTGTAATAATATAGTCACGTGACATTGTAACGCATGCCGGGTATGGCTTCCTAAATATGCACATTCATTGACTGTTAGGCGGAACGAAGGTCGCCGGGACAGCTAGTTATATAATAAAAATTACCCCTACACGTCAGTGGCGATTTAAATATCTTTTAATTTGTTATTCTTTCCGTTTGGGACTATAAAGAACTTGACTAGTAGAGTACGAAACCGTTATTCATAAAAAAAAAAAATGATATGTCAATATTTCTCTGCTTCGTGAATAATACAATATTCCTGCTGTGTTTTGTTCAGTTGGAATCCTTTGTATTCTAGTTTAACAAATTGATGGATGTGAAAACTAAGAAGAGGGACTATCTCTTGAGAATTTGATTGTCTAGATTGTGCTACCCGTTTGAAACTATTTCATACAATACATACATTCAAGGTAATAAGGTTTAAAACTACAAACAGCGTTGCTTTACTTGATCAAATTGTTAGTAACTGTTATACCCTTTTGTGTTATTAATTTTCACTATAGTAGTACAATTAAAAAAAACTTAATTAGAGCTCCATAACCAAATGTCTCAAAAAGAACCTTTATTAGTTTGTGATGTCTGTCTGTTTGTCCTTCTGTAGTATGCCCAGCTCTTATAATGAGATCATCTGTATTTCGATTTCAATAAATTTTCGTCTGAAATGGTTCTCGCTACAAGGGTCTAGGGCAAAACTGCAAAAAATAAAACTTGTGTTGGCTATGTTTGTAAATGGTCGGGGGAAGAAAATATATGTACCGTCAACCGTCTCGTGGCCTAAATGGGAAAATGATGAAGGCCTAAAAGAGTAAATAAATTTTAGATTGATTAGTGTAGCCAAACCCGTAGGTTACACCGCTGTATATTGGCATTATACATGGTGTAGTAGAAGTATTTTGTAGGGTTTAATACCGTAAAAGGTACTCCCATAGGATAACCTCATTGTGCGTTTCTCTGTTTGTCAAGACTTTTGTCAGCAACAGGTGGAGATTTCAAGTTGAAATTAATATTAAATACTAAAATTCATGGCCCTTTTGAACTGATAAATCCCAAGCTATAAGTCATTGCAGTAAAAAATACGTCCATTTATGTAGAGAAAATAGCTACTATTTACGCTGTCAATAAATCGAAACCTACAGGGTACTGCTTTTAGATCTTGAATTACGACATTTAATTACTAATTTGTTGTAATAATGAAAAAAAAAATTAGCAAAGATATTCGAAAATCGAATTAGATGATAAACGAACTATCAATAATACACATTTTTACGGAACCATTATTGCACGAGTCAAACACGCATTTGTTAGATTTTTTGAAACCCATCTAGTTTATAGTATTTTTTGCTTGAGCACTTGAGCTACTTCTACTCACTTGAGTTGTAGGTGCCATAGGTATTTGCTGTATAGTTGTCACAGTGTATGACCCAGTTGGCGCAGTGGACAGGTTTCCGCGCTTTTCCGCCGTTGGTCCTGGGTTCGATTCCCGGCAAGAGCACAAACTCCTTCCCCAGGGATATTTGTGCTTCTGGTTCTGGGTGTAATGTGTGAGTGAAGTGAATGTTTCCGGTACCCACGATACAAGACTTTGAATTTAGTGTGGGCTGTGAGTGTGAATGCGTTTGTTTGTTTGTTTATAATTTAATTTTAAGAAATATTGGTAACTGACCCGAAAGTTGAATTAATTTTAATTTCACGTATAAAAAAAAAGAATACGAAGGTTTTACACTACATACTTAAATCTCTCACACTTCCATGTTCATTCAAACTTTTTCAGCAGTTGTGACATTCAAAATATCTCTCTCATCTAACCACTTCACCCCAACAATGGTCCAATTGTGGCCCATCCTTCGCAATTTCCGCTCTAATGTGGTCAGATTAGTGGTTCGCTGTCCCTTTGAACGTGGCAATATTATGTATATGAGGCCATATTACGTACATAAAGCTCGCGAGCAATAAAGATCCCAACATGTGAAGTCATGGTAATTTTGATTGAGGACACAAAAAATGGGTCCAAAATGTTTCTTTGCCTACAGCCAAGCTGACTCAGAAAGGGTTTATAGTTGCCGATTATGGTTGTTGCAGAAAGCACCTAGCTCGAACGGATTCACGGATAGCGTGTAGAAGCGTTCGCCTCACGTACAGTGATGTCCACGCCTGCGTCTCCGCATGCTGATCCGTTCAAGCCAAATGCGTCCAGCGTGTGGCAGTCATTACGTTTGATGGTAAATACCCATATTTATTCTACTCTCTAGTTTTTGAAGTAACTTCTTTATCGGCGTTGTGCACTTTTTTTGGGATGGGTAAAAAATTTTAAACTCGCGGCAGGACACGTGACCTGATCGAAAATTCTTAAGGCGAAGGAGAGGAAGTAATATCCCCCTCTTTCTACCTCGCGGCGAAACATGTTCAATTTTTTACTTCTGCCGGCACTCCCGGAGTGCAACCCATTGTTTTTTTTTTTTGATGGACTAGTGTTTGTCCGCTATCTCACTAGAGTATACTCAGCAGGTATTGAATTTGATAGTTTGGCGAGTTCTCCAAATAAATAATGTTGCCTTTGTATGCAATTAAAAAGTCATTAAAAATAACGTTTGCTTAATGGTAACATTACAACATTAACATTAGTTTTACTGAACGATGTGATAGGGCTTACAGTGTTATGCCTAATAAGCATACTAGACTGCATAGCAACTCGCCCTTTTTGCTCGGTTGAATAGGGTTACTCGCAACTAGTCACCTAGTAACCACCTCGATTTTCAGCCAATTTCGGACTAATATAAAGTTTTTAAGCGGAGTTTCATCACATCTGCATAAACTAGAATCTCAGGTGATACGAGATTAGTGACGAAGCGCGGAGACTTAAGAGCTCTTTATTGCAAGCATTTTTGCAAACTGCTTTACTTTTAAATAACAGGAAAATGTGAGAGAACACGGTAGACCGAAGATAAGGAGACTGTGTTAAAAATAGCAATAAATGAAGTAATTGAAATATAATTTCAGTCTGTTTAAGATTTTTATACGATATAAAAATAAATGTTGTGTTCTTCTCTTCTATACTTTAAAATAATCTTTGCCAAACGGCTGCTAGTGACGTAGGTCATTCCGCGTGTTTGTGTAAATGAATGATTATAATATTATTCGGAGCAGCACTTCAAAGGTCCGATGTAATGACCCGGATACGTTGTAGGCATAATTTTGCGGGAGGTGGGTGTGTTTATTTAGCTGTTCTTTGACGTTGTTGCGTGTGAATTATTCTTTTTACGTTGTTTATTTTTCCGTGCATAGTTTTTCGTATGTTTGGGTCCTATTTATGAACAAAATCTGCAAAATCAAAATTTTGATAAAATCCCCGACGACGCTCTATCTGAAAAACAGCTGCACAATTTTCTTCAAACATAGCTAAGAACACTTCCGACTAATTCACCTTTCAAACAAAAAAACTAAATCAAAATCGGTTCATCCGTTTGGGAGCCACGTTGCCACAGACAGACAGACACGACAAACTTATAACACCCCGTCGTTTTTGCGTCGGGGGTTAAACATAGCTGGCTACAACTAAACAACTGGAAGTTTAATATTACTAGCAGAAACAGTAGTCTATTATGTCTTTATCCATGATAACATAGCTCACACACATTCACATTACATCCTCACAACATACACAGCCACATAATCAAACACTCACACATCTAATACTATAAGAATGTTTGTCCTAAAATACTTATTCACTGACTGACTTGAAACAACGTACAGCTTAGCCGCTGGTCGTAGAGACTTGAAATTTGGAGGGTACATTTATCTTAGTACTAAGAAAAGATTTTGGGATATTCCCTCTTCCCCGAAGAGGTTTTAATGCGGTGAAAACTTGTTTTAATGTAATTTTGCTAACGATTATCAATGATAAAGCAGAACTCTTTTTCGGCTTCTTCACGGCCAAGTTTTTCACCTTTGTCAGTCATTTAACCGCCAAGCAATAATGTAAAAATACTGAGCTAACGCAGTCACCAAGCTAAATGTTGTCTAACGATATAGCAGATAAAGAATGATGCTGGTACGAGTATATAGAAGGATTAACGGGAAATGGTGATAAAGTAGTGAACTGTACCTATATGATATGATTGAAAACGAGTGACTAACCTGGGTATCCTCGGATTGACGAGATTATCTGGGCACCCATCAGTCCCATGGAGTTCTGGAGTTGATCAGGCGTTGTAGTTGTTGGTGATTGTGCAGAACTCACGGCGAGAGCGCGGGTGGAGCCGTTAGAACACGGACTCCGAAATGATGTTCACGAATCCCAAAGGCGGTTAGGACACGAATGTAAAGTGCGGTAGGTAATGAAAATGGTTATTATCCATAGTTCAGGGAACTGACGGACCTACGGAGGCATTCAGTCCACAAGGGACGACTGCAGACTGTTCGCATTAGCAAGCAAAACTACGAAGTGATTCCAGCAAAAGTCAGCGTTTTCTTACGAAAATGAGGGTAGGAATAATAAAGGCAGCGTCAATAGATGGCGCTTACATCGTGTATTTCGAATTGAAGGACAATGTTTCCACTGAATATACTAAGCTTAAAGAGGTTGGATCTATAATCATTATTATTATTATAACAGAGTGAAGATCAGGTGAGTGACTTACCAGTGTTGTATCTCATTCAGTTCATAAGTGACTAAAGTATAGATGGAGGTGTGTTATTAGTTTATCATTCGTAGAGCGAATAAGTGGAACTCATTGCCTGCGTCTTTGTATCCTGAACTTTGGTATCTTCTAGGCAAGCTAGCTTCACCTTCGTCACGTTCAGTCAAGAGAGATATTGGTCAAATGCTTGCCTAACTAGAATAAAAAATAAAAAAAAAACAGAATGAAGACCGACTGACCTTTCGTATTTCATTGCATATCAGTTCAAAAGTTACTTGAATCTAATTTAAATTTAGAACAACGTGACTCAATCCCCGGATTAAATATATGGTATAGATAAGCCTATCGTATGCTTTCCCTCATTCAAAAAGGATGAAGTCAACCTAATTCCTCAACTAAACTATCTACTTTAAACTGTCAGCCGCAATGAAATGTGGGCGCTCGCCTAATGCCCTACCCTCCAAGTTCACAGGACGTTATGAAGGGATTTACATAAATCAACCTAGGGTCCAGGGCATTAGTTGTTGTTTTCCTGTGGTTGAAAGCTAAGGCATAGGGAAAATATGGCGACGGATTGTAAGGCTTTAAACGCATTAAAGTATACTGACATTAACATTTTAATGCGATGATACAGCAGTGGTAACAGACCTGATTTCCGGTTTTGGAATTCTACTATGGGAGCTTTTTTTGAAGGTAAGGTTGCTTTACAGAAATTTAGTCGTTGTAACCTTTAAAACACATTTTTTATAAACATAAACGCTTTCCCACTTACAGTCCCACAGTAAGTTCGATGTCTTGTGTCGTAGGTGCCAGAAACGTAATGATATAGTCACACCCAGAACCAGAAATAATTTAAGTTACCTTTGGAGGGAAAACTTGTGGGAACATCGGGAGTTGAACCCGGTACGCATTGCCGATAAATAATTAACAAAAAAAAACCATGTTATTAAACTATTTATGAACTAGCCGTGCTCCGCGGCTTCACCCGCTATTATAAAGTTAGAAGTAGCCTATGTAGTAATCCTAGGTATAATCCATGTACATCCCAAATTGTATCCAAATCCTTTCAGCCGGTAAAGCGTAAAGACGGAACAAACATACTTACACACACACACTTACACACACAATTTCGGATTTATAATATTAGTAGGATTAATAAATCTTACACAGGTACATTTTCAATTAATAAAATAAAAATCTTTAAAATTTCAGTTCGTCTGACACTGAACTTAGCTTACATCGCCATAATTAACACAATTAAAAGATCACAGCTCTTAAAGGATGCCTACGTGCAAAATTGGCAAATTAGCAACATAAAACAAATTATCCCAGTCAAATTTACTAACTTAAACAAACTTTTTAACTCCTAGAATCAACAATTAAGAACTAAAACGACGAATTCGCTTCACAATTTCCAAAACAAACTACTACCCTTTTAGAAACATTTAACAACTTAAAGTCCAAATATTTTGACAGATCCTCATTCCAGATGATTCGTTAATTGTACGACAGAAGCCACTTTGCGTAGGACAGACGCTAATTTACTCTGATCGGGATTAGTAAACCTTTTAGTTGGCTGAACACGTTCGGTGTTTTCACGCTCGTTTTTATCTCGTTCTTATTGCTGAGTATTTATGTAACGTTCTGTTATTCAGGAGTGAAGAAAGCTGTAGGACGCAGTTGTCTCTCTAACGTCACAACACTTGCATAACACTTTTTTATTTCCTTAGAGGTCTAGTGTGGAACTGCACTGGATAACATAATAATTATCTCTACCGCTAATAAACAAAATAAACAAACAAACAAACGCATGAGTGTGAATGCAACCCCACACTAAGTTCTTGTATATTCTGCTAGCATTACCTGAATTAACTTGAATTTCGAAAAAACTTTTTCTACAGTTAATATGAAACTTTATTTAATTTTTTCTGTGATGTAAATTATAATAAAAAAAGAAAAAAATCGTATTATATTTAAAACATTTAAAGCACACCTTATTCTTATATCACATTTTAGTTTATCAAATTAGTCACAACATTATAGGTCTTATTCAATAATGGATTTATCGTTGGACAAAAAGTTCTATAAAAACATATATATTTTATATTTATATTGAACTGCCCGTTAGCTAAGATGGGTGAGCGTTTGCCTTCTAAGCAGGGGTATCGGGTTCGATTCACGGCGGGAACACAAGTTTTCTCCCCAAGGAAAATTTGTGTTTCTGGTTCTGGTTGTAATTGTGTCTGTGATGTGAATGTTTCCGGCACCCACGACACAAGTCATTGAACTTAGTGTGGGGCCGTGAGTGTGAAAGCGTTTAAAAAAAAGTATTATTCAATACTTGTACATAGGTTTATATTAATATATTACTTAAAACTTAAATACATTATATATTACATTAAACAAAAAACTAAATTAAAATTGACCAAAAAAAAACTATAACTGGATATAAATAAGATCTATAATGTTGTGACTAATTTGATAAACAAAAATGTGATTTAAAACAATTGGTTCTATATATTATAATTCACTTTCATTCAAATGAAAGGTGAAACGCGTCAAAAGCGGAAAATGTATTATTATCCAAGATTTTTTTCATCAGAGACGCATCTTTAATCATGTCCAGTCCAGTCTCTCGTGACCACGGCCAGTGTAACCCTGCCGAAATGTCGAGATTAGTCAAAATAATGCTATTTTGAAAATAAAAGCGCAAAATAACCCCGTTTTCTCATATAAACATCAGTGACACATAGTTTTTTTTATTTTTTTATTCCTTAGTTTTGGCTTCGCAATCTTGTGCATTTAGCCAGTGTCAAGTGATAATATATTTCAAGTGTATTTCATATTATAGGTCCTAGTCACGAGTCACAGTCAAAGTCAAGTAAAAGAGTCAAGGTCCAGTCGCAGTCAAGTCATGCCCTAGTAAAGTGGTAGAAACTCGAACGGAAAACGGTGTTCCGGCAGTTATCCTTGAGAGCCTGCGTATTCCAGGTCTAGTGTGTTTACCAGCTTCGATCACATCATCACTTACCATCAGGTGAGATAGTGGTAAAACACTAGCCTGTCACAGATAAAAAAAAAAAAAAAAACTTTACTAGAACTTCTATTGGAGTTTTGGAGCGAAGGTGAAAATCACGTTTTTCAACTTTGTATGATTTGCCTACACTTATGCACGTTCACTAAGTATGAACGGTTAATAATCCACCATTATTACACATTAACACTCGAAGAATCACAGGTTTTGGAAAATTTTACAAAATCAACAACGCCATTTTTTCACTTTCGCGGCAAAACCCCGACACATAGTTTTGTATTAGGAAGCTGAAAAACAGTGGGTTTATAATAATCAACTCAATATCGTTCTTGTAGCGTAGGCGTGAAATAACTGGTTGAAGTAGAAATAATGTTGTTTTAGGTTTCCAAGGCAGTGGGAGTATTTTTCGTTAGTTTATCGTACTTAATTAAACAACATTTCCGAGTAGAATTTGAAACATCTGGAATTTCACTGGAAACATACAGAGATATATATTTTCAACCGACTTCACAAAAAAGGAGGAGGTACTCAAGTCGACTGTATTTTTTTTTATGTGTGATATTACGTCATAACTTCGTTCAACGTGCAACGAATTTGATTTTTTTTTGTTAGGAAGATGTTTCTTTCCAGTTAAATTTAATCAAAATTGGATCAGTAGTTCTTGAAAAATCTTCAATAATGCATGTTTAGTACATCTAATTTGATCAAAGTTCCGAAGATAAAGCGGTGAAGTCGGTTTTTATAAGCTTTGCTTGCGTTTAATTATTTATAATAATTATGTTGTACAGTTTGGGCAGTATGACTAACGAATACAAATAATACATACGCTGCTAAGAAACTGCCAGTTGGCTTAGTTGGTAGCGCATTCGCCTTCTAAGTAGGGTTATCGGGTTCGATTCCCGTCGGGAACACACGTTTTCTTGTGTAGAATTTGTGTTTCTTGTTCTGGTTATGATTGTGTGTGTGATGTGCATGTTTCCGGCTACCACGACACAAGTAATAGAATAGAATATAAATAATTTGTATAAGTGACATAAATAACTAGTATGAAGAATAAATATAATGATAATAAAAGACTTAAAATTACCCTAATCATTAATGTGCACTCACACAAAATGCTCCCAATTCAGCATAATAGTGAAAAAGGTAGTCACCACCTATATCCGACCCTGGTATTATAAGTCATCGAACTTAGTGTGGGGCTATGAGTGTGAAAGCGTTTTAATTACAAAACCCTCCTTTTGCTTCGCCGTAGTCCTCAGATCTAGTGGACACGATACACGTGCCCGATAGGCAAACATTTGACCACAATCTCACCTGATGGAAAGTGATGATGCGGCCGAAGATATAGCATGCTTGCCTAGAAGATACCTATTGACTCTTGACTTGAAAACACCCAGATTATACCGATTAGGGAACAAATACAAGGGCAGTGAGTTCCACATTTTCGCAGTACGCATGATAAATGTAGAAGCGAAACGCTTCGAGTGAACTGAAGGTATGTCAACCATATATGGATGACGTTTGACAGCTTCTCTTGTTAAACATTTTAAAGAGGTAAGACCTTTTTTATTTACCTGGATTTCAACGCATGCGGGGCACAGCTTTCGGCGCAGTTCTTTATAAATTAATTCATGTAATAATTTGACATTATTGGTAACTTCAGATACAGATTTTTAGAACTAAATAATGAATAGTTTAAGTAATAGACATGGTAACTAAATTTAAAAGTAAAAATATATGTACGATTATAAATAAAACAAAAAAATATTTCGACGATCAATAAGTTTATTCCTTAACAACTTATTTTAAATTATTTACACAACCGTATCCAATTACAATTAAAATTATATTACAGAAAAAAATGTTATTGAATAACATTCTGAAATCATTATTATTATAATTAATACAATTTAGACTATTACTTTTATATCTATACTAATATTATAAAGAGGTAAAGTTTGTTTGTTTGTTTGTTTGTTTGTTTGTTTGTTTGTTTGTTTGTTTGTATGTAAAAGGTAATCTCTGAAACTACTGATCCGATTCTAAAAATTCTTTCACCAATAGATAGCTACACTATCACTGAGTGTCATAGGCTATGTTTTGTCGGGATAGAAGTTAGTTATCAGTTCGAAATAATAATATTCGTAAGACAAGTCGGAGAAAAATTTGCTAACTTTCCGCTTTATCGGCGTACGCTGACTAAACGGTAAGACATAGTTGAATACAATGTATGGCAAAAATGTTGGCCTTCATGAGTTTTACAAAAAAGTCCGCGACAGCATATATCTAACATGTATGTATAGCTCAGAAAAAATACTTTTCTTTGTTAAAAATCTGAAAAAAAAGCGGCCTATGTTTAGTTGGCTTTTTGAGACATTCAGTATTAATCCTTATCAAAATAAACTATTTTATCGTCTTACGTAGTTCATGTAGATACATTTTGCTTTTTACTGCATATGATTTGGATAAATAGTCTATGAGAAATCGTGAAATTAGTTTCACGGGAGCCCGCCCGTGAACGGGACGGTTCAGAAATGTACCGCCACGTACTACGAATTCCTGCACATAAAAAAATAGCGGCTTCTATTTCGTTGGCTTTTTTTAAGTATTTAATATTAATCCTTATCAAAAAAACCTATTTCATCGGCTTACGTAGTTCAGGTAGATGTAATTTGCTCTTTACTGCACATAATTTGGACCTATAGTCTAGGAGAAATCGTTAAGTTTATTTGAGGGTGAAAACGGTGGATCACAGAATGGAACAGTTACTGCGTAATCCGGCATACGTCTATGTTTTGAACCGACTAACATAAGAAGGAGGATATAAATTCGACTGTTTTTTTTGTTTAGTCTTATCATTAAACTTTGAACTGCCCGCTAGCGTAGTTAGGTGGGCGTTTGCCTTTAAAGCACCGGGTTTGATGCCCGGTGGGAACACAGGAGTTTTCCCACGGGAATTTGTGTTTCTGGTTTTGAGTATGTTGTGAATGTTGTGTGAATCTTGGATGTTTACTGCCCCTTGATACAAGTCATTGAACTTAGTGTGGGGTTGTAAATGTGAAAGCGTTTATGGGTATGTTTTTAAATATTTACTACCCGGCCGACGCCGGGCGGATCGTTCCTGAACGTTGAATTGCTCGCTGGCGTAAATGGGTGCGCGTTCGCCTTCAAAGCAGCGGGTTCGATTACCGGTGGTAATTTACCTAGAAAATTTATCTCCACGAGAAATTTGTGTTCCTGGTTTTGAGTATGTTGTGAATACTTTGTTAATTTTGGATGTTTACGGCCCCCGATACAAGTCATTGAACTTAGGGTGGGGCTGTGAATGTGGAAGTGTGTTTCTTTGCATATTTTTTAACCGGGCGACGCCGGGCGGGTCATCTTTTGAACTATCTACTCGCGTAAATGGGTACGCGTTTGCCTTCAAAGCAGCGGGATCGATTCGCGGTGGTAACAGAAGTTTTCTCCCTACGGGAAATTTGTGTTCCTGGTTTTTAATATGTTGTGAATCTTGGATGTTTACGGCCCCACGTTACAAGTCACTGAACTTAGTGTGGGGCTGTGAATGTGGAAGTGTTTATGTGTAGATTTTTTAACCGGGCGACGCAGAGTGGGGAATCTTTGAACTTTGAACTACCCACTGGCGTAGATGAGTGCGCGTTCGTCTTTAAAGCAGCGGGTTCGAATCTCGGTGGGAACACAATAACAAAAGTTTATTCCCCACGGGCAGTTTATATTTCTGGTTCTGGGTATGACATGAATGTTGTGTGTGTGGTGTTAATTGTTTACGGCCCCACGACACAACTTATAGTACTTTTACAGTGAGGCTGTGAGTGAGAAAGCGTTTATATGTAAGCTTTTGTTTACCCGGGCAACGCCGGGCGGGTCAGCTAGTACTTTATATTAAAAAGAAACTTACAATTTTAAGCGTTAATATTATCTCAATTTTCATAAAAAAACATATTCATAAATTATGATAATAATTAATTTATTTCTAAAGTAAATTTAACTATGTACGTATTTGAATTAATTACTTAGTATTTACATTCGTATTTTTCTTAAAACTATATTCAAGTACTAAATTATTTTTATAATAATGTGTGCCCCATACAAGAAAGCATTCTAAAAATAATACAAAATAAATATAAATTGAATTTTAAAATAATAAATTAAATTATGCACATACTATAGCATAAATAAATAGAATTACTTTTGTATTAAATGAATAGAGTACGAAAGTCTGTTTTTTTTTAACATTCTTAATTTCTAAGAAAATTATGTATTAGAAATTAAGAATGTTTAAAAAAAAATGAATGAAAAAAAATGCACCGCCGAGTTTCTTGCCAGGTTCTTCTCGAGATGGCTGTAATTTTGCGAATCTGGCAATAGATTCATTAACTTTCATGAGTGCCTCTTTAGGGCCCATGTGAATAAACGATTTTGATTTTGATTTTTGATTATGTGTGGGAATAGTGTGTGTATGATAATACGTTTGAAGCAATTAATACTTTATCATTTGGACGGATTTTGATGAAATTTGGTATGTAGATAGTCCAGGCCCATTTTTATCGTGACAAAATCGGGTTTGAGAAAAAGGAAAACATATTGATAATACCGTGCCCGTCTTCTTGCAAGTTCATTTTTTTTTGGTTAATTTTAATTTAGTTTTTAATTTAATTTAATATTTTATGACCGTGATTTTTATGACGTTTTATTTTCACATAATAATTTGTCCGAAACTAGTCGACTACAAAGTAAGTCGAAATTTAGACGTGTTTCAAGCCGTACACAATATCAATAATAATTTCTCTTTGATCGTGAAAATATATATTTGTCTTTTTATGGTTCCGTACCCAAAGGGTAAAACGGGACCCTATTACTTAAACTCCGCTGTCCGTCCGTCTGTCACCAGGCTGTATAACATGAACCGTGATTGTTACAGTCGAAATGTTTACAGATGATGTATTTCTGTTGCCGCTATAACAACAAATACTAAAAAACAGAATAAAATAAATATTTAAGGGGGCTCCAATACAATAGACATAATTTTTTGTCGTTTTTATAGATAATGGTACGGAACCCTTGGTGCGCGAGTCCGACTCGCACTTGGTCGGTTTTTATTTCTTTTCTTACATACTTTTATTTTTCTTTTTTCACGACGAATTATCATCGCCATCGTATTAAGCATAATATGTTTCATTACTGCACGCTCAATGAAGACATTGTTGGATTCAAGTTTTAGTTTTACAGTAATAAATATAGTAAAAATTTTAATTTTAAATTAATTTTTAAAGTGTTATCCTACTAATATTATAAATCCGAAAGTTTGTTTGTAAGTGTGTAAGTATGTTTGTTCCCTCTTCACGCTTTAACGGCTTAACAGATTTGGATGAAATTTGGAATTTACATAGATTATACCTAGGATTAACACATAGGCTACTTTTTAACTTGATAATAGCGGGCGAAGCCGCGGGGCACGGCTAGTAACTAAATAAATAAGATAAACTTATGAGAAGTAACAATTTCTAAATATCAAATAAAAACCGCCTACGCAAAGAAAACTTTGTTCCCAGAAATTTTGCCAATTCTGCTAGCGTAGTGCAAATTCGTATAAATATTTGCACATTCCCCGAATTTCGGAATCACAATATTTGCTGACCGAACTACGTGTGCGTGAGAGGAAATCTCTGTTCAGTGTAAACAGATCCTACGGTCGTTGACTCGTGAAATCTTAGTGTTGAGTCGCAAACTTGTTGTTGAACTTAGGCTAAGCACTGATGAAACTAATAAGGTGACTAATGAGATTCATTATCTACCTTTCTTTGAACTTTAAATACAAAAGTTAACCCAGAGTTTTGTATTTAAATATTGGATTTAATTTAAGAAAGAAAAAATATAACTAGAAGCGTGACTTTCTACGTGAAAATCTACGTGGAGCTGTTCCTTATGAAGTTTCTGGGTCAAAGTAATTAAAAGATACGGCCATTTATGCTGCAAATTCAGAGTTTTTTAACACCCGCAAATAAATCAAAACCTATAAGATACTTTCACAGACATAGAATCAAGAAGCAAGGTCTAATAGCTTTTGCTATCAGACCTCCTTGTTCTTGTAAGTAAAAAATCCGAAAACTGTTTTTTTGTAGTCAAAAGTACGAGAAAGAATACGAAAATATTAGGAAAAATATTTGAGAATCGAGAGAAATTCTGTGATAGGCGAAATATTATGTAAAACAAGTTTGTACGGAACGGTCCTCGATACGCACTTGTCCTGTTTTTTTTTTAATTTAAAGTTTTGTCTTATATGTAAGGCTCATTTAGATATTTCATTACAAAACCTCCAAAACATCACTATGAAATATATATCGACTTGGCTTTTCGATTTTAAGGCTCTGTGTACCGAATGAAACCAAAACTTATAAATAATAATAACTCATTTCTTAACTTACAGTATCCAATAAACATCTTACTCTTCGCGTACGTTTCGCCTTTGGCAGGCTCCGCGAAAGAGCATTACTGGCATTACTCCCATGCATTATGTATACGCCTTTATATTTTTTAACGTTCGTAACAACTTCAATTGATTATTTATGAGAACGTGATTGGAGTATTGGAAAGGCAAGGCGTAAAGCTTGTTACACATGGTGGTATCAGATACGCGTACATCATAAATATTATATGACCCGAACCGAACGTTTTGAAAGGTACCTACCAAGTATTGAGAAATTGTATTTTTTTACTATTCTTGAAACCAGGGCCTTACTACCATCTTTTATAGTATAACTTAAACTTTTAAATTCTATGCTTCAAATACGACACTGCAATATTGAAGAAATAATTCTATAAGAGTGTGTGGTTGACCGCCGTTATTTGTGATATTTGATAGTTACTATCAAGCATTCATGATTTCTTCTTTACCGGTAAATCAATGAATAAAATTAAATTTGTATATATTGTATACCTAATTGAAAATTATAAAAGTATTATAATGAAATCATTGCAATATCCAAATGTCGTAAGTAACAAAACTGCTAAATTATTAACTCGACTATAATAATTCTTCAAAAATATTATCATGAGTATGGTCAAACATAGCCTAACAGTGATAAAATTAAAATCAATTATATGATAATAAATTTTATTGACTGTTTTTATATTGCAAAAACATTTTTATTCTAAAGGTATTCAATTCAATATCCAATCATGATGCTTTTTTATTAAAGTTCATCATGAATACGCCTTACAATATGAACTTTATTGCTCCAAAATAAAAATGCTAAATATGAATGCAGTTATTGTATTCAACGAATATTAAATAATGTTGGCAACAATTCGAATATTTGACTCGTGATTTCTCTTTAAAATTCGACTTTGTTAAAAGTTGAATTTTATTGGCAACATATTTTGCGTATCAATTTAGCGTATCAACTATATTACACATGATTGTATATGTACCTAGCCTTACAATATGAACAATTTTAAATCGCGTAAATAAAAAACCGAATGCTACAATTTACATGTTGTAATTTAATCAGCGAAAATTGATTATTTTTTATACAAGCTGAATATTGGTCTCGTGATATCTCTTTTTAATTTACAAAGCTGAGATTTATTTGCATCGAATTTCGAAAATAATTCTCATATACATTGTCTCTATTTATGAATGTACTAGAAATTGGTGTCATGTATTGATGTGACCACTTTTTCAAGAGTGTACGACTGAAGTGAGATTTCTAGAAGTTTGGTTACCTACCGGTATAAATAAAGGCATTAGTCGATAAAATTTCGAGGCTTTTAAACTAACTGACGTGTGATGACACATCAGTGAGTAGGCTGGCATTTACCTATAATTACAACTTAAATATGAAACACAAATGTTCCTTTCTTCAACTAATGAAAAGTTAAGATGACGTCGACGCTGGTGCACGTTTAGAAGATACTCACGTTTGTCACTCTTGACTTGAAATCCCAAATTTTATTTATTGGGACAGACTTAGGTAAAGAGTTCCATTTCGTTCCGGTACGCATAATGAATGTAGAAGCGAAACGCTTCGTGCGCTGAAATATCTACCATAAATATCAATATATATCTATCACCATTATTAGCAATGGTCGAGCGTGCAGTAGCGTTTATTTCTTTTAAGCTTTTCAAGTTTTTTGTATCCATAATTAATAAAAAAAACATATATAATTACCCATATATTTCATCAATATGCAGATAAAGCAAGGTAATAGATATACGTAGTTCCAGTTTTCATTGAAAATCTCAAATATAATCAATTTTTAAGAAACAATAAAAAATAATTAATCAAAAGGCTTTTAAGCCACTCTATGTATGACTTCACTATAACCATTTTCTAATCGTTATTAATATAAATTTATAAACATAAATTTATTATTAATTAATATTTTATTAGTACAAATACGCTGATTCACTTTTTACGTTATGGATAATTATATGAATTAATTTTAATGCAACATAATATATGATAAAATGCTAATATATTTAACACAAAAATAATAAAAATTAAATGCATATTTATTAGCACTACATATTTGAGAAACTATTTGTAAGGTAAGTACTCTGTCAACATTACTCGAAATATTTACAAAAACTATATTAAGGTATTATAATATAATTTAACTAAGGCGTTACTACATTGCCTGATTTTTCTATCATCACTGCTTTTTTGGACAATATTACCAAAACCTTATTTTACACAGGTTAAACACATTTTAGAACCCTGTCAAAATTATTTTCACGTTAACTCTTACTACATTTACTCTCATAAATTTGGTTCTACATTTGCCAAGGTTCTAAAAAGTCAAATGATTTATTAACTGACTGTACATGGTTTGGACATTCAGCTGAACGCACGGAGATGTAAAAAGGGACGACGAGGCGTTAGTATAATATACAGAAAATAACCCTATTAACTATATCATAGAGTGTTTTTTTGTATATATTACAACACATAATACATATAGGTATCTACTGACGCTTATTGTTATGTCCGTGCATTTTGCCTTAGCAATGCTTTTCTGGGCGTTCTCAGACTTAACACTTGGATAATAAAACAATTTCACGAATCTGTAACAAATATTATATTTAAATTTTTAAGCTATTGCATAGCTTCTATCGCGGGCCTTGAGCGTGGAGACCGAATCCAGAAATTCCGTAACGAAAATAACCTAACACCCCCACTCCGACCGGCACAGCGGTGATACTTTTAGTTTTGCCATCTATCCATGAATAGCAGAACTTTTAATGATTTTTTTGAAATATCACGCTTGTCTCTTTAGTTCAGCAACTCGCCTCTAGGTGGCAGGAAAAAAAATACTGCATAAATAAAATAAATAAATAATTATAATTGCATAAGTTGATAAAAAATGCTATGCAATAGCTTTACCGCGGCAGTCCCCGAATGCCACACGTCTTTTTTATATTAATCCGCAATTAGTGTTCAATTACAGTCCTTATGGCTGACACATGTAGGATGCATTTGGTTCGAATAGATCGGCGTGCGGGGTTGACTGCGGTAAGAATATGCAATAGAACATAAAGTAAAAAAAAAAAGTTGTGTTTCTGGTATAATAATAAATAAACGCTTCACAGCCTCACACGTCGTCCGAAGACTTGTATCGTGGCAGCATAAAACATTTACACGAAAATCACACCTATAACCAGATACACAAAATTCCCCACAAATTGAGTTTTAGAGCATATATGACCAAAAATCATTCGAATCGTCGACAAAACGATTTTTGGACATTCAGCCCAATCAGATGCCAAGCAAAAATGTACCTTGTTATGGACTACGATAGGTTACATTACGCCTGCGTAAACGATTGTGGTGGTAATGACGTGATTTCACCGACACTTTTATGGCATTGTGGTGATGTGGTGTACCACACAGTATTACTAATCGGTTGTGAAACTGTGCTCGATTTGTTTACGTTATTTTGCATTATTTGTGGAGTACCGTTAACAAGTACAGCCCGTTGAATAAGTTGGGTAAGCGTTCGCCTTCTAAGCAGGAGTATCGGGTTCGATTCCTGGCGGGAACCCAAGTTTTCTCCCCAAGGAAAATTTGTGTCTCTGGTTCTGTTTGAGACTTTGTGAGTGATGTGAATGTTTTTGGCACCCACGACACAGGTCTTCGTACTTAGTATGAAGTTGTGAATGTGAAAGCGTTTATGTGAGTGTGAAAGACTAAAAAACGATAGAAACATATAATTAATATTTACACTGCTCATAAAATTCAAAAATATGATAGCACAATGTATAAAAAAGGTTTCAGGAAGATTACAGTCGTTATTGGCTAGTAATCCATCTTTTGTAGCGTTACCTGGTCAATATAGATTGCGTAATTCATAGTGAATTTCTATGAAGTCTTTTTCCTAACTAATCAATCTTTTATATGACAATATTCTTGAGAAATATGTTATAAATAGAGTCTTCGCGATTCGGCTAAAAATATATTTAATATACCTCTATACATAATACAGTACATAAGCACTTTAAAACTTAAACCTAACACGCTTAGTGCGTTTAAATATTATTATGATAGATACGTCGTCAACTGTCAGTAGGCCTGGGAAATTGAGCTAGATGCCTGCTAGCTTGATGGCGTATAGTGTGCTCTTTTGCTATATATTTGATAAACTAAAAATTATCATTACAATATAAGCAATGGGCAGGATAGATTCTGTGCATAAGACTTTTTAACCGATGTAAAAGTATGAGAACGCCTTATGTTCTATCAGAGTAAGATCTACTATTAACGGATCCCAGATTTCACTAAATACTAGCAGCCCATGAGGGTCACAATCACGCTGAGGAGTGCTGCTGACAGTGGGTATTGGAGACGAAGCTGGCCTCCATGCTGCATTGCCGCTGGGTGCTCTCCTGAGGACAAAAATGACACTAAACTTTTTGTAGAACAATCTATCATCAACCTTAGTGGCATAGGGATTGAGTCGATATGAACTCGTCAGCTACGGCACGAAGGTTGTAGGTTCGATTTACGCGACGGAAATAGAAAAAAATATTGATGAATAGCACGGTGTGTAAAAATGTTATCTAGCGTCTAAACTATATAAGCGAATGACTTCAAATTCTCATAGAATATGTAAAACTATGGCCCAAAGCCAGAAATGACATTTAAATTTATATAAAGGAAAATAGTGGGGATTTTTTTTTTATCTACCTTTGTGAGGTTTGTTGAAAAGGGCTTAACTAGCAAAGTACGAAACCGGTTTTAAAAAAAATCTAGTTATCTAGTTTATTATAGTTACTAGTTTATGAGTGTTGAAACGAACACACAATAAACTGCCATAATTATCTTAATTTGATATTTCATCTACAGTTACGGCTTATATAAAAAATAAAATTAATGTAAGTATAATTTTAGAATTTTTTGTAATCGTGGCCAGAGTCTGATGTCAGAGGCCAATACTCACTTTGTGTCTCTGAGGCCAATGCTATGGAGGGATGTATTGAATAAAGGAAAACATTAAGCACGAGGAAACCGTAATTACTTGTCCGCCATTTTGAGTGTTCCGCCATGTTGGATATAGAATGACGTCACATAGCTAACCATGCATTGTCATCCAAACTAAACGTGAATACAAAATTTCAGCTCAGTCGGTTGAAGATATCTGCTTCAAAATTGAGTTGCAAGATTCCACCCGAACAAACGTACATTGAAAGTTAAATAAAAGCTTGTAAGTAATTAAACGCAAGCAAAGCTTTAAAACACCGACTTCACCACTTTATCTTTGGAACCTTGATCAGATTTAAAGTATTAAACACGCATTATTGACTATAACTCAATAACTAGAAATCAGATCTTGATCAATGGAACTACATGGAAAGCACCAGCTTTCAAATAAAAAAAATAATTATTAAAATCGGCCCACAACTAAAGAAGTTATGAGAGGTAACTTTTGGAGTCGGTTAAGCGAGAACATCGTCAAAGTAGTCCACAAAATAGGCATTATTGACGATTTTTTTTTTTTTTTTTTTATATTGAATAGGCAAGCATTTGACCACTATCTCACCTGATGGAAAGTGATGATGCGGCCGAAGGTGTGACATGCTTGCCTAGAAGATACCTATTCACTCGAGACTTGAAGACTCCCAGATTATACCGTTCGGGGAACAAAGACGCAGGCAATGAGTTCCACTCCTTCGCTGTACGGATGATGAATGTAAAAGCAAAACGCTTTGAGCGAATTGGAGGTATGTCGACCATAAATGGATGACGTTTAATAGTTTGTCTTGTTGTTAGATGGTAAAAAGGGCATGGGGGAATTAAGTCATGTAATTCCTGTGCACACTCTCCAAAATGTAAGCGATAGAATACCGATAAGCTTGCCACCTTACGTCGGTGACCGAGACTTTGCAACCTAGACTCGATTAGCTTACTGTCGCCAATGAGTCTTTTGGCTCGTCGGTCAATAGATTCAAGAGTCTCTAACTGGTACTTGGCGGATCCATCCCAGAGGTGACCGCAGTACTCCATACACGATCGGACTTGAGCTTGATAAAGGTTAAGAAGCTGTCCCGGAGTGAAGTACTGCCTGACCTTAGCGAGGATACCCAGTTTCTTAGCGGCCAGTTGTGCTCTTGCTTCTATGTATGTGCCAAAATTAAGGTTCGACGATAAGGTAACGCCAAGAATCTCAAGCTTGTTTGCCATCGGTATTGCTACATCTTGGAAGGTCGGAGATAGATGGAATGGTCTCCGTTTTGCAGAGAAGAGACACGCCTGTGTTTTTGACGCATTGAATCGAACTAAGTTGGCATCGCCCCAATCGGACACGGCCATCAGGCTCGAGTTCAATCGTCTGATCATTGCCTCTCTTTGTAACTGGACTTGTATCTCATCAGCTCGTGCATTGGATAGGTATCTTTCGACAACAGTGCTGTCGTCTGCGTACCCAAAGATACCGGGCTTTAGCAGATCGTTTATATGGAGCAAAAAGAGCATTGCCGAAAGAACAGACCCTTGAGGTACCCCGGCATTAATAGCCATTAGATCGGACGAGCAGCCGTCGACGACAACTCGAATCGATCGTTCCCTCAAGAAATCCGAAATCCAAGCGCATAAACCGGGAGGTATACCATACGCAGGAAGCTTGCCTATAAGGCTGTCATGCCATACCCTGTCAAAGGCTTTGGAAATGTCAAGCGATACCGCAAGCGCTTCGCCGTGTTTTTCCAAGGCCTCACTCCATATATGAGTGGCATACACAAGAAGGTCTCCTGTAGACCGGTTCTGGCGAAACCCATATTGCCGGTCACTCAGGAGGTCATTCGCTTCAAGGTAGACTAGGAGCTTCTTGTTCAATACACGTTCCATTGTCTTGCAGAGAATGGACGTGACTGAGATGGGCCTATAGTTGGCAGGGTCGGCACGACTTCCTTTTTTGGGCACTGGTTGCACGTTGGCAAACTTCCATGCTTTTGGCACTTGACCAGATGACAAAGAGAGGCGGAAGAGGCGTGTCAGAATCGGAGTCAATTCAGGCGCACATGTCCTCAGCACTATGGCTGGTATCCCATCAGGGCCACTGGCCTTGTTCACGTCCAGATTGCGTAGGGCTTTACGAACATCGATCTGTCGAATGCGGATTTCCATCATGGACGACTCGCAGACAGATAAGCTCGGAGGAACAGCACTACCAGCATCTAGACGTGAAGATTCCGCAAAGAGTGAAGCAAACAAGTTTGCCTTCTCCGTAGCGGTGTGAGCTAATGACCCATCAGGCTTCAGCAGTGGAGGCAGTGAGGGACGGCAGAAGTTCGTTTCAACCGACTTAGCCAGGGACCAAAATGCTTTACTCCCTGTAGGATAGGAAGCAAGTTTGGCCCCTATTCGGCTAATATGGTCAAAGCGTGCCTTCTTAAGAACCTTTTTGCATGACTTAGCGGCTTTGTTAAAGGCTTTCTTCTTTTCGCGAATATCCTTAGCCTTGCAGATTCGAGCATCAGCCCAAGCGGTGTAGGCCTCTTGTTTTAGCGCTATAGCGCTACCACATTCGGCCCCGAACCAAGGGCGAGCTTTGCTGGACAGAGGTACGTCTGAGAATGGAATAAAGTATTCCATGCCTTGGCGCAGCACATCCACCACAGCATCCGCACATGCAGAGGAATCGCTGGAAGAAAAGCATACATGCCGCCAAGGATAAGAAGCGTAAAAGGAACGCAACTCATCCCAATCTGCCGACTTGTATCGCCATACCCGCCGGGTGCCTGTGAGGCTGCGATCGGGCGGTGAATGGACAGATACAGACTTCACCAGACAATGGTCGGAACTACCAAGGGGTGATGATACCGACACGGAATATCGGTCCGGATCTGTAGTCAACAGAAGGTCCAAGCAATTGGCTGTATGGTATCAATATCTGGTATCCTTGTTGCCTCTTGGACCAGCTGGGTGAGGTTGTGCGTCAAGGCTAACTTGCGCATCTCTCTCCCAGCATGGTCAGTGTTCTGGTATGGGAATAGCCACTCCTGATGGTGGGCATTAAAATCCCCCAGAAACACTATTTCAGCAGAAGGATACCTTTGATGAGCCACATCGGCCGCCTCACTGAGGTGTGTCATGAGCCTGATTGTTTCTGCGTCTCCTGAGTGTGAGCGGTAGACACCGGCATAAAGAATCTTCTCCATGCCAGTATCCACCAGAACCCAGATGGTAGACAAACTGGGGTCTTCAAGGTTTCGGAGACGCTGATAACAGATGTCATCGCGAACGTACACGCAGACTCCCGAGCGTGGCTTGAATTTATGCTCAAGGGTGTAGCCTGGGTATGCTAGATACGACGCGTCAGCTGGACATCTGATCTGCGTCTCCGTGAGAAACAGTAGGTGGGGTTTAGCGGTCTCCAGATGGTGATGGACCGGCGTGATATTTGTGTGCAACCCTCGGATATTCGAGAGGTGCACTTGCAAGGAGAGGACGTGCTTCCGCTGTTTTAACGTTTTCCTTATTCTGTTTCTCATTTTGTATAGGTGAGGTAAGAGGATGGAAGTGAGTCGCGGCGCTACTATTTGACTCAGGGCATACAACAAAAAATAACTACATTAGTGGGGAACCAAACCGGAGACCGCGGGGACGCCCGAGCCCCCCCAAGAGTGTCCATTGGGTCCTCTCATCCGGTCGCCAACCGGCACGATGGCGCACTCCTGGGATTTTTCGTCAGATGGCGGGGCAGCCTTTCATGAGTGGCTAGCTCACTACTTGGGCCCCCAACTATCTGCGGTCGGCCAGCGGAGAACCGTGCCTCGGATCCCGCTGCTCTCCGAGTTTGATTACCCGATGCAGCGTTATTGTGTATGCCATTCTAGTCTAAAAAGCAGTGCAACTAAACACACTTCTTCCTCTACACGGCTGGCCCGGACAACATGGTGGAACGCGAATCGATCGCTTGGCACCAAGACTTTGTCCGGGGGGTGGTATGAAAGCCGTCGGCCAAAGCCTCCCACCTCTTATCGTTTGCTCCTTAGCACCACCCAGGGGCCACGTGTAGGACATCGAGGGCTAAATCCTACGGACGTGAGCAAATATGGACCCCCAAAAAATTTCAAAAAATACTGATCTGATTTTGATCAAATTTAAATGGGAGCAAAGCAACATCTATCAAACTAAAAAAAAATTTTTTTAAATTGGCTCACGTGAGTTATTAGTTGAAGTTATTAGGCAGCACAAATAAAAAAAATACCATCGACTTGAGTACCTCCTCCTTTTTTGGGAAGTCGGTAAAAAAATAATACGTCGTTTAAGTATAGCTGCATTTTAATGATACGATAACAATTAGATTTATTCCAGTTGCTCAAAAACATTTTAATTTTATGCTAACTAATAATTGCAATGACTAAACCCATATCAAGTCGTAACTACGAACCAAAATAGAAAAACTTCAACTGAAAATGTACGCAACTCAGCTCACCGACCTAACAAATACGTGACAACAGCTTAATTACAACGTAGGAATGCACCCTCCTACTCACTGTACTCATTTGTATTCAGCCGCACTGTTTGTCTACGGCCTTAGGGAAAAATAAGCCTGATTCGGTTTTAAGGTCGTGCGGAAGGGGATTTTCGTCGTTCTATGGATAATTAGAAGCGGTAGTAGCTCAGTTATTGTAAAGGCGTCTCTGGATCGGGCGTTTTAGTTTTGAATCCCATAACGGGCTTGATATATGAATCCTACTAATCCTACTAATATTATAAATCCGAAAGTTTGTGTGTAAGTATGTTTGTTCCCTCTTCACCCTTTAACGGCTGAACGGCTTCGGATGAAATTTGGAATGTACATAGATTATACCTAGGATTAACACATAGGCTACTTTTTAACTTGATAATAGCGGGCGAAGCCGCGGGGAACGGCTAGTATAAAATATGGGACGCAGCGCAGTGCCAACTGAATTGAAACTATATTAGTATCGTGGCAAGAGTTGCTATCTGACCACTGAGCTATCCAAGCCACGCTTAAGGCGATAAATGTATTCTCTTACTTATTATTCATCGAGAAAAGCAAGATCTCTAAGTTGACTTGAGAAATTTGGCACGTATGAGCCATACAAGTGAATAACTTCAAATCTCAGAGTAAAGCTATGGCCTAAACTTAGAATACAGAATAAACTATATTCTAAGTCTAAATCTGAAGAACAGCGATGATGCGACCGAAGATTAGAATTATAATAGAAAAAGAATTGTCGTTTTATGAAGCGTCATATTCGTGAGTGATGGATGAGACGATACAAGTCTTAGAAATTAGGAAGCTCGGGGCTGTGAGAGTGAATGCTGTTGTGCTGCTGTTTGCATTTTGGAGAGTGTGCGCAGGAATTACATGAGTTAATTCCACCATGCCCATTTTATCATCTAACAACCAGACAAACTGTCAAACGTCACCCATTTATGGTTGACATACCTTCAGTTCGCTCGAAGCGTTTTGCTTCTACGTTCATCATCCGTACAGCGAAGGAGTGGAATTCATCGCCTGCGTCATTGTTCCCCGAGGGGTATAATCTGGGAGTCTTCAAGTCAAGAGTGAATAGGTATCTTCTAGGCAAGCATGTTACATCTTCGGTCGCATCGTCACTTTCCATCAGGTGAGATAGTGGTCTAATGCTTGCCTATAATGCATAAAAAAAAAAAAAAATGCGTTTGTTTTGTTGAATCTGGCATTGAAACATTTAAAATTACACTCAAAATATATAAACGGTATAAATAAGGTAAGGGGTGCTAAGTAAGTACCAAAAAAGATAAAACAGTAGAAAGGCAAGGGAGGGTTCTTACACAAGGGTGTCTTACACAAAAACGTATCAGATACGTACCACTTAAAACGTGAACCAGAACAGATCTTGGATTTGCGTTGGCTGGAGCACAGGTATACCTCCCGGAATCAGGAGCTTTGGCCCGCTGCACGAGGAGGTGTGACGTCGTCGTCTCTCCCTTTTCTGTGATGACTGAAACTCCACCCCGTGGAGAGTCGTAGTTTATTTCCTGGTGAATAAAAGTAATATTAGAAAAAAATATTCATAGCAATATTCATTCCTGCCTATGATTTAAGGATCCGATCTTTGGAATAATTAACACCAAAGCAAATACTTCTTATCCTGCTATGAGAGCCTGGTCCTTTTTAGGGTTCCGTACCCAAAGGGTAAAACGGGACCGTATTACTAAGACTCCACTGTCCATCCGTCTATCTGTCCGTCTGTCACCAGGCTGTATCTTATGAACCGTGATATTTAGACAGTTGAAATTTTCACTATATGACCAAATACTAAATAACGGAATAAAATAAATATTTAAGGGGCTCCCATACAACGTGATTTTTTTGTTTGTTTTTTCTCGATATTGATAATGGCAACAGGTAGACGCTTAAATTATTTACAGAATATTTAGTTATTCACTCTAAAAATAAGTATTAAATTAAGATTTAACAAATATTTAATAGCCATTTTATGCCGTTTTTATAGATAATGGTACGGGACCCTTCGTGCGCGGGTCCGACTCACATTTAGCCGGTTTTTATTATTCAATGCATTTCGCACATCTTTGCAACAGTATTCAACTTGGTGGTATTGTGTGTGTGTTTGATGAGAATGTTTATGTCACCCATGACACAAATTTAACTTAGTGTGATTATGAGTGTGATGTTATGTTCATGATAATTATATGTATTACGTCTTATCTGCAATCCTATATTTTAACATTAGTTATATGCACACGCACAAATGTTATGCTGCTTTAAATGATATTAGCTTTTAATAAGTGACATACCGGCATTTTCAACCAATAGCATTCATTTATTTCTTGCCTTTCTCGCTCAAAGCCCGCAACAATTATTTTTTTTACTTCTAGATTACCTAAACAAACAATCAGTAATTTAACTTTAACTTAAACTGCTAAATTACTATTACTATGAATGTGTCCATTAACACTTTTCTTATTGTCTCTATTTAAGCGTAAGACACTTTGTTCATGTGTTCTTTTGCAGCATTCTCACTATATTTTACACTGATATATTATACTTACATTATACAAGTTCAAATGGTTTAGTTAAAAGAACTATCTTTGAATATATTCGTAACATAAAATAAAATACTCGCAACATTATTAAAGCGTTGTTTACAACTAAAATTATTACGCCCAAAGCAAACAACACTATTATCGAGTTTATGCTTATTACTAATGCATTAAGATCACGTTATAGTTAATAGTGGCAAGCAATGGTAGTTGGTAATTGTAGTTCAAACTACTCTCGCTAAATTATTTTGGAGCTTTCCATACAATACACGAGTAAATATGAAAACGCACGTTCGCATGTACAGGGTTTCTGTACACATAACATTTACAACACATTATACCTAGCAAAAGCTTAATTTTCCGGTCAGTCTCAATTCAAAGCAAAACCTTTTACGACTTAAGAACACGACAAACTTTCAAACGTCATCCATTTATAGTTGACATGCCTCCAGTTCGCTCGAAGAGATTCGCTTTTACGTTAATCATCCGTACTGCGAAGGAGTAGAACTCATTGCTTGCGTCTTTGTTCCCTGTTCCCTAACATTACAATCTGGCTGTCTTAAAGTCTAGAGTAAATAGGTATCTATCTTCTAGGTAAGCATGTCATATCTTCACTTTTTTTCCACCAGGCATCTTCACTTTCCATCAGATGAGATAGTAGTCAAATGCTTGCCTATCTTGCATAAAATACATGTTCTAAAAGCATTAAAGTCCAATTATTGTTTTAAAGGTACTGTGAGACAGAAATAGACATAGCACCAGAACCTTTATTTGACATTTGAAAAATAATGCGCGAAATGTAAGATTTCGTATAACTTGTTTAAGGAAATACGTGGTTTTAAAAACGCCTTACATGTTTCTGGTCTTATTATGTTAATAACAATCTACGTAATTACATTAAATACATACGTTGAGATATTTTCTATACCTATTTAACAGCTAAAGTTCAGCTTTTTGGAGATTGAAGCATTTCACATTTTGATTCAATAGAAACCTACATATACTTATACAGTACATATAACTTCTTCTTCTTAGCGAGATGGCAAACCGTTATATAGCTGAGGCCAAGAACTTAGCTACCCGAATTGTATTTGGTGCAGCGTCCATCAGCTCCTGTTGCCATATTAATGTACATACAACCGTACCGTAAGTACTATAATGATACTTATTTTATACTAATATCTTATTTATTAAGTAACATATGAAAAATAAGGATAGTATGACGAATTGGGGTATATTATGGGTTTTTTGTGTACCGCAGTATCTTTCACTAAACCAAGCGTATCTGATTTGTTTTTACACTAGATAGGCAAGCATATGACTACTACCACCTGATGGTAAGTGACGAAACTGAAGTGAAAGGGTGCTTATTCACTCTAGAATTGAAGAGTTCAGTTCGAAAAATGAAGACGCAGGCAATGAGTTCCACTCTTCGCTATACGGATGATATAAATAAAAACATAAACATAAACGCTTTCACACTCACAGCCCCACATTAAGCTCGATGACTTGTGTCGTGGGTGCCGGAAACATTCACATCACACGCACAATTACAACCAGAACCAGACACACAAATTTCCATGGGGAGAAAACTTGTGCGAACCCGATACCCCTGCTTAGAAGGCGAACGGCACCCAACTAAGCCAACGGGCAGTGTCTTCTGATAGATGGTAAAAAATGAAATGTAAGCAATAGAATACCGACAAGTCTACTACCTTACGTCGGTGACCGAAACTTTGCATTTTGGACTCAACTAGCTTACTATCGATATCGCTAATGAGTTTTTTGGCTTGCCGGTCAATAGATTCAAGAGCTTCTAGCTGGTACTTAGCGGATGCACTTCAGAGGTAGCCGCAGAACTCTATACACGATCGAACTCTACATGATTCTCGTTTGTTTTTCTGTGTATGGTTCGTGTGTTTTTCTGTGTAAGGCGGTACGGCGGTCGTTTCTTTACGCAGTAAATTAATTATTATTTTTATCGACTTCCCAATAAAGGAGGAGGTACTCAAGTCGACTGTAGTTTTTTTTATGTGTTACCTCATAACTTCGCTCCACGTGAACCAATTTTGAATTACTTTTTTATTTGATAGATGGTGCTTTCCAATTGGTCCCATTTAAATTTGATCAAGATCTGAGTAGTAGTTTTTGAGTTATCCTCAATAATGCGTATTCTGTGGACTACATTGACGATGTTCTCGTTTTTAACCGACTTCAAAAGTTACCTCATAACTTCTTTCGGTGTAAGCCGATTTTGATGATTATTTTTTTATTTGAAAGCTGGTGCTTTTCTTGTGGTCCCATTAAAATTTGATCAAGATTTTGAGTTATAGTAAATAATGCGTGTTTAATACATAAAATCTGATCAAGGTTCCAAAGATAAAGCGGTGAAGTCGGTTTTTTTTACTTATACCATAAACCGTGTGGTTCATTCAGTAAATCAGTTCTAACGCGAAACTCAAAATGAGATAGCTAATGAGACCCAGTAAAAAACTTTATTTGGCTCTAGTCCAAAAATGAAAACGGGTAAATAACGAACATTTCCACTGATTTATGTTCTTTTGTATTGAAATTAAGGTCGTTTAAGTCATTAAGATAAGAATATCAATTCCGTTTATACTCAAGTGATTTTCGAGGAAGTAAGTTTCACGGCTTTTGGGGAAATTAGATTGCAGATTAGTTGTTAACACCTTTTGTTGACATAATCCTACTAATATTATAAATCCGAAAGTTTGTGTGTAAGTGTGTAAGTATGTTTGTTCCCTCTTCACGCTTTAACGGCTGAACGGATTTGGATGAAATTTGGAATGTACACAGATTATACCTAGGATTAACACATAGGCTACTTTTTAACTTGATAATAGCGGGCGAAGCCGCGGGGCACGTCTAGTAATATATATGCAGGATAATTTACCAATTTAATGACGCCAGCATGACGGGACTACCCACTGGTAGTGGGCTTGAGCAATTGAGTTACCTATAAGCTGATGTCTTGTATGTAACTTAGTTCTTTGCTGTATACAGTTTTAGTTTAGTTTTAGGAAATATAGGCAATTGGCCCGTAGATAGTACTTACTCATATACGAAAATTTTAAGTCATTCGCTTATATGGTTTGGCTGGCGTCTAAACCATATAATATGCCTCTTACAGACGGATGGAAGGACGGGCAAAGTGCTGAACGACTCAAATTAACTTAGAGATCTTGCTTCACTCGATCAACTACTACCAAATATACCATAATAATAACTTTATACTCAGACTAGCTTTTGCCCGCGGCTTCGCTCGCGTTGAGAAGTATTAATTTAAAATTGACAAAGTTTCATACAAACTTTCATCCCCTATTTTATCCCCTTGGGGGTAGAATTAATCAAAATCCTTTCTTAGCGGATACCTACGTCATAGCATGCCAAATTTCAGCCTGATCCGTCCAGTGGTTTGGGCTATGCGTTGATAGACCACTATGTCAGTCAGTCAGTCAGTCACCTTTGAGTTATATATATTTAGATAGAAGATAGGCCACGCTATTTTACGTAGAATAAAATAGTAGGTATGTTTCAAGTCTATGTTAACTGCATAACAAATTTCATCCAAATTTGTCCATCGTTTTACCTCATCATTCACATATACATGTTATAAAACAGTCAGATTTTCAAAATTAATAGTAATGTTAGTGTAGGTACTAAATGTTAATTATTAAAAATAAAAGCGTTGTAAAATATCAGCTGTGCAGACAAACCATACATTCTCATCAAAATTTTTAAATAAATTGCAAAATTCAGAACCGTATCTTTGCAAAGTTCCCCAAAATGGAATCCCAAAACTTCTCCAGACTCGCTGCTTATTTGTGACAATCGCAAGTCCGACTGGAATGTTGGAATAAATCCGATACTTTATATCAAAACTTCCACCGTTACAATCAAGTAGCCAATTTTTGTCGCTAACAAAATTCCGTATCGAAACAAATTTGCAAGACGCTGGAAAATGAGCAGTTTGGTATTCTACAGCCAGCATGTGCTAAGGCTTGCTGTTAACTTGCGTTTTTATTAGCAGCTATTGCGTTTTTTACTGGACTTCGAAAGAATGCTGCTAATATTTAATTGTACTGCTGTAAATTTTTTACTCAAAGTGCAAGCTACTTAAACGATAAGGGAACATAAATATTTACCCAAATGGGTATCCCCATTTCAAATTTTACGTGCTATAAATTCTTGAAAAAAAAAGGTATAAAATGTTTAATAAGTTGGTTATACTGATGCGGCTAAGGGCATTGTAGTTGATTTCAAACGAATATTTTAAAAGACTCGAAACTTATTGAAGTTGCTAATAACAACAAAAGCTGCACAGTTTTAATGGATTTCGTAATGATTAATACTTCTATGTAGGTAACCTGTGTATTCAATGATAAATTTGTGTTTCTGGTTCTGGTTGTAATTGTGTGTGATGTGAATGTTTCCGGCATCCACGACACAAGTCATCGAACTTAGTGTGGGGCAGTGAGTGTAAAAGTAATCGTAATTATCGAACTTAGTTCGATGACTTGTGTCGTGGGTGCCGGAAACATTCACATCACACAAACATTCACAACCAGACCAGAAACACAAATTTTCATTGGGGAGAAAACTTGTGTTCCCGCCGGCAATCGAAACCAATTTGCCTTCTAAGCAGAGGTGCTTAGAGTATAATAAAGTAAGAATATTTGCTACAGCTTGAATCATATTATGATACATAAGTATGAGAACAGTATAACAGAAAAGTTATCGGGGGAGAAAGAAATTTTTTACTTGAATTTTTAATGTATGAACAGTCTAAACACGTCTTATTGGAACAGGAAGGGAGTTCCACAAGCCTGTACTGTAGAGGAATAATCGTAAAACGTAGTACAGTGTGAAGGCATTTTAAGGGAGATATTTTCTGATGACTTATACCATCTGCTACCTAATATTTAGTACTTCCCATATAGAAGTGGCGATGCTTAGTACGCACGATTTTGCTTTTGTGTCGCAAGTGTGCGCTATTCCTTAACCTTATAACCGTATAAAGTAAGGGCGGGAACACATCTGTGCAGCCGGCGAGTGCACAAAGTAACTGTGTCGGCAAAATGAGATCCGCGGGGGGTGGATATTAAGAATATTGCCGGCAGAGTGAATTTCTAATGAGAATTTATATGGAAATATTGTCTTTTGTAGGGCTTGTGCCATTTCTATAAAACATTTGTGAATACGATGTGTCATTAGGGAGTTTAAGGATGTGAACTGACAATAACTTTCGGCAAGTGACAGAAGAAGTTTGTTTCCCAACAATGTTATAGCTGGACAAATTAGAAAAAAAAAACTTTGTTTTATTGAAAAAATGGCGTCGTCGAATTTAGACTTATTTTCCAAAACGTGTGATGTCTTTGAATGTTAATCCATGTGTATGAGTGTAGGCAAATTGTACAAAGCTGAAATACATAGAAGTTAATCGTGTATTTTATTTTTGCTCTAAAAACTACAATGCTCGTACAAGTTCTACTATAGTTTCTACCACTGTACTATGGCATGATTTCACTACGACTACTGGATAGTGACTGATTTCCTTGAGTTTGGCAGTGAATGGAAACTGGTTTTGAACTAAAAAACTTAAAATAGGAATAAATAGGCTAAATGCACATAGATTATTAATGTTTACTAACCGGCTGGTACTCGCAGCGGTTTTTGTCGGATTAGCCAGTTAGTAAACATTAATAATTAATAACACTCGCGATAGTTTTCAAACTCAAATTGCACATTGATTGTTAAACCAAAATTAAACAAAAAACAAAAAAATTTTTTTTTTCATAAATTTTACTTTCAAGCTCAAACATCATTTCCTCATATTGGGTGAAAGTGTATTGTATAAGTAAAAGATAAAAAAAGAATATAAAAACTCACAAAACACAGGTTATGAAATGAATTCGACAGGTAGAGTTTTATTAGTGAATAAAACGTAAATAACAAAATATCAACTATTTACGATTACAAAGAATATTATTATTTTTTAAATAAATAAACCAGTTTCCGAACAATGTTTCCGAACCAACTCATCTACACTGTTAATAAGTTACTAGCTGTACCTACACGGCCTGCGCTGCAATGTCAGAAATAAAAGTGTTTGACCTCTGTCAAGTTATGTTTGCCTGGTACTTTTAAGTTTACCTGAAACTTCACCGACTAAAGCAAAACAACTCACCAAGATTTCTCCACCTTAGACTTCATCGTCACTTTCCATCAGGTGTGATTGTAGTCAAACGTTTGCTTATTCAGTAATAAAAAATAAAAACATTTTTTTGTTCAAAAGGTCAAGCGTTTGACCATTATCTCACCTAAAGGAAAACGACGATGCGGCTGAAGACATCTACATAGCAATTAAATAATTCGATGAAATGTAAAGCAGCGTCTTTGCCCGCATTTATTAAGTTAAAAAGTAGCCTATGTGTTATTCCGGAACCTAAAATATCTACATTCTAAATTTCATCAAAATCTGATAAAAACTCACGCACATTTCGAACTATTCAATTAAAATTAAAACGGGAATTAGCGTGACTTACGCGTTGTCGATGTCTAAATCGACAATAGTTTCGGCTTCAAAATCTGTTAATTCGTTACGGAGATACGTGTTTACAAACATTCACACACACAACACAAACTTTCGGATTTATAATATTAGTAGGATAGGAAGTGCGTATCTGCCGTTGCTACAAAACAGTGAGTAAAAACGGGCTATTGTCGGTTATAAAATTCAGTCGTTTCAAATCCTCTAATGTACTTACATTAGTGGATTCACTATAAAACTTCCTCAACTATCGTAAACCGAGGCACTAGATTTCCAATTGGGTCGCACGTATAAACTTTTCCGGCACATGATCGATCAATAGTCTGCAATTGCAAAATTTGGGGGCTGAGTCACCCACGTCCGTAGGAGGATACCCCTTAAGTCAGACTCCCTACACGTGGTCCCCGGGTGGTGCTAATCAGGTGACATTTGAGAGGTGGTAGAGCATTTTGTGAGTTGCTCGCCTGGCTTGCTACCAAAGTAGCTTACCACCATCAAGTTGAAAGTCTGCCGCCAAGCCAAATACGGTGTTCCGGCAGTTATCCTTGAGAGCCTGCGTATTCCAGGTCTAGTTTGTTTACCAGCTTCGATCACATCGTCACTTACCATCAGGTGAGATAGTGGTCAAACACTAGCCTGTCACAAATAAAAAAAAAAAAAAAATTGGATTTAGGACAGGTATTTATTTCAAGCTATTCATGACAGTCATACGAATCCCAAAAAGCTTAAATTTATACGGTAAACTAGCTTTTGCCCGCGGTTTCGCTCGCGTTAAGAAGTATTAATTTAAAATTGACAAAGTTTCATACAAACTTTCATCCCCTATTTTATCCCCTTGGGGGTAGAATTAATCAAAATTTTTTCTTAGCGAATGCTTACGTCATAACATCTATCTGCAAGCCAAATTTCAGCCTGATCCGTCCAGTGGTTTGGGCTGTGCGTTGATAGATCACTATGTCAGTCAGTCAGTCAGTCACCTTTGAGTTATATATGTATATATATATATATATATTTAGAAGATATATAGGTATCACATTTATATTATAAACCCACGTTTGTGTGTATACTTGTGTAAATGAGTATGTATATATTTGTTTCCTCTTCACGCTGTAACGGCTGAACGGACTTGGATAAAATTTGGAATGTACATACTTATACCTACGATGAAGACATAAGCTACTTTTTACCAAGGTAAAAGAGGGCGAAGCCGCGGGGCACGGCTAATATATAATATTATAGAATACAATAATTCTTTATTGCACACCAAATAAAAGTAAAATTGGGCGGTCGCTTTATCATTTCTTCATTTTTATTTCATCGCTTTAAGCGATTTCTGCCAGACAGCCTTTGGATGGACAGGAAATATACCAACATAAACAGCTAACAAAATAATATTACCTATTTATAGATTTATTATTTATTTATTGATATAAAAACATATATATATAACATATATATATAACACATATATATATATATATATATATATATATATATATATATATATATATATAAAACCGTTTTTATATCAATAAATAAATAATAAATCTATAAATAGGTAATATTATTTTGTTAGCTGTTTATGTTGGTATATTTCCTGTCCATCCAAAGGCTGTCTGGCAGAAATCGCTTAAAGCGATGAAATAAAAATGAAGAAATGATAAAGCGACCGCCCAATTTTACTTTTATTTGGTGTGCAATAAAGAATTATTGTATTCTATAATATTATATATTAGCCGTGCCCCGCGGCTTCGCCCTCTTTTACCTTGGTAAAAAGTAGCTTATGTCTTCATCGTAGGTATAAGTATGTACATTCCAAATTTTATCCAAGTCCGTTCAGCCGTTACAGCGTGAAGAGGAAACAAATATATACATACTCATTTACACAAGTATACACACAAACGTGGGTTTATAATATAAATGTGATACCTATATATCTTCTAAATATATATATATATATATATACATATATAACTCAAAGGTGACTGACTGACTGACTGACATAGTGATCTATCAACGCACAGCCCAAACCACTGGACGGATCAGGCTGAAATTTGGCATGCAGATAGATGTTATGACGTAAGCATTCGCTAAGAAAGGATTTTGATTAATTCTACCCCCAAGGGGATAAAATAGGGGATGAAAGTTTGTATGAAACTTTGTCAATTTTAAATTAATACTTCTTAACGCGAGCGAAGCCGCGGGCAAAAGCTAGTTTAATGTATAAATTTAAGCTTTTTGGGATTCGTATGACTGTCATGAATAGCTTGAAATAAATACCTGTCCTAAATCCAATTGCAGACTATTGATCGATCATGTGCCGGAAAAGTTTATACGTGCGACCCAATTGGAAATCTAGTGCCTCGGTTTACGATAGTTGAGGAAGTTTTATAGTGAATCCACTAATGTAAATACATTAGAGGATTTGAAACGACTGAATTTAATAACCAACAATAGCCCGTTTTTACTCACTGTTTTGTAGCAACGGCAGATACGCACTTCCTATCCTACTAATATTATAAATCCGAAAGTTTGTGCTGTGTGTGTGAATGTTTGTTAGCACGTATCTCCGTAACAAATAAACCGATTTTGTTGAAATTTAGAATGTAGATAGTTTAGGTTCCGGAATAACACATAGGGTACTTTTTAACTTTATTAAGGCGGGCGAATCCGCGGGGCACTGCTAGTCTTCTAATATATGAAAATCAACGTGTTCATATTTTATGCTTTGCTATAAATTTCATCGAATTATATATTTGCCATGTAGATGTCTTCAGCCGCATCGTCGTTTTCCTTTAGGTGAGATAATGGTCAAACGCTTGACCAAAAAAAAACCTTTTGAACAAAAATTTTATTTTTATTTTTAAACGTTTGACTACAATCACACCTGATGGACAGTGACGGTGAAGTCTAAGGTGGAGAAATGTTGGTGACTTGTTTTGCTTTAGTCGGTGAAGTTTCAGGTAAACTTAAAAGTACCAGGCAAACATAACTTGACAGAGGTTAAACACTTTTATTTCTGACATTGCAGCGCAGGCCGTGTAGGTACAGCTAGTAACTTATTAACAGTGTAGATGAGTTGGTTCAGAAACATTGTACGGAAACTGGTTTAATTATTTAAAAAAAACTTTTTTTTGAAATCGTAAATAGTTGATATTTTGTTATATATGTTTTATACACTTATAAGAAAGACCCTACTAGAAGAATTCATTTCATAACCTGTATTTTGTGAGGCGGTTTTTTATCTTTTACATACACTTTCGCCAATTATGAGGAAATGATAAGTGTTTGAGCTTAAAAGTAAATATCATGAAAAAAAAAATGTTTTTGTTTAATTTTGGTTCAACAATCTATGTGCATTTAGGCAGCGTGAAGTACTTAATTCATCCCTATTTTAAGTTTTTTTGTTCAAAACCAATTCCATATCATGCCATAGTACCATGGTAGAAACTATAGTAGAACTTTTACGATCATTGTAGTTTTTAGAGCAAAAAATTAAATACACGATTAACTAGTATGTATTTCAGTTTTGTTCAATTTGCCTACACTCATACACATGAATTAACATTCAAAGACATCACACGTTTTGGAAAATAAGACTATAATCGACGACGCCATTTTTTCACTAAACAAAGAATGTTTTTTCTAATGTGTCTATAACATTGTTGGGAAACAAATTTCTGTTTCTGTCACTTGCCAAAAGTCAGTCAGTTGTCAATTCACATCCTTAAGCTCCCTAATGACACATCGTATTCACAAATGTTTTATAGAAATGGCACAAGCCCTACAAAAGACAATATTTCCATATAAATTCTCATTAGAAATTCACTCTGCCGGCAATATTCTTAATATCCACCCCCCGCGGATCTCATTTTGCCGACACAGTTACTTTGTGCACTCGCCGGCTGCACAGATGTGTTCCCGCCCTTACTTTATACGGTTATAAGGTTAAGGAATAGCGCACACTTGCGACACAAAAGCTTCGCTTGTGGAACTCCCTTCCTGTTCCAATAAGACGTGTTCAGACTGTTCATACATTTAAAATTCAAGTAAAAAATTTCTTTCTCCCCCGATAACTTTTCTGTTAAACTGTTCTCGTACTTATATATCATAATATGATTCAAGCTGTAGCAAATATCCTTACTTAATTATATTCTAAGCACCTCTGCTTAGAAGGCAAATCGGTATCGATTCCCGGCGGGAACACAAGTTTTCTCCCCAATGAAAATTTGTATTTTTCGGGTCTGGTTGTGAATGTTGGTGTAATGTAAATTTGTGTCGTGGATGCCGGAAACATTCACATCACACCCAATTACAACCAGAACCAGAAACACAAATTTATCATTGAACACACAGGTTACCTACATAGAAGTATTAATCATTACGAAATCCATTAAAACTGTGCAGCTTTTGTTGTTATTAGTAACTTCAATAAGTTTCGAGTCTTTTCTTCTTTTTTCAAGAATTTATAGCAAGTAAAATTTGAAATGGGGATACCCATTTGGGTAAATATTTATGTTCCCTTATCGTTTAAGTAGCTTGCACTTTGAGTAAAAAATTTACAGCAGTACAATTAAATATTAGCAGCATTATTTCGAAGTCCAGTAAAAAACGCAATAGCTGCTAATAAAAACGCAAGTTTACAGCAAGCCTTAGCACATGCTGGCTGTAGAATACCAAACTGCTCATTTTCCAGCGTCTTGCAAATTTGTTTCGATACGGAATTTTGTTAGCGACAAAAATTGGCTACTTGATTGTAACGGTGGAAGTTTTGATATAAAGTATCGGATTTATTCCAACATTCCAGTCGGACTTGCGATTGTCACAAATAAGCAGCGAGTCTGGAGAAGTTTTGGGATTCCTTTTTTGGGGAGGAACTTTGCAAAGATACGGTTCTGAATTTTGGCACGGCTAATATATAATATTATAGAATACAATAATTCTTTATTGCACACCAAATAAAAGTAAAATTGGGCGGTCGCTTTATCATTTCTTCATTTTTATTTCATCGCTTTAAGCGATTTCTGCCAGACAGCCTTTGGATGGACAGGAAATATACCAACATAAACAGCTAACAAAATAATATTACCTATTTATAGATTTATTATTTATTTATTGATATAAAAACGGTTTTATATATATATATATATATATATATATATATAAAAAACATATATATATATATATATATATATATAATACAAACATACATATTACAAACTATAAATTAAAAATTACAATGTCACTCTTATAAATTAAATACTACAAAATGTCATTTAGCATTCACGCTTATTACTAGTAATGTCCCATTGATCGATTAGATATATTACAGATGGACCAATAATGTTTAAATACCAACGTTTTAAATATGGCAATAGATTTAGCTTGCCTGATGTGCACAGGCAACGCATTCTACAGACGGACAGCTTGAATTGTGAAAGATCTGTCATAGGTATGTGATGTGTGAACAGGTATTTTCAGTTGTAGGGTATTATAAAAATATAAAAATAATAATTTAATTTAAAAGAATGCTTCTTGTTTTTGGGAACCATACAACCTCATTCGATGATCAGCAGAGGATGACCTCACCGTGTGCGGAGGTCGCTGGCACCTGAATTCTATACCGTCCTTGTCCCAACAATCATAAATTGTAGAACCTAATATACGCCAGCACTTAATATAGTCATATTCATAACTAAGGCGGACTAAAACGAATCCCAGAATCGTCCAAAGTTGGCCGGGGACACCGAAACTTTTTATTTTATTTACTGCCTAACTCTAGATTTGAATCTCTGCCAGTTCCTGAGCGATGGCTACTTTGTTTTTACGATTATTTGCTTTTGTATGGAAATGGGAGTTTTTTATACGATGGACAGTCTGACTTTACGAAAGCTTGTCTTCTTTAATGACTGTCTTGATTTCTTGGATTTGTTTTTTACGCCTTAGATTGACAGCCAGGAAGAAATCTTATGCGGAATTCGATTTATTCCTAACGAGCAAACCACCCGGCGGGTGCAATTTCCAGTGGATAAAAAAAATACAAACAAAAATCCTTGCCCTGACAATTACGAACAGAACAAAAAATAATCAGCCAAATCGGTCTAGCCGTTCTCGAGTTTTTACGAGACTAACGCAGAGCAATTGATTTATCTAGAAGTACATATTTATACATTAATGCGCCTTTTTACCGACTTCCCAAGGGAGGAGGAGGTACTCAAGTCGACAGTTTTGTTTTTTTTTATATATGTACCGATTTTGAAATATTTTTTTAAGCTATTGCATAGCTTCTATCGCGGGCCTTGAGCGTGGAGACCGAATCCAGAGATTCCGTAACGAAAATAACCTAACACCCCCCACTCCGACCGGCACAGCGGTGATACTTTTTAGTTTCGCCATCTATCGATGAATAGCAGAACTTTTAATGACTTTTTTATAATATCACGCTTGTCTCTTTAGTTCAGCAACTCGCCTCTAGATGGCAGAAAAAAAAAACTGCATAAATAAAATTAATAAATAATTATAATTGCATAACTTAATAAAAAATGCTATGCAATAGCTTTACCGCGGCAGTCCACGAGTTCCACACGTCTTTTTTTAGTTTGAAAGATGTTGAATTCCAATTGGTTCCAAAAAAATATAAAATTTGATCAAGATCTAATCAGTAGTTTTTGTAATATCGTCAATAATGCGTATTCTGTGGACTACATTGACGATGTTCTCGTTTTTGTTCACCGACTGTATTACATTGTAAGTGTTTTGAATACTTAATAATCATATAAAATCGTAAAACGTTTTACAAATTAAAAGAGTATAATACAAAATAATTAAACGCAAGAAAAGCTTAAAAAAACCGACTTCACCGCTTTATCTCAGGAAAGACACACATTATTGACGATAAATCAAAAACGAGAGATCAGATCTTGATCAAATTTCAATAGGACCACATGGAAAGCACCAGCTTTCAAATAAAAAATAATCATCAAAATCGGTTTACAACGAAAGAAGTTATGAGGTAACTTTTGAGTCGGTTAAAAACGAGAACATCTTCAATGTAGTCTACAGAATACGCATTATTGAAAATAACTCAAAACTTACTGGTGAGATCTTGATCAAATTTAAATGGGACCAATTAGAAAGCAACATCTATCAAACAAAAAAAAAATTCACAATCGGTTAAAAAAAAAAACAGTTGACTTGTCGGAGTACTTCCTCCTTTTTTGTGAAGGCGGTAAAAAAACAATTTAAACTCCAAATTTCGGTGGCGATATTATTTCCATCTCATTGTTAAAGTATTATTCATACAACTTATAATGTTTGGGGCAATTATTAAATTGTGTTATTCATATTTAAGTTGGTAATAACATATTTTAATAGAAAATACACACAATCAAGTTATAATCAAGATATAATTTATTTTGGCATTGTTTCAAGAACCATTACTTTATTATGTGCATACTTTGATTCAATTGATCTTGTAAAATTTGAATATTAGTAGAATTTTCATGCAGAATTATTTAAATATAATTTAAATTGCAAATGGAAGAACTGCAATCGCCTTGTGCGAATTCAATATTCGTTGGAACTTAAGTTCGTTAACTCGAAGTCTGCGCTGTTAGATTTTCCTTTTATCAATTGCAAGTTCATTTGAATTTTGTGAAAGTACAAAAATAACATTACAAAATAATATTTCAGCCGATTTCCTTCAAATTGATCATGTTTTGTCATATTTATTGAATGTTTTTGTTTTTAATGAATTTTATTTAATTGTGACTTTAGTGTGATTATAACAAATAAACTTAATAATATATGTTATGTTTATTTGTAGATCACATTACGAATAAAAAAATCACACGCAATGTAATTTTTGTGATAAAATACCTATAATCATTACCATAATCCATAGTAATAATCATTAGTGAGTAGGTTACCATATATTTAACAAAAAATCCTTGTGCTATAAATAAGCTTGAACTTGTTTATAAATTTATTCTTAAACATTATCCTATTTAAATTTTCATACAAATGTGTATCAGCTTACACGCAACAAGTTTTTAATAACTCGTCGCGAAACAATAAACAAAACTGAATTTTGCAACCAACAGAAAGTATAATTGAAAATGTAAGAAACAATAGATACCTACAAACCGATAAGTCGGTTTCGCATTACTCTACAAAATGAGAATGACTGCAGGAATCGGATTGTCAATAGCAGTCTCTGACAACCATTGTGAAATAATAACAACTGTTGTTGAATGGCTCCTAGACGATTTGTCGTTTACGTAGTATTTTATAAAAGTTTAAAGTACAATGGAAACTTCTATAAGCGGATGTTGTGATATGAAGAACATAAATTGCTTGTCGTTTTGCGATTTAACTGGTACTAGAAAACTTCAATGTTTATTTATTCTGCCAAAGACACTTTCCATTATTATTGGACTGGAGCGAAGCAAAGGAGAAAATTATAATTGTAACAGTATATACGCAGTTAATCTCAGTATAACAGTCTAAATTAATATACCACCAAGATTATACCTACTCCCTGGTACGTCAGAAATGACGATCTTCATAGGGACCTTAAGATAGAGATCGTTGAAAAAGTAATCAATACATGCACAGAAGCTCACCAATATAGACTTCATCATCACGTTAATGTCGAGGCAATCCAGCTCCTTGACGTAACAGACTTATGAGAAGATTCAAAAGAACTAAACCATTTTAACTTGTGTAATGTTAGTATATATCAGTGTAATATATAGTGAGAGTGCTGCAAAAGAACACATGAACAAAGTGTATTACCCTTACCCAATAAGAAAAGTGTTATTGGACACATTCTTAGTTTAGAAATGTAGCAGTTTAAGTTAAAGTTAAATTACTGATTAGCCATAGTTTGGCTAGACTGTAATTATAATAGGACACTTTGTAAGAAGTACTCCAGAAGTAAAAAAAAAAAAACAATATTATAAATTGTTGTTAGTTATCTAGGAAGCCTTTTTTGAACTAGGTAGGTTATTTAACTTCCTTTAACATGCAAAGTTAATTGATTATGTGTTAATCCCGATAGGCTTCAAGCAGGACGCTAGACTTCTAGCGTTCGGCAAGTCAACAGCTCTTGAGGATGCCTCGTGTAGAGGCAAAATACGTGTCGAACAGGGTTCAGCGAGAGCAGAGGCTTTGGCGGAGTTCCCACGATACTAATACGTACTAACGTTCACACCCCAATAACACTTACTTTTGTGGTGTGCTTGCGTCCTGATTGAAGCCTAACAACTTTATCGGAATTAACAATAAATAATTAACTTTGTCGTTATGGATTACCGATAAGTAACGCCTAATTCAATTATTTTTCCCTTAACAGGCTTGACTAAGTTAGAAGCACTTTGAAACCAAGCTGGACATTATTATAATAGATTTAGGAGATGTTTCCATGAGCCAAACATTAAAACGCTAGCTAATAATTTGGTTTAAATCTTCAACATTTATCTTTTCCAATGGACAAATGTTGTCAATGCTAGCTTGTTAGGCATTCGTTTTGCCATATCAATTGTTTTATCTCATTTTACTTGTAGTTTAGGTAATATCTCGGGACTTAATCGCGTTTCGGCCAAGTTGCATTGGCCATGGTCTCGAGAAGACTTGCATTGGCCATGGTCTAGAGTCTTCTCGTGACCATGGCCAATGCAACTTGACCGAAACGTCGAGGTAAATAAAAATAGTTTTTAATTTACCTCGACGTTTCGCGATTAAGTCCCGAGATATTACTTAACTATGTGTTCGAATCGCGAAAGTTTAAAAATTACAATTGCTAATCATACAATACAATACAATATTTCTTTATTGAACACCAATAAGTAGTTAAAAACAATAACAATAAATAACCGAAAAACAATATTTGTTGTACAATGGGCGGCCTTATCACATTAAGCAATTTCTTACAGGCAACCTTTGGATGGACAGGATAGTAGAAATATTTTGCTGTAGGTGGTGTTCTCAACTAATACAACTCATGCAGTATAAAACAAATTAAATACTGATGTGTAACTTAAATACTACTTACATACAATTAAACACAATATATAAATAGCACTATATGTGGATATCAATGTATAAATAATAAATCATATATATCTGTAAATACAATACGTATATCATTTTACTTGATTTCCGATAGCTCTATAACTAGCTACGGAAAATAAACCCTTACATTTGACGTATCGTCACCAGCTCCAAAAGCAAATAGAAACACTGTGTCCACAAACCCTTGACCTAAAAAGGAACATGTCTATTCTCCTCTCGGAATAAGAAACGGGTCGTCAAATATTCGCCAAATCCGATTAGCTTTTGTGAGAAACGTAGGCTAGGACGAGCTGTTCACGCAATTTTGAACCTTAGCGCTTGTGGAATAAACTTTTAGAGATTCTTACGTTGGATAAAAATAAATATTATTTGATATTTGAGTTGAAAATAGAGGTTATTTGATTATTTTTTGTGTTGAAATTTTTTTTTATATTTATGCAACAGTGTAAAAATTATAATGAAATTCTGATGCATCGTCACACTTCCAATCCAACAACTATATAAATGCAAAACTTTGGATATTTGTTCAATCACTTAATTACATCAAAAATACTGAACCAATTCGGTTGAAACTTGGAATCAATCAAGACAATGCATTTTTACAAGGTTTTTTGGTATCACTTGTTCCGTTATACTCGTATAATTATGTCGGTCTTGCAAGCTAAATTAGATACACTTCCCGATGTTCGATTGGACTCAAATGTGGTGTACCTATTTATGTATTTTCGGTGACAATACAATTATATGGTACCATGGAGCTGGTCTGATGATGGCTACGGATGATGGCCATAGGAACTTTCGAACTAAAACATTATTGATTTTAGAAAACTTAATGCATTTACTTGTTAAAAAATATTAAATAGCTATTATGTTAAAAATTCAAAAGTGTAGGTTGAAGTGTTTGTTTCTCTTAATGCTTCGTTTCCCTGCCCGCTGGCTTAGTTGGTGTGCGATAGCTTTTTAAGCAGCTGGTATTGGGTTCGATTCCCGGTGTAGTACAAGTTTTCTCCCCAAAGGCAATTTGTGTTTTTGATTCTGGGCGTGATTGTGTGTGTAATGTGAATGTTTTTAGCACCCATAACAAAAGTAGTCCAACTTAGTGGAGGAATGTGAGTGTGAACGCGTTTATTTTTATGTTTTATATTATTAGTGAGAAAGTTTGTTTGTCTAGACTATCAAATCGGAAGTGGGCATAAGTTTAAATACACACATTCATAAACGCAGGAATTACATAAGATAATTCCCTATGCCTCATTTTCATGGGGGAATTAGACCATCTGACAACAAGACAAACTGTCAAACGTCATCTATTTATGACATACTTCTAGTTCGCTTATACGTTTGTAATCCTTACAGCAAATAAATAATCATAATTATATAATGAATACAACTTATTGTCCGTGTCTTTGTTTACTAAACGGTACAATCTGGGAGTTTTTAAGTCTAATGTAAATAGCTGGTATCTTCTAGGCAAGCATGCTACATCTCTGGCCGCGTCATTACTTTCCATCAGGTGAAATAGAGGTCAAATACCTGCCAATCACATTAGTATTATATACTAGCCGTGCCCCGCGGCTTCGCCCGCTATTATCAAGTTAAAAAGTAGCCTATGTGTTAATCCTAGGTATAATCTATGTATATTCCAAATTTCATACAATATAGTTCAGCCATTAAAACGTGAAAAGGGAATAAACATACATACTCACTTACACACAAACTTTCGTATTTATAATATTAGTAGGATGCGAGAGTTTTTGAGTAAGTTTGATTTCCCTTTACGCTACAACAGCTGAACGGATTTGAATGAAAGAGAGCGAAGGAGAGCCGTGGTACACGGCTAGTCTAACGTGAAATATACACATATATATTCAGTAACTATAGCTATGCCTCCCGGCTTAACCCGCATAAGTACCAGACCCGCGGGGATTCTGAGATAAAAAGAAGCCTATGTGTTGAACCAGGGCGTCATCTACCTCCATACCGAAATTCATCAAACTATTTCTAACCGTTTAAGCGTGAAGAAGTAACAAACATACAAACACACACAAACTTTCGCCTGTATCATATTAGTGTGATAACCCCTTCTGACCTGTTTTCATCCCACGACTTTTATCCGGACACTTATCTGTACAAGGAAAATGCTTACACATCAAACATACCATTAAAACACTTTATCATGAGACATAAACCCCCTATAATACCCACTCCCACCCCCGGGCGTCGTCAGCGAAACTACCCCCCGTCAATAACAAGAGTTGACACAAGATAAAACTTTGAGTACACTCTCTATATAAAATTTAGCGAAATTTTCTTTTGGTCAAAGTTTGATGCCTTATTAGATTATTGGCAATCTGGAATTTGTTCTTGATAGAAACTTAAGTTTGACAGGAAGTTTAGGAAATAAAAAATTGGGATATAGGAAGTACTCAAATGATACCAAAGTTTTTAACCGCCTTCAAAAAAGGAGGAGGTTCTCAATTCAACAGATTTTTTTATCATTTTCATTTGTGTTAACTCAATTTTTTTATGACGACTCTTTTTATTTGAACGCTGCAGGTGTTTCCCATGTGGTCCCATTTAAATTTAATCAAGTTCTGACCAGTATTTTTTGAGTTATCATCAATAATTAATTCATTTAATCAAGGGTTCCGAAGATAAAGCGGTGAAGTCAGTTTAATAAGCTTGCGTTATTATATATAGGTTGCGTTTAAATTATTCTTTAACATAATTATTATTCCATTTTCAAAAGATTTTATTGGTGACTAATTACTGGCTGACTTCATCTTCTTTAGACACCTTAGAATGGCATTTTATAAAATTCCTTTCCAAGTGTTTGGCAAGAGAAGTTACCATAAAATGTCAAGTCCACATTAACTTTGGTTTGTTCTGCCAGTCAGTCAATTAGCGAAATTGTAGCCTGCTTATCGTATGGAATAGAGGGCAGTCCTGCTGTCAGGATTATTCAAGCCGCCATTACTCTCAATTAATTTAAAGCTGTGAATGTTTATAATATATTATTATTATTTGTGTAGGTTTTATGTATATTATGTATGTAATATTAATAAGTATGTATAAGTACATTTATTAATTTAAATACGTGTCGAGGTACACCACCGTCCCTGTTTGTAATATTTTTATCATCTCCCTTTGATTGTCTGGAAGAAATCGCTTTGAGCGATAAGACCGCCCTTTGTGCTCCTATGTTATGTTTAAGATTTCTTTGTAAGTGTTATTTATTTTGGTGTGCAAATAAAGAACTTATCTATCTATCTATCTATTATTAGGCAAACTCATTGCCATCGTCTTTGCTCCCCGAACAGTTTAATCTGGAACTCTTCAAGTCATGAGTGAATAGGTATCATTTAGAAAACCTTGCTACATCTTCGGACGCATCATCACTTTTCATCAGGTGAGATAGCGGTCAAAAAATTAAAGAGTGAATATGTATCTTCGAGGCAAGCATGGTTACATTTTCGGCATTATAACTTTACATCAGGTGAGATGGAGGTCAAACTATGATTTTCAATATAGCATAATAAAAATTACATGCCTCAATGAACAAGACAGTTTCGCTGAAAATCTGGGAAGTATTGCTTTCGCTACAGACGTATAATTACTTACAAAAGCATGTTATATGTGAGTTATTTTTTTGAGACTCAACTTTTTATGACAAAAAAAGCATATTTTCCTCGAATAAAACATGTCCTTTCATTTATTTACCAGGGACGAGTTGTTTAAGGATATTATTTTTCAAAGGGCGCCTATTGACAAAGTTTTGGAGAAAGCCGTCTTTCTCCAATATCCGATTATCGTATCGAAGACGTCTATCGTATAGACGTACTTCATACATTTCAGATCTGTGAGGATTCTCAAAATAGAGCTAAGTGTTATAAAAAATAGACATGGATGCAGTGTTACCTTTTCCTATATTCACACTAATACTTCTATCGTTTCTACCACTTTACTTGGGCATGACTTGAATATGATTAACTCTTTTACTAAACTTTGACTGTAACATCGTCATAGACTTTTATTATGAAACACATTTTAAATATTATATTACGTGAGACTTTCTAAATGCACTGAAGACTAAGACTTCGGAAACAAAATTAAAAGAAAAAAAGTGTACTTATTTTTACCCCCTTTCATTTATTTTTCACATCATAAAATTATCTGAAAATTAACACATAATTTATGTTGTATACGGCTTGAAACACGTAAATAATTTCGACTTACTTTGTAGTCGACTAGTTTCGGACAAATTTGTTGTCCTTCATCAGAATGAGTCAGAACCAAACTATAAAATTATCTCTTACCTCATCATTATGAGTCCATCGTATAGCCGGTGGCGGTTCCGGGGAGTGTTGCACAACGCACGTCAAGTTTATGGTGCTTCCAGTGTTGATGAACAGTTCTGGTCCTCCAAGGATCGTCGTCAGGGGCTCTGCTTGAAGAAAAAACGTGTAAGCAATTTTTTGGAGAAACACTTTAAATAATTTAAACGCAAGCAAAGCTTAAAGATACCGACTTCACCGCTTTATCTTCAGAAGCTTGATCAGATTTAACGTATTAAACACGCATTATTGGCAATAACTCAAAAACTAGTTCTTAACATCAGATTGTGACCAAATTTTAATGGGACCACATGGAAAGCATTCAAATAAAAAAATAATCATTAAAATCGGCGCACAAAGAAAGAAGTTATGAGGTAACTTTTGAAGTCGGTTAAAATCGAGAACATAAGAGAGATCACTCAAAAACTACCTGTCAGATCTTGATGATGATGGAAAGCAATAGCTATCAAACAAAAAAATAGTTCAAAATCGGTTCACGTGGAATGAAGTCATGAGGTAACACAAAAAAAACAGTACCTCCAAAAAAAAAACGACTTGAGTACCTCCTCCTCACTGTCTCAGACTAAGTTGACTTGTTTAGTGAGTGCCGGAAACTTTCACACCACACAAAAAATCACACCCAGAACCAGAAACACAAATGTAATTGTAGTGATAGTACTCTTTTGCAGAGTCCACTTGGGTCAGTACCATACCTACTATTGCCAGACATTCAGCCTCTAAGCAGTAGAGTGCAAACATTACTGTGTTTTGGATTGAAGGGCAATGTTTCCAGTGAAATTACAGGGCTTAAAGAGATTTAACATCTAATATCTCAGGGTGACGAGTGCAGTGCATTGCCGTGCAGGATTTTGACCTAAATTCAAAAACTCTGGGTGACACTGAAATGTAAAGGGCAAGCGTGACGCTTACCATCAGGCGAGTTACTTGCTTGTCTCGTCTCTTAAAAATATAAATAAAAGACGTGTGGCACTCGGGGACTGCCGCGGTAAAGCCATTGCATAGCATTTTTTATCAACTTATGCAATTATAATTATTTATTTATTTTATTTATACAGATTTTTTTCCTGCCACCTAGAGGCGAGTTGCTGAACTAAAGAGACAAGCGAGATATTTCAAAAAAGTCATTAAAAGTTCTGCTATTCATCGATAGATGGCAAAACTAAAAAGTATCACCGCTGTGCCGGTCGAAGTGGGGGATGTTAGGTTATTTTCGTTACGGCATTTCTGGATTTGGTCTCCACGCTCAAGGCCCGCGATAGAAGCTATGCAATAGCTTAAAAACACAAATTTCCCTTGGGGGATAAAATTTGTGTCTCCACTGGGAATTGAACGCGATAAGCGTTGCTTAGAAGACGCGCCTTGATGACGCAGCCAACTACATCAGCGGGTAGTTCGCACAAGTTACTATTTTCCATTTAAATTATTTGTAACAAAATTCTATTTTCGTATTTTTTTTTATTATTCACAACTTTTTAATCTTTTTAACTCCTAAAGTTTCAGCTGACAGCCATTAACAAATTCACTCCCCCAATTAAAGGTATTCTCAAGTTACCAAACTTTCTTATCATACTTATAGGTAAGCAAAAAAGTTTATATTTCTATAATAAAAACGGTTAAACATAAGGTTAAAGTTTGTAATTTTATATTTTGCAAGTTAGCGGTCAAAGTTCAATATTGCTTTTGCGAAGTTATACTCGAAATTGTGTGGTTGATTTAATATTCAGAGAGTCGAATGCATTTAGGTTGATAACAGTTGGAATGGGGAAACTTTGATAATAACACGTTAGTTTAAATATTTTAGTGAAATGTGAATTTTATGAAATCAAAAAGCACTAGTGCCACCGTTATTGGCCTTTGTTAACTTGGATATGAAGTTATGTTATAATAGTTTGCGCAACTGTTCATTGAGAGAGATCAAAATCGTGGACCAAACGATGTAGCGAGTTATATATATAGTTATTATATGTATACTCTCGCTTCAAACTCGCTACATCGTTTTGTCCACGATTTTGATCTCTTTCAATAAACAGTTGCGCAAACTAATAACAAATAAAGTATTGTACTGCTCCTTGGCTTAGTTGGGTGGCGTTCGCCTTCTAAGCAAAGGTATCGGGTTCGATTCCCGGCGGGAACACAAGTTTACTGTCAAGAAAAATTTGTGATTCTGGTTCTGGTTGTGATTGTGTGTGTTGTGAATATTTGCGGCACCTACGACTTAAGTCATAGAACTTAGTGTGGGGCTGTGAATGTGAAAACTTTTATTCATCACCTCATATGAGACGTTCTTGAAGCCTGTGTTTTTTTCATAAAATTGTTTGTTCTATCTACAATTTTGTACCCTTACTGCAACATTTTACTGTATGCATGTAAATTGTAACAAAGCCGCATTTGAAAGATAATATTTAGAGAATTATAAAATCAAATAAACCTATATAAGCTTAATTGATTTTAAAATTATCTTTATTAAAACTTCGATACTAATAAATAAGTATTACGTTAATAAAAAAAATACTAAGCCTATCGAGTAGGGTAAAAGGGGATTACATAAAATTACGTAGGTTCACATTTTTCGCAGTCGGGTTTTTGATTTATTTTTATTTTATGATGTTTGTAGGGCTTGCAGCTATTGATTAAATATAAATCTGAATAAATATAACAAGTAGCCATTTACTAGCCTCCGCAGATTAAAAAACAAATATTATTAATAAAGAAGCTTACTTTTAGAAAAAAAAAATTAAACATGATCAAAATATGCAATTTACACGCTTTCTTTAGTACATTAACTTGTTATTTGCTTTGACAAAGGTTAAAATATTTTAAAGACAATTAAAACGACACGCTAGAATTAAATATTTGAATAAATTTAACTGCCCGTTTGCTTAATTGGGTGGCGTTCGCCTTCTAAACAGGGGTATAGGGTTCGATTCCGGCCGGGAACATTAGTTTTCTCCCCTTGGAAAAATATTAGTGTTTCTGGTTCTGTTTGTGTCTGTGATGTGAATGTTTCCAGCAACCACGACACAAGTCATGGAACTTAGTGTGGGGCTGTGAGTGTAAAAATGTTTATGTTATGTTTATTTCATTATTTAAATAAGTTTTTTTTTCACTATAGAAATTATTATTGTGCACAGACCAGAACTGGATTCAGTTAAAATTTCACGTAAACATCAAGTCTTTTTTGTAATAAATAACATTTGTATCTACTGCAACGTAGGTATATATAGTTAGTTATCTTTATGTTATTTGGCATAGTCTAACATCAAAAGGGAGAGGAGGCAATGCCTCGCACCCCGTATGTAAAATGGTTTTCCATCCCCTGCGAAACTTTTTTTCACGGTAATATTATTTCAATTCCAAACGCCTCAAAGGAAGGAAAATAAATTCCATTTTCACCATCGTCAGTTATAACTTCCGGAGTCAACTTTATATTGCTGCCTTTAGCTTTGAAGTTGTTCCAATGGTTTTTAAAGGGGCGCTGCGACAAAAATTAAGTGTACTTACAGACAGAGCGTGTTTTCAGCGTGTATAAACTTGTTATGTAAGACTGAATGAAGACAAAACGCATGGCACTGCGTGCAAGTGCGGTCGACATTTATCATACCGCCATTATGAACGTACGTTATCAACATGTTTAAAACCATCAATGCGATGGTAGGTATTACTAAAAGGAAACAAAATAACGACATTTTAAGCATTTATCATATTATTTATTCTATTTATATTCTCAAAAAATGTGGTGCATCTTACTTAAGTAGGTAAATCAATCGAAAATCATTCTATTAACAGCTACTTAAAAAGGTGTTTTAATTTCTATCCGATAAACAAGTAAAATTTAAAAAGTTTTTTTTTAAATCAAGCTATTCACAGTTCATACTAAAAAAGGACTAAAAAGTTATATAACCAGAGAACTTATCAAAACGAATCAAACGAGCCCAAACTGGATGGGTTTTTCTTGTTTAGTTAAGATGTTCCAGTGGCTTGCACGTGGTAAAAATAATTAAACGCAAGCAAAGCTAAAAAAAACCGACTTCACCGCTTTATCTTCTAACTTTGATCAGATTAGATGTACTAAACACGCATTATTGGCGATATTTCAAGAACTACTAATCAGATCTTGATCAAATTTCAATGGGACCACATTAAAAGCACCAGCTTTCAAATAAAAAAATAATCATCAAAATCGGCTCATAACAAAAGAAGTTACAAGGTACAGAAGTTATGAGAACTTCGTCAAATGTAGTCTAAATGGGACCAATTGGAAAGCAACATCTCTCAAACTAACAAATTTTTTCGAAATCGGTTCACGTGGAAAAAAGTTATGAGGTAACACGCATAAAAATACAATCGACTTGAATACCTCTTCCCTTTTTGGGAAGTCGGTAAAAAGACTGTAAAGTGCTTTGTTATTTCAACGATTTAAAGATTCATTTTTTGTTAATTGAGTGAGTTGTGATTTACGCTATAATTAGAAGTATATGTCTACTTAAATTGTGCATTCTACGAGAATTTAACACTTCAACAATTTTGTGTCGGTAAATATTCTGAAGCGTAACGAAAACGCAAAATTGGTTTGCATTCTGTGGGCGGAAGTTTGTAAGCAATATTATTTACTGTTCGATAAATTAAGCTTTGCAGGAAAAGTTGTACTGAGAACAATTATTAAATCTATATGAGAGACATACCAGCAGATTTAACAAATTTCTAATAATAACATTATATTGGAGAACAGACGCTGAGGTCTTCAAATCCCACACGAAAAAACAGTGTAATTATTTGCGGGAACCAGTTGGGAGTTGTGTGTGTGAGATGTAAGAGTTTCCGGCACCTACGAAACAGGTCTTCGGAATTAATATAGAGCTGTGAATATGAATTCGTAAGAAAATGCATTTTTATGGTATTTCCGGGAGGGTCGACAAAAATGTTTCCAGTACAAGGTCTATTATTCGTATTTCATGAGATTAACCCGCGATCTCCATAGACTATGACGGAGTATCTGCTGAATCTAATCTAATCTAGTTCCACCTAAACAAATTATTCAGATCAAAATGTTTTATATTAACTTGCAGGTTTTGTACAACTGCAGCCAACCAACTGTTCTTATATTGAACCTTAAACAATTTATATTCGAGCTACAATAATGAATAATGCATTTATAGATAAGACTTACCGACGACAGACAGGAACATCCGATGCCCGATAGGTGGCGTTGTCCCGACTTGGCATTCGTACACGCCTGAATCCCGTCTTTGCGGGAATCTTATCTGTACAAGAAATCAATTAAGTTGTAAATTTATGCTTGAAAGCTTGTGCTCTAAAATAGGCAAATAAGTCAAAAGCGGGCTCAGCTTTTTTTATGCTAGATAGGCAAGCATTTGACCGCTATCTCACCTGATGGAAAGTGTCGATGCTGCCTTAGATGGAACATGCTTGCCTAGAAGCTGCTTATATACATAGCTGATGTATAAACATAAACGCTTTGACACTCAGAGCCCCTCACTAAGTTGGGTAGTGTTGGGTGGTGAAAAAATGCACATCACACCCAGAACCAGATACACAAAGTTCCTTTGGGCAAAAAACTTGTGTTTCCACCGGGAATTGAACTCGAAACCGTCTGCTTAGAAGGCGAACGGTGCACCTAGCTAAGTCAACTAGCAGTTCATATACAATTATTATGATGTAAGTTCAAGACAAGGCTTTGGGAGTAAAATTAAAGACATGTCATGACCAGTATTATAAAAGTTTGCTTTTTTATTCTGGATATGCAAGCATTTGACCACTATCTCACCTGATGGAAAGTGATGATGCAGCCGAAGATGGAACGTGCTTGCCTCAAAGGTACCTATTCACTCTAGACTTGAAGACACCCAGATTGTACTGTTCGGAGAACAAAGACACAGGCAATGAGGTCTCCTTCGCTGTTTGTATGATCTTGGTCAAAGACTTAAACATTACTATTTCAGCCATTCACAGCGTTTCCATCATGTCCGTCAGTTGAAAGAGAAAATCAGTTATGATGACTGACATTATATATATATAAGCGTCTAAGTTGCTTAGAGTTAACTAAATATTCAAATTCAGACAATTAAATGTCACAACAAAGGCCTAAGGAATTGAAACTGACATTTCAACAGATTAAGCGATTTTCTGGAAGCTAGTGGTCAAAGCTGTTGCGATATATATTTTTATTTTGATAATTCATATTTATTGTAATGTTATGTTTATATTATATTATGTGTAATATGCAAGCATTGCTCGTTTAAAAATATCAGATTAAAAAAGAATACAGACATACATAGATAAATTCATACGTTTATCTACTATTCATTTATCCTACTAATGTTATAAATGCAAAAGTTTGTGTGTAAGTTTGTAAGAATGTTTGTTCTCTCTTCACGCTTTGACGGCTGAACGGGTTTAGATGTAATTAAGAATGTACACAGATTATATATACTAACACATAGGCTACTTTATAACTTGATAATAGCGGGCGAAGCCGCTTAATATTTAAATAATGCAGTAAACCTATATAAACTGGTTTAGGTGCAATTTTATTGCTGACTATCGACCCGCCCCGGCTTTGGACGAGAGCAATTTCCAAAATGTTTCTTTCTTATAATCCTTGCTTTGACAATTATTATTAACAAAAATCAATATAAATTATTCATATATTTTTGTTGCTGACTAGGAGATTTCCAAAAATCTTTCTTACGATCCTTGTCAATTACGAACACAACAAAAAAAAAATGGCCAAATTTGACGAGCTGTTCTTAGGTAATAAATCTTTCGTACATGAGACAATTGATTTTCTTTCAAGTTAAGTGATAAATATGAATCGTAAGACTTACAAATCTAAATAATTTATAAGTAATTATATGTTATATAGCTGTTCATATTGTAAAACTGAAGAACCCGCTTTCAATCGAGTAATTCTTCTAGATTTATGTAATATAGTAACAAAATCAAATCGTTGCGGCAACCTTATCTAAGAAGTAATATCATATTGAGACGCTTGCCAAAAGATTCCCAATAAAACTTGAGCTTACTTGTTTTGAAAGTTTTTGAATATTCCTTCTTGCTGGCCAGCGGAAAACAATAAAATGAGCTGGTATTAGTTAGAATGTTTTTGATCTTCATATTTAGTAGAAATTATAATAGGAAATGTTATTTGAACTCTGCCAGTTGAATCAAACTTTAAATTCTTGAGCTCTTGGTAGAGGCTTTAATTAATGAAAAGGTAGTACTGATGATTTGCCAGATTTTGAATTAAGCAAGCTGCCGATAATGGCATAATTAAACTACAGTATGTTGAAGCTGCTTCCTTAATGTTTATTTAACCTCTGTGCAACGATTATAAAGACAAACGAATGCTTTCACTCAATAAGTCTCCTGTCTCGCCGGTCACTAGATTCAAGAGATTTTAGCTGGTACTTATTATAGGAGGCCACCTACTCCATACACGGTCGGACTTGACTATTTTATTAAAAATAGACACATCACGATCTTCTGGATGTAAGATGGAAAAAAAGTGAAGCGGGAACAAGGTTGTGTAGTTCCTGAGCATTATTCACCGTAATGTATTTTATAGAATACCGACAGGCTTGCAACTTTACGCCGATGTTCAAGTCTTTGCAGTCTGGCTTCAACTAAAGCGTCATTGTTAATTAGCCTCTTTGAGCGTCGCTCTATCGAATCCAAAGCCTGCAGCTGATACTTGGTAGAACCATCCCACAGGTGACAGCAGTACTCCATACACGACCGGACCTGCGCTTGATACAAGTTTAAAATCTACTATCTCACCTCATGCTAAGAAAACTATAAGTTAATTGATAAGAAAAATAATAGGTATAGCAGGTTCTTACTTTGAGTATCCAATCCTCGGTGTGAGGGTTGTGTACACTGATGAATCTCTGGTCTGAAGTGTACGTCATCCTGCCAGACGTCAGCAGGTGGATGTCTCTGTGGCGGATCCATGAAACCTGTAGTAAATAAATTTTATTAAAACCTGAACACGTTTGGTCAATAAGCTGAAGCCGCGGAATTGATCCCACGTGTGGGTTTGCACCAAATATTTGTACCAAATTTGATTTAGTTTTTAGGATTCCGTACTCAAAGGGTAAAACGAGACCGTAATATTAAGACTCTAAGACTGTCCGTCCGTCTGTCTGTCCGTCTGTCACCAGGCTGTATTTCATGAACCGTCATAGTTAGACAGTTGAAATGTTCACAGATGATGTATTTTTATTGCCGCTATAACAACAAATACTAAAAAATTGAATAAAATAGATATTTAAGGGGGCCCCCATACAATAAACGTGATATTTTGCTCGTTTTTGCTCGATATTGTTAACGGCAACAATTAGACGCTTGAAATATTCAAAAAAAAACAAATAGGTATTTAAGGGCTCCTATACAACAAACGTGTTTTTTTTATAGATAATGGTACGGAACCCTCCGTGCGCGAGTCTGACTCGCAATTGGTCAGTTTTTTTGTGACTCTTAATCAAGACACTTGTGTTTTTGGCTATATTGATGAGACACGTGTGTTTTTGGCTATGTTGATGAAAATCGGTGCAGTTGCTTTTCAGATAGAGTAAAGATTATGAATAACTTGCTTTCGCGGCTTCGCTCGCGTTAAGAAGTATTATTTTAAAATTGACAAAGTTTCATACAAATTTTCATTCCCTATTTTATCCCCTTGGGGGTAGAATTAATCAAAATCCATTCTTAGCGGATGCCTACGTCATAACATCTACCTGCATGCCAAATTTCAGCCCGATCCGTCCAGTGGTTTGGGCTGTGCGTTGATAGATCACTATGTCAGTCAGTCAGTCACCTTTGAGTTATATATATTTAGAAGATGTATAGAATAACCATAGGTCTCTATCGTATACAGATAGGTTTTTTATTCTAGGGCCAGATCAAGTCGTCGTGTCTTTTGTTTCATTTCCTACAATAGTAAATTCGCATAAATTTATATGATACTAGATTTTGTTTTTGATCGATTGTTGGCGTTAATTTAATACATTATTGAGAATAAAATATCATTCATAAAAATATTTTAAAGAATTTTTAACACGGCCGTTAACGTTCTTTATGTTACGTTCTCGATTCAATCATGACATCAAAAACCTGGAAATTGACGTCACAAATCATTCAAGCCGATAGTGTGCGTTTTGTTATTCTTTAAAAATTAAAAATACATTACATTTTACTCATAATAATTCCTAATTATAAAGTACGAGCTGCACCCCGCGGTTTACCCGCATAAGTCCTTAAAAAATCAGCTACATACATACAACATTTCATCAAAATTTACCCAGCCGTTTCAATGTGAAGAAGTGACTAACATACAAACACACTCGTAAGCTTTTGCCTTTATAATATTAGTGTAATTTTATTAACATAAACGCTTTCACACTCACAGCACTACATTCAGCTCGATGACTGTCGTGGGTGCCGGAAACATTCACATCACTCACACAGAAGATAGATAACTTGTGTTTCAGCCGGGAATCGAACCCAATACCCTTCCTTACGCAACGAGCAGTTCAGTAAGAAAATCATGTTTAAGACGTTATTATACAGGCACGTAGCAGTAGTGTATAATTAGGGTTTCTGGATCAACACTATTCAAATAGAGTACTCAGGCGTACTCTATTTGAATAGAGTTTCTCCAGCCCGCTAACTATACATGCCTAATTTAAAAGAACTGATTAAATGAACTTTCTCATTGTAACTTTATTAAAAAAAATAATTTTGTGAACCGATAAATAATTAATTAATCGTCGGTGTCTGTTATACTTAGATCTTTTTTCCAGCTGCTATAACAAAATCCTCAATTATAGTTAAAATGAGCTACTTATTTAAAGGTCTGCTGTATAAAAATTTAAAAAATATAGGTACTTAACCTGTATTTGAATCTCATGCATATTCCTATTTATTGGATAAATCTTTCTGTAAACAAAGCATTAGAGACAAAATTTCAACTATGTATTTTCTTTTCTGAAAATCCGCTTATTGAAAGCGACTTGAGTGGTCTTTAGTAGATATTTTATTTGGATAAAGGATTACAGATTTAGTGCGCTCTTTGTAGTGAGTAACAGACAAATACCTTATTTAGAAAAAGAGATTCAAAGGAGAAAATATTTATCGGGAGTAAAAACTTTAAGCACTCTGTCGCATTAGTGATTGAACTTTGGTATTATGTTTGTTTGATTGTTCTGTGATAATTCTGAATAATATATTTTTTAAACTTAAACGCTTTCACACTCACAGCTTTACACTTATTTCGATGACTTGATTCGTGGGTGCTGGAAACATTCACATCATATACATAATCACAATCAGAACAAGAACAAATTTTCTTTGGGGAGAAAACTTGTGTTTCATTATAATATTTAAATACAAAATATAGAAAAAAAAAATTTAATTAGGCGTTACTTTTCGAAAATCCATAACGACAAAGTTAATTTATTATATTTAGTGTTAATCCCGATAGTGTTGTTAGGCTTCAAGCAGGATGCACCACCCGCCCGCCCGCACGCCGCGAAAGTTAGTGTTATTGGGGTGCGAACGTTAGTATTATTATCGTGTATATATAAATTTATCGAAATCGGTCAAGCCAAAACCGAAATATAAGCGATGAAGTCGGTTTTTTTAAGCTTTGCTTGCGTTTCAATTACAATTTAATCGAGGTCTGATCAGTAGGTTTTGAGTTATCGTCAATAAAGCATGTCTAATACATTGAATCGGATCCTGTCTGAAGGTTCCGAAGATAAAACACACACAACAGATATGATATGCACGTTTACTAAGTATGAACGATTAATAATCCACATAATTAAATAATGATCACTCGAAAAATAACAGGTTTTGGAAAATTATACAAAATCAACAACGCATTTTTTTCACTTTCGCCACAAAAGAACAGATAAAATAATATTTGTGTTGCCCGGAAACATTTGCCAAATTAGCAAGTGTTGGGGTTAAAGATGTGTATAATTTGGTCAAATAATACCAACTATAATAGACATCGTAACTACAAGATTATAAAAGTATATTGTATTGTTATTGTATACTCTCAGTCAAAATTATACATGACCTATCCATTAATATTAAATGCTTCACCTTAGTTGTGACAATTTATTACAACTAAGAAAGCTAAGGTTTACAACCTACAAACATATACCTCAAATATTTGCGTATCTTGGGAAGCAAACATTGGACCCGTCGTATTATAGATTAAAATGACTGAAGAGCCCGTCTGTACATAGGATTAAAATTTCATGATCTTTTCAAACTTTCATTAAACTGTTTGAACTGCTTTTTGGCTTAGTTGGGTGGCGTTTGCCTTCTTAGCAGGGGTATCATATTCAATTCCAGGCGGGAACACAAGTTATCTCCCCATGGAAAATGTGCGTTTCTGGTTCTGGTTGTGATTGTGTGTGTGATGTGAACGTTTCCGGCACCCACGACACAAGTCGTCGAACTTAGTGTGGGGCTGTGAGTGTGAATTTATACTAGCTGTTCGAATTATAAATCTAAACCGTATTAAAATAAATGATATTGTACAAACCGTTCTGTTTCCCAAATCATGGACGCGGCAGTTCAGCTGAGCAGTCTTGCCGACCAGTGCTGTGACGTTTCTGGAGTAGGCCAGGTCAAAGTGAGGGCCTCGTTGTGTGAGGCCAAGGTCCACATCTGTGTAGTCCAGCTCTGGGACTCCATCTGTGCCCAGCCCGTTGGTATTATCCGTGCAACCTGGAACAAAGTGAGGAGATTTAAAATCTAAAACTCGTATCTTACTAATTCAGCATAAGATATAGTATTAATATAGTTTAAATTTGGTTTCTTAAACTTTTCAAATAATTTTTATAAAAATTTTGTCGCTCAAAAATATTTCTAGTAAAAAGTTACCGTTTGAGTTGGTTTACAACTCAAGATAAACATAAGATAAAGTATTTTTGTATTTCTTCTTTATTTAAATAGAGAAAAATTGCTATTAATTTGGACAAAAAACTTGCAAAGATCGAAGGAAATTTTCAGTAAAGAAAAAATATTAGTTTTGTTCTATAGTTTCTGGATTGAAATCATAAAGAACAGAACATTTTCTGAGTTGATTAACTTCAAATCGTGAACTCATAACTACTCGTATTTCTAGCAGGAAATAATAACGCAAACTTTTCTACGGTTTGTTTTAAGCACTGAGAAAAGTTAGCGAATTTGGCACGTAGCCATTTAAAAATTAAAGCTTAACTTAGCTTTCATACTCACAGCCCCACACTTAGTTCAATGACTTGTGTTATGGGTGCCGGAAACATAATCACAACCAGAAACATAAGATTCCTTTGGGGAAAAAACTAATGTTCCAGCCAAGAATCAAACCCGATTCAGCTGCTTAATAGGCGAACGCGCGCACAACTTAGTTAACAGGCAGTTCTTCAATTCAATTATTTAATTATATACTATGTATAAATATATATAAAATTCCGATTTTAGGGCGTGTAAAAGATCATAACTTGAAAACAGTTCGATCATAAGGCTTATTTGTTTTCGTTGTGTTCATAATGTACTTTTATTTATTTATCGTGGGCAAAGTCGCGGGGCACAACTTTACTAGCATGAAAACGAAATAAGTCCATATAGTTTTTTTCAGTCTTAACTCCGCCATGAACTGCTCGTTGGCTTAGTGGGGTGGCGTTCGCCTTCTAAGCAGGGGTATCGAGTTCGATTCCCGGCTGTAAAACAAATTTTCTCCCCAAGGAAAATTTGTATTTCTGGTTCTGGTTGTGTTTATGTGTGTGAATGTTGCCGGCACCCACGACAGAAGTCATCGAACTTCATGTGGGACTGTGAGTGTGAAAGTGTTTGTGTTTTATCTATGAGCATAGCCAGTGTCATGTAATAAAATATTTCACTAAAGAATTTAACTATAGAATTCCTAGTCGTAAATAATAGTCAAAGTCATGGTTCAGTCATAGTCAAATCATGACCAAATAAAGTGGTAAAAACTTTTCTAGAACTCCAATCAGAATTATATAACAATAATATGATGACGCGGCCGAAGATGTGACATGCTTGCCTAGAAGATACCTATTCACTCTAGATTTTAAGACTCCCAGATTATACCCCTCGGGGAACAATTACGCAGGCAATGAGTGCCAACCCTTTGCTGTACGGATGATAAACGTAGAAGCAAAACGCTAAAAGCGTATTGGAAGTATGTCAACCATAGATGGATGACATTTGACAGTTTGTCTGGTTGTTAGATGGTGAAAGGGGCATATAATTTGTCACATATAGCACTAGAATGTTATAAACAGTAATGAGACATTTTTCTCAGTGTATTCAGGGAGCTAAAAATCGTGATAATTCCTTGCGAATATATATATATACCAAAATCTTATTTACGCTAATCATAATATAAATAACATTAAAGTACATAGCGACATACATAATTATAATACAACTAGTCGTTCGCGCTGAACTGAGATCTCGCGCCTACATTTTGCCCCATGGGTAGATAAAAATATTTTTCTCCCCACTTACATTGTATGGGAGCCCCCCTAATATTTTAAATGTATATAATTTTGTATGTCATTTCTAGCTTTGGCCTTAGTTTTTCATAGTCTGTGTGAATTTGAAGTCATTCGAATATCTGGTTTAGACACTAGATGCCTCTGACAGACAGACGGACGGACGGACGGACAAAGTGCTAAACGACCCAACCTTGAGATCTCGCTGCGCTCGATCGAAAAACAGAAGAATATGACTACTTCAGTTCAGAGACTTCCAAAATTATGTAAAAGCTTTTTGTGTATGAGTACTAAGCTCCTTAATAATTTACTATGTGATATAATGTTACTTAGACTTGCTGTCTACAGCTCCCAAAGTAAGACACTGGTCAGTAAAGAAATCGTACTACACCATTGACAATCTAATTGAGGTCTTACTGATAAGAATGTTATTACATAAAAGAGTAAGTGCGGGTAATTATTTATTCCAAGACCTAGTATTACATTGTAAATATTCAAGTAATAAAAAAAAAGGTTAAAGATGGTTAAGACGACCTAAAAATAATGTATTTCACTCGTATTCATTTTTAATATTATTTTGTCAACATTTAATATTGTCATATTTGACTTTTTAGCGCGTACTCTAAGTGTCTTATTGGAATAAAAGTAATACAATACTATGAGGTTAACTGTCTAAATACTCTAAATATGTAATATCTCTTCATAATTTTCATACAATACATGAGTGTGGTATGAGCTAAGAAAGTTTTAGAAGCAGCTCTATACAATGTTGCTGTGTATACCAAATGTTCTAACTAAATACACTGTACCAACCACAATGTTTTTCCACTACCTAATTATGAAAGTTCGCTCACGTAACGCCCGTAAATCTCCGAGGCGGGTAACAAAGAAATTTGAATTTTGTATGTAAATGATGTTTTAATGAGGAGGTCTCTATCTTTCACCATTCAGCTCAGCTTGCTAATCTTGGAGCGCAGTCGACTGGCATATTTTATTTCAACTGGTTTTATTTTTATAGGAATTCTTTGTAAGCTTCCAATAGAGAATGATGATTGATGATTCTTTAATCAAAAACAGGTTGATTTTATGTAATTGAGAGCCAAGATGAGCAAAGCGACTTGCTCATCTTGGCTCTCAATATCATAAAATATAATAAGCTTCAGGTTTGCCCATTACAGTTCAGTACCACCCACAGTTTTGAACTGAGTCAAAATCCTGCGCGTCAAGGCACTCTTATTTTTTTAAGCTATTGCATAACTTCTATCGCGGACCTTGAGCGTGGAAACCGAATCCAGAAATTCCGTAACGAAAATAACCTAACACCCCCACTCCGACCGGCACAGCGGTGATACTTTTTAGGTTTGCCATCTATCGATGAATAGCAGAACTTTTAATGACTTTTTTGTAATATCACGCTTGTCTCTTTAGTTTAGCAACTCGCCTCTAGGTGGCAGGAAAAAAATTCTGCATAAATAAAATAAATAAATAATTATAATTGCATAAGTTGATAAAAAATGCTATGCAATAGCTTTACCGCGGCTGTCCCCGAGTGCCACACGTCTTTTTTTTGTTGTGGGGGGAAAATGTCTGGCATTTTGCTCCTTCCTAGGGGTAAGGAAAGGGATATGTGGGGCTCGAACTCACTTAAAACCCCCCCGTGAGCAGTCCCTCGCGGAGGTGGGGCAAGATAAGGTCGCGCTAGCAGTCATTATCTTGCCCCGGCGGCGGTAGGCCCAGATGTAAACTCCTCCGGGCCACTGCGCCCATGATGGGGTGACCTTGCTCACTAAGGCCACCCCCCAGACGTGAGGGGCCGTGCATGCGGCAAGGCACCCTGATATATTAGATGTTAAATTTCTTTCTGCCCTGTAATTTCAGAGGAAACGTTGCCTTTCAATCCTGCATCAGTAATGTTTGTATGCTACTTGGCGGTCGAGTGTCCAGCACTCCAGGTACTCCTCCAGACAGACTCTGCAAAAGAAACCTACTACAACAAAAGGTGTCGTAATCTTGAAGTATTTCTATTTATTTCTGTCTATCGGTTTGTCTGTGGTATTGGAGAAACCAATGCGCTTTACGTCACAGACGCAAGTTCAATCGCAAGAATTATACATTAACAGGCAATGTCAAACGTCATACATTTATGGTTGACATACCTCCATTTCCCTTAGAGCGTTTCGCTTCTATGTTTAACATCTGTTATCATCTGTACGGTTTTGATGTTATACGTCTTCCCCCTTATCACCCAGAATTAAATGCGATTGAAAATATTTGGAGAATTGTAAAAAATTATATCGCTTCAAAGAATATTGTGCAAAACATGACATATACCGAAAAACTTATCAATGAAAGCTTGAACAGAGTTACTAGCGAAACTTGGCATAAAACCTGTAGTCATGTTGAAAAAATTGAAAAGGAATACTTGAAATATGTTGACCTGGATTTTGAGTTTATGATTAATCTGCAAAATGATTCCGATGACAGCGAATCAGAATCCGAAGACGAATCTGACAGTAATTAAAATATCTAATTATTTCAACTTTGTTTTTTGATCTATTATTTTTTCTTTTTGCTAAATAAAAATGTATGACGTTATAACTTATCATATTGTATTCCCTTTACATAAAAAAAATGTTATAGGAGCTAAATAATCATAATTTATTAAATCGCAGTAAAAAAAAATAAAACTTAATTTAAAAATGCGTTTCACATTTCTTTGCTAACGCTCCTTCAGTTTACACACACAAACGCGCGTGTCTGTACATGTCACTACTACAACCATGGCCAAACCTTCATCGTGAAATAGAAAGACTGTGGAACTCATTCCCCTCGTCTTTGGTCTCAGAACGATAGGTACCTATATATTTTTTTAATCTTCAAATTATAAATAGGAGTAAATAGGTAACTTCTAGGTAAGTATGCTTCATCTTCAGCCGCCGCATGATCACTTTACATCAGGTGAGATAGTGATCAATTTGGTGACTATCGAGCATAAAAAAACTACAGGAGGGTTGTGATTTTATCACCGTATTAGTGTGTGTATGTATGTTTGTTTATTCCTTTTCGTTTGTTGAATTTATCTTAATTCTTCGGATATTTTGGATGGTTAATTTTAATCAAACCAAAATTGTTATACTAACTAGTGATCTAATAAATAATAACATGTTTTAATCATCGTATATCCGTTATGCTCTTAAATTCATCTTTTAAAAGATGATTTAAAAAAAATACAATTCCGATTAATGGGTTTATCCTAAAATGGGTGTAATACACTTTATTGTATATACATGAACACTGGCTAAATGTACAAGATTGCGTAGCTAAAATTAAAAGGAAAAATATACGGTTAAAGAGATTCAGGTTTGCTTGAAGAAAGAGAGGAGAAATTAATAATGAAAGTTTCTTATCCAAACCTTTATTTTAATTTTACTTGAATTAGGTGTAGGTTTTAGCAGCTATCAACGTTTTGCTGTATTAAATAGAAATAATAAAGAAATAAAATACAAAAGAAAAGGAAAAATTTCACGAACATTGTACAATTCTGTCCATAAAATATGGTCTACAGAATACACTGGGTTTAATATTAAACATTGTTGGTTGACGCTGGGGTGTGGTCCAAGTGAAAGCGGTTAATAATTTCACAGATTTTCTGTAAAATTATTTCAACAGCCAAGGACAAAAATATAAGTAAATTAATACTAACTATTATAATAATATATATTATTATAAATTCTACCTATTACATTGTTTGACATTATTAATATTCTCAAAAACAAAATAAATGTAAAAAATTTAATATTAATTTTTATTCAGAACCTTTTTAAAATTAGTTTAATTATGAAATTTTCGACGTGAATACGAGAACTTACATGCATTATGATACTTTTTATTTGTCTGTGAATACGTACCTATTTTTATATTATTTGTAAATCGTGAAAAATGTCGATGACTGTTCCATTCCTATACATTTTTAAAATGATTGAACAATTCTAAGAAACATGACGATTATTTTGCTGGATTTGGCAGTAAATACTTATAGATCATTGTGTTACTACAACTTGTTTTTTAAAGGTTTTGTGGAAAACGACTACATATTTAATAAATTACAAACATAAGAGTAGGTCTTAAATGGAATAATTATTTTAACTGACTTTAACTAAATCTGACCTCGTAAATGTTAAAATATTATCTAGAATAAATCGTTTCGCTTCCAATCTTAATTTAAATGGACCTTGGACGTCGATATATACGAACCTATTCAAATCGCCAATCGCTAATAAAAAGCTGCACCCTAAACATCGTTCGAGAGCGTCGCTATGGTAAACGTCCACTTTTGTCTCTAGAGAGCATTACGCGCATTCAGGCTAAAGACAGCCATTGTGTCAACCCTGACTTATAGTCGTAATATTGCTGGGTTGCAGCGTGATTGTTTCGATATTCTGTAAATAAAGCGCAATATTGTTTTGGTTAAATTGAGGTAACCAGGTTACCCAACGGTAACCAACGATATTTTTTCCTTTTTTAATTTACTTCTTTTATAGACAAATAATTTGATCAAAACTCGCCCACGGTTTGTTTTGAAAATCTTATCAATAAAAACAGAATTTGGCGTAACTTACGCAAAAAACGGGTTTCGAACGAAGCAAATAACAATAGTCGATCTATCTAGTCATTGACAACACTGAAGTTACGCCAATCTTTACATAATTACTAGCCGTGCCTCACTATTATCAAGTTAAATTGTAGCCTTTGTGGTTATCCTAGGTATAATCTATGTTCATTCCAAATTTCATCCAAATCTTTTCAGCCGTTATAGCGTGAAGAGGGAACAAACATACTTACACACTTAAACATTTACACACAAACTTTCGGATTTATAATATTAGTATGATATAATTATGTTGTGTGTGAGTATGTGACTGAACTCCTCATAATAGGCAATTGATATACTAGATAGGCAAACATTTGACCGCTATCTCATCTGATTAAGTCAAGGCAAGCATGTTCTATCTTTGGCCGCATCGTCACTTTCCATCAGGTGAGATAGCGGTCAAATGCTTGCCTATCTAGTATAAAAAAATTACTTTAATACAATACCAACCCTAATAACCTGTAGAAGAACGAGTAAATTTTATAGTCGTGTCACTACTACGGGCGTCCGCCCGCGCGCCCGGTGACGCTGCAGAGGCTACACACAGCTAGCAGCATGTAGTCCGATCGAAAAAAAAAACTACGGGCGTAATACGGCTATAAAATTACGTACTAAAATCCGTCTTTGGAAAACTTACAAAATGTTACGAAACTGATACCTCAAGTGCTCAACCCCACTATCAGTAGGATAAACATAAACGCTTCACACTCACAGCCCCACACTAAGTTCGATGTTGTGTCGTGGGTGCCGGAAACATTCACATCACATAATCACAACCAGAATAAAACAAATTAATAACTATACAAGTATGTAAAATATTCGTCACGTATCATGAAAACGAACAGCACGGAAGATATTATTGAATTAATTTTTTATTGAATTCTGAATCGAATCTAATAAAAATTTTACTAAAAATTCGCATCACGTTTTACAATGAAATCTGTAGGCAGAATATTTCGATTTCGCAAAACACAATTACTGTTTTTCGCATAAACTAACAATGCGAGTCCAGCTGAATTTAGAATACTTTTTCATTTTTGCGAGTTTCTTTGTACCCAATATTTATTATTCTTGTCATAAGGTCTGGGTTGGCTTGGCATAAGCTCAAAGTTCAAAGTTAAAACTATTCAACTACTTATATAAATACAAAAAATATAACTTAAGATAACAATCAAATTTATTGACCAGTTGGCGCGGTTTGCAAGTGTCTGTCCTCTCCTCCGTGAGTCCTGGGTTCAATTCCCGGCAGGAGCACACTTTTCCTCTCCAAGGGACATTTATGCTTCTGGTTCTGGGTGTGTTTGTGTGTGATATGTAAATATTTCCGGCACCCACGATACAAGTCTCTGGTCTTAGTATAGGGCTGTGAGTGTGAGTGTGAATGTGTATTTATTAGCAGTTTTGTTTCTATAACATTAACTATGATTGGCAGTACTACAGTAGTACATGGGTTTCGTAATCTGCCTCTCTAACCACTAAGCTGCCTAAGCTTCATTACAAACGATAAAATTCATTTTTTTTATTATTTTAGCTGCTTACGTGTGACACCATCAACCAAAACATTTTCGAACTACAACAGCAAATGCATCCAAAACTGCAGTTATCTGACGTTATATACATGTTATGTTGATAACGTCCACCCATTTTCAACCAACATTGATTGACGACCCGGCGGCGGGCTATATTTTTGACGTGATAAAGTCTTATAAATCGATGAACATCGGCTGCACGCACAAAAAAGTGTCACGTTCCGCCTGAGCCTGCAAGCGAGAGAACGGAACAAACGATAGAGTGGCACGATCGGCCTAAGCGTTCTTCTTATTTATCACGTAAAACTATCGTCCGTGAACCGATTTTAAAGACAATATTTTTTTTTTCACTAGCAATATAAAAAAACAAATAATATATATACTTTTAAAAATGTGTGACTATTTTCTATTGTTTGTTATTTTTCATGTTTTAATTAAGTAAACCATAAATTTTAAGAGCAGCGTAAGTGCATTTATTTGCCTGTATCAGTAAAGTACCTACAACATAGTATAATGAGTATAAACATTTTAATGAAAAGCAACAAATCAATAAAATGAGTGTGAACGAAATATTTGTGACAAAGAAAAATGAGAGTGAACGAAAAATAAGTGTAAGTAAAAAATCGTTTCATGCTTGTATCTTTTCTTATACTACTTTCAAATCCCCATTAATTATTACTTAAGATATGCTTCATTTAAAGATAATATTAGCTGATGATTAAATAATGATAACTATAATACACTAGCCGTGCCCCGCGGCGTAACCCGCGTTAATTAAGTCAAAAAGTGGCCTATGTGTATTCTGGAACCAACAATCTACAATCTAAAATTCATCAAAACACAAACGTTACGTGGTAACAAACATTCACACACACACATACAAACTTTCGCATTTATAATATTAGTTAGTAGGATTAGTCACCATTTAAGAATACAACAGTAAGGCTTACACCCCACCACTGTGTGGGATATATAGTCACGAAGAGAGAGAGGGAGGGAGAGATATATTAGACTAGCACCTTCATTTTACACAAACACAACTACTGCATATACGCCACCTTAATTTTGGTCGTATTTTACTGTTGCATTGAGTTATTTAACCATAATTCGATTATCAAAATCCTGACTTCTCAATCCAAACCACCTTCACAATATAATAGCAGTCCTGCGTATTAGATTCCTCTTCACTCTGCATGCATTATCGGTAAACCTTTCGTACCCTTTTAGGGACCCAACTTAAATCCTTTTTATCGAGATCAGTTTAACAAAAGGTTATTCGTTATGTAACGTTTTTGATTTATTTATACGCGGGTCTGAATGATCTTGTGAATAAATTCGGGTCAAAATATGGTTTTGAACAATACCCAGTTCACACCACGGATGCATGAAGGCAAGCGCTTTCTGGCAGCCACATAATATAATATATTACTAACCGTGCCCCGCGGCTTCGCCCGCTATTATCAAGTTAAAAAGTAGCCTTTGTGTTAATCCTAGGTATAATCTCTGTACATTCCAAATTTCATCCAAATCCGTTCAGCCGTTTTAGCGTGAAGAGGGAACAAACATACTTACACACTTACAAACAAATTTTCGGATTTATAATATTAGTAGGATGTACATAGGTTAATATTATATTTCCTGTATTAGTGATTTAAGAAAGTTAAAAAAAAAATGCACCTTCGAGTTTCTTGCCAGGTTCTTCTCGAAATGGCTGTAATTTTGCGAATCTGGCAGTAACTTTCATGACTGCCTCTTTGGGGCCCACTTCGAAACTCGTAGCAAGGTCCATCTGGCTAATCGTAACTGATTAACAAGGTAAATCAATGTTTAGTCAGGCCAGTGCTTGGATGGATTACCATTTAGTGAGATTTTTAACTGAGAGCTGCGAGAAAAGCTGTTGTCGGTCCTGGTTGTTAGTCGAAAAACAACAGTCGTTAAGCTATGTCGGATGCCATTAGGAAAAATCCTTACACTAGGACTGCCCAGTTGTCTATATGACAACTAGATAACCTACTTTCATCAGTAGATAGCCCGTATTCGGGGATTTCCCGCATGTTGTATAACGACTGAGTTATCGACCAATGAAAATGAGTCTTTAACCTACAAACAAAACAAACAAACAAACGCATTCACACTCACAGCCCTACACTAAGTTCAAATACTTGTATCGCGGGTGCCGGAAACATTCACATCACACACACATTACACCCAGAACCAGAAGCAAAAATATCCCTTGGGAAGGAATTTGTGCTCCTGCCGGGAATCGAACCCAGGACCCACGGCGCAGAGGGCGGACACCTGTCCACTGCGCCAACTGGGTCGTCAATATCTGGTATATACCATATACAATATCTGGCTTTCAAGGATAGCTACCAAAATATCAATATTAGTAATTTAAACTGAACTGCCTTATTAGTTACAAGCCGTGTCCACGGCTTTGCTCGCTATTGTCAATTTAAAAGGTAGCCTGTGTGTTAATCCTAGGTATAAACTATGTACATTCTAAATTTCATCCAAATCCGTTCAGCCGTTATAGCGTGAAGAGGGAACAAACATACTTACACACAAACTTTCGGATTTATAATATTAGTAGGATTAATATTGAACTATCCGTTGGCTTAGTTGGATGCGCGTTTGCCTTATAAGCAGTGGTATCGGGTTCGATTCCCGGCAGCAACATAAGTTTTTTCACCAAGGAAAAAATATGTTTCTGGTTCTGGTTGTGATTGTGTGTGTGATGTGAATGTTTCCGGCACCCACGACACAAGTCATCGAACGTAATGTGGGGTTGTGTGTGTGGAAGCGTTTATAACTGTATATTGGTGTTTGTGAGCAAACCAGGCTAGCACGAAATAATACCACACCACCATGGATTTCATTACGTGGTGACTTTTGCAAAATGTTTAAGACCGTCATAGGATTCGAAACTTCGATTTTATTTACTCATGAAGAACATAGTTCGCTTTTAATAATTTTACATACTAACTTATTTAATAACTAACTTACAATCTAGCTAGTTACTTTGTACATATAACTTCATCCAGTTATCGAACGGTACTGACCTATTTTAGAAAACTGTGTCAATAATATTTATTCAGTCTATTTTTTAATAGGATCATGGTTTCACAATTTTTTATATCATAACGTAAACTATTGTATAATTGTGCACCTTCAAACAAGATGCTCCTCTTGCCGTACTTTGTTCTCGCGGCTGTAACATTTATTTTGATATTTCTTAGGTTATATATAAAAGTTCTTTTTGTAAATTTAATTGCCGTATGAATTGTTTCACACATAATTTTCTTAATTAGTATGCATGTATTATATGTATATAGCTGTTTTTATAAATATTTTAGTCTCGTTGTATACATTGTGTATATTGTGTCTCGTTGTATATATTGTGTATAGTAGGTACTTGTGTTTCTTAGGTACTTTCTATTAGGAAGCGGGCAACTCTACGGCGCCATCGCTGCTTCAATAGTTTCACAAATTATTATTTTTTGTAAAAGCACTGATCTATTTAAGGAAACTCTTACTACAAAAAACGACTAATTTTCTCTTATTATTCATGATCTTATTATAACGTTACATTAAGGTTAAGTGCTTATTAATTAAAAAAGTAGACTGCAATAGAGCAGCTTCTTATACGCTCTTGTCTTTTTACAAATAGACTTCAAAGTGTTCTTTAGGTTAAAATTACCCAACGCAAGGTATTAAAATCACATCAGATTAGACTAAAATTAATAATTGAACTGCCCGTTGGGTAAATGTTCGACTTTTAAGCAGTAGTAACTGGTTCGATTCCCGGCGAGAACTCAAATTTTCTACCGAAGGAAATGTTGCGTTACTGGTTCTGGGTGTGATTGTGTGTGTGATGTGAATGTTTCCTGCCGGAAACATCAGGCTATCCCACGACACATAAGTCAACTTAGTGTGTGGCTGTGAGTGTGAAATCGTGTTATACATCCAAATTAATTTCTGTCTCTGTCTATTTACTGTCTTTTAAATTTAAGTCTTGGATGAAAAACACAATTATTTCTATCCTGATTCATCATCACCAAAACAGTGAAATAAGCGCGGAATGTCTAAATTTGCTGTATTATTTATCATATTTATTTGTTTCAGTAATTATTGTTTTAGTTATTTACTTATTTTGTTTGAAGTATTCTGAATATTATTTTATATAACCAATTGCTTTTACAGTCATTCAAAAAAAAATTCCAAAAGAACTAAAATAGTAATTAAAACATATACAAATTAATAAAAATATTATTAAAAAACTTATCCGTGGCGCTATACATTTTGGGTAAGGCAGCTGCAGTTACTTAAAAAATTTTATACATTTCTCTAAACATTTTAAAATATAAAGCAAGAAGAAAATACTCAAAATGTTCTTATAACGAAAGAACTTATCCCAAAATCTCCACTGGCATAATGTTCTCAAAAGCTAAGCCAAACTGCAAATTAAAAAAAGTAATTCAGCTGTAACGCCGCAGATAATCTTTTCGCGGCTTTCAATTACGCTCTTAATGTGTAGCTTAAGTTCGCTCCGCTCATCGCTGAGCTTATTACAACGTTTTGTCCTTATAAATATCCTTAATACTTGGCTTTGAATTAAGTGACTTCATTTTTGCCTTACACTTAGGCGTAATCTACACGAAAATATTTTCTGTACAGTTGTACATACTTTTTTTATATATTTGGCTTCGCAATCTATGTTTATTAAGCGAGTGTCAGTAAACATTTCAAGCTTTTTAGTGCAAGTTTTTAATCTAGTCCTAGTCACAGTCAAAGTCAAATTAAAAGAGTAATGCACGTATTAAGGCAATTTCACACTTCATAGACTAACCCAGCGAGTTGGAATAAATAGAGTAGTTACAACCGAAAAACACTGCTTCAACAACTAACGAGAAGCCATCCATCTACGCTTTTTTTTCTGCGTACTTTGATGTTTATATGCTCGGGTAGAGTATATTCTTTTCTATGTTTATATGTATTACACTGCGTTCTTTTTCTCGTTCACACAAAACGATCTACCCATCTCGCTCATGCAATTCATAGTAGCAAAAATCGCTGAAATTATAACCAATAACCATATTTTTCTATTTCAATATAAACATTCACTACTTTGAGTGAAATAAAAAAAAAAACTTGTGTTATTTATGCAATGTTTACAGATACAGGAAGACATTTAATCACAATTTTTGCTAAAAACATAAAAGTTAGACTGATCAAGACAATTCTAGATTTTCTAGATAGAAAACATCTTAGATTGGACCACATAACCTCAACAACAATTCCCTTACTAACATAAACATAAATGATTTCACATTCACAGCCCCACACTAAGTTCTATGACTTGTGTCGTGGGTGCCGGAAACATTCACATCACATACACAATCACAACCAGAACCATAAACACAAATTATACCTAGGGAGAAAATTTGTGTTCCGCCGGGAATTGAACCCCATACCCCCGCTCAGAATGCGAACTCCCACACAACTAAGCCAACGCACAGTTCAACAACATCTAAAGGTTTCACTACTACTGAAATGCTAGACAATTATATAAGAGGAAAAATGAAATAAAACATTTCCATTATTATAATTCATACAGATACAGCAATTACGACAGGTAAATTCTCGAAAATACGGTAAAACAGTAAATTTATCTTCTTTTCCCTCGTTTATTGAATTACAAACAAACGAAATGCAATGTCCATAACCAAGAACCCCTAGGCTAAATTTGATGATGTTACTCATTTAGAATAATGTAATGTCACAGTTTTCTCCTTGGCTTGTGTTTTAAATTGCTTTCCCCCATTGCTTTTGGCGACTGTACAGGGAAATCTCGTTTTCGTTGAACAAGTTATTTCTTTGACCCAGTTCTTTTTTTTTTAATTTAGAGGGGAATGATGTGTCAAATGTTTGAAATAGTAAGATTTATGTTTTTTACCAAATTGCGCGATGTAAAGGAGGACGATGTGTTTTTTAGCCAATGTATATACCTAAGTATTATTGAATATACCTAAGTAATAATTCGAGCGAAGTGAGATCTCTAAGTTGACTTGAATCGTTCAGCACTTGGTCCGTCCGTCCGTCTGTCAGAGGCATCTATGAATGACTTTAAATTCTCATAGAATATATAAAACTTCGGCCCGAAGCCAGAAATGACATTTAAAATTACTTATATAAATGAAAAAATTCGGGGGGCTCCTATCCTATACATGTAGGAGGGGAGGAAAACATGTTTTATTTCTTTATCTACTCTTGTAGGGTATCGTAAAAGAGCTTAACAAGTAGAGTACGAAATCGGCTTAAAAAAATCTATGTTGGAAAATAACGACTTGGTAGGCCACCAAAGTCACTGTTTGTGAACCTATTTTATCCCGGGGTCTGTCTCAAAAACCGCTTCACACTGAAAGCTGAAACTTACGTATAATATCCGCTACATCCTGTACTTGAACAACAAATACAGAAATTAAACAATTATTATATAAAAAACATAGTTATAAGCAAGTAACCTCAAAAGTTTTTCTCTATGAGGACAAATGTAGGCGCGAGATCTCAGTTCGGCGCGAACGACTAGTAATATATAGAAATTCAATGGTACAAACTTACTGTAATGGGCAAGACGACGCTTACAATCGAGTGAGCGAGTTGCTCGTGACGCTCAATCACATAAAACAATTTAAATTGATAACCTCGCTTGCTTGCTTGTCGTATAGACTATTAGGCATTCCTATCGTCAGACTTTTTCAAGCCACCTGAAGGCATCTGACATTATTTTTTTTATTTTTTTGTGGGTGGGAAATGCCTATCACTTCCTTTCCTTCCCAGAGGTGAAGGTAAGGGGTGTGTGGGCTCGAACCCACTAAAAACCCCCCGTGAGCATTCCCTCGCCAAGGTGAGGCAAGATAAGGTCACGCTAGCAGTCACTATCTTGCCCCGGCGGTAGGCCCGAATACTAACCGGGCCACTGCGCCCATGGAGGGCTGACCCTCTTTGCTCCCCAAGGCCAACCCCCAGACGTGTGGGGCCGTGCAAGCCGATGGAGAGGTGCCCTGACTCTCCACCAGTGACCCCAATGGCATGTGCCATGGCTTAACGAATGTTTTCTTACGACTAACAACCGGGACCGACAGCTTCGGAGGGCACGTTATTGATAACCAACAATTTTTCTTCTCTGTTCTCAAATCGTAAAACCGGGCAGCTTTAAATGTAGAAAAATGCCTTACTTTCAAAACTCCATATATAAAACACACAAACACGACGCCAATAAACTGAATATACTTTATTGGAAAAAGCAAAATCAACCTAATCATCTAGTTCTAAGATCTAAAATCAAAAGCATTTCGTTCGCATTTGACTCAATTTGAAAATCCCTCAGTGCATCAGTAAAATTACAAGTTCTGCTATCATGTACTTGATTCATGGAACCGTTTGTGGCGCACGTATCAAAGTAAGCTAATTAATAGTCTAAGTTTAATTTAGGAGAATTTACTCTATTTGAAGTTTGAAGTAGGATGAATATGATAAGGGATGATGTGGTCAGCAATAGATGCTCTTACATTGTTTAAAAACCGGCCAAATGCGAGTCGGACTGATACCATTAATTATCTACAAAAACGGCAAAAAAATTACGTTTGTTGTATAGGAGTACCCGTTAAATATTTGTTTTATTTTAACTTATTTATTTATTTTTAAAGTGTCTATATAACTAAATATTCTTTAAATATTTCTAGCGTCTACTTTTTGCCGTTATCAATATCGAGCAAAAAAATCACGTAATATTTATTGTATTATGTTTTTTAATATTAATTTCTTGTTATAGCGGCAACAGAAATACATCATCTGTGAAAATTTCAACTATTTAACTATCACGGTTCATGAGATACAGTCTGACGACAGACGGACAGACAGACGGACGGGCAGCGGAGTCTTAGTAATAGGGTCTCGTTTTACCCTTTGGGTACGGCACCCTAAAAATGGGATACTTAAAACTGTTATTGCTAAGGATGCTTTAATTGTCGCTCTGCTTTAAATATTTTATCATAATAATATTTATGTATATTTTTTTTTCTCTTTATATAGAAACAGCTTCGAGAAAGAGGCCAATAGAAGAATTCAGCTAGGCTGGGCGGCATTTGGGAAATTACGTCGAGTATTCTCGTCGTCTATTCCACAGAGCCTAAAGACGAAAGTCTTCAATCAGTGCGTCCTGCCTGTCATGACATACGGTGCCGAAACGTGGACACTCACGGTTGGGCTGGTCCACAAATTTAAAGTCGCTCAGCGAGCTATGGAAAGGGCTATGCTCGGAGTTTCTCTGAAGGATCGAATCCGGAACGAGGTTATCCGACAGAGAACCAAAGTAGTCGACATAGCACAGCGAATTAGTAAGCTGAAGTGGCAATGGGCTGGCCATATTAGCCGGAGAACCGATAACCGTTGGGGTAAACGTGTTCTCGAGTGGAGACCGCGAATTGGCAAACGTAGCACAGGACGCCCTCAGGCTCGGTGGAGCGACGATCTTCGCAAGGTGGCTGGCAGGAGCTGGATGAGAGAAGCAGAGGATCGTGCTCAGTGGCGTGCAATTGGAGAGGCCTATGTCCAGCAGTGGACTTCCATAGGCTGATGATGATGATGATGATGATATAAAAAAAAAACAAGGTCGGGTTTGTGACAACTTTTATAACTCGAGAATTGCTGAACCGATTTTTATGACCTTTAATAAGCTGGATTTGTCTTTGCCCCTTATAGCAGAATAAGCATTTAAACATCGAAAAAATACACGAAAAAGAAAATGATATGAAAAGGAAAAATTTTTACACATTACATTTTTTTAAATTCATGGTAGGCAAACTTTTGACGACTATCTCACCTGAATTAGCAACGAACGATCTCAATCAAATAACATTTAAAATAAATAGAACGTATAGAAATCAATCAAACTGTTTTTAAAAAATGTATTATTTTCTATAATGACGCAACAATTGTCATTAGTACATCATTGGAATTACAATCTAGCCTTAAGACTATAATTATAATATGTAATTTAATTTTGATCTAAATTGCTAAGTAGAGTAGTAAACTAAGAATGTGTCCAAAAAGTCCATTTCTTACCGTCTCTATTAAAGAGAAGACACTTTGTTCTTGAGTTCTTTGTTAATAGCATTTACTATAATACACTGTCACATCACTACACTAACTCAAAATATTTAGTTCTCTTGAGTCTTCTCACTAAGTTTGTGTTGTCGAGGATTGCCTCAACGTTCACATGGTGATGAAGTCTTTGTTCATGAGTTTCGGCTAGTCTTTTACTTACTAGTCTTTTACTTAGTACTTTTACTAGCGACGAGTTCCACTTTTAGATCCCGATGAATGGAGATAAAGATATTTTTATTTTTATTTGTGACAGGCTAGTGTTTGACCACTATCTCACCTGATGGTAAGTGACGATGTGATCGAAGCTGGTAAACACACTAGACCTGGAATACGCAGGCTCTCAAGGATAAGTGCCGGAACTCCGTATTTGGCTTGGCGGCAGACTTTCAACTTGATGGTGGGAAGCTACTTTGGTAGCAAGCCAGGCGAGCAACTCACAAAATGCTCTACCACCTCTCAATTGTCACCTGATTAGCACCACCCGGGGACCACGTGTAGGGAGTCAGACTTAAGGGGTATCCTCCTACGGACGTGGGTGACTCAGCCCCCAAAAAGATGAACGTTCGTTTTGCAACAAGGTCTCATCCGAAACGCATAGACCTTCTCCGTTCTGTCGCAGGTAAAACACATCTCAATATCTCTGTTGCATTCTTGGCAGAGATTCCACTAAACGCGTCGTAACCATGATTACACGAAACCCGTTAACATAACAGTTAAAATTCATTTATATTACTGCACATTGAAGGCATCATCATCGCTACAATGATGATTGTGTTGTCAAAGGTTGATTATCCAGCGTTGGGGATAACACAGGGTCTATCGTCGTGTGAATCTGTAGGAAGAACTTAATCACAACACATCTCATTAATCCAACTAATATTATAAATCCGAAAGTTTGTGTGTAAGTATGTTTGTTCCCGCTTCACGCTTTAACGGTTGAACGGATTAAAATGAAATTTGGAAATTACATAGATTATACCTAGGATTAACACAATAGCTAATTTTTAACTTGATAATAGCGGGCGAAGCTGTGGGGCACGGCTAGTATTATAATATATTTTGGGGGCTGAGTCACCCACGTCCGTAGGAGGATACTCCTTATGTCTGACTCCCTACACGTGGTCCCCGGGTGGTGCTAATCAGGTGACATTGAGAGGTGGTAGAGCATTTTGTGAGTTGCTCACCTGGCTTGCTACCAAAGTAGCTTACCACCATCAAAGGAAAAGCAAAGGCAAAGTCTGCCGCCAAGCCAAATACGGTGTTTCGGCAGTTATCCTTGAGAGCCTGCGTATTCCAGGTCTAGTGTGTTTACCAGCTTCGATCACATCGTCACTTGCCATCAGGTGAGATAGTGGTCAAACACTAGCCTGTCACAAATAAAAAAAAAAAAAAAAAAAAATATAGATGAAAGTTTGTTTGTATGTTTGTTGCTTTTTCTCACTCAAATGACTGGAACAACATTGATGAAATTTGGTATCGAGGTAGCTATCACCCTGGATTAACACATAGGCTTTTTTTTCAGATTTTCCCAATGGACGGACCATTGGGAAAATCTGACTTACTCGGGTAAAACTGCGGGGCGCAACTAGTCAACAATAGAAATTAATTATTGCAGTGTTTCTATTCCACTAGTAAGATTTTTTATTAATGTCATTATAAGTCATAAATATGGCACAATTTCATTGCTCCTTTTTACCATCTACCATCAACAAGAGAAACTGTCACATTCAAAGTCATCCATTTATGGATGAAATACCTCTGCGTATGAAGAGTTTTGCAGATACGTTTCTCGTAAAATACTTAGTATTCGTTTTTATAATTTCTGTCATTTTACAGCTAAGACGTGGAACTCATTGCCTGCATCCTGAATGTATTTCTTCCTAGAATGGTAAAATCTCGAAGGTATTTGAAAGTTTGTAAAGCTTGTAAAATATAATTCCACTACATCATTAACATCAGTCGGCGGACTAGACCTATTTAATTATTTTAGTCCTTATATCACCTAATGTCTTTCGAATGTTAAACTGTAAAAACAGTGTGTCTAGTAAAGACATTTATGATATACCTAATTAAAACGCTTGTAATACTTGGAAACATTTAAATTATTCATCAAAGTGTATGTATTATATGTATATGATATATATTATAATTATGTATTATATTTATTATGGTATATGATATTGTATATATATACTAGATATGTATTAAGATAATTATATGTGTACATGTATATGTAGTTTATTTAGAACTTAGTCTCAGTTTTACCACACCACCATCCCTGCTTATCTGTATTATTCTTTTCCATCTAAAGGTTGTCTGGAAGAGATCGCTCTTAGCGATAAGACCGCCCATTGTACCTATTTATTAGTAATTTCTTTTCTGTACTTTTTTATTATTGGTGTCAATAAAGAGTTATTGTATTGTATTGTATTGTGTTTACCCCTACCACTTTTCGTCACAAAAGGGTTGCGGATCAGATTTTCATAGGCCTCTCAATAATGTTTCTACTTCAAAAACTGTAACTAGAACCAGGCTGAGCGCAATTCTCAGCTACTAGTATCTTGGCACTTCCACTCGGTTCACCTAGGGTTAACCGTCCATTGGGCGTGTCTTACCGCGCGCTAAAAGAAAAGAATACGCAAAAAAGGCCAGGTGACCATAATTTTAGATAAACAGCTATGTGCCAGCTAAACTCCTCCTTATTTCATCGTAGTTAGAGTCGCTACCTATTTAATTTGTTTAATTAAATATCTTTGCGGAGTGAGCATTCTGTACCTTGTACGCGTTCTGTGATAACGTTAATATTAACACACATAGTTATGAATATAAGCTTAGGTTCACTACGATGTGCCAGCTAAGCTCCATCTTTATTGCATCGTTATTAGAGTTGCTATTCATTTAAACGTCTATGCGGAGTGAGTTTTCTGTATTTTGTTCTAATACGCATTCTGTGATAGAGCCAAGCATCGTAAATATTTACACATATAACTGAGCTCCTATCAACAGCTTACCCCAGACCTATACAAATATGGAAATGGTATAACTGGCTCTATGGCAGCAGAAATAGCATGCTATAACCATAAGTTCACAGTAACACTAAAGCGACGTTACCCAGTAGCACGTATTTGCTTTTGAGTACTTGGAGGAATGGTTGTGGCAAATTATGAAATAAATTATCATTTATGTGCCAGTTTCTTTGTGTTACCCTCATTTTGTGGGATAATAAAGTTTTGAATTTAAATATTATATTAATTGAACGTAAATGTAAGGTTTATTGATATAATTTTGAGAGAGCACTGGATTTTTTATGAATATCTTTTTAATATTTAAATCAACAACGACTACTTATCTACTTATACACGGCTATATTAATAGTGTTTGAAAAAAAATTTGTCCTTAACATTTAAAATTTAAGTCATGTAAATTATTTTAGAACATCGATTGAGATAGAATTTTCAACATAGAGGTGTATAGTTTGATGGTAGTGTATCAATATAATATATAGCTATCGCTAATTCGAAGGTAACGGCCTACGGTCATAGGCTGTCAGGGAAAGTAACTGATAAAATCGAAATTATTGGTGAAAAGGATTTTTTTTTCAAAAATACTAATGTTGGTAGGCCATTTTCTATAAATTATTTAGCAACTTTAATGTACAAACAAACGCATTCACACTCACAGTTAGTGTGGAACTAAGTTCAAAGACTTGTATCGTGAGTGCCAGAAACATTCACATCACACACACATTACACCCAGAACCAGAAGCACAAATATCCCTAGGGTAGAAATTTTTGCTCCCGCCCAGGACCCACGGCGCAGAGAGCGGAGACCTGTCCACTGCGCCAACTGGGTCGCCAACATGGTACAGTTTCTTATTTGGATGACAGGCTGTGTCCTGTTTAATTCAGAGTTTAGGCTCTTTTGCCTCATGCAGGGGTTTAAATTCATAACACGTTTCATCAAATCAAATCTTTGTCTCACAATCACACCAAGATCCATAAACACATTTTTCGATTAGTCTTATTTAAATTTGATCAAGATCTGATCAGTAGTTCTTGAAATATCGTCGTGCGTGTTTAGTACATCTAATCTGATCAAAGTTCCGAAGATAAAGCGATGAAGTCGGTTTTTTTAGGCTTTGCTTGCGTTTAATTATTTAATCTTGTGCCTAAATTATAGTGTGTTAAGTTCTGTATTGCTTCAGCCTGTTTTATCGTAATGACAGTTAGATAGGCAATTTTACAATGGAATCAAATACAGCAACTATTTGACTTAGCTTCTAAACTACTTATTCTACTGGATATTTGAAACTCTAAAAGATAATTGCGTCTCCCAGGAATCCCGATTTAACGACATTTTGTGATACGATTCTCCACATCGCAACTCAAAGCTGTGACCTAGATAATATTCTCATTTTAAACCTAGGTTTTAGATTAATTCAAGTCAAATTATTCAGGGTCCATGTTGCTACCAGATTTACCATAAATGGTAAAGGTATATCTAATACTTTTTGGGAGTACTTTGAGATTAAAAAACTTTTAAGCATAATAACGAAGACGAAAAATCAAACGTCATCCATTTATGGTCGACATACTCCAGTTCGTTCAAAGCGTTTTGCTTCTACTTTCATCATCCGTACAGCAAAGGAGTGGAACTCATTTGCGTTTTTGTCCCCAGAACGGTATAATCTGGGAGTCTTCAAGTCTCGAGTGAATAGGTATCTTCTAGGCAAGCATGTCACATCTTTGGCCGCATCATCACTTTCCATCAGGTGAGATAGTGGTTAAATGCTTGCCTATTCAACATAAAAAAAAGCTTAGATATCAAAAACCAGTGGAGGCTCTCGGTTTAGCACACTCACAGCTTCACCCTAAGTTCACTGACTTGTGTCGTGAATGCCGGAATCATTCACAACACTCATGTAATTACACGCGAATCTCAGAACATGTCCCTTGGGGAGAAAACTTATGATCGCACCGGAAATCAAACCCTTTACCCGCTGCTTAGAAGGCGGACATCACTACGCCAATGGGCTCTTCAATTATGATAGGTAGTATTATTTATAAATAAAAATATATCTGTAATGAATTATAAGAGTCGAAGTACTGTTAAGTACATTCGCGAGATTAATAAGTTAGATATTATATGTTTTATATGCTTGTAATAAAAGGGAAAAAGCAAGTTGAAGGCTGCTCGTTAGCTTAGTTAGGTGGCGTTTGCCTTCTAAGCAGGGGTATTGGGTTCGATCCCCGGCTGTAACACAAGTTTTATCTCCAAGGAAAATGCGTGTTTTTGGTTCTGGTTGTGATTGTGTGTATAATGTGAATATTTCCGGCACCCACGACACAAGTCATCGAACTAAGTGAGTGAAAGAGTTTATAAAAAAAAAAAAAAAAAAGTTGACGTCTGATGGTGCCGGAAACCTGGTACTTTGAAGAACAAATGTCCACATGGAATGCAATTTGATCCGCTTCTTTAGGTCTATTTATTTTACACTCACAGCCCCACACTACGTTCAAAGGGTTCTATCGTGGTTGCCGGAAACGAATACATATCACACACACAATCACACCCGGAGCCAGAATCACGAAAATTATACTCCCGCAACGAATCGAACCCAGGACCCACGGCACAGAGGTCAGATATTTGCTCACCGCGCCAACTGGGTCGTCAAAAAAACGATAGCTCCTGGTCTAAAAAATCAAATGCAAAGGCCTTTTAGTCAGCATTATGTCTGTCGGATTTGGTAAAGTACTAGGCAAACATAAACGTGAAAGAGGTGAAACATTTTTCTTTACAGCCAGTAAAATATAAAATATTCGTTCACCTAGCGTAACGTAGGCTTTTAATTATAGTCCTTACCTGTCCGCGTGATCAAGGCAAGAGCGCCAAGCGCCCCGAAGAGAAAAGCCATCGACATCCCTAGTTCATATGCTCCAGCATACCCCCTGTTTCATGCTTCACAGCGTCTTGAAACTGGACACATCTGCGAACAATCATACACTTTATTTACTACGTGCTAAGTTTCAATTTAGACTACAATATATTCACTACTACACAGAAGTGATTTTCATCTCTATTTACGCTAGAGAAAGTTGAGTTTGCCTTGGTAAGTAAATGGGGACGTAAGGGTGTGAAAGGGTGCCTTTGAAGTGCGGTGCTCAATACTGTAAACATAGTATACGGGTAAAAATATTTTTGGGTTTGAATATGGAATGTGGTAATATTCTTGGATTTGAAGGTAAAATTGAATTTTAGACTGCTAAGTCTTGCGGGAACAGATTCCTTGCCAAGTATACTATTTCAGTCACGTGTCGTGTCAATGTCTAAAGGATATTTGAGTAGGGATAGTTTGCACGTTCACGGAGTTACTGCAAATGCGTTTCCATGAAAAATGGAACGAAATACCCTGAATATAAGCGTCAGATTGAAATCGGAAATATATTCTTCTTCTCAGTACTACTTAATACAATTTTAGGAAGAATATTCTATGCGCTATTCAGCCAAACGGGAAAAAAAATTGTTCAAATCACTTTGAAGTAGAGAATATACAGGGTTATTTGTACAGTAATTATTTGTAAAAAGCTCTCAGTTGTTTTGTTCCTAGCTCATTTAGTTCAACGGCTTTCTTCAGAATACTATATTTAAAGTAATAATTAAGATAATTCTATACAATCCATTATTAATTGTAGTTTAAACTAGTCCTGCAAAGAACGGCATCCTCGCGCCACATCTCGTAATGGGGTATTGGTCGTGGTCTACCTGTTCAATACACCTGGGTCTAAGCACTTTTTATTGCCTGTAGTCCACCTTAAAATTATATATGCGACCTCTTTTCTCTTTGGTTGTTGCTTACTTTTTTTAAATATGAATTACTCAATCAATGTAATATAACATTTGAAAATAAATAACTTATTTTTCTTAAAATAATAATGTGCGCGCCAACGCCAGTTTACGCTTGACACCATGGATTTAATAGAGAAGATAAAAAACATGTTTTAAAATTTATTGAAAAAAAATTAAATAGAATAAGCAATAGCCGTACCGAGACAAATGCAGTGTCTATGGTTGAAATCAATAGGTTTTTGGTATTTTGTAATTAACTACCCTGTATATGCATTTTTATTGTAAATCTCACACAAATATGAAACAGTAAAATGTCTGAAAGAAAAAGTAATCGTAAGTTTGTCATATCTACGCTGCACATTATGGCATGCACAATAAGTTTAATGATAATAATTTGTTGATGTGTTGCGTAACTCACGTCATGTCGATGTGTTGCGTAACTCACGTCATTGCGGCTTTTAATTCCAACGGTAGACTCAATGGAATCCGATTATTTCAATTCCTAAGTGTATAGTGACGTAGGTAAAAATGTATGTGACAATTTCATTTACAGGCGTTATCATAGGTCATTCTGATCAACAGAAAATATTATAATTTAGTCTAGTAACATTATAAATTCGCTATGAAGGCCTTGGTGGAAATGAGTTGGTCTTGGGTTCAATTCCCGTCAGGGTTTTTTAGGACGATTTTCCTTCCCAAAATACACTTGTGCTTTGTCGTGCATAACCACGACTAAAAGCACAGATGTTGTGTATCATGTTAATGTTTCCAGCACCCGCGATGTAAGTCTTTAAACATAGTGAGAAGCTGTACAATTGCGTTGGTTTAAAAAATAGGACACATGCTACTTTATTTATTGATTTACTGTAATTATATAAACCATTTGAACTAGTGTAATGTTAGTTAGTATATATCAGTGTAATATATAGTGAGAGTGCTGCAATAGAACACATTAACAAAGTGTCTTACCATAGAGAAAGTGTTAATGGACACATTCTTAGTAATAGCAATGTAGCAGTTTAAGTCAAAGTTAAATTACTGATAAGTCATAGTTTGGTTAGATTGTAATTAAAATAGGGTATTTTATAAGAGGTAAATACTCGAGAAGTAAAAAAGAAAAAAACTAAGACGGCGAAACAAATAAATTTACTAAAAGACTATTATTTTAAGATTCATTATAATAATGTCTTGATGAACGCAAACCAAGCCTAGTCAATTTTAAAGCGAGCTTTAGGAACAAATTCTACCGCCTCCACGAACCCACATAAAAGTTAATTCACATATTGTACATAGGTACGTAGAAATCTCTTACAACATGTTTTAGCTGTCGTTTCTTCCACGCACCTTGGAAAGTGGAAAATCTGCCTGAAGCATTTCCACAGCTAAACAATTCGCAGATCTACATCAGGCGTAACGTGAGTCCTAATGTTAACAATGTTCTGGTTGTAATTGTGTGTGTGATATGAATGTTTCCGGCACCCACTACACGAGTTATAGAATTTAGTGTGGGGCCGTGAGTGTGAAAGCGTTTACATTTTAATAAAATATAACGTAGTTTTTTTTTTTGTATAAAAAGTATTATAAAAATGTATATAGTCATGTTTAGATATGTAACTTATATCTTGTTATGTATAAAATCTAGTAGACGTTTAGCCTCTATCTCACCTGTTCGTAAGTGTTGATGTGGTTAAGAGTGGTCATTGGTAAACCTTATAGGCCTAGAATGTGTCTATCTCTCTAAAATAGCTGATTCCAATTAAATCAGTATCACGATAGGATAGTAAGGCGAGAATGAGAAAATGTACCGCCATAGATTACGAAATTGAAAATCGTAGTGAAGCAAACATTTCCCTAGTACTATCTGACTCTAGCGGTACAGATTAATATTTCGACCTAGTTTTGTCGCCATTAAGGTCTTTAGAATTGGGTGAAAGCCGGTTTCAAAGCCCATTGATAGTTAAGAGAGTTTGCTAGAGCGCTTTGCCTTTGATATACCTAAAAAAACATTTGTAGGTTTTAGGTTTAGCAAAAAATCTATAAATATTTTTGTAATGCTCTTACAAAAATTATGATTTTTTAAATTTGCTAGGGGTATTTTTTTTCTGAAGCGCACAAAATTAAAATGCGCTACGAACACGCTCATTAAATGTAGGTTATCAACATTGATATTTTTCTAGAGGTCTAATATGGTAAAAAACATCAGTAAATGAGAAATGGCGGCGCGGCTGTTTTTTTTTTTTATTTGTGACAGGCTAGTGTTTGACCACTATCTCACCTGATGGTAAGTGACGATGTGATCGAAGCTGGTAAATACACTAGACCTGGAATACGCAGGCTCTCAAGGATAACTGCCGGAACACCGTATTTGGCTTGGCGGCAGACTTTCAACTGCAGAGCAGCGCATACGGTTAAAATATGGAAACCTTGGCGGTGTTTACACATTTGAGCCGTTTTATGTTGGGACGCTGCTGGGCCCGTGTGTATATCATAAACCATTATATATTAAAATAAATATCAGAGCGGCCGATTAAGGCTGTAATTTTGCGAATCTGGTCGTAGAATCAACTTTCATGAGTTCCTCTTTGGGGGCCATGTGAAGAAACGATTTGATTTTGATTTTGATGCGACATATGATCATAATTCTGATAATTATTTGGCTCAATGTATTTGTAATTCAGAGAGGCAATGCCGTCAGTATGATAGGAACACTACCCTATAAGCTCGGTACCTTGTAGGTAAGGTCTTTGCTGTATAGATGTTTATTATAGTTAAGGAGATGTAGACAATGGGCCCGTAGATTATGAAAATTATACTGAAACGTGAGTCTGTCGTATTTCAGCTAAAGTATTGTTACTGCTGGCCTGGCTCGTTCTGACCCGATCCGGTGCAGACAGACAAGGGGGAAAAGGAGGCGGTTCACCCGCCTCCTATCTCCTCATCTGTAGTGGGGTCACTGGTGGAGAGTCAGGGGATCTCTCCACTAGCTTACACGGCCCCACATGTCTAGGGGGTGGCCTTGGAGAGCAAGGTCACCCCTCCATGGGCGCAGTGGCCCGGAGGACTTTGCATCCGGGCCTACCGCCGGGGCAAGATAGTGACTGCTAGCGCGAACCTATCTTGCCCCACCTCGGGGAGAAACTGCTCACGGGGGGGTTTTTAGTTGGTTCGAGCCCCACATATCCCTATCCTTCACCCCTGGGAAGGAAGGGAAGAGCTAGGCACTTTCACCCCCACAAAAAAAAAGGACCTGGCTCGCATCTCGATTCACTGAACGGTATACTACCTGCATACCGTTAGTACGAGAAATGCTACACCAAGATGGAAATTCATTATGAAAATGAGACTTGTTTCTAAACCATTTACTAAAGTTACTTCAGCCAAACCGACGGTCAGTTAGCTAGTTGCTAAACCCGGGACATCGAACAACAAGTCAACAACTATCTCCAACTAGTTGTCTAAATTTCCAATACACAGCTTATACAATGGGGTAACCATTGAAATCATAAACTTTAGAACTGTTGACAGACTGATTTATAAGAGGAGTATAAATATAGGATAGAGATACCTCTTTAATTTTTATCCCGACAACACAAAGGAGGATTATGATTTTGGCACCGTACGTAGCTATATAATAACAAAAAAACTATATGAAACTTGCAAATTGATATAAGATAAATTATAACGGATATTTTACTTTTTCACGCTTTTATAAGGCATAATAGAAAGTTCCTTATTTAATTTAACATTAAGCCAAATTATTATAATTTAAATAAGAACATGTCATAGGTATTTTTTTTTAAATAAAAATAGTTCTTGTGGTACTTTGTGTAATGTATAGACCAACAAATTAAATTGACAAATTCCATCGAAATCATCTAATAAAATAAAATTAAGAATTAATTACAAAATATGTTAGATAATTAAACAGGTTTTTATCACATATTATGCTTCTTAGGAAGGAATATAGTGCTAGCTGTGACTCGAACCCAGGACCCACAGCGCAGAGGGTAGAGACTTGTGCACTGTGTTGTGAAATGCGCCAACTAGGTCGTCAAGAAATACTAATAAGTAAGTTAATACTGACTATTATGCAATCACACTAATATTATAAATCCGAAAGTTTGTGCGTAAATGTGTTAGTATGTTTGTTTTCTCTTCACGCTGTAATGGCTGAACAGAATTTGATGATTTTACCTTAATAAGCTGATTTTTATTTTTTATTGTCTATTTCATGTTTTTGTTGTTTGTTTATCTTATCCTTAGTGCCAAATAAATGTATTTCATTTCATTTCATTTCGTTTCATTTCTTTTCATTTCTTTTCATTTCTTTTCATTTCTTTTCTTTTCATTTCTTTTCTTTTCATTTCTTTTCATTTCTTTTCATTTCTTTTCATTTCTTTTCATTTCATTTCATATTGATGATATTTGGAATGCACATAGGTTAAACCTAGGATTAACACATAGGCTAACTTGATTAATGCAGGTGAAGCCGGTGGGCATGGCTAGTAGTTTTATAAATAACTATTACATCCGGTGATATTATTTAAGTCAACACAAACGTAGTCAACGCATGAACTAACTAAACAAACCATATTCAGTTAGGTAAATGCAAACAAAGGGCCTACAGCCGGGGCAAGATAGTGACTGCCAGCGCAACCCTAACTTGCTCCACTTCAGCGAGGGCAATTACAAAACATAATGTCCAGTCAAATGAAAAGGGATAACTGAATAAAATAATATTAACATTCATTGAAATGATCCCTTCCTGGTATGTCAGAACTGACGATCTCCATAGGGAACTCGTTGAAAATGTAATAAATACATACGCAGAAGCTCACCAGTATAGATTTCATCGTCATGTTAATGTCGAGGCTTTCGTTAATCCAGCTTAGTGAGAAGACTTAAAAGAACTCAACAATTTGAACTAGTGTAATGTTGTAAGTTTTTAAGCTACCATGGTCAGTTCACTATAAATTTGAAATAATACATGGTAAATATCCCGTTATTGATACATTTATAGTGCAATGTTAGTTAGTATAAATCAGTGTAATATATAGTGAGAGCACTGCAAAAGAAGACATGAACACAGTGTCTTATCCTTAAACAGAGACAGTAAGAAAAGTGTTAATGGATACAGTCTTAGTAATAGCAACGTAGCAGTTTAAGGTTAAGTTAAAAAAATATTGAAATAAACTATTCATTAATAGTTTACTGCTCAAACTAACAGTAACAGTAGCATAAGTACTATAGAATAGAATAGTATATATTGTTTAACTGTGTACAAGGTTCTTAAAATTTCTAGGTTTCAACAGTTAAATTTGAACGTACATAGTGTTTAAATAATATACACTAATATAATACGTATTACTAATTGCACCACTTTTCAGAGTGTACAATTAGCCAGAAAGCCACGTAAATCTATTATAATATTATTATACTAATTCTAGACCTAGCGAATTTACCAATCTTAATCACATGCCACCGATCAATATGTAAAATAGTCTTTTACACAAGAGAGCTGTAACTCAAGTACTCAAGCCGGCATTGCCTCTCTGAATTTCAATGCTAATACGTTGAGCCAAATAAGTGCCAGCATTTTGATCACGCGTCGCTTCAACCAGGCGCTCTGTTAGAATTTTGGTAGTGGGCTTGAGCACTTGAGTTACCTATAAGCCGATGTCTTGTAGGTAACTTAGTTCTTTGCTGTACATAGTTTTAGTTTAGTTTTAGGAAATATAGGCAATTGGCCCGTAGTTAGGCAGAATAAAAAAAATATAATTTAAGAGAGCTGTAAACATAATAGATATCTTCTCTGCCTCCTAATTTCTAATCCACAACAACTAAAAACTAATTTATTTATCCAAGATAAAGACCTGTCTGATCCTGAATTGGATCCGGTACAGGATGATTGCGTTTGCCACTTCAATTGGAGCCAATGGGAATTTAATTTTACCAACCAATTGAAGTCAAGACTTTTTCTATTGGAAAATGCGATTAGTAAAATCTGAGTGGGTTGGGAACTATTCCTTCCCTGTAGCAAGATCCAATTTGAATGTTATTTCGTTTATCATCCCTAAGGGCATAAAATCTTCTGTTGAAACTTGTTTTTGGCATATTTTGATACCTTATTTATTGCAATATATTTTACTAACTGGTTAAGTTACATGACGAACTATATCATGAATGCGAAAGTTTGTGAAATGATGGTTGATATATGTATACCTTATATTCGCTCGAAGCGTTTCGCTTCTTCGTTTATTATCCGTACAGTGGAGGAGTGGAACTCATTGCTCGTGCCTGTATAATCTCAGAGTCTTCGAATAGAAAGTGATTGGTGAATAGCTATCTAGGCGAGCATACTACATCTTCGGTTGCATCATCGCTATGCGGGTGCATCAACGGTGTGAAAGTTATTTGAATTATTCATTACAATGGTTACTCCTACTTTTCGGCACACAAAAAGGTTGCGTATCAGAATTTCAAAGCCTTTCCAAAAAAAGTTTCACTTAATTTTTTTTGTCAGAACATCACGAAAATGTCAACTAAGAATTATATCAATTATGTTATACAGTACCGACATTGTAAGTTCAAACTTATTATATTCCAAAACAGTAAGGGACTTGATATACGAAGCGCCCGAGGCGCGTGGCCCGGGCGCTGTAAGATGAAATATATGGTGCCTAAGGGACAATGATATACAAAGCAGCCAGAGCGCGCGGCCGAGTTGAGCGCGCGCCCATGACGCTTTGTTTATCATTGCGACAAAACTTCGGCAGCGCAGGGGGGCGCTACCGACGTTTTGTATAGGCTCAAGAGTAACAAAATATACAAAACTTTTTTTTTTTTTTTATTTATGACAGGCTATTGTTTGACCACTATCTCACCTGATGGTAAGTGACGATGTGATCGAAGCTGGTAAACACACTAGACCTGGAATACGCAGGCTCTCAAGGATAACTGCCGGAACACCGTATTTGGCTTGGCGGCAGACTTTCAACTTGATGGTGGTTCACCGAGCGCTTTTTTTTTTATGCCAGATTGGTAATCATTTGGCCGCTTTCTCACCTGATGGAAAGTGATGATGCGGCCGAAGATGAAGCATGCTTACCTAGAAGATACCTATTCACTTTGTATATTAAGTCCCTAATAAGTAACAATCTAAACTTCCATTCAACACCTGACATAAGCCGATCGATTGACGATCCATCTTCACCCCGTATAGAGTAATTAGTTTCATAACTTCATCGTCTTGCGTTCCTTATCTCGGCTCTACCTACGTAGTCAACGAACTAAGTTATACAGCGTCTTAATTTGATGAGACACAAAGGGCTACCTTAACCGTTGTTGCAGGAAAATTCTTTAGAAACCATTACTCATTTTCGAAGTTATAACGATCTTTTACAAGTAAATTCTATATCATCAATCATCACAGATTTTACAAAAATAATACGATAATAAAATTTTGGGATGGTCTCTCTCTGGTTCTGGACTTCTCTACATATTATAAATTACTCGTATTTTGTTCTATTTTATACAGAACTAGTGATTCGCCCCGGCTTCGCCCTTTTGCTCTTTCCGGTAGATTAGAAAAAATGTTTCGTTCAGACCTTGCCCTGATTTTTTTTTTTTTTTTTTTTGTTTGTGACAGGCTGGTGTTTGACCACTATCTCACCTGATGGTAAGTGACGATGTGATCGAAGCTGGTAAACACACTAGACCTGGAATACGCAGGCTCTCAAGGATAACTGATAATTACGAATACTACAAAAAAGAATCACCCTAATCGGTCGAGAAGTTTTTGCGAGACTAACGCAGAACAGTTATATTGATTTATATAAATAGATGACTATTTCACTGTATTGCATCATTACCAAATTCTTCACCACAATATAAAGATTCTTACGAAATGAAAACCTTTTAAAGTTTAAGTATAATGCGTTGAACTGCCCTTTGGCTTAGTTGGGTGGTTCTCCTTCTAAGCAGGAGTAACGGGTTCGATTCCCGGAGGGAACACAAGTTTTCTCCCCAAGGAAAATTTGTGTTTCCGGTTCTGGTTATGATCGAGTGTGTGATGTGAATGTTTCAGGCACCCACGACACAAGTCATCAAACTTAATGTGAAGCTATGAGCGTTTATTCTATTATTGAATGTTCCCAACACGGACTGAAGCAGTGAAAGCTCACAAAATAATACCGTGGCGGTGTAGTATGCAGATACTGTTATCGTAAGCTAACCGAGACTTTTATTAGGCAGTTTGCTGGCTTTCGAAGTCTACATAAGCCTGGTTGCCAAAATATTTGACCGCCATTGTCTGCAGTGGCTCGAGTGAAGCAACCAATTCAATAACTGCCAAATTATCTGTTGATTAATATTGGAGGGTGGAACTGGCGCCTATAATGCCTCTTGCAAACGTTAATGCCAAGTCACTAGTGATATGTTATGGATAGAATAGACACACTTAAAACACAGATACTATGAATATTGGTTTGAGCCTGCAAAAGGGATATCAATTGATTAATTAAATACATAAATATAAGAAATCTTTTATAGCCAAATACAAAATACAAATATTAGAAACAATTTGCAATTGGAATATATAAAACTGCCCACATCTGAAACTCTTAAAAGGTTTTCGGCTCGTTTTCAGTAACTTGGTAAAGTCAAAGATTGCAACCATTTTTCGAATCTAAGTTTGAATTTATAAGTTGGCAAGGAATAAATGTCTATTTGTTTATTAAGGCTGTTGTAAAGTTTTGAACTTTTAGTGACGACTCGCTATTGCCGTGCGTCTACGTTCGATTCTACATATTTTATCAGATCTACGTTTAGTAATTAAAAAGTTATAATCATAATGAACTTGTAAATGTTTCCTTGAAACCGTTTTTAGAGTAAAAAGTTGCCTCACTGAAAGGACTTGGCAGAGCGATAACATTTCTGTCGTAGGGAAGCGTCGAGGTCTTTTAACGGGAACTTTAAGTACGCATCTCTGAGCTTTCCAGCATGATCATATATGTTTTCGCAGTGCCGCCCCAAGCAGTAATGCAATAGGTGATTATAAAATTATTTATCAATAACTAGGTAGGTAGGCTCCTACTTTTATTTAGTAGTGTCTCTAAGTGTATACGTATTTTACGAATTATCTCAAATATACAGTTCGTTTTATTTTCACGTTATTACTCATGTTATATTTAACGTTTTCAACACACGTATCTCCGCCATTTTGAGAAATTTCCTATAACAGAATTAACAAAAAAAAAACATATAATTATCGAACCTGATCATGTAATAATTAAACGCAAGCAAAGCTTAAAAACCCGACATCACAGCTTATATTTTGGTTTTGGCTGGATTGATTTCGATAAAATTAATATGGGACTACCTCTAAAGTATAATCTACCAAACAAAAATCACATCAAAATCGATTCATAATTGGCAGAGATATTGCGTAACATAAGTGCAAAAATAAAAATAAATATGCAGTCGAATGCATCCTTTATTGAAGTCGGTTGAAAATTCACGAGAATCGATTGAGAAATACGACCCGTAAATAAGAACAGCCGGACATAGGGAAGCATTTATGCCCGAGCTAGAAACGGAGACGCTTTGCCCGCGCTTTGCACTCGCTTGCCCAATAAAAATATACCTATGTATATTGGTATTGGTGTATCTCTGTGTGTGTCTACATTTTTGTTAGAAGGTTCTGTGTTTTGTTGCTTATGAAAAGTGAAGATGATTAGAATTATTAGCTTAAGGGTGAACATAAGTGGGACATCACGATCGAACTTCGTATGATTGTATAGAGCCACCATAAGCAAAGTTGTTACGTATCATCAATTCGCCTCCTGTTACTTTGTTAAGACTTTGATGTCGATCAATGGGAACAACTCGTACAGCCTTTGTATTTTCCAACTTCACAAAGAACTTTGCACGTTTCTTAAACTTTGTATCATTGTTCTCGGTTTGAGTGTAAGGTGTTGATAGAAAGTTTGCGAGGAAGTTAAACCTACGTACCTACGATAAATTTAACTCATTTGCGAACATACGTTATAGTCATTTTAATCTTATTTTTAATGACAAGGATGCATGGAGGCAAACTGCACAGGCTCTTTCTAGCGACTATCATAATAACACCTAGGTTAAGAAAATTATGTATTAGAAATAAAGAATGTTTAAAAAAAAAAATGAATGAAAAAAATGCGCCGCCGAGTTTCTTGCCAGGTTCTTCTCGAGATGGCTGTAATTTTCCGAATCTGGCAATAGATTCATTAACTTTCATGAGTGCCTCTTTGGGGCCCATGTGAATAAACGATTTTGATTTTGATTTTGAATCTGTAATAAATTCCATGTGCATACTAATAATATTATGATATCAGAAAGGAAAGAAAAATGGCGAGTCTCTGAACTGCCCGATGGCTTAGTTGGGTGCGCGTTCGCCTTATAAGAAGCAGGGTATCGGGTTCGATTTCCGGCGGAAACACAAGTTTTCGTCCCAAGGAAAATTTGTGTAAATTTTCCTTTAGATAACTTGATTGATTGATTGAAAATTCTTTATTGCACAAACAAAACAAATTGTAGGTACACAGGCGAACTTAATGCTATAAAGCATTATCTTCCAATTAACCTCGGTGTATCGTGTGAACTTGTGTTCTGGTTATGATTGTGTGTGTGATGTGAATGTTTCCACCGCCCACGACACACGTCATAGAAGTGTGGGGCTGTGAGTGTGAAAACGTTTATTATTTTTTATTATTTCTCGCTATTTTATCGGATACATTCCGATTTCTGATTGGATGAGATACATCTTCTAAGTGAACATACTACATCTTCAGCCGTTCGCCTTTTGTTTGGTTTGATAAAAAGCAATTATGTAGCAGAAGATGTTACGTGACGTATATAAAACTATAACAAAGATGTTTTTTTATTTTCTCAATTTGGCGTCTGGCAGTTGGCAATTTGATATTTAATCTGTCGAGTCTTTGATGACACTCGATCACTACACACTTTTAAAGAACAAATTAAAAAATGGTATCACTCTCAATTAAGTTAAAGCTATGAATGTCCCTTATTAGTCATATAATGTATATATAATAATATATATTAGTTTGTGTATGTTTATAAAATATTGTTATTATTTATGTAGGTTTTTGTATGTATATTATGTATGTAATATTAATAAGTATGTATAAGTACATTTATTAATTAAATACGTGTCTAGGTACACCACCGTCCCTGTTTGTAATATTTTTATCATCTCCCTTTGGTTGTCTGGAAGAAATAGCTTTGAGCGATAAGACCGCCCTTTGTGCTCCTATGTTATATTTAAGATTTTTGCACACCAAAATAAGTGTTATTTATTTTGGTGTGCAAATAAAGAATTTAACTATCTATCTCGATATATGACAAATCGATTGACGTAAAAAATCATCAAAATCTACTTACGCGTTTGGTCACAAAGGAACAAAGATACATACCTACATTTATTATTATATAGGCTGATAAACATATTACCCTCCTTTGCTTCGCGCAGTACGGTAAAAACCATCAATAACCATCGCTTAAGCCCGTCCTAATTTGAAACAAGCAAAACTCAGCAAGTTTTGCTTACACTACGACTACAGTTACTATCCGTATAACAAAATTGCACGATATATAACATTAAAATATCTTATCATTAACAAGAATCCACCCTCCTAACTAAACTCTGTTTAAATGTCTCAGAGTACGGTGATCTTAAGCGGAAACCTTAAATTAACTATCGGACTCAATGGTCCGAAAAGGTCGTATCACGTCCGCAAGCTTGCCAAACTCTATAACTGTATGTCACGGAAACTACTCGACTCGCAAAGGAGATTGAAGCAGTGACTTAAATTTCGAACGAGCAATGACATTTCTATTACAGGGTTATGAACGAATTTAACGAGTATTCCAGTGACATAATATACAAAGCGCCCGCGACGCTTTCCCCTGCGCTGCCGTTTTCTATCGACTTCAGAAAAAAGGAGGAGGTACTCAAGTCGACTGTATTTTTTTTATGTGTGTGTTTTTATTCACCTCATAACTTTAATTTTTAATTTTTTTTGTTTGAAAAATGTTGCTTTCTAATTGGTCAAATTTAAATTTGATCAAGATTTGAACAGTAGTTCTTGAAATATCGTCAATAATGCGTGTTTAGTACATCATCTAATCTGATGAAAGTTCGGAAGATAAAGCGGTGAAGTCAGTTATTTTTTTAAAGTTTTGCTTGCACTGCAGACATATGAAAAAAAGACGTATCTGCACTTTTGACAAAATTGAGTTGTAAGCATTATTGGAATCAGGAAAAATAGACTCATCAACTAGATTTTTTTATTCAAACGCTACCTAATAAATCTTCCTTTTAATTAAGAGGCATCTACCATTAAATATATATACTAAATAGTAAAGACATTCCTCATGTATATATATATTACTCAATTGTCAAAAAATGTCAATATATCTTTTTTTCCTTATGACGGTAGAACAAAATATACAAAGCGCCCGAGACGCGCGTACTAGGCGCACGCCCGCCGCCACACTGTAGAGGCGAGCTTCCTTTAGCCCCAAAAGCCTGGTTTTTGTAAATGTTCTTTTGTTCATATACTTTTTTTATATTTATATATATTATAAGAGTCAAATGATCAACGTTATTATCGCTTTACAATCCGTACAGTTGAAAAATGCCTTTTTTTGTCACCAGTGTGATTACTCTGTCAGTCGCAAATATATGCAATTGTTGTCAAAAAGAAAAATATATGTAATTATTATGTAATCATTTATATGCACTGCCAGATATGGGTGACACTGTATTATTTAATGTTTCCAGTTTTGTATTATTACGAGAATGAATTCTTGAAACATAAACCAATAAATAATCAAGATCACTCTAAAATCAATCTTCCATTTTCCTACATGTGATACTGTATCTATTATATACTGAAAATAAGGTACACAGTTTGTTCTACTCCAGAACAAAGTTCTTAAGTTCCAACTTCATGCTACCTACGAGCATTAAAGATTTAGTCACGATGCTTAGTCATTTGGTTATTTTTAGATACTAAGACTCAAAGTTAAGAGTAGATAGCATCTTTAGTATCTAACCGTCTTTACACCTTATGATTAAGTATCGGCTTCGATTCAGGTGTGATTTATGCGTATGAGTAAACGTTTTAAACACCAACGACACAAGTCTTAGAACGTAGTATGGAGCAGCAAGTGTGAAAGCGTTTATGGTATGTAATATTGAACTACCCGTTGGCTTAGTTGTGAATTGCGTTACTTTTTAACCGAATTCAGAAAGGAGGAGGTTCTATGTTCGACTGTATGTATTTTTTTATGTATGTTTACCGATTTATCCGCCATTTGTGTACCGGTTCCCAATTTTTTTTTTGTTAGTTTATACTTCAGAGTTGGTCCCATATAAATTTTATCGAAATCAAGCCAAAACCAAAATACAAGCGTCGAAGTCGGTTTTTTTAAGCTTTGCTTACGTTTAAATTACATTAGTTGGCTGAGCATTTCTTTTTGAACCTAAACGAATTATAGAGCTTAAGTTGATATTACACAAAACTTTCCAATTTGATTGATAATCAAGTTAATAGAACTTTTTGCGAGTTCACAAAACCACCCTTTTGCTAAACAGCCGAATAACAGCACTGCGCTAGCAAGACTGATTTCAGTTGATAAAACGAGTTGCCAATATAATTAAACAAACAAACTCATTCAAACTCATACCCTCGAACTACGTTTAAAAACTTCAATCGGTGCCAGAGACATTTACATATCAGATACACACTTCAGAACCAGAAGCCCATTGTCCCTGGGAAGTAACATTGTGTACTTGCCAGGAATTGAACCCAGGGCCTAAGACCAGAGAGCAGGCACTTGCACACGATGATGCGACCCTAGAAGATACCCCTTTCCTACCTTCACTCGTTGAAGCCTTCCAGATTGTACTTATAGGGAAACATAAATTCGGGAAAGGAGTTACACTTCTTTGCAGTACGTATAATTAATTGGAGTGGAAGTTAAATGCTTTGGGCACAGTGCAAGCTATATTTTGTAGAAAGGTAAAAAATTCAAATGAAATAATCACATGACCAAACTCGAATTTTCGTGCAAACGCACAAGCGCGTGTTTAAGGGAAGCAAATTGATTGACATAAAAAAACGACCTAGAAAAGCAATGTAGATGCCTCGTAAAAGATTGTAACTTGTTATTATTCTTATTATATTATTCACGAAAATGTGTTGTAAACGTGATGGAAAGGAGAGTTTTAGAAAGATTAATTTCGTTTTAGAGTTAGACAACATGTTAGGTCGTCGTTAAGTCAATGATGAATAGTTTAAATCGTATCTCTAATGCTTTTGAATTTCGTAAGGTTTTCTGGTACGTCGTTTTTAGTAGTAATTTCTTTTAGTTTTCAGTTAATACCTTGTTTTATTTTTTGACTACCTGTGCCAATCCTACTAATATTATAAATCCGAAAGTTTGTGTAAGTGTGTAAGTATATTTGTTCCCTCTTCACGCTTTAACGGCTGAACGGATTTGGAAGAAATTTGGATATTACATAGATTATACACAGGATTAGCACATGGGCTACTTTTCAACTTGATAATAGCGGGTGAAGCCGCGGGACACGGCTAGTTGCCTATATTTTCTAAAACTATTTGAGTTTGATGATGGGCTAATGATGGGCTTCGTGCCCGAAACTACTCGGAAAATCAGACAAAAATCGCCGCGAGTTCCAGCCGGTTAGTGAACAGAAATAATTTCTAAAACTACATACGTCTATACATCAAAAATAAAAGTAACCTACATGGCATCGAGTTTAAAGGTAACTCGAGTGCTCAAGCCGGTGAGCGGCTCAACCAGTGAGTACCGATCCCATCATGCTGGCGACATTCCATTCGGAATTTCAATGCTAATACATTTTGCCATATATTCCACCATGCCCATTTTACCATCTAACAACCAGACAAACTGTCTAACGTCATCCATTTATGGTATGTATCATCCGTACAGCGAAGGAGTGGAACTCATTGCCTGCGTCATTGTTCCCTGAGGGGTATAATCTGGGAGTCTTCAAATCAAGAGTGAATAGGTATCTTCTAGGCAAGCATGTCACATCTTCGACCGCATCATCACTTTCCATTAGGTGAGATAGTGGTCAAATGCTTGCCTATTTAGCATAATATATATACATATATATATATATATATATATATTTGCATATATCTGCATTTTTATCACGTATCTAAATTTAGATCACTGTAGTAATTTTGTTCAGATCTCTGCACTAGTTAATATTGCTTGAAGTATATTCTTTGCTGTATAACGCATTCACACTCACAGCCCCACACTAAGTACAAATACTTGTATCGTGGGTGCCAGAAACATTCACATTACACGCACACACACTACACCCAGAACCAGAAGCACAAATATCCCTTGGGAAGGAATTTGTGCTCCTGCCGGGAATCGAACCCAGGACCCACGGCGCAGAGGGCGGACACCTGTCCACTGCGCCAACTGGGTCGTCAAAATTATTTTATAATTTTAGTTTAGTTTAAGGAAATATAGGCAATTGGCCCGTAGGTAGAAGTTTACCTTTACTTAAATCCAGAGATGTTAGACATTGATACCTAAAGTAGGGATTACCTCTAAGGCGTTTCAATGATGAAATATAACGTTCACATTACACACAAGCATACCCAGAATTGAGCCCAATAACTGCTGCTTATAAAGCGGATGCACTTACAGTTTCATCAAAATTCAAAATTTCTAAAACATTTAAAATCGTTCATTCACCTGGTCTCCAAAGAGGCACTCATGAAAGTTGGTGACTCTACTACCAGATCCGCTCTACTGCAGATTCCTGAATCTCTAGATCCGTTATCCATAGCCGACTGTGTCATCATTACATATTTTCAATACGTTAGAACACCGAAAACACAACTAGTAGATGCTTCGACGCGAGTTTACCGACGCTACGGCTAGCCGGCGGACCGCGCACGTCTCAGTTCCAAAAGCCCGCATTCCGTTCTTATCGCACGCCGATTATATAGTCTATATATATCTATATTATGTAGTCGCCAGAAAGCGCTAGTGCAGTTTTCCTCCTTGTCATTAATGTAGTCATTCGTCACTAGCGGACAATATTAAAGTATGTATTCTGTTTTAGCCAGAAGTTTGGTACAAAATGCCCTCTATGAAAGTCTATGGCCGCCGCGGCCTAGCTGGTATGTTGAATTAGTTTGAGCACGGGACGGCGTGGGATCGCGAGGAATGTCCCTGCATAGTTGACGGTCCAATGGAAAGTATTAGAAGAATCCCTCTTATTTTAGACCTGCCTTTATTAGAGAGGGATCTAATGAGGGTTGGTAACCACGGTCTGAGAGGTAAGGTTCTTTAGTAAAGTTTAAAGTTGCAGTAAGTTTTATATAATAAGATAACCCGGCAGATGACAACAATGTTCTATAGTTGACAACACGGTCGGATCGTTTTGTTTTTACAAGCTTTTATTTAGTTTCACCTTAAGTTGAGCGCTCGATTGTTTAGTAAACGACCAATAATAAAATATTTAACATTTTTAGATGATGATTAAAGAGATTTTAATGTAAGTGAAGCACTTTTTATGTTTCATAGTTATAGAATATAATATAATATCTATAACAATATTGAAGCGCCAGGCTCTCGCGGCCGCTACCGCGCACACTACGGATGATATCGCTTGCACTACGGTCGAGTAACTCGATAAAATGAAACTATACGTGAGTACAACCAGTACATAACCGAACCATATCTAAATGATGTTTAATTATGAATTTTATGAATGAAAAGTAATATAAATGCATAGCAAACTTAAAATAACTAAATGCATGCTTTTGGCCAAAAAGATTTGTCAGTTTATACAACAAAGGAGGAGGTATGTTCGACTGTATGTATTTTCACCAATTTCTACTCTATTTGTGAACCGATTCTCAAATATTTTTTTTTATTTGGTAGTTTATACTTCAGAGGTGGTCCCATTTAAATTTTATCGAAATAGCGGTGAAGTCTTTTTTTTAAGCTTTGCTTAGGTTTAAACTATTGATGTCAATAATTTGTCTTTTTTCTTTACGGCAGCCGTCTTTGAATTGTAGATGAGCTTATGAATTTTAAGGCCCTGACTCATATTGTATTATCTTGAAAAAACTGTGTTTTAAATTGATTATTATTGTTTAGTTATTACGTTGACATTATTTCTACACATGACATTTAATACATATTTTACTAATATTCATTGACATTTTTTAAGATGAATTAAATTTATTCACATTAATCTCGCTGAAATTTGTTTTATTTTGTAACCACTTCCTTTTTTGTACTTATGTAAATATTTTGTTTTGCGTCCTATGGTCTCACATGACATTGGCGAAATTGTGGTGGCGTTACCACAGAAAGCCACAAAATTAAAAAATTGAATTTAATTACTATAATAATTTTACTATGATTGTGACTACAGAGTTTATTTTCATTTTATAACTAAATGTCATTTGTACACGTATAGAATTTGGGTGGTGGTAAGTGCTAAGTGGTGGATAACAAACTTGGTCTTGGTCTTCAGCCTATAACGATAGATCACCACAGTTTTGGTTGTGATGGTAAATTATACTTTTGCCGCTAACTGTACTTACAATAATTTTGGTATGCGGGACGAATATGCACAAATATTATCGTGCGGGACGAATAAATACTTTTTAATGGCGTGGGCCAAAAATTCGGGACGAATGTGGCATAAATCGAATAAACATTAATATCACACATTTGCGCACCTACTTGTATGGTAGAATTTAGAATGTACAAATTAAATTAATATCCATCATCAATGTATACCCACATTCTAGCAAATAAATTATTATGAATTTGAATTTTCTGTCTCAGGAAGAATGTCAAGTTTGCGGGGAACAACTCGTTAATTCGTTAGCATACAACGTCGTTTTATGCGCAAAACGAAATTATTATTCTATTCTTTCATGCTATAGTCATTATGCATTAACAACAAATCTGTGCTATTGTCGCCAAAACGGAGATTAATTATCTGTGGGCGGAAGACTGTCAGAAAAATGGTCACGGTGCGTTTGAGGTTTTGTCAATGGAGGTCTATTGACAAAACATCAAACGTATATTGATATATAATATTATATTTTAGTAGAACAAGAATAATTGCTATTTTTGTAAGAGTTCAAAATCTATTTGTGGTAATCTATATATATAAAAGAAAGTCGTGTTAGTTACTCCACTTATAACTCAAGAACGGCTGAACCGATTTAGCTGAAAATTGGCAGGGAGGTAGTTTAGAGCCAGGAGAAGGACATAGGATACTTTTTAAGAACGTACATTTCTTTAATTTTTTTTTTTACATTTCGACATGCTTTCCATTTTCTCATACGTCACTCGGATTTGGTAAAGTACTAGGCAAACAAAAACATGAAGGTTGTAATAATATAGTCACGTGACATTGTAACGCATGCCGGGTATAGCTTCCTAAATTGACTGTTAGGCGGAACGAAAGTCGCCGGGACAGCTAGTATTAGATAGATAAAAGTAGATTTATAAAGCGAGTGTGAATGGTGATCTATCCGAAAGCATTTCGACCAAGTTGGAATCTTTTTAAAAAAAGGCCAATTAAAAGGTGCCACCAATCAACGAACGAACGAACGTGTATAAGAAGACTCATGAATGTAGAAGAATCGAAGTGTCAGGATCATAGCAGATAAAATGTGAGGTATCTAGCTACTTCTCCGCCTAGGTTAGTGGGAAAGAGTGATTTAATAATAATAATATGTATGTTCTAAATCTCTTTTATATTCAAAATTTTTTTTTTTTTTTTTATTTGTGACAGGCTAGTGTTTGACCACTATCTCACCTGATGGTAAGTGACGATGTGATCGAAGCTGGTAAACACACTAGACCTGGAATACGCAGGCTCTCAAGGATAACTGCCGGAACACCGTATTTGGCTTGGCGGCAGACTTTCAACTTGATGGTGGTAAGCTATTTTGGTAGCAAGCCAGGCGAGCAACTCACAAAATGCTCTACCACCTCTTAAATGTCACCTGATTAGCACCACCCGGGGACCACGTGTAGGGAGTCAGACTTATGGGGTATCCTCCTACGGACGTGGGTGACTCAGCCCCCAAAAAATAAAGCTGCAGTAGTTTTCCGGAAAAAAACGTACGCTTAGGGATAACAACAGAAATTCGCGCGAAAGGAAAACTAACAGTACTTTAAAAGCATTTTTTTTTATTTTCGAACATAGTATTTACCATCTTGTTTTATGTAGTTTTCAATATGTTTTCAAAACTTTAACAATAAACCTTCACCGCATCAGATAGTGGCAAATACCTACTAATTAAGAGTACTTATTTTAAATAAATAATATAGAAGATATTGAGAACTGCCCGTTAACTTACTTGGCTGCACGTTCGCCTTAGAAGCAGGGACATAGGGTTCGATTCCCGGCGAGAACACAAGTATTCTCCCAAAGAATTTGTGTTCCTGGTTCTGGTTATGATTGTGTGTGTGATGTGAATGTTCCCGGCACCCACAACACAAGTCATCGAAATAAGTGTGGGGAAGTGAGTATGAAAGCGTTTATGTATTCATTATAATAATAGTTCGCCTAGAATAGAGACCTGATGCAAAATATTTGCCCAATTTGCCTATTATTTTTGATAATATTAAATAAAAAAATATAATATTTTGTATTTTAATGTTTGATATCCGTTATCGTAAAGGATATTATACGTAAAATTGACTTATGACTTTGGAAAGCTTTAAATATGACTTTGGTTTTATATCCAATTTATATCCATGTTAAGGTTGTCTGGAAGAGATTGCTTTATGCGATAAGACCGCCTATTTTGAAACTTCTTAAGATTATTTAGTAAGTTTTTAAGATTTTTGTATTGGTTTTTCAATAAAGAGAATTTGTATTTGGTTCTACAATATTGTTATTTTCCAATATGTGAATAAATCACATAATTTATTGAATTCTGTTTTGACCAATATTGGAACCTTTACAATAATATGTGTATAACGTAGCTATGTATAACAAGGGTCGCTTTGACAATCTTAAGTTTTGGCAGCAACACAATAACCCTAACGTGATATAGCAGAACAAACATGTTGTAACTAAACATGTCGGTACAGATGAGCACAAATGTTTAAAAACATACATTTTCGAGTAAATATATAGTAAAAAAACTTTATCGGATAAACACCATCTTGTTTTGCGATGTATACTTAGTATTTATTTTTATTATGAAGTTAAACATTATATAAGAAATAATAATGATTGATTTTTATTTGAGTTGTTTTCCTTACGTAACGCATTAACAATTTAAAATGGCCTTTAAAGAAAGACTGAATTTAACCGACATCAAAAAAGACAAGGCTCTGTTTCTTTTTTTTTTTTATTCGTAGCTTTTTTTATAAGTCTGTATAAACAAAGAGAGTTTAGGACCGATCCACGAAAAGATTTTTTAAGTTGATAGAACCAAACTGTGAATCGATTCCACTGATAAAAAGGTAGCGACGAAAGGTTATTTTTAAAATTTTCTAAAATTTTATGCCGTCACTTTATACTTTTCCCGCTATTAATAATTATCAAGATAAAAAGTAGCTTAAGTGTTAATCCTAGGTATAAGCTATGTACATGACAAATTTCATTCTAATCCGTTCAGCCGTTAAAACGTGAAGAGGAAACAAACATTCTTACACCACTTACACTTACACTTTTGTCTTTATAATATTAGTAGGATATACAATAAAACTTTGTAGTTTGTGCAGTGGGCCGGTTTCTGCCCTCTGTCCTGGATTCAATTCACGGCAGGAACACAATTTTCCTTTCTAAATTATACAAGTTTTTTAATTTGTAGTGTAGGTTTGAGAATGAGAAACTGATAAAATAATTAAAATATTACTAATCAGATGTACTAAGATATCAATATGTCGTCTTGGTATTCATTAAATACGTTTCACTACATTTCAAGCACAAAATACGTATAAATAGATATTCCTTTTAAGTAATTAATAAAAAATATGCAAAATCTAAAAATGTTATAACTAGTTTTGCACACGCCAGTCCACAATCTTCAAAATGGCGGACGACGGATAAATCCAGGCCATTGTCTGTCTCTCATTGTTGTATTATTTACGGTACACGGGTTGTCGGACCACTTAAACTTATACGGGTACAGAACAAGCATTTGTTGTATCAAAAGGTAGAGTAGGTAATTTGTACAACCCGAAAGGAACGTGTAGAAAATGATGATATAACCTGTCATTCGTCCTGAACTGAGATCTCAGTCTGCTTTGCTTCATAGAAAAACACCTTTGAAGTTAATCGCTTATAACTTTTTCTTATAATAATTGCTTGAATATTCGTATTTGTTGTTTAATAAGAGGATATAACAGTGAAAATCATTGCCTGCGTCTTAGTTTCCCAAACGGTACAATCTGGGTGTCTTCAAGTCTAGAGTGAATAGGTATCTTCTAGGCGAGCATGTTACAGCATCTTTACTTTCTATCGGGTGAGATAGTGGTCAAATGTCTATCTAGCATAAAAAAAAAAAAATGTTATATGTACGTTTGAGTTTTAAATATGTGAATTTTAAATATATCAAAATAAACTTATTTTGATATAGATTCCGGGAAATCAAGGTCTAAAAACACAAAATTAGTTACACACAAAAATAAATAAAAACAGTGATAACAAAATTTTATATTCCAACTAAGATTTTTTTTTAAAAAAACGTACTTTAGCTGCAAAGCTCTTATCAAAAATAACTCATTCGCACAGAAAACAAATTAATACATTATTTTGTCCCCTACTGTCTATTGGTGCCCCCTTAGTCAATTATTATTTTATTAGTAATTTTATTCTTGACATAGCTAATGCTTATAATTATATATATTTTTAATACCTGATGTCTGAGATATTCTTTATTACAGTATCTATTGTTATTTTAACTTGATTAACGTGGGCATAGCTGCAAGGCTAAAGTATTAGAGACAGTAATTTTAACGCAAGCAAAGCTTAAAAACCTACTTCACCGCTTCATCTTCGGTATCCTAGATCAGATTCATTGAATTAAATACGCATTATTGAGGATAACTCAAAAACTATTGGCCGAATGGGATATGACAAAAAGCACCAGTTTAAAAAAAAAAAACATCAAAATCGGTTCACCCTGAAAGATGTTATGTTATGTTAGGTACACAAAAAAAAACAAATTAATTGAAAACCTTTTTTACGAAGTCGGTTAAAAAAGGTAGTACTTAATAAATAAAAGCCAGATTGATATTTGTAGTTTGATATTTGTAATTCAAAAACCAAATTATACCTTTTAAAACATAAAACAAGCGATACTGTGAACTGCTCGGAATAGGTGCTTGATTCAGCTCTTTGTCGTTCAAATTGACCTAAATTGTCGTTGCATTCAATTATGTTGCGCTGAATACCGCTTGAAACAGCGCTGAAAATATATTACTAAGAAAATATACGCTTGTTAAGGAAAAATAAGAGAAGTCTACTTTACGGGACAATTGCTTATAATTAAAACAAAGTCGAATTTGTTACAACAGATTTATCTCGAGAACGGGTTTACCAATTTTAAAGACTTTTGATTTGTTGGATATATACATCCTGAATAGCAGAATAACTGATTTTATTTATATAGCATTAGCCATGCTAGGCAGAACTATAGTGATAAATTTAGAAAGGAAAAATTATCGCTTGAGGCGGGATTTGAGTAGCTCAGCGGTAAGAGCATAAGGGCATGAGACCCTAAGGCCGCGGGTTCAAATCCCGCCTCAAGCGATATTTTTTCCTTTCTAAATTTATGACTATAGCAGAATAACTATTAAAATATCAGGCAAATTTACGAAACAAAAGTAATTTTTGTCATCTTACAGTTTGTAATGAGGGTTTTGATGATATTTCGAAAATTAACGAGTGCGAAGCTGCGGGGAACAACTTGTATTGTATAAAACTAAGCTAAAAATAAATACAATATCTGCACAACAAGAGAGCTCACTAAAAGCCAATTCTTTTATACGTAAAACTCAAGAGTTCAAGCCTCCTTTTTTTTATGCCTGATATGCAAGCATACGACCACAATCTTATTTGATGGATAGTGATGATGCGGCCGAAGATATAGCATGCTTACCTAGAAGGTACCTATTCACACTTTACTTGAAGACTCCCAGATTATACCGTTCGGGGAATAAAGACGAGGGCAAATAAAATTATAATACATAAAAAGGAACATATTTTTTTTTTGAACTGCCCGTTGGCTAAGTTGGGTGAGCGTTCGCCTTCTAAGCAGGGGTATCGGGTTCGATTCCCGGCGGGAACACAAGTTTTCTCCCCAAGGAAAATTTGTGTTTCTGGTTCTGGTGGTGATTGTGTGTGTGATGTGAATGTTTCCGGCACCCACGACACAAGTCATTGAACTTAGTGTGAGTGTGAAAGCGTTTATGTTTAGCGTTTATGTTTAAGTGTTTATTTATTTATGTGATTTAAGCGATATCTCTAAGTTGACTTGGTCGTTCAGCACTTTGTCCGTCCGTCCGTCCGTCCGTCCTTCCGTCTTTCAGAGGCATCTAGCGTCTAAACCATATAAGCGAATGACTTCAAATTCTCGTAGAATATGTAAAACGGCCAAAAGCTATAAATGACTTTTAAAATTAGATATATGATGATAATTTGTTTTTTTATCTACCGTATAGTATCGTTAAAAAGGGCTTGACAAGTAGAGTACGAAACTGGTTTAAAAAATATATGTTGGAAAATAACGATTTAGTAGGCTACCGAAGTCATTGTTTTAAGACCTATTTTGTCCCGGGGTCTATGTCAAAAACGGCTTCACACTGAACGCTGAAACTAACGTATAATAATTCTTTATATTCTGTACTTGAACAACAAATACAGAAACCAAACAATTATTTAAAAAAAAAGTTATAAGCAAGTAACCTCAAAAGTTTTCTCTATGAGGCAAAATTTAGGCGCGAGATCTCATTTCGGCGTGAACTACTGGTATCGTTATAGTTTATATATATATTTATCTTTATTGTAATACAGTTTAGTTATCCTACTAATATTATAAATCCGAAAGTTTGTGTGTAAATGTGGAAGTATGTTTATTCCCTCTTCACGTTTACGGCTGAATGGATTTGGGTGAAATTTGGAATGGGAATGTACATAGCTTATACCTAGGATTAACACACACATTTTACTATCTTTTATACCTAGAAAACAATTCCATCAGCTACGAAAAAAGCAAATAGATTTTAGTTAATCAAACAAATGAAGCACGAACAACTTTTCACCTTCACAGTCACTAAACAGTTTTATCTTCTACGCGTTAAACTTCAGCAATAAAATAGAAAAACTCTCATCAAAACTTTTTGCTACCAACGAAAACAAATCTTAATAGTCACAAACATTTTTAAAGAAACACAGATAAAAGGACGCAGCCAATGAACTTACAAAACGATTGTAGTTTGAAAAGTAAAATAAAATTGTGGAATCTATAAATTGCAGCAAAAAAGGTCGTCGACTATGGTAATTTCTTATGTGTGTTTCTTATGGTGATTCTTGATCTAAAAGCAAAAAAAAAAATTTTTTTTTTGTCTATTTGTGCATTAATGTAAAAAATTTAAAGAAATGCGATTTCTCTTTAAAAACTTTGATGGAAAACATTCCTCCACAAATCACAACGTTCAAGGCCATGTTTCGTCACCAACTAACAAAGACTAAATTGACTGCTTTTACTACAACCCCTCTGTCACCTACGATATACCACTTTAAAGGTATATCATCGACTAGCGCGGCGCTAGTACTGTCAGTCCGAGTTTGTGATTCGACACGGAACGATTCAACAAAACACAGCAAATATTATTAGAAACATGCTGAGTTATGCAGTTATTTTTTGCAGGAATACCTCTCATATAATATCTTGTTTCAGAAAGGACGGTATATCATTTCACAGGTAAGCTTACTTTTGTTGTAATAAGTCAAAAACTAAAACAGAAACCAAAACCATAACGTAAATATTTCTTTCTCGACGTCCCGCTCTGCTTGATGAAGTTTTACATATTTACTACAGACGAATATTTGTAGCCGATGTGATCGTACATCATATTGTTTGCTATCGGTCGTATTGTAAGAAGTATGTACCACATTACTATTGTATATCTCTACGTATAGCTAGAGGTCGCGCTTCGGCCTGGATCTACCGGCTTCGGCTCGTGTCGGCCGCGACGGCCACATCGGCCAATCACAAGCGTAATTAATACGCTGTCCCCGACCCCGACGTGATGAGTTTTGTTTTGATTCAAAAATGGGCTCATGCCTCTTCAAATGGTTATATTATCTTTGCCAACTAACCATGGCAGTGAGGACGAAGTAGACTAATGATAATAGATAATTATGTTTTTTTTTGATGATCAAATTAGTTATCCTTCAACATAATAATAATATATCCTTCATCGTAATTTCTAAGAATTGTTTAGTTGTACACTTTGTAAACTGGTTATACAATAAAGAGTTTTGTATTGTATTGTATAATTAGTCATAAGCGCAACCTTACGATCTGTCCGAAACTAGTCAACAACATAAGTCGTCAGTTTTACGTGCCTTATATAACATTGAAACGTTATGTGTATAATATAACATAGTAACATTAAGGAAAATTACTTGAAGCTTATTCGCCAAAGGGCTCTGTGTATTGTTAAAAGTAATGGGGTAGATCGAGATACGAGACAGACCTACGGTTGAGATAAGTCATTAGCTTTTCCGCCGAAGGGCTCTGAATGTTACTTGTCAAAAGTAATTGACCGGTCCTATTTGTTGGTTGTAGAGCAAAAGACATTAGAACATGTCATACGTCAGTGGCAGGCCTCAAATCATGACATTGGGACTGTTTAGACGCTGAGAAACTCGGGTAGAGTATATTCTTTTCTATGCTGACAAGACCTAACAATCAGCGGTCACGGTTATTTTGCATTGAACTGAAAGAGAGGCAACGAGAGGTAGGGCGGATGCGATGATTAATATATATATATACATTTATTTCACACTTTTCAATTTAATAACCGACTTCAAAAAAGTTTCTCTATGAATAATCGAGTAACATCGATTGATGTGAACTGTCTGTTAGCTTAGTGATCTGCGCGTTGGCTTAGTTTTTGTGGTCTAAGCATATCGGGTTCATAGTATCGGGTTCTATTCCCGGCGGGAACACAAGTTTTCGCCCCAAGGAAAATTTGTGTTTCTGGTTCTGGTTGTAGTTGTGTGTGTGATGTTAATGTTTCCGGCACTCGCAACACAAGTTATTGAATTTAGTATGGAGCTGTGAGTGTGTAAGCGATTTAAAAAAATGTAGTGAGTGATTGTGATTTCCAATACCGACAAATACAAAGTCAGAGAGTACGTGGTTGTGTTATATGAAAGCAGTAAAAATATAAATAAATTCCAAAAAAGTAAAACTAATTTACGACGCTAGAGGGAACCAAGTTTATAATGCGAAGAACAACATCAATCATAGAACTAATTTTATTAGGGGCAGGAGGTTCTGGAACTCACTAACATAACATTCTAACATAATTTATGCTGGTACAACATAGACAGATAGACTCACTCTTTTTTACCTTAAAATAACAAGTGACAGTAATTAATTATATACGTGTAAAAACAATAGGCAGTCTTATCGCTGAGAGCAATCTCTTCTAGGCAAACTTTGGTTGGAGAATAACATTTACAAAAGATTTGTTCAGATAAGTGCTTAAAAACCAAAGATATATAAATTACTAGATGAGCCCCGCCCGCTGATGATGATGGCGATTAAATGCCTATGTCCTAATCCAAAGTATAAGCTACCTACATTCCAAATTTCATCCAAATCAATTCAACCGTTAAAGCGTAAAGAGGGAACAAATATACTTACACACTAACACACAAACTTTCGGATTTATAATATTAGTAGGATAGGATGTATGTTCACCGATTTCGCCCTTATTTGTAGACTGATTATCAAAATTATTTTTTTGTTTGGTAGATTGATTATACTTCAGAGGGTGGTGCATATAAATTTTATCGAAATCGATTAAGCCGAAACCAAGATTTAAAATAGTCGTTTTTTTTAAGCTCTGCTTACGTTCAAATTATTTATAAAAAGCTGCAGGAATTCTAGAACTTCAAACGCACGCATAATATTATTGTGTAATATTTCTTCCTTTGTACTCAAGACTCGGGAAAGTAATAACCACATTCCGACATCCTACATAACGATCACAAATGTTCCCCACATGAAAATATTTCACAATGACGTACAACTGTTGTATACAACAACTAAACACCGGATTTATATTCTAGACATCCACATTACTTACATTATAGCGGAGATATATGTACAATAAACGGGGACCAGCATTTTTTCTTGACCAACGCAGTCACAGAGGAGATCGAAGCAGTAGTCAAGTTGCATTATTTAAAATAAATTATTTTATTCTCTCAGCCAAAGACTATAAACCCATATATATATGATCTGTGCTCTCAGCCCTACACTATGTTCAATGAGTTGTATCGTAGGTGCATAATCACACCAAGAACCAGAAATACAAATTTCTATTGTGGAGAAAACTTGTAAAAAAACCGCCTTCTAGGTGGATGCGTACCAAACTAAGCCAACGGGCAATATGCTTAAAATGGGCAGGCTGTTGTTATTTGTGTAATATTATTTTATTTTTTGTAGTAAAATCCTATTAAAACCGTATATAATACAATAAATTCTATTATTGTATTCTATTCAAATAATTAAGCCCACTTCTTTGTTGTTTTAAGTCAGTTAAAAAGATTTTTACTGTAAATTTAATATCTTATAAATAATAATAACATAAGTCAGATAAGATTACAAAAGGGGACTAAAACAAATAGCACTCAAAAATTTTGTTAACCGCTTTCCGAAGGAAGACTGCCCAGAATACTGGCTACGTTTCCACGTTGAATAGCAATAATAGCATTCTGGTAACTTGTCGCCTCGACTAAACGTTAAAAAAGCCACTTATAAATACAAAAAAAATGACTTGTGTATGTCTTAATTATGCCAAAATGACTCCGATTAGACTGAAATTGGGAACACAGGTAGATAACACATTGTTTATTTAGATTAATGCTGACATTGAATCACTATTTAACAATTTGTGAAACAAAATACGGGCTTATATTTAGCTAAAATGACTATAACCTTGACAAAACATTTACGGCAACTTATTTACACATGTTATAAAATATATGTGATGTGAATCATGTGTCATATTTTTTTATGATTTATATATGGGGCAAAATTCGACGAATATAATATCATAAATAATCAATTAGTAGCTATCAAGCTTCACATATAACATAACCTTGTAAATAGTTGCCCTTCTGAGCCATAGAGTGTTTACTGTGACGTTAATCTAGACCGACTTGTTGGTTAGACATTAATCTCTTTAGATCGCTGTAGGCTTTTACTGCGTCATAAGTTTGCGGTGTCGAAACGAATTACGAATGTTTCAGATCTTGTTCTGGTTGCTTAGTTCTTGGTATTTGATTAAGGTTAAGCCATTTTCTTAATTTATTGCCTTATAAACGTTGGTTCCGATAGGGGGACTGCTCACTGGCTTATGTAATGTGTAATTTTTATCAGCGCATTTTTTTGTCCAGCGTTTGATTTAAATCTCACCTGATGGAAAATGACTGGCGGTCGAAGAAGGAGCACGCTTGATGAGTAGATATTTAAAAAAAAATACATTCAAAATCGTTTATGAGACTTGTTTTTTTTTTAATTCTCTTAAACTAATTATACAGGAATTATGTTAAGCAAGGTATATCTATATTATGTAGTCACCAGAAAGCGTATGTGCAGTTGGCCTGCAATGCCTATTCTACTCTCTTCTTGAACAACCCTATTTTATACTTTCAGGAAACATAGTAGACGGCATGGCAGGGCGTTCCATTCTTTTGCAGATCTTATAATGAAAGTGTAAGCGAAACGCTTTGTACGAATGATCAGTATTTAAACCATAAGAGGGTGCCGCAATGCCGTTTTTTATTAATTCATTATAAATAAACGCATTCACACTTACAGCCCCAAACTAAATTCAAAGACTTGTATCGTGGGTGCCGGAAACATTTACATCACGCACACATTACACCCAGAACCAGAAGCAGAAACATCCCTTGGAAAGGAATTTGTGCTCTTGCCGGGAATCGAACCCAGGACCCACGGCGCAGAGGGCGGGCACCTGTCCACTGCGCATGGGTCGTCATTATAGACAAGCGTTCGACCACTATCTCACCTGATGGTAAGCGATGATGTGGTCGACGATGGAGCACGCTTGCCTAGAAGATACATATTCACTTGCGATTTGAAAACTCCCATATTATACCTCTCAGGAAACAGCAAGTCAGGCAAGGTGTTCCATTCCTTTCGCACAATAGATGCTGTCTACCTAGATGATCGGTAGTAAAATGATGTGGGTTTAAAATCATGCAATTCCCTTGAACACTCCCTGTAATGCAATTTGTAGAGCTTTTTACTTTTCACCAATGATAGAGACTCTGTATTTAAATAAAAGTTGTTGTTTGGCAATAACTAGTTTATTTTTTTAAAAAGAACGTCATAACCGTAATTTTAACTAGAAAATAATATGTTTCAGAAAACTTTCTAGTAGTCTAGTTATCCCAAAATTTCTCCAGAAGTAGAATAGTTACATCTGTGTGAGGAAACTGACGAACTGTAAAATTAATTTCGACAACACTGAAATTAAATTATTAAATTTATCAAGGAAGATTAAAATTTAAGAAATATAAACTTTACTGTAGAAAACAAAATTTGACTAACAAAAATTTATCATTTGAATAAAATAGACGATAGAAAAAAAAAACAAAAGTTAATGATCCACCTCATATGAATCGGTCGAAATAGTGACAGAAATAACTTGTAATTTTGTACAAGGAGGAAGTAGGATATAATTGTTAACGAAGGACCTTTAAAACGTAGTTATCCTACCTACATCCCGGGTCAAAGTTGAGGTAAACTCAATAAAACTAAAAGTTAATTAAATATCGAAGGGTAAGCCTCGAGGGCTTTTCCGCTGTTTTCTCATGTATGAAATCCTTTAACATACTCGTATTTTTCCTTCGATTTGTACGTGTTTACTGCTACTCAAAGATTTCGGCGAGGGGATGGTGGGGAGGTTGGTATCATGGATAATTATAAGAGGAAAGTGGGGTCATGTAGTCTATTCTTGTACACACAACTTGACATGTAGTCTATTATTTTTGGCGGAGAAGGAGGTGCTTATGAGGACTTCCGGTAAGATGACATGTTGTGTTTTATAAAGGTACTTTTTATTCGATTTTTTACGATATATAAATCTTTATGAACATGAATACCAAGTTTCATCAAATTCTGTTTAGCCTTTACTGAAGTACCTATCCATTACTAAGGATACACACTCACACACATCTTTTATCAAAGTTCGTATATATTTTTTCTTATTCTATTCATAATTTCTCCAGCATTTACGAGATACATCGTTTCAAACATATTATACTCACACATACATATTTAATTTATTTTTATGTAAATATTAGAAAAATGTTGGTAGTTCTATTAACCTTGAAGTAATAGCAGAGTTTCTTGCCAGGTTCTTTTCGAGATGGCTGTTATTTTGCGAATCTGGCAGTAGAATCATTAACTTTCATGAGTGCCTCTTTGGGGCCCATGTAAATAAACGATTTTTATTTTGAATATAAGTCCTTTATATATAAATATATAGGAATTGTAATGCTTAAGTACCTGTTCTTTTTAAAATCAAAATCAAGAAATGAGACTGAGAAATGTTCTGTTTCAAGATGTTAATGTCCAAGACATTTTATAATAACATACTTCATAATAATATTATTCTGTAATAGAAAAGAGAAACGTAAGTTCTACATAGCTATACATATCAGAATACGGGCTATTATTGAAATACCAGAACAGAGTCCGGAATTGAACGTCTCCCATGGGACAAACTTGTAAGAGAATCGGTTCACTCAAATAGCAAACCAATTATATAGAATCTTAGTGATCCTATTGGCTGACGTGCTCTTACGTAATTTTTATTTATTTATAATGGAACACAACATTTACTTTATGTTTCAATGTTATATTCGGCTTAAAAAACGAAAATTTCGACTTACTTTATAGTCAACTAGTTTCGGAAAAATTAGTTGTCTACAAAGTAAGTCGAAATTTTCGTGTTTTAAGCCGAATATAACATTGAAACATAATGTGTAATACTCACGATAGTTTTAACATTAAAACAACATTTACGATAGTTATTTTAAACTATCTTTCATAATTATGTTAATGTAGGGTGTTTAAATTACCCTATTGTTTTGCGTTAGTCTGATAAACACTCGAGAACGACTCGACCGATTTAGCTGTTTGTTTTTTTAATGTGTTTGTAATTTTCAGGGCTAGGTTTGCATGTATCATTTTTTTTTAATCCAGTAGAAATTACACCCGGGCGAAGCCGGAGCCAATCACTAGTTTAAGCTAAAGAAAGATACATTTCTTTGTTACCGACTAGAAAAAAACAAATGAACATCGGGGAAACAATCTAATTGGTAAATTCAAATTTTTAAATCGTAATCGATTATATTCTATTTTCAAAATGATACCACACAATTCACAAGTTCTCGAAACTTCAGTTTCAGTTTGAACCGTTCCCCAGTATTGAACTGAAGTTCGTTGTTCAGTTCAACTGGATAGTTCTCTTCAGAACACTGAAATATCATTTGAACTTCGAGATAAGATATAGTTTTAATCGTATTGGTATTGTATCGAATTAGATATCTTGTAAAACCTAGAGCGATAATAAAGTTTTAATACATTAATCTTAATTTTTATTAATTTTTATGGGTATGAAGAAAGGCTTTATGAAAAATTTAAACGCCTGAGAAGCAATTCTAATTGGAATTTTGTTCTAGATTCCAATAACAAAAGATTTCGCTATTAAGGTATTTGAGATAATGATTATAATCGAAACGCAAATACTAGGCATTTTGCAGGTTACCTATAAAATAGCGTAAAAAATTAACCGAGTGAACGGTTTTATGTTCAACTGTATAGAATTATTCTATACAGTTGAACTTAAAACAATAGAGTCTTAATGTCGAGCTAAACACGGCAAGCTCGACAATGCCATGTAAAGATAAAAAAAAGCATTTTACTTCTTTCAAGTTTATGGTTGCCTAGTACTTTAATATGATACTAATAACTTATCGACTCAATGATTACCTGCTTTATGTTTATGTTTGCCTAGTACTTTACCAAAGCCGAGTGATGTATAGGTATACGTCACCCATAAGAAATGTTGCATTATTTTTTTCATTATCAACGATTTCCATCTTTGACCACATAATCACTTACCAACCAGATAGTGATCAAACGCTAGCCTATCAGAAAAGCGAAATAATTCTGATAGTTCGTCGAAATATTAATTGATTTTTATAATTTTAATTACAAACTCCTGACATATTCACGTCGTCTCTGGATGTGAGAGATAAATTTTATTTGGTTTAATTTAACACTAACCTAACCTAATTATTCAAAGTATTGTCCAGCAAAAATAACCTATATATTGTATAAAAAAAACCCGTGGCTAGCTGATATTTCAAAAAGTAATTTCTGCCATGCGAATGAGGCAATGCCGTACAGTGAAGCAATCCAATCCGTATCCAAAATCATAGAAAGCCACGGAAAAATACAAATACTAACAAAATTGACATACCTCAAGTTTACTCGAAGCTTTTCGCTTCTACGAAAATCATCCGTACTGCGAATGAGTGGACCTCATTGTCCGAAAAATATAGCCTATGTGTTATTCTGATGTGTAAGCTATATTATAGTAAAGTTTAATCAAAATCCATTCAGTAGTTTTTGCGTGAAAGAGTAACAAACATACATCCATACATTCTTACAAACTTCCGCGTTATATTATATATTTAGGTAATAAGTTTAATTTGATTTAAAAAATAACACTAAGATTACAAAATCACCGTTTATTACAATATTTCAAAATAGTATTCATGATTTTAAATAGAAAGACAATGATTCCACAATTAATGAGATAACCATTAAACAAAACACCAATTACAGTAAAATAAAGCGAACTCACTCGATTACACAACGACAATTACACAATTGAAACTACTACAAGTCGCGCCGAACACGTCTGCACTCTCCGAGGGCCGTCAAGCAAATGCCTGACAAATGCAACTCGCCGGTCTTATATAGGCATCTGAGGGTATTTCCTAACTCGGCCTCTCCTGATGTATAGCTGTCCTCAGCGAAGCCTGTTCTTCTTGTGGCCCTTGATGGCCAGGGGAAGTTCTTCCTGCGGCACCCTGGTGCGTACTGTCTCTTCAACACGATCCCAGGACGGACCTGCATCTAGGTCATCAATTACATAATCTGAAATCACAAGGCTCATGTGTACTGCTATTCAAGTTCAAAAGTCACTTTTAACACGATAAAAGCAGTTAGCCTAGCACACGTGAAAAATAAGGATAAACATCACAAAATTCTAAATGAGAGCTCTCAAAACTTTCCCCAGACATTACCAACATTACATTATTTAACGAAGGTGTAGCAACTGAAGTCTCCATGTTGAGTAGCACCGCTCCTGTGAACATATCAGGCAGAAGGCGTCCCCTCTGACTGGTTAGTGGACGAAAGCATACATCATCAGTTACCAAAGAAACAACTATCTCTGAACTGTGTTCCTTCCTGCTCAGACAAAGTCATCACTGTTTCACATATCTGCATAAAATGTAATCGATAAAATTAAAAATGAATTGGGAAGGAAGCATCACTGAATCGCTATTCCACTAAGATAGAGGCATCACTGAATCGCATATCTCTCAGAAAATACAATTGGGAAAGAAGCATCACTGAATCGCGTTCCCACTCAGATAGAGGCATCACTGAATCGCATATCTGCATAAAATATAATCGATAAAATTAAAAATTTATTGGGAAGGAAGCATCACTGAATCGCTATTCCACTAACATAGAGGCATCACTGAATCGCATATCTCTCAGAAAATACAATTAGGAAAGAAGCATCACTGAATCGCGTTCCCACTCAGATAGAAGCATCGCTGAATCGCATATCTGACTACAAATCATAATTGGGAAAGAAGCATCACTGAATCGCGTTCCCACTCAGATAGAGGCATCACTGAATCGCATATCTGACTACAAATCATAATTGGGAAAGAAGCATCACTGAATCGCGTTCCCACTCAGATAGAGGCATCACTGAATCGCATATCTGACTACAAATCATAATTGGGAAAGAAGCATCACTGAATCGCGTTCCCACTCAGATAGAGGCATCACTGAATCGCATATCTGACTACAAATCATAATTGGGAAAGAAGCATCACTGAATCGCGTTCCCACTCAGATAGAGGCATCACTGAATCGCATATCTGACTACAAATCATAATTGGGAAAGAAGCATCACTGAATCGCGTTCCCACTCAGATAGAGGCATCACTGAATCGCATATCTGACTACAAATCATAATTGGGAAAGAAGCATCACTGAATCGCGTTCCCACTCAGATAGAGGCATCACTGAATCGCATATCTGACTACAAATCATAATTGGGAAAGAAGCATCACTGAATCGCGTTCCCACGTAGATTGTCATTAGGGCTCAGGTTGCTGCTCAAATTTCCACGCGTTATGTAGTTGGGGTAAAATCTTTAAATAAATGTAAAGTCGGTCAGTATAATGGATCTAAGGTGGAGGTATACGTTTAAACGAAAAGGGAAAGTAAAAAGAATAACACGGGTTAATCTAAGCAACAAGCAGCACTTAGACAATACTGACGTTAAAAATAGAGGTACCACATTTTAACGCGTTCATATAAGGTTCAAATCAACTATTCAGTTATAGACTCATCAGCGCACAAGTTTACATAATGTCTGTTACGTAGCGTGACTTGTTTTTCAAAAAGCACTTCTCTCCTTTGTGGCCTGCTTTTTTTTTTACATAAATTACAAACAACGTTTCCTACATCACTGGAAGAACAGTCAACGTTTTGTGACCCGACTATCTACAACCAAAGCATTTAAATAATTAAAAAATAAGAAAACGCTTTCACACTCACAGCTCCACATTAAGTTCAATGACTTGTATCGTGGGTGCTTCCACCACAATCACATCACACACACAAACACAACCAGAAACAGTTTTTTTTTCTTGGGGTGAAAACTTGTGTTTCCGCCAGGAATCGAACCCGATACCCCTGCTTAGAAGGCGACCGCACACCCAGCTAAGCCAACGGGCATTTAATTTCGTTACACTGGCTATGTGTGCACAAATCTGGCAACGTTGAATGCAACATACAACACCGAATAGCCGCAGCTTGGCTTAAATGGCGGGAAGTAACAGGAGTGACGTGTGATAAGAGAATGCCAGTGAAGCTAAAAGGTTTGATCTATAAGACCATTATAAGACCAGTGCTCATGTATAGTAGTGAAGCGTGGGCCGTCACTCAACGGCATATACATACCATACAGAAATGAAAATGCTTCGGTGGATGTGCGACGTCACTAGGCTGGATAAAATCCGCAACGAGTACGTACGAGGAAGCCTTGGTGTACGCGATATTGCCGATAAGATGCAAGAGAGTTGAGATGGCATGGGCATGTTAAGAGAAGGCCGCCTGATTACATTGGGAACATAGCTCTGCAGCTTTCTGTCTCCGGTCGAAAATCCAGAGGCAGATCAAAAACAACATGGAAAGATGTAGTGCAGAAGGACATGAGGGAATGTGAGCTATCCGAAACTGACATCCAGGACAAAGCAAAGTGGAAAGTAAATAGTAGGAAGCCTGACCCCACCACTATGTGGGATATTTATTCAGAGAGTGAGAGAGAAAGAGACACTGGCTATGTGGGCGCTTCTCGCTATATCTGACAAGTTCCAAATTTGTTGGTGGTTGCCGCTAGGTTATACGTAGATCGAAAGAAATGGGACCAATTCATCGCATGTAAAGTTAGCGTTTATCGCTGCCGCTTTGATTTGGGGGTCGGTAATACCCCGGATGACAATAAGAGTCCTCAACTCATCGCTAAGACCCTTGACTATCCGTAATCGTAACATTGTCCTGCGTGCAAATTCCGCATACGTATATACTGTACTTGTCGAAATTCGTACGCATAATCTCATACAGAATGGTTGTAAAATCAAGTTTACGAGGATGCAAAGCTTTGAATTCGCGAACAAAATTAGACCAAGTTCTGTCATTAGTGACCCCTTCGTTTAGCCATGATTGAGCTTCTCTCTTTAAAACAACCCGACACCCGTGATAAGCATTCTGAATGCTGCCAATCGTTCGTACGCTTGGTTCTTTCTGCTTCCTCACACCAAACGTCGATATCGTGTATGGTTGGGTCAAAATTGGACACGAAGTAATATACCACAAGCTTACTACGACTACAAGAGGGGTTCATTGATTTTATGACCTCTGATAAAATGTAAGAAGACTCCGTAATACTTGGATACTATTGTAAAGTTTCAACATTTGCGGGTATATCGGAAACAACTTTATCGATGGTGCGACTGTGACGGTTAATGCTTTCGGTTATAAGAGAGCCATATATATTTTTTTTATGTACGCCGACGGCTTAGCTGCGATACTGCGCCGACCGTGGATCTTTTGAAGGAGAGACTGAATGAAACTACCAAACGTCTATCAGGTGGCGATACCAGAATATCATCCAAAACGCGCATGTAACCGTTCCACTCGGCGATCATAATAAAAACAGATAAATCAAAATATTCGTCGTAATCTGAGTAATAAGAATGGTACCTTCTTCTTAGAATATTCATAACGTTTATTAACACATAGGAAAAAACTATCAAATGTCATGCAAACAACATCAACTTGTATTTTTGTAACCGTTTCGTTTTCGTTCCGCCATTTAGTATCAAACACTGTGAAAGCTACTTCACACACGCTAATTCACTAAACAAATGATGTCTTCGGCTTATTTTATTTTTTGAGGCGTCTTTTTACGAAGTTAGAATAAAATCATACAAAATCAAAAACACACGCGTGACCTTGCGTAAGCGTCACGATGTAATTTACGCAATGTACACCTTTATGTGTAAAAGTGTAAGGGGGATACTCGGCTGTGATTAAGTAAGGTATTCGCATTGACATATACCTGTCCCTTAAAATAAATGGACGTACTTAACGGAAGTAAAACGCATTTCGTTCAATTCGACCCATCAGGAAGGTCATCAAAACTACTGTCAGTGTTGATAGATGGAATTTCATTAGAACAGGCTGTGAGTACAACATTTCTAGGATTTGAGATTGACAGAGGACTGACGTGGGAAGAACATGTCCAAAAGCTTTACGTAAAGCTTGAAAATGCGTGTTATGCGCTGAGTCGGATATCTCGGGTAGTGGCGCGGATGTGACGCGAGCGTTATTTTGCCTCGGTACACTCCCTCCTCTAGTACGGTGAAGAGCTGTAGGGGCGCTGTTCTGACTGGGAACACGCCTTCCGTTTGCAGAAACGCGCCGTCAGAGCGATAGTCAGATCATCACAGGAAACCTCAGTGGGACCCCATTTCAAAATCTCCGGATCCTTAATTTGCCAGCTATTGTAATATTTCAGAAAGCTGTTTAAATGAGGGCGAATTCCGAAATATATACAAAAGACACATCCATAGTAATACGCATCGTGCTCATAAGCTAATAGGAGTATCGCGCACTCTTGTCGAATCCACTAATTAATTCGCATAATAATCATATATGCAAATCTTAGTCAACACTACAATGTGAAAATCTTTACGACGTGCATTCAATGTTTATAAATAAATGAGTATTTGAGTATATCAATTGGTGTCACAACAGAATTATGCTGTTCTTGACGAGATTTTGAATGCGAAGCTATACCGCTTGGACCCGCTTTTAAATAGTGTGATCAAGGGAACATACGTAAGAAATTGCGGGTAGGCTGATATTATTATTTTTTTTTTCTCAATGAATTTGAGCCATTGTTTTCGAGGTCGTATAATCAGCACTACATTGTATCTAAGGTTCGTTGCAAGGGATCTCGCTTAGGAGAACTGCGGTTTGAGCTAGACCGGGCACCTAAACGTGACCTATCACGTGACCTACACGGGCTTTCGTGTCGACGCGACTTGTCAATTGAATAACGCTGTCTTTCAGACATACTTTCAACTTTCATCGAAATTTATCGTGATGTCAAATTTAGATTAACAAAACAAATTATTGGTGTTTTATTTAATGTTTCCGAAATAATAAGACAAATGAGGTTTTTTTTTTAATGGGCACAAGTACTATCCCACTTCTGAATTTAGGTAATAAGTTTAATTTGATTTAAAAAATAACACTAAGATTACAAAATCACCGTTTATTACAATATTTCAAAATAGTATTCATGATTTTAAATAGAAAGACAATGATTCCACAATTAATGAGATAACCATTAAACAAAACACCAATTACAGTAAAATAAAGCGAACTCACTCGATTACACAACGACAATTACACAATTGAAACTACTACAAGTCGCGCCGAACACGTCTGCACTCTCCGAGGGCCGTCAAGCAAATGCCTGACAAATGCAACTCGCCGGTCTTATATAGGCATCTGAGGGTATTTCCTAACTATATATTATATTATTATTATTATAAGTAGGAGTAGGATTTTTGAGCTTTACTTGCCGTCTGTACTTAATAATTTTGTCGTGGAGCGCAGTGGAACAAATATACTGGCTTATATTTTTTTAATTAAAAGTCAGAAAAAGTGCTCGTGGTGCGTCGTCCACTATTTCGTGGTGCGCTGTGGCATAACCCGTCCGAGTCTCTGTTCCTTGAATCATAAAATGTGGATTCAAGTCTAGTGTGAATTATATAATCTAAGCTTGCGTGCTACATTCTCAAATGCGTCATTGCTTTCCATCAGATGAGATAGTAGTCAAATGCTCACCTATAGAGCATTAGAAAAAACCCCCAATACAAGTCTTACTGAACTTTGCTTAACCCTGTCAATCAGTTACGATTGACCGCGCTACGATAATACATACGATCAATCGTTAACCCTGCACACACCACGAGCACCATTTATTATTGACCCAACAAAGCTCTCTTGTATTTCTTCTATACAATCTACTAGCTTCAATTTAACGCTATATGGCTGAAGAAAATCGCTCCCAACACATGCTCTTAGAATATTTCATAGTTCAAAGTTTAGTGCATATTTTCCAGACTATATTTTAAAGGATATGGAAATTGCATTTTGTGTCCATAATTTTTAGAAGTTTCTCTATTGAGTTGAACGGTAGGTAACATTTTTCAACAGAAGGTGTGTACGAATTTATGTAGAGATTTCTAAATAATCCGAACAATATTTTCTTACTGTTGTTTGTTTACAATGCCATGTATAGAAAAAAAGCATTTTACCTCTTTCACGTTTATGGTTGCCTATTACTTTAATACTATACTAAAACGATTACCAATACGAAATCTTTATTTGCTTGAATATGGGTTGGTACAATTAGCTAGTGGGAGTGATGACAATAGTGCTTCATATTCTGCCATTGCGGCATGCAAAAAAAACATAACACACACACATATACCATATGAATAAAAAAATGTATAAGTTGGCACTAATTGAAATTATAAAAATAAATAAAAACATTAAAAATTAAAAATCAGAAGTCAATTAGTAAACAATACACCGAATGAATACAAAAATTACGTTTTCCAAGAATATAACTACAAAAAATAGAAATGTTTGACCAAAATAGTGTAATAAAACAAAATTATTTCCTCCTTCATGATTTTGTATGCCTAGTACTTTACAATATCTGATTGAAGTATTTCTTTCCATGAGAAAATGAGTTAATTTCTGTTGTTTACTTTGATATTTTAATATTTATTTTGCTAATATTTCTTTTATTCTAATTCCTAAGTTTATAAACTGCCGACTGGTAAATTGACACATGAAATTAAAGGTAAATTCACTAACTGTCATATTACGCGCGAAGCTAATATCAGCGTTAAGTTTTCTGATATTTTTAATTCACTGCTCAATTTTTTTAGTTTTTCTCACCGCAAGCAAAAGAAAACATTTTTTTTTAATTGATATCTGTAAAGTCGTTCTCAAGTTATGGCGTCACCGAGGTAAATAAGGCCTAACGTAGAAAAAATATATTTTGTTTTATTGTAATGTTAAAAGCAAACAAAAACCAAAACCGCCTATAAAATTCCAAATACTGTTATTCTCGCAGCAACTTGATATATTATACTGAGTTGAAAAAACCCCTCAGCTTTACCTAACGATTATTACTGGAATATCTGCGAACGGTGATCAAAACGAACGCTGAGAAGGCTTTACTTTTGCAATTCTTTCTTTCCCAAATATATTTTTGTGCAATTTTTTGCTTCATATATTTTTCAGTCTTTATTGCCTACTTTAGTTTATTCGTTTACAGAATTGATAGATTGATAAATAAATGGGTAATTTCAAGAAAGTATGATAATCAAACGATAAAACTACTAGTTTCAAAACTCTTATCAATATATAGTCGAATCCAAATTGCAGTATCGGTCACCAACGTAAGGTCGCAAGCTTATTGGTATTCTTTCGCTTACATTTTGGAGAGTGTGCGCAGGAATTAAACGAATTAGTCCCCCTATGCCCGTTTTACTATCTAACAACAAGACAAACTGTCAAACGTCATCCATTTATGATTGATATACCTCCGGTTCGCTCGAAGCGATTCGCTTTTACGTTTATCATCCGTACTTCGAAGGAGTGAAACTCCTTACCCGCGTCTTTGTTCCCCGAACGGTATATAATCTGGGAGTCTTCAAATCAAGAGTGAATAGGTTTTTTTTTATTTGGGATAAAGCCAGCGTTTGACACCAATCTCACCTGATGAAAGCCGACAATGAGGTCGAAGATGGAGCACGCTTGCTCAGATACATATTCACTCCCCATATTATACATGTAGGGAAACACAGTAGGAGGCAGGGCGTTCCATTCTTTTGCAGTTCTCATAATAAAAGTGTAAGCGAAACGCTTCGTGCGAATGGTCGGTATTTTTACCATAAAAGAATGCCGCATTGCCTTCTGCCTAGATGTATGATATTAGAACGGTGATGCGGGAATAAGATCATGCAATTCCTTTGAACACTCTTCGTAATGCAGTTTGTAGAAAATTGAGAGGCTACTTTTCGCCGACCGGCAACGACCGCAGCGATGAAATAGGTTTTGGTAAGATATCTTGCGCTGTATGTTTTGATATCGAGTCTATTTTTTTATACTGAATTAGCTATACTTGGCGTGCGTTGCAATGGAACGTGATGAAAAAAAGCATTTTATTTTTTACACGTTTATGGTTGCTTAGTACTTTAATACCATACTAATAACTTATTGACTAATTTATTACCTCCTTCATGTTTATGTTTGGCTAGTGATGTATTCCTGTCCATGTATATATATATATATATATTAGTACTTCTGAATCTAGGTGTGATTTTGTATGTGATGAACAAGTTTCCGGCACCCATGATACAAGTTGAACTTAACGAAGAGCTGTGTGTTTGTTCACACAATGTGTTTGTGTCTGAACTAAGTCTTTTTATTTATAAAATAAAATAAATAACAAAAAACAAATTATGCTTGACCCCTTGAAGTATTCGTAAATACTCCATTTTTTTAGTTGTTAGTTTTTCTTTCAGACTCAAAAGAACTAAACCTTGAACTTGTGTAATGTTAGTATATATATATATATATCAGTGTAATATAAATAGTGAGAGTGCTGCAAAAGAACACATAAACAAAGTGCCTTACCCTTAAATAGATACAATAAGAAAAGTGTTCATGGACACATTCTTAGTTTAGCAATGTAGCAGTTTAAGTTAAATTTAAATTACTGATTAGCCATAGTTTGGCTAGATTGTAATTATAATAGGGCACTTTGTAAGAGGTACTCTAAAAGTAAAAAAAAAAAAAATTTCTTTCTAGCAATTATTAGTTTACCATTTTTTTTTTTACACAGAATAATCAGAATTCACTAAAATAATATGCAAAATAAAAAAAATCTCATGGACAGGAATATACGTCACTAGCCAAACATAAACATGAAGTGGGTAATAAATTAGTCAATAAGTTTTTAGTATGGTATTAAAATACTAGGCAACCATAAACTTACTATACCTTATTTTTACTTTAGTTCTACATATAGAAATAAAAAAATTGTAATTAACATGCCTATAGCACAAAAAGCAATATTTCACGTAATAGATTCATAAGCGCAGCACCTAAGTTACTAAATAGGCAATAAAGTGAATAGCCCAGTAAATGTCGGAAAACGGGCAATTCCCTGAACTACAATAATTTACCGGCGCTACAAATGATGATGACGTCATAATCTACGGAGATGTTTCTTCGGGGCTATTTGGGTGAATAAAATTGCCATTTTTTTGATATAGTCATTTGTTTGGTGAAATAGTGAATGATGGATCTCTTTTTTTACTTTTGTCTGAACTACACGCTACACGCCGGTGTAGTAGGGCGTCAGCCTTCTAAGCAGCGGGCATCGGTTTCAATGCCCAGTAGGAACAAAGTTTTATCCCTAAAAAATAAATTGTGCTCTGGTTCTGGTTGTGACGGCTTGTGATGTAAATATTTTCGATAATTACACAAGTTAAACTAAGGGCTGTGAGGGTGTAGCTTTTTAAAATTCTGAAATAAATAAAAAATAAAAATATGGCTTGATGCAGTGTTTGATTAATAATAATAATAATAATAATAATTTATTTCATTTACAAAAAATATATTACACAGACTAACATTATATGTAGGTACACATAATGTTACAATTAGTGAGCCCTGTATCCCACACTAGGATAAGTCCTGTGTCGTGGGATTCAGTCTCTTTCAGTATTGATTGGTGCACTTTATTTTGAGAATTTATACATTATAAAATTATATAATAATATATTAGATATGGACATTATAGAACTATTTATATTATTGGGATTATTGACAAGAATACGAAATAACATCTAAAATTTAAATTATTAATTAAATTTACAAATAAATAATTTTAAGTAATACAAATAACAAATAAAAGTTATAGAAATGAGAAATTTTGAGAAATACGTGTTCTCGTGGTTTCCAAACCATAAAATTAGTAAATCTACACTGGATTTTAATACAAGTACAAGTACTCCTTACAGCCACCGACCAAATAATGACACCAAAATAACATAGATCCGAAAGTTTATGTGGAAATGTGTAAGTGTGTAAGTATGTTTGCTCCCTCACGCCTCAACGGCTGAACGGATCCGGACGAAACCCAGAATGTACACAGACCATACCCAGGATTAACACAGGTTAGTGTAGTTTTTATTATAATGGTTCAAAGAAGAACTAGCAACGGGAAGAAAGACACTCCATTTATAATATCAGGGGCCTGCTACCGCCCACGCTTATCTGACAGATCTTAGACTGGACTTGCTAAGACAAAGACATTCAGGCTAGCTATGAGATCGCAGTCTATCAGAAATTGCGCTGTCAGAAAAGCAGCGGGAGCAGGCCCCTAATGTTATCTGTCAGCTCTTAGAAGTTTTTCAGTATCATCGTATCCCAGTGACACAAGCCAACTGGTAACCATACGCTTGCAGATATATCGTGAGACGTGTAATATGTTTAATAGTTTGTCTAGATACTGATATATATATGCACCCTTGTAAGAGAAAGCCCGTTTAGCAAATAATGTTTTAGTATGCGGAAGTTTCCATACATTTCTACGAGCTGATCGGTTAGGATTAGACACTGTGGTAAGGGAATTTTTGTGAAAACGTAACGTAGCTGCCAATATATAAAGCTGTCTGACCCTAAGGTATTTAGTATCTTCATAAAGAGAATTGGTAGGGTACCTATACGGTTTTCGATAAGCTACTTTTAAAAGAGCTCGCTGAGCTCTTTCTATTTTGAGAAATAGTGTTTTTGACGCAGATCCCCAGCACACAATGCAATACCCCAGGATCGACTGGCATAAGGCCAAATAGATTAAGCGTAACGTCTCAAGATCAGCCACTTGACCAAGTTTTTTAAAAATATGCGTCATCTTACGAAGGCGAGTACATAAGGCAATGATCTGATTTTCCCAGTTTAATCTATAGTCAATTATTACTCCAAGGTATTTTATATTGTCTACGATTTGAAGGGTTGGACATGTACATGATTGAAATTGGCGTGTGTCACAAGAATGTAATTTGAGGTTTATTTGGTTTGGTTTAGAGTGTTGAGAAATCCGAAAAGCTATATATTTAGTTTTTGTTGTATTGAGAGTAAGAAGGTTGGATTGTAACCAATATGCCACCTTTGACATCCCTTTCTCGGCAACATCAACGACCTCTTTCCAGCTTTGTCCGTAAAAAATGAGCGCAGTATCGTCCGCAAAGGTAAATACATTTGCTTGCTCCATGCTAAGTTGACAGAGGTCGTTGATATACGCCAGGAAAAGCGTGGGCCCTAGTACTGATCCCTGAGGAACCCCAAAGGAGACAGTAGCATACTCACTATAGTATTTTCCAATACGCACTCGTTGTCTTCTTTCACTTAGATAGGACTTAAACCATTCCAAAGAGTTGCCACGTATTCCTAATAGCTCTAACTTGCGGAAAAGGATTGGCCAAGACACCGTATCGAATGCCTTAGCCAAATCCAGGAACACACCAATACACTTCTGCCCTTGATCAAGTTTCTGGGTAACACAGTCTACTAGAGACACAACTGCATCTTCAGTTGACCTGCTAGCCCTGAAACCGAATTGATTTTGTGACAATAAGCTTTGCTTTTCCAGGAAACTTAACAGTCGCCTATTGACGACTTTCTCCAGTATTTTAGAAAGTGAAGAAAGGAGAGAGATTGGTCGGTAATTAGACACCGAGGACTTTTCACCAGATTTGTAAATTGGACAGACGTCTGCCACCTTGAAACAATTTGGAACCACACTCGAGTGCATACTCAGATTGCAAATATGAGCTATTGCAGGGGCTAGGATATATTTGCACTGTTTCAATATATTGTTACTTATTCCATCGTAACCTGTAGCTGATGATGTTTTCAGTTCTGATATTATTTTTGCAATTTCGTGGGTATCTGTAGGGGCTAGAAAAAGTGAATCAGATGGAGTAAAATTTAGTACCACTGATTTGGCCAACTCATGTTCGGATTTTTTAGTTTTATGCAAGATTATGTTTGCTAAGTCATTACCTACAGAAGAGAAAAAGTTGTTTATTGAATCAAGAGCATCTAGTTTTTCAGTTTTGATTTTGAGTAATTCGCAGGAATCAGATTGTGCAGATTTTATATTACACACATTTTTAACAGTTCCCCAAAGTCTTTTGCTGTTATTTTTATTTTGTTTAATGAGTTGAGATTCGTAATTGTTTTTACAATTTTGTAGAAGGGTATGGCAGCGGTTGCGATACGTTCTATACTGTTCCTGCAAGGTCAGATTCTTTGGTGCGTTCTTGGCTTTTAAGTGCTTAGCATCTCTACGGCGGATACAATTCACCAGCCCTACATTCATCCATGGCTTTGTTGTTATATCCGCACTCCGAATAATAGTTTGTTTGGTGTTGGTTTTAACTGCACAACTAATTTGTTCAACAAGGAAATTTGTTGCAGTAATGACGTCTGTTTCCCTGTAAAATGTATTCCAATTAATATTTTCAAGATATGCTATAACATTAGAGTAATTTATTTTATCTATTGTTTTATTTTTACGGGCCTTCTTTTCCGAGCAGCTATCCAGGCTAACAATAATAGTATCATGATCTGTAATATCAGAGTCACACACTATAACGCGACTAGCTTTTTTAGTTTTAATCAGTGCATGATCTAGGCAATTAGGCCCTCTTGTCGGCAGTAGGTTTCCTGGGATATAACCATTAAGTTTCATACCTTATTGCTTACAGCTGAGCTATCCAAACCACGCTTAAAGCGATAAAATCGTTCTGTATTTTAATTAACGTATTATAGGGACGTGTGACGCCATCTACCGGAATAATTTAAATTTGTAGTTTCAAATTATACTAAGGTCAACGAATCTAACATTGCTAAGCTAAACGTCGCGTGTCAATAACGTTTTCACGAATCGTTTCGTTTTATAATTTGGCGCCGCAGTTGTTGTGCATTTAGCCAGTGTCAAGTAATATGTAATTATTTCAAATGCATTCACATTTCAAAATAGATCCTATTCAAAAGTTGCAGTGAAAATCAAGCAAAATAGTCAAGGTCTCCAGGTATAGTCAAGCCCTAATAATGTGGTAGATACTTTCTAGAGCTTCTATTGGAGTTATGCAATGAGAGCGAAAATCACGTTTTTCAACTTTGTACGTTTTGCTTTTTGTACTCATGCACGTTCTTTAAATATTAACGTATAAACATACAGCATTAGTACACATTAAAACTCAAAGAATCACGAGTTCTGAAAAAGAATACAATGTCGACACCACCGTTTTTTTACTTTCGCGGCAAAACTTCCATTCATCACTATTTAGTTTTGTTTAGCGTAACTAATGGAAGTTGGACTTCCATTAAACTTGAATAAAGTAACCATCTTTTAGATTTTTGTTCTTAAGGGAAAACAAAATAGCTAAACTCAAAATTTTAATACCTATTTAATAATGCTGCTTAACCTCAGGAATGGGCAAAACTTTATGTGGATTCTGCGTAACTTAAAGTTATAACTTGAAACCTGAAAGTTTCGTACATTATATAAACCACATATTAAAATATAAAATTTTATAACTCTTATTTACTTTGGATGTTATTAAACTTTAAAGTTTTTTATTAAACGAAAGCGAAACAATTTTAACTCATCCTACTAACATTATAAATCCGAAAGTTTGTGTGTAAGTATGTTCGTACATAGCTTATACCTAGGATTAACACATAGGATACTTTTTAACTTGATAAAAGCGGGCGACACTTATAAATTCCAAAAAAAAAACTGGAATAAAAGCTGTTAAAAAACTAATAGCGAAAGAAAATTGGTAAAATAAATATAAGGAGAAAACACAGATATTTTAGCCGAATGGTTCTATCGACAAATAGTTTTTTTTATTGTATAACGACCCATCGCCAAAGTTTGTGTTCAAGTAACCGTTTCACAGAAAAACTAACCGTCGAAAGAACTGATTTCGAAGAACATTTCTATCACAGTTCTTGCAAAAGCTTTTTATTAAAAGGGTATTCAATTAAACCATCCATTCGTGCGGAGCTCGTTAGAAACTTTCACACTACCCACCCATGTAGTTGTGTTTCTTTTAGGAATCGATCCTAAAAGTCTTTATCTTTATGCGGCTTGAAGTCCAGAACTGAGTTAAATATAATTTACGACAACGAAACATTGTAGCACTTCCAAACTCGGCTCTAACAATGCACTCAAACTAGAGCTATGTAATGTCTATAAAAATATACAGTAAAGTACCTATCTCGCTTAGTATTAAACTCATGACAAACTATTTATGAAACTTTTAAAACGGTTATCAACATAATGTTATTATTCTATAGAGGAATACTTACAAGACTTAACATAATCATTTTTTTATCCTATCTATGTTGCATGTGCCCGGCCGAGTCCATAATGATCAATTTATATGTAATTTTAAAAACCGTTGTATATTACGGAAGCTATAAAGAATGGATCCGATCATGTATAATAGAGTACTGTTCTCGTCTTTGGGACGGTTCAGCTAAGTACCAGCTTGAGGCTCTTGACACCATTGAGCGTAGAGCCAAGAGACTCGTTAGTAGCGAGCAGCTGACTAATTCAAAGCTTCAGAGCTTGGGTCATTGCCGCATGGTAGCTAGTCTCTCGGTTTTTTATCGGATACATTTCGGAGAGTGTGCTAAGGAACTGCACGATCTAGTTCTCTCATCCCCGTTCTTTCATCGGACAAGCAGACAAACTGCTAAGCGACACCGCTATATGGTGGACATTCCACAAATGCGCACTAAGCGTTTTGCTTCCACATTCATTTTGCGAACCGCAAAGGAATGGAACTTACCTGTGTCGGTGTTTCCTGATGTGTACAATATGGGAGTTTTCGAGTAGCGAGTGAATAGGTTTCTTCTAGACAAGCTTGCTCCATCTTCGACCACATCGTCGCTTACCATCAGGTGAGATACTGGTCAAGAGTTTGCCTATCATGAATAAAAAAAATAATTGATTATTGAATTTCTACGTCAACAAAACAGTTAATAAGACATAATTATTATGTATCAATAATAATTAAGTTCATTACAATTATCTATAATATTGTCTCTGTAAACTCGAGTCACCGCAATCTAAAGTTTTTGTAACACTAATCAACTCAAACGAGTTCTCCCTTTATTCTTCGAAACCATTAATTATTACATCATCTTATCTCGCCAAATTAAGCCCTAGAATTTAATCAATAGCTCTTTCGATTTAATTAATTAACTACCCAGTAATTTCTTCAGCATCCAAGGTTTAATCAATAACTCTCGGTTCGCTTAGTCCTATCCTATCATGTTTTAATTGGAATCTTCTGATTATTGAAGAATTTTCCAATAGCGTAATAAGAATTTTATTTCTATTTTCTATTGGTATTGGCGTATTTGTAGCTTCCAGGAATGTATAAAAAGATCTAGAAAATATTTTCTCGACAGGGAGAGGCTAAGGCTTTGTTTATAAGGACCTTCGCTTTAACAGTACCTGCTGTTGGAATATGGAGTATGTATGATATTTAATATGGTCAAGTATACTTTTTTTAATATTTATAGATACTGGTTGTGTCCCGCGGCATAAAAAAAAATATCTGTTCGAATTTTGAATCTACAACATTTCTTTAATTCTCTTAAACACACACAAAAAAGACCAAAATCGATCCAGCCGTTTAGGAGGAGTTCATTCACATGCACACTTACTTAAGAATTATATAAATAAAGATTAACAAAGAGATCAACTTTTATAAAAAAACTTATCCACATTTACGACATACTCGTAGGCACTTATAAAAATTTTATTTTTATATTTAAGCAAATTGCTCTAAAGATCTGAGATTTACTTTTATGCTTACATTACAATTTCATACCATGGAACACAGTGAGAACACAAAGTAAATCATATTAAGACGAATGTCGACGTTAATTGCATTTAGGAAGTTCCCAGTCCTAGTTTCGTATTCATTTGTCGTCCTATTCGAACTTTTGATGAAGTCATATACGTTTCTATAGAACGACTATAAATTTGACGGAACCGTGAACCAACTTCGATATTAAATTTTATTCATTATGTTGCGTAGGGCGGTTTCAGATTAGCGTTTTTTCTGCGCATATAAGCTCGTTATTGGAAGCGCATGTAGGTGCGTATAGGCGCTCCTTTTGCCACGCGCGCATATAAAACGAGCTTGTATAAGCGCGAGCTGTGAGCGCGCCCACTTCCTTCGTCCTCGTTCGAGCGAACACGCCGGAATAAGGCTTTGTACGCGACACCAGTTTTTGTTGCGCGCGTGTAAGCGCGTATGCCGGAAGGATTCCGTATACGCACGCGAAAAAACGCTAGTCTGAAACCACCCCGAGAATAATATATTTTTTTGTTGTTACGTTTTGAGTTTCAAGCAAAAGATCGTTCAACATTCTATTAAAGATAAATTATGCCAACTTAGTTGGCGTAGTGGACAAGTCCCTGCTCCAATTCACAGCGGTTTCGTTTCTATGTTTATGATCCGCACAGGACAGCGAAGGAGTGAAACTCCTTACTTGCGTCTTTGTTCTCCGAGGGGTATAATTTGGGAGTCTTCAAAACCAGAGTGAATAGGTATCTTCTAGGCATGCATGTTACATGTTCAGCCGCATCAAATGTAATTGGTGTAATGCCATTCTTATTGTAATAATAAATTATCACTTTCCATCATGTGAGTGAGAGGTGTCAAATGCATATCTTTATTATAAAAATTGTGAAATACTTGAACCTTCTTTGTTTTTGTATTAAAAATATTGATTTAGATAATAACTAAGCCCGTTTTGTAATTTAATTACCAAACATTATTTTAATATCTACATGTCCGTATAATTATTTAACAAACCATCAAAATGTATGATGTTAATGTATGCCACGATATTAGGTGAGATTGAAAACTTGAAAAAAAAAGAAACAGGCCGAGGAAATAAAAACGTCAAGAGCAGAAAAGAAAACCCGGAAACTCCCTCTTATATTTCCCCTAATTCAGAATTTGTAGGGACAGTAAAAGCAGTCAGATTGTTTACGAAGCTAAATAAACACCGTACATTTTTCTGACATTTATATCTTTATGTTTATTTTCATTACACCAAACTCGACCATTCACATAAACATATCAGAGGAAAAAATACCAAAACAGGCAAAAGAAATATAAGTTTCGAGCAAATAGTGTATACAAACTAAATTTCCATACGGCTAATGTGAGTGATACATTGTATACAAAGAGGGACCAAGGAGCGATCCTTGCGGGACCCTTTTAGTGAGCTGCAATAAATCAGTCCCTAATGGAGTGTATAAGGCCCTAGCAGGGGACTGTTCACATAATATTTCTGAAATTTAGACTGACCGAAGGGACGACAGGGTAGGTATTAGGGTGAAATGACCGGAATACCCAAAGATAGGTACGTTGACATCATGCGACGCATTAGATAGAATGATTGGCGAAATTGCCGGAATAATTCTATGGGCATGAAAATGATTATAATATTGCTGATATTGTACCAAATCATCGACGAGTCTTTATTGTTTTGTTTTTCTATTTATTGTCTGAATCCTTTTCGTTTGGTTATTATTGGAACCGAAATTTATTTTGGTTCTCTGAATGGAGTAAAATTCTCAGGTCTATCTTGATGCATCTGTTAAAATATTATGTACCTAGGACTAATCTTGTGCGTAACCCTGTTGAATTATGATGTAACAAAGATAAACACAGTTGGGTAAAACGGTTATATTATGTCATAGTTACGTATGTACATAGGTGAAGCCATTTTTACGACATGAAATTTTAAGATCTCCCCAAAGGTCAGTTTGGGTGAATCCTTTTATACTATCCCAAAGACATTTTGAACGATGAAAGAGTCATTTATAGCCCGTATACGATCTTTTGGGACTTGTATGAATAAATTGAATTGAATTTCTATAAAAATATATATCACATCAAATTATTTGTGAAATCTCTTAACAAAGAATCTTTTTAAGATATGCTTTTCTTCATTGATGTCTATAAAAGACGACGATACTAATCATTTGTTAATTATAGAGGCTATGTCTATATACATTTCTCTTATTCTTCTTCAAGTGCCTTTTCTTTACAGGAGGTATGCAATCATCCTTTTGAATTTCAAAAATGTTATTTTGTATATATTTTGTCCTAACAATACCAAACATAGTAAAAAAATAAGTTACCAAGGTCAAGGGATTTTTTTTAATGACATACACTTCAGTTGTTTTTTTTGTTTTATGAATGGTTTATATTGATCCGATTGAAATATCCTTATGTAGTGACAGTAATTGTGTTAAGTACAAAGTCAATGTCTGTCAATATGAGATATCTTGGACGGATAGAGTGTCTAATGAAATAGTATAATCAACAAAAAATTAGAGGTCATAAATACAGCTTAAGTTAGGAAATTGCAGTACTTCGGGCATATCATGCGAAACGAGAAATACGAAATTCTCCAATTGATTATGCAAAGAAAGATCCAAGGCTTTTTTGAGCGGCTGTTTCTCAGAAACAGAAAGCCTTAGTAATAACCGACCTCCGGTAGAATATGGCACCACAAGTAAGTGATAGTGAGATACCGATTTATCAAACAGTTAAGTAAAAAAGTCCATGAATACAATAAGAAATTATATTATCATTAGTTGTTGTGAATCAATTTGCACATAATTCGCTTTTACCATAGCATATGAATTACCAAACTATTCATAAAATTTCCAGTTTGTCTTTGCATATTTATTAATAAACTTTTCTTCAATTGCTTTCAATTTAAAACCACAAAGCTTCGGATAAATAGAGCGCAAGACAACCCACGTGCAAACGACGAGTCATTGTTCAAAACTTTCTGACCTTAAAATTATGAAGTATTGTTTTACATTCATATCTAATTAATGGCACTTTACAATTTAAGGGTACTTATATTTAATATTGAATAGGACCTCGGTCTCAGTTGTTTTCAGAGTGCTAAGAATAAAAACTTTTATTCATTGGGACATCCCCCTTAAACGAGAGTTGGACCGTAGTAGATGTTCTTTATAATATGAAAACTTTGGCAGTAAAGAGGAAAAGAACTTAAAAAGTGCCTTTACGGAAGAAGGTAATGGTATCAAAAGTGACGACATTGGTGTTTCACAATTCCTAATAGGGATTTATATTTTTATTTTGAAAAAGAGAAGCCAAATTGAATCGCGTTTTGAATAACAAACTTAAAAAATATTAAAACTAAAAATTTGCATGAAAATGCTTACTGCACATAAATAAGCAACATAGTTAAACTAAAAGTGTTTGAATATAACTTTTTCAACAAAGTTAATTAATTATATTTTTTAAGTGTTAATCCCGATAAGGTTGTTAGGCTTCAAGGATGCAAAACCTCCCCGCCCGCACGCCGCTAAACTTAGTGTTATTGGGGTGCGAACGTAAGTATTAGTATCGTGGGAACTCCGCCGAAGCCTCTGCTCTCACCGAACCCTGTTCGACACGTGTTTCGCCTCTACACGAGGCATCCTCAGGTGCTGCTAACTTGCCGAGCGCTAGAACGAGAGTAAACTCTCCATTAACACTAAATATAATAAATTAAATTTGTCGTTATGGATTTCCGAAAAGTATCGCCTAGCTCAATTTTTTATCACTTTTCTCAGTTTTTTATCACTTTTTCGTTTTGTTCATACTCATTTTACTCTTTACTGATATTACTATACCAACATTGACAATGTATTGTGTATATAAAGGTTAAACATCAGAAATATAATACCTGCTATATATAGATAAGCACTAATTAATTATAATGTTAGGTTAAATGAGTCTAATTAATCAGTTCTTATGTATGAACTTCTAATATGGTATAAAAAAAAACGCTTTCACACGCACAGCCCCACTCTAAGTTCGATGACTTGTGTCGTGGGTGCCGGAAACATTCACATCACACACACACAATCACAACCAGAACCAGAAACGCAAGTTTTCCTTTAAGAGAAAATATATGTTAATAATAAATGTTAATAGTAGTTTTAAATAATTATCTCTAAAATATTGTACGTTCAAAATGAACAAAGCTGTTGAAACCTAGAAATTCGAAGAACTTTGTTCACAGTTTAGCAAGAAATACTATTTTATTCAATTCTAAAAATAAATTCAAGGTTATGATAGCAATGGAAATATTTGTATGAATAAATTATTTAGTTTGATAGGTTAGAAAGTGTTTACTTTCATTTGGTTGATGATATGAACTTGTCCATGTCTACTTTTAACTTTAAATTATTAAAATATGGTCAATACATACTGATATATATATAATAGCAATTTAACTTTTTGCAGTTATTGAAATAAAAGTAATTATGTGGCCAAATAATTCCATTAAATAACGTATAATAATATGTTTTATTGTACTATGATCTAGACATCTGTAGCGATGGAATGGATTTGAATATGCTATGTTTTCTTCATATATATTATGTGTATGATATCAAATTCTCTAATATTAGAAAGACGTAAATGTATGAGTGTATTGTGGATACCCACAGCATACTCATACTTACATATACGTACATACATACTCATACTTTTACATATAATTCTCCACGTCTATATTACAATGATGTCTACCCACACGCTAATCACCATTACGCACACACATGCGCAGCAGAGTTCACAAGCTATTTATCCTGTATATGGGAATCAATATAAAGGATTAATTAATATAATATATTTATGGATATTTGGCTGAAACGTGATTGTTCGAATTTCAAAATCTGGGAACGTTTCAGTTTACCTCGTTTAATTTTCAACCAGCTTTATCATACCAGATATATATATTAAATATTTTCGTTCATAACATAATTTACTGTTGCTAATGATAGTCAATTAATGGGTGAGAGAGGAATGTAACAGTGGAACTTAATCCATACCGGTAAAGGATTACAATGGAATATAAAAACAGTGGAATCTAATCCATGCCAGCAATGGATTGTAGTGGAATAAAAAGAGAAAAGAAATCCGAATCCTGGAGAAAGGAAGAAGACAATTCAAGTGCTCTTAAAACATATGGTACAGAAGGTATATACCTACCACTTATGAGTACAGTGATTAAGGCGCACTTGGCGTTAGTTTTTTTTAAACAATAAGATACTGTAGTTACTACTGCGAAAATGCCCGCTCATACATCATACAAGTCATACTTTTAAAAGTTTTTTAAAATCAAGCATTTACAAGTTGTAAATAATGAGGACTAAAAGTCATAAAACCAGAGAACTTGTTATGACGAATCAAACGAGCCGAGACTCGATGGGGTTGCGTCGTTTCATTACAGAGTTCTTTTGACCACCTTCCAGCTCCATCATCAGCCCCTAGTTACCATTGAAAGACTAACTACTCGTCAAAGAAATTCAAATGAACCCAAACTCGGCGAGGTTGTGTCGTTTCATTGCGAAGTTCCTTTGGCCACCTTCCAGCTACCAGCACAGTTCCAGTTATCAGCACCATGTCATCATAATATTGCATTGTCACACGATTTACACATGTATGCAAAATTTCAGCTCAATCGGTAATCGGGAAGTGGATCAAATTTAATTTGCAAGATTTGATTACAAACATCGGGACAGGTGAAACTAAATAAAAATTTATAATAATATATATGACAGACCTTTCACAATTCAAGCTGTCCGTCTGTGGGATGCGCTGCCTGTGCCCATCAGACAAGCTAAATCTATTGCATAATATAATTTGTTAGTTGTTTATGTATTTATTTATGTAACGTATCTCTTTGTATCATGTATTTATATATATATATATCTGTTTTTATATATAGGACACCACACCGGCCCAAATTATGATGCCTTTATTCTGTCCATCCAAAGGTTGTCTGGCAGAAATCGCTTAAAGCGATAAGGCCGATTAAGTTCTTGTTTAGATTTAATTTGGTGTAAAATAAAGTATTACTGTCTATAGTATATTTACGAGTACCTATTTAAAATCTTGGTTTAATCAAGGAACAAATCCTGATTTAAATTTGTATATAAGACCTGAAATATGTGCAGGTACCTTTATTCCGCATTATTTATAAGGCAATACAAACGGATTGCTTTGCCCAAGCTTTGTATTAGAAATGCACCTTGTACACAATTTCCTTAGTTGCCGGATAGTTTTGTTTCCACTATTGTGTTTAAAAGAAATTATACAAACGACGTTAAAAATATTGGTGCTATGGCTAAAATAATGTATATGCAAATAACCACTTGATGAAGGTATATTATGAGAAATTATGAAAATAATGATGACTTTTGCATAGTAAGTAAAAACAAGCAATGAAATAAAAAATAATGGAGCACTCAACGAAATATAGACAATTATAATTTAAAAAAATAATTAAACAATGTAAAATTTAATTGGAGAAATAAAGAAATTTCATTCAACTAAGATAATACAAAAATAACACAATACAAAAAGCTTAAAAATCAATGTTATGTTATGTTATGTTAATATTAACCTGCTAGGCAGGATTGGATCAAAAACTGTAATTTATTTTTTTATTATTTTAGTCGTAGATAAGCACTTTCAATGTGTCAAGGTAGCTATTTCTGAACGCTATTTTTTTGTTAATCTAGGCCTAGCATTAATCACTAGATGGATAAACAATGCCTCTACGGCCTAATATACTACCAAACGGTACTATGAGTATATAGTACATATTTGGCTAAACATAAAATAGTTGTAAAGTAGTAGTTTTTGAGTTACCTATAAGCTCGGTTCATGTAGGTAACTTAGGTCTTTGCTGTATAGATGTGTGAGAAAAGATAGGGAACATCTGCATAAAGTAGATATTTAGAATGGTTAAAACACATGTAAATATCATTTATAATTAAGATGACAAATAGAAGAGGCCCTAAAATAGATCCGCGGATCGCCTGATGTAGCTTTTATTATGTACCAGACTGGTAGGTAACCATTTATAACGACCTTTTGACTTCGATTTGTTATGTAAGAAGCAAAAGAAATTTAGAGATTAGATCTAATTCTTAATGAAATATATATATACAAATTTCTAAGGTGAGTTCAATTGATTTTTTTGAGCTTTTTCTAGTGAATACTAGTACTGTTACGTTTTATTATTGCTTCTGGCATTTTATTATTAAATTGTGGGTATTTGTTTAAGAAATATAGGCACGTGGCCCGTAAATACTCCCTTCTGGTTCTTGGTATCGTTAAATTTACTATCCTAAATTCCAAAAAGTCCAGCTACATTTCTTAACGTTGGTTACGTGTTCTTGATTATTAATTCTGAAGACATAAAAAGTTCCATTGCTGCATTTTTTATCAGCTGACGGACATAGCCGAATATTTCCCCTCCCTACCTTGTACCATTGAATTCTTCATGTAATGCTCCACCAGGGCACCATCTGGCAAGGTTTTGCATAAACCCATTTAACTTCAATGCCTCACGACCTTTAAGGGTCTACGTGACTCCCAAATGTGATAACGTGAGGTATGGTGACGGCTCCGCTTTCAATTTTAGGATGGTTTAGAATGTTTTGGATTAATTTTCATCTATGTATATAAAAAATAATCCCTATTTACTTTAACGATTTAATTTATTAATTTTTAAATATTTTTTTACTTTTAGAACGTTCACACGGAAAAAAAATTTAAGAAAAAATCGGACGACGTTTTTCGGACGACGATTTTTACTTTGCGCGTTTGATGAATGTGCTTACTAGGATAACGTCAGTTGAGTCAGATAGTTAATAATACTAATTCTATTCATCAATCTTATATTTTTATAATTTTCTTAATTTGTTTCTTGGATAGTAGTCTAGGATAAGTCTGTTTTCCAATAAAACTTTCTGTGCCTCTTGTTTATTTTTGTCTAAGATTTTATTTTACGTCAATTTTATTGTATTTACGATAGGATCACTATCTCACCTAATGTTAAGTGATGATGCAGTCAACGATGGAGCATTCTCTGAAATCTTTTACAACTTCTGCATATTAAATACTAAGAAGTTTTAAAGTCGTATATTAAATAAGTATCAAAATATTTTAAAGATTCACATTCTTATATCTAATATCTTTTAATGAGCAATTCTTGTTTATAAATATATGTGTAATCAGGTTCTGGGAAACGGCTCCAACGATTTTCATAAAAGTTATTGATTAGGGGTTTTTCGGCCCAAGGAATCGATTTATTAACGTTCCAGGTCCGAGAAATGCTCGGTTTTCAAACTGCATTTGAAAAACCAAGATTAAGAAACTATTAGCGCCATCTATTACGCCATGACCAATGTAAAAAACTGTTTCTACTCGACACTAGATAGAGCTTTCTGAAGCTACAAATTTAAACACATTCTACCAAAAACAAAAAACCGAGCAAAGCTCGGTCATCCGGATATTATCTTTTGAACTATAAAACCGTATTATTCATGTCTAATCCATTATTATGCATTTTTCTTTATTCCATTTATATTTTCACAGCTAATCCTAAGAAAGCTCAGTTCAGCTGCAGATTTTTATTTTTTCTTTGTGTAGTTGCTATTATAAAATATGACGTTAAATGTTCAGAACGTACAACGCCTCTATGAATTAATTGTATTAATCGTCGTGGTCCGATGAGTAGAACTATGAGAATCTATGATACCTCTTTGTCCGATGAAAAAGACTAACGGAGAAAAAAAATCACGTCGTCCGTCCGATCGAACGGACTAAGATGTCAGACCATGTGTTCACTGGGGGATTTTTCAAAGGATAAATACATGCACTAGATTAACTTCAGTGTCTATAAGTGCAGCTGGATCGATCATTGACCTCGTGGTTGGTAATTGCCTCAAATTATATATGCACCTACCTTCCACACACATACCTTCGTTTCGCTTATTATTTTTTTTGGGTTCTGTACTTAGATTTTTTTTATGGAAACCTTCTACTACTTCATGCATACCTAGAATTATGAAATAAGGTAAGATACTAGGCAGCTCTAGTGTTAGTAAAACGGGAAAATCTAGGATTTTTTTGTAAAAACAATAAAAAAAATTAAATAAGGGTTAGGACTGCCACTTGTTCAATTGTCCGACGCATCAAAATTATTGCCTTGAAGTGCTACTGATCCATAAAGACGTTAATATAGAGAGATCTTCCAATCTATAAACTACACCAACGGGCAATTCGTTTACAAACGTAACAAAACGCTTTCACACTCACAGCCCCGCACTTCACAAAGTTCGAAGACTTGGTTTGTGCCGGAAAACACACAACAACAACCAGAAACACAAATATCCCTTTGATAGAAAATTTAAGTGTTCCCACTGGGACTCAAGCCCGGCACCTGCAACGTAGAAGGAAATTTTATCAGCTACGGGCAATTTTGAAGATAAATGTCAATTTTTATGAATATATATTATAAAGAAAAAAGCATCTATTTCTACATTATTTACTTCATGTATAGCCCCAATATACAAGGTTGATGTAGACGTCAAACTGATCGATGTGAACGAAAATACGAGATGAAAATAAGTTTTCTAAGATGAAAATAGGGTTTCAACATGAAGTAACGTTTTCGTGAGTGCCAATTTATGTGAGAAAGGCCAACACTTTATATATTCGACAGGCGGCTAAATTGACCGTGGACTTTTGCGTCATTATTCATTTTTTAAGTTAGCTATCTTGTATGTATTGAGTTAGTAAGCTAAATGCATTTCGAACATTTAGTGACAAAAAATTTATTTTTATTTTATTTATTAAGCAGCTAAATACACACTAAATACACAGCTCTTAATTAACAAAGTTTATAATAAATGATTTCTTTCACAACTTTACATGGATTTTTTACATTATATTATTAGCAAACAAACAAATTCATTCATTCACACTTACATACCGACACTAAGTTCAAAGACTTGTATCGTGGGTACCGGAAATATTCATATCATACACACATTACACCCAGTACCAGAAGCACAAATTTCCCTTGGGAAGAAATTCGTGCTCCTGCCGGAAATCGAACCAAGGCCGACGGCGCAGAGGGCGGAGATCTGTCCACTGGTTCGTCATTATTATATTTAAAATACTATAAAAGACAGTCAAATATCTGAGTGTGTGTTTGTGTGACTGTGTGTATTTATTGTTATGTAGTGTGAATAGTACTTGCTAAGTTTTAATTTTGTAATTTTTTTTAATGAGCCTATAAGAGAGTAATAGGACGTGAAAAACTAAGGATGGAAAAAGTGGATAATGAAGATAAAGACATGAACCACGTCAGTTTAACGACTTTTTTCGCTGAATACATTTTTTTTTTCACACTCACAGCCCCACACCAAGTTCAAATACTTCTTTCGTGGGTGCCGGAAACATTCACATCACACACACATTACACCCAGAACCAGAAGCACAAATATCCCTTGGGAAGGAATTTGTGCTCCTGCCGGGAATCGAACCCAGGACCCACGGCGCAGAGGGCGGACACCTGTCCACTGCGCCAACTGGGTCGTCAACGTCAACAATAAAGGCTTCTTTCTATCAAACATCGACCTACAATCAAATAGACCTCAGATGGTCTAACACAATGTTCACGAAATAGGTACACCGATTGAACTGTAAAAAGTATGTATTAAAGCTGTGTAGTAAGGAGATTAGACATAATTACATTATTTTGGTTTAATCTGTACACTTTCTTTATAAAGTTTGTTTGTAGTTCGATGGTTTTAAGACATTTTTATGATCAAGTGAGAAGTTATTGTCATAACTTGAGTTAAGTGAATTCGCTACAAAAACAGTCAACCTCTGACCTATCTTCATATTTATGTCAATAAAGCTTTACCTTACCATCTTCACAATATTTACCATTTTCGACAAAGTAAATTTGTTTATGTTTTCTCGCGTCCTGAATAATAAAGTGCTGTTTTCTTGTCCTTTCTCATAAAAGTATGATAAGTTTAACTAGCTCTAGCGCCATGCAGGGTTTAGCTACTCAAAAATCATGGAGGAATTCTTTGCTCTCTTACCTAAGTCTGATTTTTTTCTTCTACTAGCCGTGCCCCGCGGCTTTGCCCGCTATTGTCAAGTTAAAATGTAGCTGTGTTAATCCTAGGTATAATCTATGTACATTCCAAATATCATCCAAATCCGTTCAGCCGTTATAGCGTGAAGAGGGAACAAACATACTTACACACATACTTTCGGATTTATAATATTAATAGGATACGAGACAGCTCAAAGTCTAAAAAACGCATAATAGGAAACTGAAATTATAATGGATACTTATTGTTTTGTCACTAGCCTAGTTTACAATAACGAGAGCAAAGAATTTCCCAATTTCATATTACTGGTAGCAGCACACTGGTAGTAAGACTTGGACGTTACACAGAAAACAAACTTTTTTTTATGTTTGATAGGCTAGCATTTGACCACTATCTCACCTGATGGAAAGCGATAATGTGGCCGAAGATGTAGCATGCCTGCCTAGAAGATACCTATTCACTCTTGACTTGAAGACTGCCAGATTAAACCCAACATTTAGATTATATTACTAGGTACATAATTAAAGTGGTAACAATTAGAAAAAAGACAATAAGCTGGAGTAATTTTAAATTAATTTCCATGACTATACACGCAGAGAACTTTTGTAAAAAAGCGAACAAGCATTCATTAAAATTTCTGTCGTACTATTACTTAAATGTGCTCGAAGGAACATTCCATACACCTGAAAGCAATGCTTACAAAGGCTGAATATCCATGTTTTACTTCGTTATTACGCGGGACGCAATTTACTCAGACAGATATTTGTATTTCGTATAAGTGGTTTACAGTAACTCAGTATACAGTTTAATTGAAATCGCTGTACCGCCTTAGGAATGCGCGACAAGGCGGGGGGAGGGAAGGAAAGACCCGTACAGGGTTAACGTTTGTGTCACAATGAGACGCCCAATAAGTAGAATACAAGAGATAAGTACGAGGGAATAGGTAATTTCTAGGCAAGCGTGCTCCATCGTTGAACGCATCGACGCTTAACATCAGGTAAAATTATAGTGGTCAAACGTTTGCCTATCACTGATCAAAATACATCCATGCAAGTTAATGAAATAATATTTTTTTTATTAATTTAGACTCATGTTTCTTGCTTTATTAAGTTTTGATGTAAGTTGATCTACTGCCGTACTTCACGTAGTGTGCATGTTTGATTCAAGTTCATAGGTTCCAAGTATTAGCCTACGCCTACGTTTGACTTAAATACAAACATACAATGTTTACATAGATATAGTAGTTATAGAGTTTCAACTGATACGCTTTGGAGTCTGAACTAAGCTTAATATCAGCAAGGTAGGCTCGTTTGGAAGTAAACAATTTGAGAATACGTTGAATTCTGTATGCCAACAAATGGATAAAATATAATACATCGGCATTTTCAGTGAGAATAACGTGTGGAGTAACGATTAAACCTTCCAATTGGAGTTATTTATAGCTGTATCCGTATAAATTGAGCGAAATTCTGTATAAACTTTCATCCACTCTTTAAGATGCTAAGCAAATTTTTTGAGTCGCTAAGATTAGTCGTTTTCAATAATGACAAAAAATTACATTATTGGACAATAAATAGTAAAATATATAATTATCTAAATGGAATTTAGAAATATAATTGGAAAAGTTTTTACAATATGATTTTTTAACTAATTAAGTTCTTACACTGGTTCTTAATAAGATAAAAATATAATACATTCCGAAGATAATTAAATAGCCAGTTGGCTAAGTTGGTGCCCGCCCGCCTTCTAAGCATCGGGTTCGATTCTCGGTGGGAACACCAGTCATTTCTACATATGTTTGCCTTAAAAATACCTATTCACTCTTGAATTTAAGACTTTCAGATTGTAACGTTCAGGAAACAAAAACACGGGCAATGATTAAAAGCATATTCAAATGAACGTAGCAACAAGTATCACTTAAATGTCGCAAAGAAACATAAAACAAGATTCTAAATTAACTTTCAAGAAACAATTCCAAATCAACAAGAACAAACGAAAACATGAATCTTCCCAAAGTAACTATTGAAATTTTGATGAACCCATAAAATTAAAATTATCAAGAAGTTCTCGTCCCTTTCATAGAACAGTTACCTTTCCATCCAAATTGTGATATTAAATTTTAATGATTCGAAAATGCTAATGAACACCTGAATTTTAATCTGAGATTTGAATTTGGGTTGTAGGTTGGTGTCAGTTGAGAAGTGTAAATCAGACGTGGAATGTTGAATAATTGATAGGCAAGAATTGTATTTAGACGATACTAAAATTAATGTAGCCTAAAGTGAATAGGTTTATTCTAAAGCGTGCTCCATCGTCGACAGCATCGTCACTTAACATCAGGTGACATAGTGGTAAAACGTTTTGAAATTTTGCATATAGATTGTTGAGGCTCACAAATTTCGTAATGAGAATGCGTACAAGAGTTTTGCGGATAAAGTTACACACGAAGAAAAAAAATTGGGACTACTAGACTACTAAAGTTCTCAGAAACATATCATTATTATTACAAAATTACAGTTACTACGATCTTTTTACAAAATAAGCTATTTATACTTTTAAATATAAATGAAACCGCTTGACTCACGATTTAAGGTCGACTCTTGCGACCTAGGTTTCGGGGATGTCCGATCCCCATCATCAGGCGAGTTCACGACGGAAGGTTGAACCTAGGTCGCAAGAGTCGACCTTAAATCGTGAGTCAAGCCATTTCATTTATATAAAGTATAATGTGTCAAACTCACGAAAACTTTAATAGTAAAATAAGCCAGTTATTACCAAATAATGATGTGACTATTACTAAATAATTATAGTTGTCACTAGTATGTTAGTAGCAACAACGAGATATTTTTCTCAGTGCAGGTTTGTTTTATGTCTCAATGGATGCGTATACTAAATCGTCAGACATCACGAGCCACTTGATATCAATACACATACTCCCCAAGGCAAACCAAAACTATGTTCAGCCATAACTGAATAATCTCCAACAACACTCAATCAATTATGCAGCTGTCTCGGACATGAATAGTGCTTTCAAATGTTAGTAATGTGCATGATATCGTAGATAGTAAACATACAGACAACAAAGAAATCCTTCTTATTGTGTTATTGAGAGAGATCGTATGTTTTTCTATAATATGTTATTCAAAGCTAAGCTTATTATATGATGAGACAAGCTGTATTACGCGCGGCTTTGCCCGTGTGAGATAGGAAAAAAATATTTGTTCAAAGTTGTAGATGTACTATTTCAGTATTTATACTGTAAATATATAACGAAGAAAATTGGATTAGTGTACACTCATTTAACTTTTTTATATAAAAAAGTGCGTTCAATACTTATATGTGCGAAACATATTATGAAAAAGTGCGCGTTAGCAGCATAGAACAATCTAAGAACGCACAATTTATGATGCGGTTGTTTAAATTCGTCTTCTAAGACATAAAAATATACAAATACTGATAATAATAATATAATAATTTAAAATATTGTAAAAAAATACCTTAGTTTCAGAAAAACTAATAAATAAAGAGAATAATAATTTTAATATATTTTTTTTATAATTTTAATTACTTGTATAATTTACTAACCATTATTTGATTAAAGTTTTGATGAATATGTAAATAGATTCCCTCACGTACAGACTGAAGATATCTACACAAGTATTCTGGGTACCCAAGATATAGGCCATGCCTAGTTTGGGACCCACTGAAACTATCATTGTAATGTGTTCTCTCTTTTGTTACATAAATATTAATCAATTCATTCATTCAAATGGAGTAGTTTCAGGAGATGAAAGATGGGTGGTAAAGTTTTTTTTAATTGGTCAAAATTGTTCGAATTATAAGAGAGCAGACGTATATTAATTCCCTCTCGTCAATTATTTGACATTTAATTATAGAGGCCGCTATACTGAAGCAGGAAGGTTCCTTCTGAAATATATTCATATATTGTAACCGTTAGGACGTGGTTGTTTATACTCACCAAAGAGAGCAAAATGTTTTTTCTGCATCTTTAGAATATATGTATATACTAACCGTACCCCGCGGCTTCGCCCGCTATTATCAGGTTTAAAAGTAACCTGTGTGGTAATCCTAATCATAATCATATTTTTTTATTGCAAATATCAGGTAAAACAAATAATAGCAATGACACAAAACATGTCGTTAGTATTATTATAGTACAAAAAGTATTAATTCTCTATAGGCCCCAAACAAGGCATAGCCTGTATCTTGGGCGCCCGTTGCTCGAAAGAATTATAACATGTGTGCTCTACGTGATCCGCATCAGTGACTGATTAGTTACTTGGACATGTAATAACTGTTTGTTCATGACATCGCGGTGGTGAACCAGTGGAAGTTTCATGCCATGTTTAATTAGAAGGTTATCAGAAAAGTCGACATAAGGCTTCTGTGCTTTATACTTTACCCTAGGTATAATCTATGTACATTCCAAATTTCATCCAAATCCGTTCAGTAGTTAAAGCGTGTAGAGGGAACAAACATACTTACACACAAACTTTCAGATTTATAATATTAGTAGGATAGGTACTCGTTAAACTTTAACCTTGTTCTAATTTCAATGCAGCCACGCACACGCTTTTTTACTCTATCGGTCGCTCCATTAAATATCGGCGACCTTACTTATTCAAGTAGGTACTCGAATTTCTTACTATTTGAAGTAAATTATCTTTATCTTTTCAAATAACGTACAAAATAACAGATCTCATGCCCAACAACTTTTAAATTAGGCTAAGGACATATCATCAATGTTTTCTTTAACTTTGGATATAACATTATAACGTCTTCAGTTTGATTTAGTATCCTTAGCTGAAGAGGTCGGTCCTTTCAAGGACTCTCATTCTTGTTTATACTTGGGCTGCTCATTTTTCTTGCGATTTGTTCTAAACAAGTGGATTGTTTGTGTATAATAATATATTTATAAGAAAGAGGATACTTGTTTAATAAGTATTTTATGAGAGAGACTGCTACACGAATTTTGCTTAGATTCTAAAACTTTATATAGGTAGGTACTGGCCGTTGGCTTAGTTGGATGAGCGTTAGCCTTCTAAGCAGGGGTATCGCTTCGATTCCTGGCGGGAACACAAGTTTTATTCCTAAGTAAAAATTGTGTTTCTGGTTCTGGTTGTGATTGTATGTGTGATGTGAATGTTTCCAGTACCCACAACACAAGTGATCGAGCTTAGTGTGTGGCTGTGAGTGTAAAAGCGTTTATGTTTTCGTTTATGTTATGTTAGTAAACATTTTTGTTCAAGACGATTCAATATTCTTTGCGGGAAGTGAAAAAATGCGGTCTTGCTATTTAGGTACTTGCCTTTCTGGAAAGAGATGAATATATATATCAGCGCCACGTCGCTTTGTTTTGATTTGAATGAAAACTATACCATTTAAAATAAAATGGTTTTCATATGTTTAAGTAAACTTAAATCTAAAGGATTAAGTAATAAGTACTAAAACACTTTGAGTTTAACGCGAGTGTTATTTATTATTAATGTTTACTAACGACTAATTTGGGCATGTACGATGCCCATCATCTCGCTATCGGCGATCAGCCACATTCCAGATGATAAGCATCGTACATGCCCAAATTATTCGGATAATCCGACAAAAATCGCCGCGAGTTCCAGCCCGTTAGCAAACAGTAATACTAAAACACTACTAAACCTAAAATAATACTATTTTATAATTTCTAGAGTCAAAGTCCCAATTTCGGAGAATAATCGTTCATCAATCATGGATGTGTTTGCTTTCAATTTATAAAGATTATATTATACATATATAGCCTCAAGCACAATACCGTCATGTTTTTAACAAGTTTATGTATTGTATATTTATACTTGTTTACCCAAATATCAGAATGTTTAAACGAGGTACGGGCCAATTGCCTATATTTCCTACAAATAAATAAAACTATATTTTTTGAGAGGTGGTAGAGCATTTTGTGAGTTGCTCGCCTGGCTTGCTACCAAAGTAGCTTACCACCATCAAGTTGAAAGTCTGCCGCCAAGCCAAATACGGTGTTCCGGCAGTTATCCTTGAGAGCCTGCGTATTCCAGGTCTAGTGTGTTTACCAGCTTCGATCACATCGTCACTTACCATCAGGTGAGATAGTGGTCAAACACTAGCCTGTCACAAATAAAATAAAAAAAAAAAAAAAAATATACAGCAAAGACTTCTATTACCTACAAGACATCGAGCTTATATGTAATGAGGTTGGGAAAAACAAAGTAATTAGAATTATGATTACGTTCTATTTTTTTTAGCATTGCAATTCAGAGAGGCAATGCCGCCAGCATGATGGGAACGCTACCCACTGGTAGTGGGCTTGAGCACTTGAGTTACCTGTAAGCTCGATGTCTTGTAGGTAACTTAGTTCTTTGCTGTACATAGTTTTAGTTTAGTTTTAGGAAATATAGGCAATTGGCCCGTAGTTAGGCACGAAAAGAAAAAAAAAACAATTTTTTTAATCAAAAAAGAAAGACACGTTCTAATGGACACATTCTTAGCTACATATTGGTGTTCCACCAATCTAATTTCAATTAAAATCAACTCGTTTCGTACTACAAGCTAGATTGTTGAGTAATAATTAAACGCAAGCAAAGCTTAAAAAAACCGACTTCACCGCTTTATTTTCGGAACCTTGATCACACTAAATGTATTACACACGCATTATTGACGATAACTTAAAAACTACTGATAAGATCTTGATCAAGTTCAAAATGGGACAACAGCCATTAAACAAAAAAAAAAGACGTGTGGCACTCGGGGACTGCCGCGGTAAAGCTATTGTATATATTTTTTTATCAACTTATGCAATTATAATTATTTATTTATTTTATTTATGCAGTATTTTTTTTCCTGCCACCTAGAGGCGAGTTGCTGAACTAAAGAGACAAGCGTGATATTTCAAAAAAGTCATTAAAAGTTCTGCTATTCATCGATAGATGGCAAAACTAAAAAGTATCACCGCTGTGCCGGTCGGAGTGGGGGGTGTTAGGTTATTTTCGTTACGGAATTTCTGGATTCGGTCTCCACGCTCAAAGCCCGCGATAGAAGCTATGCAATTGCTTAAAATCAAAATAATTACATGTGGAAAGAAGTTATGAGGTTAACACACAGTCGAATAGAGTAACTCCTCCTTTTTTGTGAAATCGGTAGAAAATCGAAAACATATTTCTGTATGTAATCTAAAAACATCATATTTACGTAGGTACTTTTCTTTACTTTTTCCAATTACATTTTCACAAGAAAAGTACGTCGTTATCAACCTTGTCTTTGATTATTACATTGTTTTCTTTTTTGACGTACATTGTCCATTATTTTTACTCACATATTCGTCGTTTCCGGAGTCGCTAAATTGCCATGTCATATAAAATAAAACGAATTTTTTTCCTCTTTTTCTAATAAAATCCTAATCCTACGTTGAAGGCTTCCTGTTACCTGTGTTATTTTTTACCAACTTCAAAAAAGGTAAAGGTAGTATGTTCGACTGTGTGTATAATCTAGCTAGAGTTCAATGATATGATCAGTATGTTTGTGAGTTAATAGGCCATTTTAAACCTTATTACCCCTTTCCAGCAGGTGAGATAGGATAGATAGGGTCAAATTGTAGTCTATTAGAGATTTAAAAATCATCTTCTTCATTATATTTAAAATTATTGTTATCCATTAGATTAGATTAACCATGTATGTATCACGTGAAGGGATGTGGCGATGGTTTATTTATTGTTTCTCCATCGATTAGACCTCTGTTATATCCGTTTTGCCCCGTTAAGGAGGTATTATTTTTTGATATGCTATAAATGTTTGTATCAATAACGGGATATTTACTATGTATTTCGTTTGTTTTGAGTTTCCGATATTTCGGCACTGTTGCAAGCGCCATGATCACGGAGTACCTGGAGTAGGGTGGGTGGATGAAGATTTAGATTTACGAGCATACGAAACGGTTTACCCGCTTTATGCTGTTTATCAAGCATTTTGCCCACTATCTCAGCTAATGGAAAGTGACGATACTTGCCTCGTAGTTTTAAGGCAGGATACATGTGTTCACCCTAGTCTTGAAGACACCCAGATTGTACCGTACGGGGAACCAAGGTTGCCTATAAGATATTATATAACGCCTACAACCTGAGACACAAATTTCCATGAGGTAGAAAACATGTGTTTCCACTAGGAATCGAACCTGATATCCACTGCTTACGATTAATTTGTAATGCAGGAGCGCAAAACGCGTATTAATAGTCACATCAACATTTGGTTTACTGAAAAAAATAAATGATCCTAACATTTTAGTTCCAAGAAAATAAACACCTCAATAAATTTCAGAAAAAAAGTTTAGGCTGATCTGAGTTTGAGCTGTGATCAATGCATGAAAAACAGTGTTTCTAAAGCGGGATAAGTATCTTCACTGCTTCATTTAAAACTTAATTTACTAACAACATTAACTTATTATCATTCGGATTCCTTTTCATGCGCTTTAGAAGGTTCTTCTCATTCAAGAGTTCTCGTCGTCCTTACATAACCGTTATTTGGGCAATTTGCCCACCTTTTGTGTTGTAATGAGGCAGGAATCACAGTTTATTCAAATTAGGCGCCTACAAGTTCTGTTTAATGAAATTCTTAGTAAGCCTTGTGACGCTTGCGGAACGATATCTTCGTTTAAGGTTTTGAATCGATTTTGAAGATAAGACTTCTCAAAATTGACAATCTGTCATCCATATATCGCTTCTACGTTTATCATCCGTACTGCAAAGGAGTGGAACTCATTGCCCTCATCTTTGTTCTCCGAACAGTATAATCTGGGAGTTTTCAAGTCCATAGTGAAGCACAATGATGCGGTCAAGGTGAGCAAGCTACATCTTCGGCCGCATCATTGCTTTCCATCAGGTGAGATTGTGGTCAAACGCTTGCCTATCGGATATACAAAAAAAACTTACTTTAGCAAACATTACTTTAATTACGAATATATTATATTATACTTTACAGAAAAAAAATACTATGAACGCTGGAAAGAAGGAATTGCAGGCAAACAGGGATCTAAAGCACCTGTCTGCTGATGCCATACTGCCTGAATAAAAGCGTTGTTTATGGTCAAACAGGTCTTAGTAATTTCACTTAGGTTTTTGGTTCACCTTCTAATTAGAAGAATTAATAATGTAATCTTTACTTAATATAGAGTAAATATTTTTAATAAAGAATAAGAGATCATTTTATGATTACTTTAAGGGACATGACATGCAAAGCGGCCGAGGCGCGAGCCCCAGGCGCTGTGAAGGTAAAATGTATAAGGACCTTGATATTCAAAGCGCCAAAGGCAAGACTTTTGATTTTGTGTTCTTTAGACATTTTGATTCGATGTTTTTCTTAACTATTTTTATTTTACAGATCTTTTCATTGCCCTTAGCTAAATAGGTACACGCGGGCCGTAGTTATAATATAAATATAAGTTATAATATATATTAAGAGTTTCTTGCAAAGTTCCTTATTCTAATTACAATCTTGGCAAATTAATGCTTATTAGAAATGTAACTTTAACTTAAGCTGCTACTTCGCCATGACTTATGATGTGTCCAATAACAGTTTTTTTATTGTTTTCAAATGATAGGCACCTCGAAAATTGTCATGCGTATCAGAAAATTCCCTTTTACTTTAAGTTTAATGTGTATGTTTCGGCACTGCTATTTTAAATTAATTAGCCATGCCCCGCGGCTTTGCCCGCGTTAAGTAAGTTAAAATAGCCTTTTTGTTAATCCTGAGTATAAGCTATGTATCTACATTGCAAATTTTTGCCAAATCAGTATAGCCTTGCGTAAAGAGAAAAAGTAAAGTTTAGACCTAAAACCAGGGGTGTCCCTGGCAAAAAATATTTTCACACGTTTTTTCCCCCAGGAAAATTTGTGTTTCTGGTTCTGGGTGTGTTTGTGTGTGTTTTGAATGTTTCAATCACCCACGACACAAATCATCGAAATAAGTGTGAGACTGTAAGCATGAAAGCATTAATGTTTATGTTGTTTATATTTTATTATTCTTTGAAAATGTTCGAAATAAATAGGTATTTCATTAGGAACTTCATACCATCCGCCCACCCTAATCAGGCTAAATTGACAGCTCGAACACCAATTGTTAATACCTACTGGACAATATCGCATCTGTGCGTGTTCAGAATCTGCAATACCATCCATTTATAACGATTAGTTCGCTGCAGATAGCGTATTTATTATTCTACATTATTCTCTGTAACACCGCCATTTTGAATTATTGGGGATGGTGTGTGATGTGAATATTTCCGGCGCCTGCGTTACAAGTTTTCAAATTATTACAAATTTATTATTATTTATATTTACATTATTTTTTGTTGACACTGAACGAAATTTGTATATATAATATATAGATATAATAGGCAAGCATATTTTTTTTTTTCAAGATAGGCAAAATTTGACCGCCATCTTACCTGATGGTAGGCGACGATGGAGCAAGCTTGCCTATAAGATACCTATTAACTGGTGACTTGCAGACTCCCATATTGTACTCATCAGGAAACACCGATTCAGGTAAGGAGTTACATTACTTTGCGATTCTTACAATGTAATTGCAAATTTAATTTTGTTATACGGATTTTTAAATACCAGGAAGCTCTTAGACGCTGATTCCTATACTATATCTTCTGTAATAATTAGGATAACGAATTTACTTCTGTATAATCTTAATAAATGTTTTTTTAAACTACATTGTCTCGCAAATACTGGCATCGCCGAGCCCCGCCCTGTAATATGCACGCCATTACTCTAGTTGTCACCAACAGAGAAGATAAATAATATTTATTAAAAAATATTTTAATAATCATAAAACAGAATTTGCATTAGCTGTACCCCGAAAACGTTGGTTTCAATGGTAAGAATAATGTCCCAAGTAGTTTCTGTTATTTTAAAAACTACCCTGTAAATATTACTTTTATTTTAATTTAATTAAAAATAACTATGACTGTTAATTGATATTGTGCACGGCTTGAAACACGTCGAAAATTTCGACTTACTTTGTAGTCGATTAGTCTACAAAGTACTAGTTACTAGTCTGACTCATCCTGATGAAGGACGACAAATTTGTCCGAAACTAGTCGACTACAAAGTAAGTCGAAATTTTCGACGTGTTTCAAGCCGTACACAACACCAATTATGTGTAATACTCACGATAGTTTTAATTTTCAAAATATGACTGTTCATCGCAAAATGATATCCAACATTGTAGCAAATAGTCGACACAGCCCTAATTTCTATGGAAATGAGAACTCAATCTCATTGCGAGGCTAGATAGAGCTCGAGCGTCATTATTTCCAAAGGCTGCCCATTACTTACGTTCAAGGCCCAGTATATAAAAGTATTTTATAGCCTTTATAGTTTTAACATGGACTCTTGCCAAGAAATAGCTTAATCACTCCAATGCTGGCAAGCAGCTCGACCGATTGGGAGAATCGATCGAGGCATTGAAATACAGGCGCTATAGGACTTTTTGTTCTAGCTTAAGTACTAGTAACTTATCAAATATTTACTTGAGCGCGAAATACGAGAGAAAGTTCGTTTATGAGAGAAATTTTAAAAATTGCTAGCCGATAATGAGAATTTAAGAAAATAAGGCTTAAATACATTATTGATTACATTTTTGTACCTTCAGATGAGTTTTAATTAAGTTTGCTTTTGTATGAAAGTATACAATCGCTATTTTCCATTAGAGCTTAGACATTTCAGTAAACAAGTATCTTCTAGGCAAACGTGCTCTATTGTCGGGTTAACTATCGGAACACATAATATTTATCTGCATAATTTTGATATAAATAAAAATTCTTAACATAAACATAATTTATCAAAATTTGAATAATAAATGGGATACATACTTTAATTATATCTAATTCTTTTAATAATCTAAAAAAAATTAACCTTGAAATTAATTATTTTAAAACACATAATCCATAACTATTCATAAAGCTTAAAATCTATTATTTTTCACTATAACTAACCGTAAACATAATCGAAAATACCTATAATAATTTATCAAGTATTTTGTGTATAGAATTTTGCTATCTTGAAACGTTAAAATAGGTTTTATTCTCCACTTTTGACTTTATTTAGTGAGATAGTGGTCAAACGTTTGTCTATAATGAATTAAAAAAAAAATTGAAATAGGACAGTTATTGACAAATCCACAAAATATGATATCTGATATGATATCAGGCAGCTATTATTGAAAGCTTTAATTCTAAGTCCAGCGTGTTTTCTATCCTCGACAATCAACATCAGTTAAATATAATAGATAGTCGTAAATGCTATCTAAGATATGATTATCATAATTAACATCAAAGAACAATTTTGACAAACATGCTTATTTCACTTATACATAATTACACATTAAAAATCTCACGATTCCATGTGACATATTATTGTGATTATGAATGTATTAGCGTTTGACAGTTTTATTGAAATTGGTTCTAAACACTAGACTGTTGCCCTACACCAGGCTTGAGTCCCGTGTCGTGGAAACATACCGTTACGATATATAATGTGCTGCAGCACTTAAATTATTTCAAACTATAAAAAAGAACGCTTGTTTGCCTACATAAACCACAAAAGGCATTAGTAAGCGTCGTGTTAAAGCTCCTTCCAAATCTGCGTAACATCTGTATTGGGCCTAGTACAGGTCCCTGGGGGACCCCTTTTAGAGGAGCAACCATAAATCAAGCAATAACGATAGTCACGTTTTAACCAAAGGACTAGAGGTAATCTCGAAGGCTCGGTGGTGTTCTGTGAATCTTCAATGTTGGTCTCATTCTATATTAGGGTTTTGGGACTTGAGGTAAAAGAATTCATGATTTGGGGAACAAAATCGAGGAGTAATGTTTGGTACAACTTTCTTAGAAATATGAAGTCCTGGTAGGCACACTTTTATGTTAACGTCTTGTATATTCTGACGCTATGAATCTGAAGCACCTATTTACTTTCTTTCTATGTTCTGCTTGGGAGTAATTATTATAAGGCATTTCGAGCTCCAAACTTGTTTCTTTGTTGTTATAATTTCAAGATGGTCATTAAAAATTATACGAGATGAGAATAATTATCTTCCTCACTAAACCTTTGGTGCTCTGATATAATCTTGACTTAAGGCGCTTTGTTAACGTTTTGAGCCACTAATAACTTTTATAAGAACATTCAGTAACGACTATACGACTTTATCTTTTGCCGACCATGACAATATATAGATAGATCGATATATTCTTTATTGAACACCTTAAAATAACAAAGAACACAAATAGGAATGACAGTAAAAAATTATATAAGTGTAACAATAGGCGGTCTTATCGCTGAGAGCGATCTCTTCCAGACAACCTTTGGATGGAGAGGAATAACGCAATATAATAGGACGTCGTTCTACGTTCATAAAAGATTAGAAAGAAGAACAGTAATTAAAAATAGAGGATATATAAATAATAAATTTACATACAAGTAAACAGATACTATATAATTATAAAATACTAAATATTTTTAAATATACAAAATAATGTCTATTTTAAATGGAGAAAAAAAAAGATAAAAAATTAAATGAACTTGGGCAACACTAACACTAAAACTAACAAAAAGGAACAAGAAGATTTATATACTTAAATACAAGTAATACTTTAATAAGTTTATTAAAATCAAGCTTTTTGTAGTAGTAAATAAAAATAAGGACTAAAAATTAAATGATCAGAGAAGATATCAAGACGAATCAAATACTCAAACTCGAAGGTTATATCTTTAGTTCAGAAGTTCCTATGACCATCTTTCGTCTTCATCATCAGACCATATAAAACAGAAGTACATTAGTGATAGCAGACTACTGCTTGGTGTTTACTGAAGTAGTGAGATATAAATATAGTTGACAGTGCTCACACTCGCTCAACATCGGAGTTGTGATCGATAAAATCAAAGATGACGCCATAAGAAGCTCTAATGCGAATCGAAATAATTTTTAGTATATTGATTGAGTATTACCAATTTTTTGAAGTAAAACTTCTAATGCGAGTACTTTTAAATTCTAATCTTCAACCTATTTGTGTGACGAAAAGAGGGGGTAAACACTGTGATAAATGTTTCCCTGTAATACAAAAGTTTCATTTCCATCGTGTATCTTTACGACACACCCTGTCTTTTTAGTAAACCGAGTAGGTACTCACTTTGAGTTAACAATTCGTTATTTCACAGAACCCTGGGCGAGTAAGTTTTACCGCTAACCAACTTATATTCATCCGGCTGAATAGTCAAACGTTCGAGAAATGCGAAAGTTTTTCTTTGCGCCCTTAAATGGATGGGGAGTTTTCATTGATGTAGGTATTTGATTGGTTATTGGAGCGTGATGATTTCCACCGTAAACCGTTTCTGGGTTAATATATTTCAGTTATTTTGAAAGTAACGCAAATAGGCGTGCTTGTGAAATAAAATGGTTCGAGCGACATGCCAATTTTCTTCTTTAGAAATTAAGAAAATACTTGAATTTTTGTTGATAGAGCGGGATAAGAGCGATAACATCAAGACGTCCAATTAAACAACTGCACGTAGTGCCACTGATGATTAACAAACATAGCTCCAGTGAATAAAAAAAATGTTCACAAAGTGTGCTGGGTTCTCTTAGTGAAAGATGTTGGACTAGGATGATGATGATGTCTTTTATTTATTTATTGTTTTCAATATAAATGAAACTGACTGTCATAACATAGATTTGGCTTGTACGAGTAGGAGAGACAGTGATTATTTTGATATAAAGGGTGAAGGGATAGTATTGCATAAATCAAGCAGGGGCATTAAAATAAAAAAATAACAAAAACAAAATATTTTCATAACTGTTTTCTAATTTACATAGCAGTTAGAATGTTTGTATTTTTATATGCGTTTCATATTTTTTTGAAATTACTTAAAATTGGCCTCAATAAAAGAAAACACGCTGAAGACGTTCTTTGTCTAGACTCCTACCAACTTAATATAATAATAACAACAAAGCAATTTAAAGTAATTCGAAAACATTCAAACGAAAGAAAATACGATTAACCTTCAAGAAATCAAGAAAAGGAACAAAATATTTTACAACTTTAAAAAGTTAGTGTGAAAAATTACTTGAAGAGTCGCCGGAAGTTCATGAAAAACCAGAGGTAGTGGTTACAAGAACGGTTACTTAACTAGTTTAACAAGATTTCTTTTTAGAGGTTAACTTTAAAATGGTTTCAAAGAATAACGGGATTTGTTAAAATAGTTTCGAATGTTAGTAAACTTAGAGGTTTCCGTTACTTTTACTAATTCTTTAAAGACAAAAAAATTTATTAGTTTTAAAATCCAAAATAAAATGGATGAATATTTTAGCACCAGACAAATGTTTGAAAGTATGTAGGTATCTTTGTTGGTTCCCTCACAGAGCGTCTTAACTAATAGACTGTTTTTTATACTCTATGTGCAAACGTTGGACTAGTAACTCACCTGATTGTATGTGACGATGTGTAGAAGAACTCTATAAGGAACTATATTTCACGCTTACAACCCTAATTTCGATTACTTGTGTCGAGGATGCCGCAAACATTAAGGGGCAGGTATACGTCAACGCGAGCACTTTTTTTTAATCACAGCGAATTATCCCCCGTATACTTTTACACATAAAGGTGTATATTGCGTAAATATATGGAGGTCACGCATGGTCACGCGAGGCCATCTTTGATTTTTTATGGTTTTATAAAAATTTTTTAAAAACGCGCCTCAAGTAAAAACTAAGTTTAACAAAATCATTCATCTAGTAAATATGGGTATATGAAATAATTTGTACAGTGTTTTGATATAAAATGGCGGAACTAAATGGTTACAAAAATACAAATTGATGTTATTTGCATGAGATTTGATATTTTATCCTATATATTTATGAACGTTATGAATATTTTAAGAAGAAGGCATAATTTATCGTATCACACAGATTACGACGAATAATTTTTTTGTCCGGTTTTATTATGGATGCCGAATAAAACAGTTACAAAAACACGCGTTTCAGATGAAATTCTGTTATCGCCACCTTAACATTTCACACACAAAACACAAATTGTCCTTGGGGAAAAACTTAAGAGGCGTTGCTTGAAAGGCAAACTATGCTAACGGACAATTCGATATGATGCTGGGTATTACAATTTTATTTAGATTTAATTATATTTAAGTCATTATTTTTCATTGTTTCTAACTACGGGCCAATTGCATAAATGGGCTATGCCACTGCACTTCACGGCTATCGTTCTCAAACAATTGAATGTCCATACTTTGTATCTAATGGGCTCCACCGAACAAAAATTAAATTTATATTTTTAGTCGTAATCGCGCCATGGAAATTTTAGTACCGTTAGCGAAAGAATATTTTCAAAATTTTACTTGTTTCTGAAACACATTAATAGAGCACATATGTTTATATTAATAAAGCACAACGTTCTACTCTTATGATGAATTCATATCTAGTGTTTAAGTGACCATACTTTATTATTAGTTGATAATTGTTAATATACAGCACACTGTGGTATGACATATTTTTATTTTACATATTTTTATTATTATATATATTTTTTTTTGTACTGACATTGATTATATATATTAATGATTTATACAAATCTTACTCAAATTACAATTGTAAAAATATAACTATTAGACGTGTAAACAATGTTTATCAATAAATGAGTATTTGAGTATTTGTTTTGGGCAACTACTTGTAGTCTATATTTTTTGTTTTATATTTTTGAGAAGAAAAAGTACTATATTTTCATAGAACTCACAGCAAAAGCGTCACAACAACCGATGGGTCATCGTAGAAATTCCTTGAAACTAGATAATGTTTCGAAGAAATTCTACTGAAATGACACTTTCATGAAAAAGGTAGGTAAGGTAATGAAAGAAAAAGTAGCAAAAACTTGAGAGAATCTAGTCTCTCATTTTAACAATTTTCCGCCTTTTTCCGAGATGAGAACTTTAATAAAGTCGCTGATCAAATAACTTGCTTTCGCTTTACAGTCACTATCTTAGTAAGTTTAATGAAATTTGCGTACATAGCAGAAAGTTCCTAAGTTCCTCAGTTGGCATATAAATGACTGAATTATTTTTCTAATTATTTCTTATAGTTTCTTTGCTAACGAGTGTTCTTTCCTCCGATCATAATTAATGCAAGGAGCTCTCTTGGGCTTAATGAAAAGTATGCACGCTTTTGTTGATTATATACATAGTTGCTGGAATTTTAATGCAATGCAAATTCGTAGTATTTTTGTAATTATCTGTTTCTTTTCTACTTAGCTTTGATTATTTAATTTTAAAATCATCAATGTAAATTGTCACGATATTGCTCGAGTAAAGATACATTTTATAAATTAATAGGCAGTATTATTGGCACTATATACCTACAGTATGCTCAAGTAATCAGACAAGCTGACAAACTACTAAGTAACACCGCGTTTTGCTTCCACATTCATTGTGCGAACCGCAAAGGAATGGAACTCCTTGCTTAAGTCGGTGTTTCCTGATAAGTATAATATGGGAGTCTTCAAGTCGCGAGTGAATAGGATCTTTTAGGCAATCTTGCTCCATCGGCGACCACATCGTCGCTTACCATCAGGTGAGATAGCGTTCAAAAGCTTGCCTATCTTGAATTTTAAAAAAAGCTTTAAACAGTATGTTTACAGTATGTTCAAGTAAATTAGCTTTATTTTGTGTCAATAAAATTAGACGGAACATTTATTGAACTTTTTTTAAATCATGTACATAATTATTAAAATCAAAAGCAACTAATAATTAGAATATATTGTATAATTAATAACTAGTATACGCTTTTTAATGCACTTTCATATTTACACACACATTTGAACTGCCCGTTTGCTTAGTTGGTTTGTCTTCTAAGCAGGCGGGAACACAAGTTTTTCTCCTTAAGGAAAACTTGTGTGTGTTGTATTGGTTGTGATTATGTGTGTGATGCATTCCGGCACCCACAACACAAGTCATAGAACTGAGTGTGATTTGAATGTGAAAGCGTTTTATGTCTCCTAAAGAGACGAGCAATTCACTCTCCTAAAGGCTAGCTTCTCGTTTGGTTATTACACAGTGCAGTGTCACTCAAAATTTTGAATATCAATGTTCAAAATCATCCAAGGCATTGCGTTCATCATCCTACATACTAAATCTCTTTATGCCCTTAAATTCACTGAAAACATCATCCTTCAATCCTAAACAGTATACCCGAGACGTTAACAGTGTTTGCATTAAATCTTCTAGCTTTCAAAATATTCGCTCTTGATATTAAAAGTACCTTCTAGGAGTTTTATTTATGTCTACAATCTTCCGTTAGATGTTAAAATATTTTATGAATGCCTCCATAAAGGACTCCATAAAATATTTCTTTTACTCCATTCCCTTTTGGCGTGTTATTTACACCGCTTCTTTTCGAATTTCCCTTGGCGATTCCACGCCTATTAATTCTTGGATCGCTCCCAAATTAATACGTCTGTTAAATGTAGTGTCCCCAGGTGTAGAACCCGTTGAAATAGCGGAAGGTTTGAAGTTTATTGATGATATCGTAAGCTTTTTTATGTGCCTATGTAATAGTCATAGAGACGTTAGACGTTTAGAGCGCGAAATCCGGAAATTGACACCAACTAACTGCAATCCCACTCAAATATAATATCACTACACCAGGCAAACTAGCAAGACCCAGTTGGCGCAGTGGACAGGTCTCCGCCCTCTGCGCCGTGGGTCCTGGGTTCGATTCTCGGCAAGAGCACAAATGTGTGCGTGATGTGAATGTTTCCGGCACTTACGATACAAGTCTTTGAATTTAATGTGGGTCTGTGAGTGTGAATGCGAATGCGTTGTATAAAGCGAAATTAAAATAATCCGTAACCAGCCTTTTTTTAAATGTAAAATCAAATAAAATCATCAATGTGTAGTTTCTCATTATATAAAATGTTAGTAAAGGATTCCAACTAAATGTTAACCAGGAACATAGTAAAAAAAAAAATCTTAGACGTATAATATTATAATATTTTTTTCCTAAATGGTCATAGTTTTACTAGGCTACAATGTAGGTATGGTACCGCAATTCAAGTAAAAAAAAGGAGGAGGTACTCAAGTCAACTGTATTTTTTTTTTATTTGTGTTACCTCATAATTTCTCTCCATTTAGATTTTGAAGATAATTTTTTTTATTAGAAAGCTGGTGCTTTTAATGTGGTCCCATTGAAATTTGATCAAGATCTGATCTCTAGTTTTTGTGTTATAGTCAATAATGCGTGTTTAATACATTCTCCATCTGATCAAGGTTCCGGTGTAGTCGGTTTTTTTAAGCTTTGCTTGCGTTTAATTATTTTTCTGCAAAATAGTACTTTCATAAAACAATATATCTTAAAAATTGTACCACGGAATGAATAAATTTTCGTCTTCTGTATATTTCATTGGAGCTTTATTATCAACTCTCTCGCCTATTTGGGCCATCGCCGACTAAATAAGAATGTTTGATAACTGGCACGAAATAATCGTTCTCAAAATTGATTTCCTCAAAGCGATGGCAACTAAAAGCCTATTATTACCTCCCTTCTTCAGTAAGCCTGTTAAATTCTTTGTGTTTATTCTCAATAGAGGGCTTTACGGATCGGTCGCTGTACCTTTTTTCATTCAATTAAATTAATTGTTTCTTGTAAGAGTGCCTTTGAAATTTATACATTTGTATATTTTTCCGGTGTTGATTACCTATGAAGATTTTTTGTTGCTCACTGAGCTGTGCTGCAGGTCATCTGCTGACAATTCTCTTATCCTAACTAGAATTTTTGTAGAATGTGATATTATTAATTCCATTGTAGTAGGGTATTATCTAACACTTGCCTGGCTAGCTACATATTAGTCCTTTCTGTCCCCTGATTTGTCTACCTCTATGCATGTACCTATATGCAGTTTTGTCGCATACTCTATTTATAAGGGCATACTGCATCCAAAACGGCTGAACGATTTTATTTCGGCCGCAAGACCTATATTTTTGTTACTTATGATAATAATATATGATCAAGCATTTCATTTTGAATCTTCCGGCAAATTTCAAATTTTGAACTGCCCATTGGCTTAGTTGCGTGCGCGTTCGTTTTGAGCAGTGGTTCGATTCCCGGTGAAAATACAAGTTTATCTCCCTACGGAAAACTTGTGTTTCTGGATCTAGGTGTGATTGTGTGTAAACGTTTCCAGCACCCACGACATAAATCATCGAACTTAGTGTGTTTGTCAAAGTGTTAATTTTAAAGTATCATTTTGAAGATAAATTAATACCTACCAATAAACTAAATGCACATACTTGTGTATTAGAGCTAGGCGTATTAGCAAAACGGGCTGTGTTTAATCATTCGAAAATTCAACCGAACGCTCCACAACCTAATTACAGCTACGAATTTCAGCAAATTACTGTATTTCAGAAAGTTAGAACTTAGTTTCAGCTCGCATGTTAGCACTTGTAGCAGTAACGAGTCTCGAAACACACTTGTGCTTTGTAACACGAGAAAATAATGGATACAGTCGTGTCTGAAACTTGAAGATGTAGGGGATTCTCGAAGCTATTTCATAGATGCAGCAAGTACGGTCAGCTACAAACGTAGTTTTCAGTATGAATGATACAAAAGAGCTGTTCTAATTTCGTTTTTTAGACGTAATTAAAGATGGGACGACAACTCGCCTAAAGGAAAAAGGCAATCATTATAGCTGTCCATTATAGTTTTGACCCAATTACTACAAATACTAAAAAAGTTAATGTTTGCATTGCACATTGTTAGTCGGCAGTTGTATACCACCATTTAAAGTAGTAAATGATGCTGTTAAACATAAACAATCAATATTAATTCCACTTGAGAACCTTTTGAATATCCTGAAAAAGTATTTATTACATTGCTTTAGTTGTTCAAATGAGCTGATTTATGAGATAACATACCCAATATTCTTTCCAACATTCTTTATAATAATATTTATTTTAGTTCAATACGCTGGATATTTTCTCTTTCTTTTTTTAACCTTTTTAATTTAAACTATCTACGCACCGCGGTACTTACGCTTAAACAGTTACCTTTTTCTACTTTTTTTGGCCAGGATTTTTTTCTTTAATTCTAACCTTTACGACATAATTACGAACACAAAAAAAACGACCAAATCGATCGAGCCGTTTTCGAGTTTTAACGAAACTAACGCACGGCTATTTTTTTATAAAAGATAACTAGCTGCGCCCCGCGTAATTCCCGCTCCAGCAGGAATTCGGGAATAAAAAGCCTGTATCCTTTCTCAAGCTCTATCTTTTTCCCTACCTCTGTACTAAATTTCATCAAAATCGGCTCTGTGGTTTAGGCGTGAAAGCGTAACAGTCAGATAGAGTTACTTTCGTATTTATATAATTTAATATTAGCAGGGATAATTAGCCTATTTTACAAAAATAGGTATATCAGCTACTTGCGTTGCTGACTATACCCAGCGTCTGCAAACAGTGAGTCAGTTTGTAACATAATTCACTCCCAAACCCCTAAATGCTAACATGCCACCTACTACCAAAGATAACAATAACATCGTTTTTCATAGTCTTATGTATTATTATAGGCACACACAGAGTTCCGCATATTAACATAACATTATGTTAACGAAGCATAAACATAAACGCTTTCATGATCACAGCCCACACTAAGTTCGATGACTTGTGCCGTGGGAGCCGGAAACATTCACATCACACACACAATCACAACAAAAACCAGAAACACACATTTTCCTACTTGTATTCCCGCCGGAAATCGAACCCGATATCCCTACTGCATTTGCCTCGCTCACCCAACTCAGCCAACGGGCAGTTCAACTATGTCTATATAAATCTTAATCCGAATAATGTTTTTTATAAGTTCGGGCGGCGCGACTTTAGACTGAGAGAAGCATATTTGTGTGGACTGATGGGTAGTGATACAGAGACGTTTGCCTTGTCCAATTGATGGTACCCGAAACGGTATACTGGACAATAGGAAACGGCAGTTATTTTCTGTTGTTTGTAAGAACACAATGACTTATTAGAATATGTAGTTATAGAAACCATCCTATCCAAAGTAGATGAAAGATAAAATCCTCATCTCTATTCAATACGATATAACGAATCAGCTTAAGGCAATGTCCATACTATACCTGCTGATGTAGATAACTTCTTAATAACAAGATCCGACTACCCTTGAGCAGGACAATGACTTGCGGCAGATAAGGATAACGTGGTACGAGGTTAACCATAGATTAACAACTAAATAGCCATGCCTTGGATCCAGAGCGGTCGCTGGTCCCTCGTACCACATCATTTACATACTGCAAACTAAATAACATACGCCTTTCGCCTTGACACCGATAGATGTCGCTACTATAACGCAATTAATACAAGATGACATGTATCCGGAACAGTAATTATATTTCTTGGGACATGCGGGACCCAAACTCGATTAGGATGGATTGCAGACATGGACACTTGGCTTTGACTTGATGTTTTGAAACGTGTCCTTTAAAACGATGAACGTTAATGCCTCCTTCTGCGAATATACGGTGTTCTAGATACAATCGAAAGAGAGTTTATATTTTTTTCAAGTGTAAGGCCAGAGTTTGTTTGATTGATCGTAACAATGCGAGCAATCAACCGTGAGAGAAGTCGTATAAATCCTTAATATGTCATAGAGTTACACTTTAAACTTGACCGGTTTATTAATTGAGAAAAATATAATATAGTTTTGTGTAATGTAAGTCTATCGTTCTCAATTTGTGTTAAGATATATTTTGTTCTGTAATTGCTTGAATCCAATCTTCTCAATTTATATTAGGTGTAATATAACATGTGTGATAGTGAATGTTCGAATTGAAGTATCTCTACAGTACGAGTAATATTTTTTCACGAGAAAGTTATGCTTGAGTTTATCTTTCATATTATTATTATAAACTAAACATTTATATCTGTGTTAAAAATAAATTATGAGAGATTTTAATATATATTGTTTTACTATGTAGTCTTGACCTAGAACCTTTTTGGCATAGCAGCGTTTGTGTGTTATTCTAGACCTTTTTCTAGGCAGACCATATTATAATACTATTCTAGAAAAGATAGCACTGAAATTTTAACATCGGTCTTAACATAGAGGCAAAGTAAAGGCAGATTGATGAAGGAATATCCTGACATAATTTTATTTTTAATATTGACATTATTGTAATTGTAATTGTATTAATTTCATTGTATTGTTTAATATGTAATTGTGATTTTTATTTTGAATTTTAATGTGACTAATTAATTAATTAATGAATAATTGTAAATGATAAGTCTTAAGTTACTTGAAATAAATGAATTATATATTAACCTATCTGTAAGCACATGGTTTTTACTTACGACATATCTATGTTTGACTCTACATAAGTCAAACAGGTTCGGGACAGTCGGTGTCCCTTTGGACTTATGTTTCTTTTATCAAACAATTGTAATAACTTTTTGAAATATTCACTATTCTTCTAACCCTACTTAAGAGCATTGAAGTATTTATTTTAAAAACAGGATGTGTCTTAAAGACATACGATTTTAAGTGAAACGTTTGTATTAATGGGATTTTTTTAAATTATTCAGCGCAGTGTTTACCCGCACCAGAGTTTGTCACACAAAATGACTACGAATAAGAATTTCAAAGCCCTACCAAAAAAAGAATGACTTCAAAAAATATATAATAAGACAAGTCCCACACGGTAATATAAAATCGGATACCGTTTTCTTCAACCAAGGCGGTCATCTCCACAGTAAACCAAAGAATCAATACCAAGACAGAACGGACGGAAAACCACACGATCTATCTGCATTAGCTTGACAGACGGCGTCTCTATTGTTATAAATTGCTACACTGAGGGCTTGATCAAGATAGAATGGCGTGCGTGACGGAGCTTGCAATTGTATGTTTGATTGAAGATTTGATTTAATCTCAGAGTTCTGATCATATTAAAAATGCAACATGGGAGTCGAAATTTTGCCGCATAAATTAAAATAATTAAGCGCAAGCAAAGCTTAAAAAAACCGACTTCACCGCTTTATCTTCGGAATGTTAATCAGATTAGATGTACTAAACACGCATTATTGAAGATATTTCAAGGAATACTAATCAGATCTGGATCAAATGTAAATGGGACCAATTGGAAAGCAAAATATTTCAAAAGAAAAAAATATTTCGATATCACTTCACGTGGAACGAAGTTATGAGGTAACATACATAAAAAAAAAAGAGTCGACTTGAGTACCTTCTCCATTTTTGTGAAGTCAAGTTAGTTTTTAGCTATCGTCAATAATGCGTGTTTAATACATTTAATCTGATCAAGGTTCCGAAGATCAAGCGGTGAAGTCAGTTTTTTTTAATTATTTGTGTAAAAATGTGTGAAATTGGTGAATTAGAAATAGTTTTTATTAGTTCGTGAACATGCATGAGAGAAGGCAGATCATATAAAGATGAAAAACTCCCTTAAAAGTTTTCATATAGATTCTGCTACATCACACACACAATCACAATCAGAACAAGAAACTCAAACTTTCAAGTCATAGAACTTAGCTTTTATATTTATTTAAGTAAAATTTGTTACATACATAATATAGTCAAGCCTCTCACTCATTGAGGAAAACAGTGAGCACATCTCTCTACCTGCTATCTGTTATAATAATATAAAATTGAAACATTTTCCTAAAGGAATGTAATTAATTAATTTAATATTCCATCTTCCGCATTATATCTCTGTGGCTTCTTTCAATTTTTACCCGCTTTGCGTAGCGTTTCCAAGAAACGATTGATCTCAAAGGACTCCATTGGACACTGTAATTATTATTTACGAATATTATTAATGTTGTTTACTTGATACAAAAGTGTTGATTGTAGTATAGATTACTGGATTCTCTTTATAAATGGATTTGCCTAAAAGGTGAGATAGTGGTCAAATGCTTCCCTATCGAGAATAAAAAAAAAAAGACGTGTGGCACTCGGGGACTGCCGCGGTAAAGCTATTGCATAGCATTTTTTATTTTTCAGTTTCATTTTTCTTCACAAAAAGTTTTCGGTCGCGTTGAGATGCGACCGATGCATACGATTCAGTATCCAGTACCAATCGGCTACTGAGTCTTCTAACAATAACATCGAAATAAGCCTATAGGTTTTGACGTTTACGTTTTTAAAGTAAACGTCAAGATGTTTCGAAGTTATTGTTAGAGGACTCGGTAGCCGATTGGTATTGGATACTGAATCGAATGCATCTGTACGGAGTTCGCAACTCAACGTAACCGAAAACTTTTTGTGAAGTCGTGGGGGGCGTTAGGTTTTTTCGTTACGGAATTTCTGGATTAGGTCTCCACGCTCAAGGCCCGCGATAGAAGCTATGCAATAGCTTAAAAGTTTATCGAGTTGGTGAAGATTACCTTTACCAACATAATGCGTTTACGGGAGTTATTGGTACAATATAAATTTGCATCTAAACACATTTAAACGTACACACTTTCACACACAAACTAGCATTTTTAACAGTATTATAATTATATAATTATATAGTATTATAATATAATTGGAGATGTATTAAAAGGACGGAGCCACTTGGCGTCGCTAGTAACAGAATAACATAATTTAATACATAATTTAAATGCAAGCAAAGCTAAATAATTTATTTTTGTCTCTTTCTGCTTCGCATTATCTCCGGAACCCTTGATCAGATATCCGGAACCCTTTTATATAAAAAACAATCATCAAAATCGGTGAGTTCGAATTTAAAACCTCCTCTTTTTTTGAAGTCAGTTAAAAATGTTTAGTATAGTTTTGAAAGATATAAATTGGTAATTGTTTAAAGCATGCCAAAATATTATGATCCCAAAGAATTCTGCAATCACAATATATCACTTTTAAAATTAAAAACTGCACAACTAGAAAAACTGAAATCACTTATCCCAGTTCTATTCATTTTCCATCCATAAGTCAGCAGTTTTAATTTTGAAACCTAATTTAAATATTTCGCTGCAAACCGGAGATTGTAAAATCATTTATGGAGTTTCAACCTTTCTGTGTGCGACGTGACTTTTCACGATGAAAAGTTGGGAACCCATTAAAAATATAAATAACCGATTGTCAAAGTTCAGTCTGTAAGAGTTTTGTAAGAATGTCATGAACAGATACTTTGTATATACGCAGACATAAAATTACAAAATCCAATGATTAACGTGCTTTTTTACCGACTTCACAAAAAGTCGACTGTATTTTTTTTGTGTGTTACCTCATAACTTCGTTTCACGTGAACAGATTTTGAATATTTTTTTTGTTTGATAGATGTTGTTTTCCATGTGGTCCCATTTAAATTTGATTAAGATCTGACTAGTAGTTTTTGAGTTATCCTCAAAAATGCGTATTCAGTGGACTACATTGACGATGTTCTCGTTTTTAACTTACCTCATAACTTCATTCTTTGTGCGCCTTCATCTTCATTCTTTTTGATTGTTTTTTTTTATTTGAAAGCTGGTGCTTTCCATGTGGTACCATTTAAATTTGGCCAAGATCTTATAACTAGTTTTTGAGTTATTGTCAATAATGCGTGTTTAATACGTTAAATCTGATCAAGGTTCCGAAGTTAAAGCGGTGAAGTCGGTTTTTTAAGCTTTGCTTGCGTTTAATTATTAGGAATGTTATTTTATATTTTCGGACACCGTTTTATATTCAGTCTTTTTTCTGTCTCAGTCTAGGACTCTTTTGCAGAGTCCGCCTGGGGCAGGACCACACTATTGCCAGACATTCAACGGTCAAGTAGAGTGTCAACATTACTGTATTCCGGATAGAAGAGCTACGTTTCCACTGAATTCACAGGACATAAAGAGATTTTACATCTAACATCTTAGGGTGACGTGCGCAGTGCTTTGCCGCTAGGAGTTGGATTTATATAGTAGTGATACAATATATTCTGCCTGCAAGCAGACGTGCAAATAATGATTTCTAAGTCTACTTAACAGATAGGCATATTATTCACCTCTTCAACAATTAAATAGCTTAACAAGTAACAATAAGCTACTTGTTCAAAACATTTTTTAAAAACTAGCTTTTAGAAGTCCGCCATATTGGATTTAGAGTGACGTCACTTTATTTTTCAAGTTATTCTTAGCAAACCCTTTCATTTAATACCCATATTGTAGGAATGTATTAAAATAACTTATCCGCCATCTTGGAGGTCCCGCCATATTGGAATTAGAATGACGTCACATAGATAAGCATGCATTGTCATCTAAAATAAGCGTGTATTCCTAATTTCAGCTCAATCGGTTGAAGATAACTGATTTAAATTGAGTTGCAAGATTTCCCCCGGACAAACATACATACATTACAAGTTAAATAATAAAAAAGCTTGTAAAATAAGCAAGCCAGCTAGACAATATTTTTTAATTTGTTGTCAACCAATATTTTAATTTCATTAGGTATACGCAAACATTTATTTCTATTATATTCTACTCTTCTTAAGACATAATATAGACCCCGCACAGAAATTGTTTTACTCTGTAACGAAGTGTATCTTCATTAATTTGATCATCTAAGCAGTTAACACGTCAAAAGAAATAGTGCCCTACGTATCACAATAACATTCAACACCTTGAGACCCTTCCAAGGGGAAAACTGGGCAAGAAGGGCAATCATACGTAATCCTATTTCTCGAACCATTAACAGAGCATATAGCGTTACGCCCATTGCGTCCTTCAAGAGGCGTGAAGGGCGTAGGTTAATACCAAACACAGTATAAAAACGAATGAGATGCCCCATAAAGCAGGCCCTAAAACGTAACCTTTACGAGGATTCAAAACTATCTTTTGGAGTTGGGAAAATATGTTTGCTAGGATTATGAAGGGTCCTTGGGCGGAGGTGTTTAGGTGAGGATTGTTTACAGATTGTTTAGAAGGGTTTCATTTTAAAATTATGAACATAGTTTAGATTGTCTTCTTACAAATAGCTTCGATAGAATCATCTCCCTTTTATCTCAAATAACATTAAGCATATTTTAACGAGAGCGAAGCCGCGTGGTACTGCTATTTTTAAGCCTTGCTTGCAAACAAGTACATTTTTTGAAAAGTTAAAAAATCTGACTGTGTTGTAAAAGTGAGCCTATAATATTTTTGACATAGCCAATTTTACGGTATCAAAAACTATAAATACAATAATTTGAATGCATTGATTTGAATTATCAGAGCCAATTTATTATTCCTTGTTAAATTTTAGCATAATAATTTTTAGCTGATATAATTTTGTTATCTCCCCGAAATTTCCTACATTTTGATGCCGTTGCATTTTATTAACATATTTCTTTTTTGCACCAAAAATCCGCCATTTTATTTTTCAATTATCTATCTAATGACACTTATTGGATACCTAAACTGTCAATGTATAGACGACCCAGTTGGCGCAGTGGACAGGTTTCCGCCCTCTGCGCCGTGGGTCCTGGGTTCAATTCCCGGCAGGGGCACGAATTCCTTCCCACGGGATATTTGTGATTTTGGCTCTGGGTGTGATGTGAATGTTGCCTGCAACCCACGATACAAGTATTTGAACTTAGTGTGGGGCGGTGAATGTGAATGCGTTTAATATTCTCATCTAGTCGTTTGAAAGATAAGAGGTAATGAAGTAATTTTCAAATGTAAATAAAACACGTAAAACACAACCTCAGCAGTTTGGTAAAAAAGCCAAATCTTAAATTAACACAATGCCGTGGGTTAAAAAGAAGCTCCTGATTACCAAAACGTCTTTACAATCATATTTTCTCCAAAGAAAGAGTGATTGCTTCATTTGTCTAGATCCCTAAAAAGCCTTGGAGTAAACAAGCGCAAATATGAAAATATATCCAAAGGTTACAAACAAGATTTACATAAAAGTTAGGCTCAGGAACGAAGATAAAACTGGAAGGCGTGTGTCTGAGAAGTAGACTTCGTGAATTAAAAAGTTTTTATATGCGGACGAATAACAGGTTGGTTTTGGATCCAGTAAAATACCCCGAATAATCATAATTTGCCGAAACAACAATCGACGTTACTTACTAAAACTAAATAACACAACAATTGTTAAATTTGACATAATTCAACTCAAGCAAAGCTTAAAAAACCGACTTCAACGCTTATATTTTGGTTTTGGCTGGATCGATTGCTATAAAATGTATATGGCTAATTTTACTTCAGAGGTGGTCTCTGAAGTATAATCTACCAAACTTAAAATGGCAGAGATATCGCGTAGCATACTTACAAAAAAATATACATTCGAAATGATAACCACCTTTTTTGAAGTCGGTTGATAAAATTGTTCACAACATCTATCAATAGCCTTTAAAATGTAATCTCAATATTATTATTATAAGTCCAAGTTGTGTTGTAAGTGTGTAGGTACGTTTGTTTCCTCTTAACGATTTAACGGCTGAACGGATTTGGATACAATTTGGAAAGTTTATAACTTATACCTAGGACTAACACATATAACGCTTTTTTAACCTGATAAACGCGATTGGAGCCGTCTAGTAAAACATAAAAACCAAATTTGACGAAATAAAACCAGAGAGACAAAAATAGAAGGAAAAATGAGCCGAACATTTTAAATACATACAGAGAGACTCGAACTAATCATCTACTTGTTGTAGCTTGAATAGCTCAGTATTTAGAGGTAAGTTATGACACCCTATGGCCATAGTAGAAATATATTCTACTATGCTATGGCTGCGGACTGAAGTCCTACACGGGTTTTTGAGTATTTAGTATATTACATTGGTAAATTTATATGGGCTTGTATCAATAAGTAAGCTTTATCAAAAAAGGCCAAGTTTTACAATATCAATAATTATATTATAGAAAGATAAAAAAATGTTAAAGATGGTTTATACGATTTTAATGTTCGACAAAGTGCCCAGTGTGGCTTGAATCTAAATCATGTAAATTTTCGACACCAAATTACGCAACCTATTCTTTTATAAAAAGGGGTTAGTACAGTCTCCAAAGTAGCTTTCAGTCGGCGTTTTTGGTGACGTAATATCTCCTGTCTAAACATTTTCGCGTTTGCTGGTGACATTGATATAAACAAGTTAAATTGATGTTGACAAATTATTCCCAAGTCAGTGCCAGATATATTTTGTAAGTCATTTAGAATCGCTTTGAGAATGCTTTATGCTAATGCGTCCTCAAGCGAAACATGTAGAGGTGATATAATTTTTTGGAGTAAAAATTTTATGGAAGGGCTTTGAAATTTTCATCCGCAACCGTTTTGTGAGACGAAACGTGGTGGGGGTGAACATATATGTGTACTTACGACACACCATGTTCTTTTTTCTAAAAGTGTACCAAGCCATCACCTTGGACTTATTGCTTTTAACTTTAAGTGAATTAGAGGTGAATTTCTTGTTTATCACAGAACAAGCTTCAATATTTAGTCAAATAAAATTGATCTACAATAATTTCAAGGCTAAGAAATAACTAAAAATATAGGAAAATAAGTTAATGTACTAAACATTAAAAAAACTCGATAAATATAAAAAGGGTATAATTTAGACGGCTACCAAAAAATCTAAATCGTTACCAAAATGGATAAATGGTCACCAAATTACGTTTCCTAAAATAAAATTTCCTGTGACAGAACTGAATCGGATAACATAGGTTAAGGTTATTTTTTTTTTATAATTAATACAAAAATATTTATAATACGAAAAAGTGGATTTATTTCATATAAATTTAGGAAACGTAATTTGGTGACTATTTATCCATTTTGGTAACCGTTTAGAATTTTTTTGATGGCCGTCTAAATTATACCTACCCTTTTTATATTTATCGGATTTTTTTATATTTTTCAAACAGGTACTTTTTTGGGCGGTGTTTAAACACAAGCCATATAAAAATACTTGTTATGTAATCTTACCTTACTTGATAAATTTGGTAAAATTTGTTTTTATTAACTTATTTCTATTTCACTCGAAAAACTTTTTTTTCAAACACCTAAGTAAAATTAAACCTTAACTGTCGAAATCCATTCAGCCGTTTGGATGATACGAGGTAATAAAGAAATAAGTACATATACGATATTATGCGCGAAAAACATAACCCTTTCTTAGCATAAGGGTAGCGGATCAAAATTTCAAAGCCTTATGGAATAAGAAGTCTCACTTCAAAAACGAAAAATATATGAAATTATGTGTGAATTTTGCATCAACTATATTCTAGGGTCTGGACTATCCACATACTTAATTCCCATACGATATATATATACTAATCCAAATCCGTGGAGCAGTTTCAAGAAATATCTATTTTTTAACATTTAGAACTCACATGTAGACTGACTTTATTTAGAAGGAATAGTTGATAGGTAGAATTACGACCCAGTTGGCGCAGTAAGCCAGTGGTGCTAATTCTGTTGAGCACCGAACTAACCTAAACTAAACTAAAAATAAACTAATTTTAGTCAAGGAATACCAAAACGCTATTCTGATTTCACGTTGAACTTAATTTAAAAGTTGAAATGACAGGACTAAAAAAACATGTATATCAGAATAAGAATTTGGTCATTTTCACTAAATTGAGTAACTAAACTAACTTAGTCCTGTCAAACTTAATTTTAGTCTAATCTTGCATTTTCTGAATAGGTTTTGGACTAAAGCAGGACTAAAACTTATTTTAGACTAGTTTAGTCTAATTCTGGACAACAGAATCGGCACCAGTATCTGCCGCCTGCAAGACAGTTTTATAATAAAAATACCGAATAATAAAAAATGCTTCAGTAATTATGGTTTGAATTTTGTTGTTAAAAGGTAAAATATTATTAAAATTAAATATACAAATTACACAAATCATAAACGGTACATTAATTACTTTGTAGAAAAAATATTACAATATGCTACAAACATTGCTTATCATTAAAATGTAATTAGTTAAATAATTAGTACCTTTTAGTCGCAAACGGATACCTGGAACCACGTCTGGATCTTTATTACATTCTCTAAGAACTTATTATTTTTCACAGACTTCTACGACGGTAATTTATATAATACAATTAAATAGTTTTGAAATGTTCTGTAATAAGAATTTATTGTACAGTCTTAGGCTTCTTTTATTTTTGATAATAAAATAAAATTAAAAATCGCTTTATTGACCCTGTAAATATATTATGCAATAATTGTCCGAGAGCATGCAAGTTCAAAGATTTAACAACAAAGATGAATATATAGTGCAATAGGGACAGATTCACGCGTGAGAGAGACGCGTGCTATGTAAACATTAACATGTAGAGACATCGAGATAGGAAACAAACCTTGGATTACTTTAGCTACAACATCCTTGTGTAGAGATCTTTCATTCTAAATGTGCACGCCCACCAAATTTGTCAAACTATCGAGTGTCAAATGTATGAAAATGTTTATGGAGGGGCGTGTATAATTAGTATGAAATATCTATACGTGTAACGCTCAGATTAAGGTGTTCACTGAGCAAAAATGCGACGACCGAGTTAAATACCTATGTACAACAATCATAAATAATAATAACAAAAACTGTCGTGTATACTTATTGTAGCACATACGTGAAGATATATTATATTACAAATATTAGAATTATAAAAGAAATTGCAGATTATTAAATTGGTTGTGTTTAAACTGGTTGTGATTGTGTATGTGATGTGAATGTTTCTGGCACCCACGACACATGTCAACAAACTTAGTATGGGGCTGTGAGTATGAAAGCGTTTTTGTATATGTTATTAAATTATATAAGATTAGCAGATTTAACTTACTTAAGAAAGTCTTTGTAGGTGTGCACATATTATTATGTGTGTGTGTGTGTGTGTGCAGTTTTGTGTCTGTGTCTGTGTTATAATTAAATAATGAGGGTAGTAGCTACTTACATGTTACGCCATTGAAGCCAGCTCTTCAAGCAACTGTAACAAAAGAAATATGTAAATGATATTTAATTAACGAAACATTATATTAATTATTTACACATAAAGCGAAGATAGCTCAGTCGGAGGTGTGCCCTGATTCAGCGGCATTTTGAAACATACGACGTGCTTGACCGGTGGTAGGGCATTTTCCCATGCTCGCCTGAATGTTGTTCAGTCATAGTTTCTAGAAAACTCTAGACCACACTGAATGTAGTTCTGGCAGCTATCCTTTAGGACCAGCCACATTCTAAGGTGTTTACCTTTGACCGCATCATATACTACCAACGATTAAGACAGTGGTCAAATTCTAGTCCATCAGAGATAAAAAAGAAAAAATGGAGTAAGTTGTGTATTACAAGTTATTGTTAATTTGAAATAAAATTAACGACCCAGTTGGCACAGTGGACAGGTCTCCGCCCTCTGCGCCGTGGGTCCTGGGTTCGATTCCCGGCAGGAGAACAAATTCCTTCCCAAGGGATATTTCTGCTTCTGGTATGTGTGTGAGATGTGAGTGAGAACGCGGACTGCATACGGTCTCTTTACGTATTTATATCTTAATGACCGCATAAATAGTAAACCGTTGTGTTCTGTCGCGAAAGTGTTACAGTGTGCGCTACTCCGTCTGTAGTACTTGTGTGAGTGTGCGTGAACCTAACAGTCACATCAGTGAGCTATAAGATCCCTTTGTTTGATCGATTCTCTCTGATTCGTTTTTTAAAGGTAGGGTAGTTGAATGAACATTTCACCAGTATTATCAAAAAAGTAATAAACATTATTGCGGAACAGCGCCATCTAGCATTTCACTTCTGACTTTTGTTGAACTCTGTTACATTATTGAATCTCAATCATACCACATTCCGAAATGGCAAAGTGCGCAGCTTGTGGGAAGTTTATATCCCCGTCAGGGGCCGCCACCTGTGTGTCGTGCCCTTGTGTATTTCATAAGGCATGCGTAGCGATACCGGATAACCATAATGTCAAAAAGGACTGGGTTTGTCCCGAATGCAAAAATCTTCAAAGAAAAGGGGATAACAGTAGCACACCGGTAAAAGGCCTAAGCGACAACCTCGCTACACCTCACATTCGTCAATCTGCCGATATCGATCCGCCATTGACAACAGAGGCGCCCTCTGTCGTGGACTCGGACGTGCGCGAGCTCCGGCTCGAGCTGGCTAAATATATGGCGGAACAGCGGGAATTCAGAAATGAATTTCGCTCTTCTATAGCGAGTATGGGGGAGCGCATGACTAATTTTGAGAAGAGACTGGAGGCGCTTGAGAACCGGGAAGCGTCACAGGGATCGGCATCAGGGTCGGAAGATATCCAGGTCCTGCAGCATACCGTCGGGCAGCTTAAGAAGGAGCTTAATGACCGGGATCAGGACGCGCTACTTTCAGACCTCGACATTGGCCATTTGCTGGAAGAGAAAGGAGAAAATGTTGTCCATTCAGTCACTATTCTGGCTGCGAGGTTGGGGGTTACGCTAGACGATCGAGATATAGTGTTCGCCGAGCGTGTTGGAGCGGTGGACTCGAGCGTGGCGGCAGACGGCGCAGCCCGTGCGACTGGCGGCCGCGGCGGCGCCGGCGGCTCCAGTGACGGTGGGACGGGCGTGCGCCCGCGTCGCATCATCGTGCGGCTGGCGCGCCGCCATCTACGTGACGAGCTGCTGCGCGCCGCCCGAGTGCGCCGCAACCTCACCACGGCGGACATCGGCCTGGCGGGACCGCCGCGCCGAGTTTACGTCAACGAGCGACTGACACGCAGCAACCGCCAGCTCTTTCAACGCGTCCGCGAGGAATGCCGGAAGCGACAATGGCGTTACTCCTGGACAAAGGGAGGCCGCGTATACGCGCGACAAGCAGAGGGGAAGCCTGCACATCCGATCCGAACGGAGGCGGATTTTGAGCGGGTTTTTGGAAATCACACAGTTTGATTGAAGTGGCTTATGATTTTGTATCGGCTAGTATTGTTATTGCATTATTACTTATATATCTAGCGAAAACAACTATTAGTAACATTATAAGATTTATTTTAAACTGCAAAATTATTTATAAATTGATTAGCTTATTATATTATCACAATAAAAATAATATACTGTTCGTTATCATTATTACAAATTCTCAAGTTCATGTTTACAAATGTCTACTGATTTATTTTTATTTTATAATGCACTGCGCTCGTGTTACTCGACTGGCTCTTATTATTATCATTCACAATGATTAACACAAATAATATAAAAGTTGGTTTGTACAATGCAGGTTCCTTAGGCACAAATCATGACAATTTTATAAGCGCGGTAACCCGAAATGATATAGATATTCTTAGTATTAACGAAAGTTGGCTGCGCGCCGGGGAGGAGGGGCGCGCCCCCGAGCTTCCCGGTTATCGCTTGCGTCACATACCGCGGCCGCAACACGTACGCTCGCGCGGAGGTGGTGTCGGCTTCTACATCAAGCGGAATATAAGCGCACGCGTCTGGTCTCACCCGCTAGACCCGTCATATAGCTCCGTAGAGCAAATGTGGCTTTCTGTCACCCTTAACGGAAGGAAGCTAATGATAGGTACTGCGTACCGCCCGCCGTGGATGAATGTGGATTTGTTTTTTGATGCTTTATCAGATTCTATAAGTTCGATTCATAAATATGATAATTTAATTTTATTAGGCGATTTTAATATCAATTTATTTAATAATATTGACACTAACTATTCTAAATTTATGACATTCATCTCTTGTTTTAATTTATCACAGTTAGTAACTGAACCAACGCATTATACCGATTCTAGTCAAACATTGATCGATGTTGTGTGCACAGATTTGCGTGCTAAGAAAGTAACGCTAAGTCACGTGGGGAACCTTATGGGGCACTGTCTCGTAGCATGTGAATTTAATATTAAGCGAGAAAAAGTATTACCCGTTACAATTACTTACAGGCCAAAGAAATATATTTGTTTAGATAACTTCAATAGGGATATGCATAACGTTAGATGGGATTTAATTTCAACATTTACCAATATAAATGACAAAGTCGCTGCATTGAATCATTGCATCGCGTCTATATTTAATCTGCACGCGCCAATAAAAACCGTTGTCATTAAGCATCAGTCTTACCCGTGGATTACTGATACAGTCAAATTAATGATGAGTATTCGTGATGAGGCCGCCGCCACCTATCACAGAACGGAGTCTGAAAGCAGTAAGCAATACTATAAGAGTCTGAAATCAACTGTTAACAAAGCACTTTTTAATGAAAAATCTGCCTATTTTAAGTTTAATATAAATAATAAAATAAAGGCCAATTGCCTATATTTCCTAAAACTAAACTAAAACTATATACAGCAAAGAGCCAAGTTACCTACAAGCCATCGAGCCTATAGGTAACTCAAGTGCTCAAGCCCACTACCAGTGGGTAGCGTTCCCATCATGCTGGCTGCATTGCCTCTCTGAATTGCAATGCTAATACGTTGAGCCAAATAAGTGCCAGCATTTTGGTCACGCGTCGCCTCAACCAGGCGCTCTGATAGAATTTTGAAAATAGAATGAGCTCCCGGTCCCCACGGACCCAGTGTCTCAACACCAAACGGCTCAAATATGTAACCACTGCCGAGGTTTCCATATTTTCGCCGTTTGCGCTGCTCTGCCGAAGTTGCCGCGACGCCAACCCCATTCTGTGATTCAGGAAGATGTGACGGAGCTAAAGTATCGACACAAGTTGCATCCCACACTAAAGGCCGTCCCATCTTCCATGGAATTAAAGTCATTCCGTCAGGTCTTTTACCATCGTCACGCATCAGACCATTCGGTTCGAGAATGGCTGGAACGTTGGCACTGGTAAAAGCCCGGCGGATGATATCGTTGAGGCTGGCGTGGCGGGAAATTCGGCCAGCACTTTTCTGGCACGAGAGGCCGTGGTGACCGAGCTGGTCAACAGCAGTACCACACTGACAGCTATGGGCAACATAGCACCTTGCACCCAAACGTAAGCATATAGCGAGACGGAAAGCAGATGGATCTATTAGTGTACCAGTATTAAAAGAGGGAATGGCCTGCAACCAAAGCCCTGACTCCCATACAGAAACTGCTAGAAGTCTAGCACGCTCTGTGACGCTAGGACACGTATCTAAAAGATGTTTCCGTGCTAGTTCACAGAGCGGCCGATCCCACAGTCTCTGTGAGGATAGCCTCACTGGGAGCCCGGTATTTGGGCATGCCATCTCCCAGGCGCTTGTGGCCTCAGTCTGGTTTGAAATTTCTAAAGAACCCAAACTATGTGAAAGTATTTTTTCGACTAATTTAGAAGTACCATGAACTGAGGACAAGAAAGCCGGTAACGCAACACTAGAAATTTTACGAATACCTAAGCCTCCTAGTCTTACAGGTAAAGAAGCTTGCGACCAAGCCCTATCATCTATGTCAATATTCAAAACCGATACAAGAGTATTCTTTACGATATTGTCCATGCTCTCGAGGAGCGCGCCATGTTTCCATAGCGGACAACATCTTAAAGAATACGTAAATTTTGGGACAAAAAGGCAAAATCTAATAATTGTAAAAGCCATATGAGTGTTAATTTTGAGCAATCGGTCGGAAGAATTTTTAAAATTTTGAATTTTTTCTTCTACAAAAGGTGAAATTGATTCATCTAATATCGGCGAACCTAAAAGGCGAAGTGAACACTTGTCGACTAGTTTTATATTGTAAGCCAATGAGTTAAATTTTTGTAAAACCGATAATTTGTCTGAACAGTTATCGCAAACAAAAAGTTCGCATTTTGAAAAATTTAGTTCAAGCCCAATCATTTTAAATTCATCTATTAGTAATTTTAGATCACTTAAGACAGTATTCACATCACCTCCCAGAGTTCCGTCATCCAAATACCAAACATTTAGTTTGGATTGGAGACGTTGAATTATCGGATTGACAGCTAAAGAAAAAATTGCTGGGCCGCACGGGTCACCCTGCTGACATCCAACGGAAGACAAAAGAACATCGTTTTTGTAAATTAATTTTGATGGTTTACCATAGCATTGCCAAATAAAATTATATAACTCTGGAATTTTATCTTTCACCTGGGTCAGAAGGGTGCCTCTATCAACAGAATTAAAAGCATTCTTAACATCCACCTTTAGCAACACCTCTCCACAATTTTGATTTAAAAATGTTCTAAGGGAATGGACAGCAGCCTCACATCAGCCCCGCGAACCAAAACCAAGCTGTATAGGCTGAAAAAGATTGCTTAAAGAAGCAAACATTTTCTTACAACCGATTTTAGCCGCGAGGCGGCGATATGTGGTGCCTACCGCTATAGGCCTGATGCCACCATCTTTTTTGTTTAGTGCGCATAAATTTGCGCCGTACAAAATATCTGTGACGTCATTATTGACTTGACCTGACAACATCAGGTTAACTAAAGCCGTAAGGTCTTTAATTAAAATAAATGATCCCAAAACATTGTGGAAAAATCTTAAAAGTACTTTGCTGCCTAGGAAAAATAATGACTTACCTACTTCTTTCAGTAACCCAAATATCATAAATAATCATTTTTTAAATATTCCCGGAATCCCAGATGTTAGTATCTCACACCTAACGTTTTTTGAGCATCATAAATTTAGTGAAGCCATTTTCCATATCGATATGATTAGTTTGGACAGAATGATGCAAATAGTAAAAAGCTTGAAGTCAAATGCTGAAGGCTGTGATTCTGTAACACTGGATATGCTGCTGATGTCTTTTCCTTATACAGTAGAATGTATTAATGACATAATTAACACTTCTATTAGTACATCAATTTTCCCAGATATTTGGAAACACGCAATAGTTCTCCCATTACCAAAAAATCCTAACCCAGTCGAGCTTAAAGACTTAAGACCCATAAGCATATTGCCTTGTTTGTCTAAAATTATGGAAAAAGCTGTGTGTAAACAACTTACTGAATTTTTGGAAAAAAATAACATATTGCCCGATGTACAGTCGGGTTTTAGAAAGGGACGTAGCACCGTAACTGCCCTGCTAGATGTGACAGACAATGTTCTTTGTGCCCAGGATAATGGCATGTGTACACTGTTGGTGCTGTTGGACTATTCACGTGCGTTCGACTGTTTGAATATTAATTTGTTGCTTTCCAAACTCAGCTATTATGGGTGCGACTCGAGAGCACTTCAATGGTTCAACAGCTACCTCAGCAATCGTTGTCAGTATGTGAAACTGAGTCAAAAAGATGGTACGTCGCTTGAATCTGAGAAAGTGTCAGTGAATAGAGGTGTTCCTCAAGGGTCGATCTTAGGCCCAATTTTGTTTATTTTGTATACAGCCGATATAACGACTCAAATAAAGCACTGTAAATTTCACATCTACGCAGACGATACACAAGTTTATATATCGTGTAAACCGGCCGAAATCGACAACGCTATCTACAAGCTTAACGAAGACCTCAAAAGGATAGCTACCTGGTCAAAGGATAATTGTCTGTTACTCAACCCAAACAAAACTAAATACCTCATCTTTGGTAGTAAGCACCATTTAAGCAATATTAACCCCTCTTTAGTAGTTTCCCTAATGGGTGAGCCTTTTGAGCGAGTGCATGAAGCTCGTAACCTGGGCTTGCACATGGATAGCGGTCTACGATACGAAAAGCATGTCGCAACCTCAATTCAAAACTGTTTTTACAAATTGAAGGTTTTGTATAAAATGAGACCTTATTTGAAAGAAGAGCTCCGTATCCAACTTGTTGAGTCTCTAATCTTATCAAAATTGAATTACATGGACTCGGTAATCGGGCCGCGATTGCTAGCCCGTACACAAATATTAATTCAGCGAGTTCAGAACGCGTGCGCACGATTCTGTTTCGACATTCCGTTAAGGGCCCATGTAACACCATTCCTCAATGAGCACTCTATTTTAAAGATGAAGCACCGGCGGAAGCTTCACTTAGCCTGCCTACTTTTCGGAATTATAAAATACAGAAGTCCGGTATATCTATACGATAAGTTGTCATGGGTTAACAGTCGGAGATTACGAGCTTCCCAGCAGTGTGCGATGCAGCTATCTTCACAACCTCATAAAACAGTAGCTTTTCGTGGCAGTTTCCGATATGCTGCATCCAAATGCTGGAATAACATCCCGCCGCCGATAAGGAACCTGCAAGGTATTCTAGGTTTTAGATTAAAATTAAAAAGATTTCTTACCGACCATCAGGTGAACCAAGCCACCCTAAAGCACGACACCAGCGCGTTATAAAATTCATAATACAAATTGAAAGTTGTAGAAAGTAATGTGTACCTTCAAACCTGTTATATTATTTTTCTCTAGTTGTTTTTCTTCCAACACATTTTATACACTGTCATGTATTGTTTTTTTTTTTTTTTCTTCTGTGTTCTATTTATAACTCATACAATGTTGCTTCATTCGCTTAGATTTAATTTACACTTTATATCTTATAAATTTTTTGATTTTTCTGTACTTGCGGCCACTTTGGTAGTCATAAATTTGTTTATGTGCACCGTATGCGGGCCGTGATTTTACTAGAATGGTTCCAACAGAATACCAGCGTCGGAGATAGGTGGGTGACTACCTTCTTCGATATTATGCTGAGTTGGGACCATTTTGTGTGAGTGCACATTAATTATTAGGGTAGTTTTAAGTCTTTTAGTTTCATATTTATTACTCGTACTAATTATTGATGTGACTTATACAAATAAATTAATATTCTATTCTATTCTATGTGAATGTTTCTGGCATCCACGATACAAGCGGCACATATAGGTACAGCCGATACAGCGATCTTTGAACTTAGTGTGAGGCTGTGAGTGTGAATGCGTTTGTTTGTTTGTTAATAGATTGGAATAAGTACGCCATATAAGGAGAATCGGAGTTCTAGTCTAGACTGTAATATAGTCTAGAATATAATCCATAAATAACTAAATGTATGTAGACGCGTGTTTTCAGCTCTTATGTTATAATTCATCTCAAACACATCTCGAATCCCGAGACGCAAGTTCTATAACAGTCATATAACAAGGTAAATAGAACAGTTATATAACAACGAATTCTGACATATATTACACTGTAACAAAGGATCGTAACAATGTATGACGCAATTTGCGTATCAGATCGGAAAATACAAATAACGCCGTATTTGGGGAGATATTACAAAAATAATAATATATGATCTGGCGGCTGCGCAATTATTTGTTGGAAACATTTGAGGTCCCAGGCAAGTCAGTTTTTTTTTCCGGGTACTTTTTATTGCATACCGTGGAAATCGCGCATGATCTAACCTCGTGGTTTTCTTCATCATTTCGACATCCCTATTCAATCACTAGCAACCAGGCGAACTATCTTGCGATGTCTGACTTGTCATGTAGTAAATATAAACGAACGAAGCTTTGTCATCTCACATTTCTCAAAAAAGTGCAATTCCGTACTAGAACCTCTTTTCCGAAAGCTGCGTAAACCCTTAAAAGAGTCTGAGAGGTGAGAGTGAATAGAAGAGAAGATATTAGAAAATGAGGTGACACACATAAAAAAATACAGTCGAATTGAGAACGTTCTTCTTTTTTTTGAAGTCGGTTAAAAATGAGGTGTCTTCAAGAGAGTAGGTACCATGCATCGACGAATCAGGATATCGTCAACGTCGTCAACTTGGGACAATATATTGGGATACATAAAAATATCACGAGTGATGTAAAGAAAAAAAGTACAGGAAAAATAGAGAAGGAAAGATATATCCTTAGCACAGAAGAGGGAACTTTTTTACGTATAACGGCCCAAAGTGAACTCAACAAGATAACAAGAAGTCTTACTACCTAGTTTATTGACGGCATGGAACCATTCCTGTCGCACAGTGCTACTTCGAGGGTGTTCGACAAGCAATGGTATACCTCGATGCGCGAACACACAAAAAGTCTTGCAACAAACAAGGGTTTGTTGATGATACTTTTGCATGGAACTAGCCAGCGCCACTTTTGCTATTTGGCTGTTTGATAAAGAGATAGCAACGCTGATTGATGTGTTAGGATTTCTCAAAAAAAAGTTGGGAAAATTTTAATGCATCGACGTATTGTATCTCAAGCACTGAACAGAACAGGACAGAACTGCAGCTAAACCACAAAAGACTAGCACAAATTAATAACGTCAAGTCAAGCTTTTACAAGTTGTAAATAAAGAGGACTAAAATTTATATAACCAGAGAACTTGTCAAGAGGAATCAAACGAGCCGAAACTCGATGGGGTTGCATCGTTTCATTACAGAGTTCTTATGACCACCTTCCAGCTCCATCATCTGATCAGCACCATGTCATCATAATATTGCATTGTCACGCGATTTTCACATGTATGCAAAATTTCAATCGGTAACCGGGAAAAGGATCAAATTTAATTTGCAAGATCGGGACAGGTGAAACAAAAATAAAATTGCTTAATTTATCAATATCGACAGAACATTGGTTACTACTATTTTCAATTTCCCTTGTCATCAAAACATGTAAAAAATTATAAACATGTTTAAAATCTAGACTTGGTGGTGAAAGGATATTCTTTCTCTATCAAAAAGGCACACCTTTGAGCCAGTTCGACGTGTTATTAGAACTAAAGACAACGTTGTGAATAAAACCGATAGTTGTTTCGTTTCCGAAGTCGGTTGAGCAATTACTGTGAAGCAGAATTCGACTATATAGTTGACGTTAATATGATTGTTCACTCATATGTTTACAAACCATAGATCTGTTTCCTATCTCGATGCTCGTATCCATGGCTGATGTTCCAGGCCCACTCTGCCTTTCTATTTCTTTCTCTCTCTTCTGTTTACCCTTAGCAACATAGTCATAACGATCAACTGCCAACTGCAAAGCCGTGTAAGGCAATTTCCCAGACTAATTATTCCTATGATTGTTTCTACTATGCAGCTATGGTACAATTTTGTCCCGGTGCGTACATATTTCTTTTTGATCATCTTCTTTTGATCATCGTTCGTTTGTTACGCCTAAACACAAACAGGTTGGAAAGCTCAACCATTACTCCAACAAGTCCTATCACTGGTCGCAAATCGCGACGAGCCTCAATTTATTATCATGAATAATGTAGAAAAAGTCGCGATGGCAGCTGCGGGTGAAAAAAGTAGATTTCGTGTATAATGTGAACCAGAGGCAAAAAATTATTAGCTCGTTCAAATAAAATAAATATGAATAAAAATATCAAAATGAGTCTTAACGATTATCTTAAGTTTACGTGTTTGTTATTCATTATATTACATACAATTTACTTTAACGTATTTAAACATTATTTTTTAATATCGAATGTTATATCGAAGCGATATTATTATTCATTTCAAATTGTTTAATTCAATTTCATAGTTCGAGAATATTTATAGGCACCTTTTACGTGGTCCATCGTCAACAATATTGTCATTTAACATCAGGTGAGATAGTTGTCTAACATTTGACTATCCTAATTAAAATCATTGTTATGTGTTATTATGTAATTTGTTTTGTTTTGGCGTAGAAATCTGCTTAATTAACGTAAAATGAAGTGGTATTTTCGATTATTTTTTATTTAATTATGTTAACTTGACATTATTACACTAACAACGGTATTCAAATTATTCCATTTAGCTGTAAAATACGTTAATTAATATAATAAACAGCCTTAAACATCAGCGCATTTCCGTAGAGCTCGCATGCATTTTCGTCCGTAGAACCAGTAGGTAGCGTTCCCATCATACTAGTGGCATTGCCTCTCTGAATTGCAATGCTAATACGTTGACCTAATTTAGTACCAGCATTTTGATAATGCGTCGTCGCCTCAACCATGCGCTCTCAATATTTTTGAAGAAATTAAATTCTTATTACTTACATTAACTTATTTAGGTATATTAGCTAAGGAACCATTGAACAGAACAAACTTCTCTATCTGTGATGAAACTATATTTCGGAAATCTGCCTTTTCCGGGTACAACGTTCCCTGTTCCTTATTATTTTAAGGGATTCCGACGGACAAGTCGAGCCCTGAGATACGACGTGGCGTTTTTGCTGACTCGACGTTACAGCTTGAGAGACGTGGTACAAGTTAAAAGGCTTTGCTATAAGTTGAAAGTTGGAAAATAAATACTGAACTATAACGATTCAGTACGAATGTGCTTTGAGGATTTTAATTTGAACCAACTTTTACAATATTACTGACTGTCCCTTATGTATGTGATGTGATAGTTTCCGGCACCCACGATACAAGTCTTTGAACTAAGTGCGGGGCTGTGAGTGTGAATGCGTTTTTTTTGTTTGTATATCACATTTTAATTGTCAAAAGATTGTAGTATTTTAGAGGATTTGATATTGTCGTGGTAATGAAAAAATGCAATATTACTACATTTTAAAATGTAGATTATTAAAATTATTTAGTTGTTCACCCAGAGCTGAAACCTAGCGCCTTTATTATGCCTAAAGAAAAAGTTTTGAGGTTAATTGAATACAACTTTTTTTCTTTATAATAATTATTAGTGTTTAATTTTTTTATTTGTTGTTCAAGTACAGGATATAACAAAAATTACAAGTAGCTTCAACTTTATATGTATAGCCATGTTGAGATAGACTTCAAGACAAAATTGGTCTAAAAACAGATTTTTCAATAATTTAAAGTTATTCGCTTGTAAGATTTTACGCTAAATTTCTCTGACAGACGGACGGTCAAAGACGGTCAACCCAAATCAACTAACTTTGCTTCGTTCGCCTAATATTTAAGTTCTACTCAAGAAAACTGATAAATTTGATTGGTCATAAAATAAACTAAATATACTATACTGAGACGTACCTACCTTTTTAATATCTCTTTGTAAAATTTATCTCAAAAGCTACAGTGTTGTCATAAACAGGAAATACATTTATCAGTTTATTCCGGATATCCTTTGACCACGATGTCCGTCTGTCCGTCAAGATTAGCGTTAAATCCCTTTGGCGCACATTTCACGCTGAAAGTACTTGGATCAAAGCTGTTTGTCTATAAATATTTATTGAGAGCCGAAAACACGGGTAAATATTTTTGGAACGAGGTTCTCTATCGCATTCGTTCTTTATTTAATGATTTTTTGGTGGACTTTGTGGACAGCAAAGGAATGGATCTCTTTGCCTGTGTCTTTGTCTTCCAATCAGTATAATTTATCTAAATAGTAGGTAGTATAGAAAGAATAGGAATACAGCATCATTGACTACACCCTTTTTTTCATCAAGTAAGATAATGGCCTCGATTCTGATGTCACACACTAAATTAAATTTAAACTATTCCTGTCTTTTACAAAATATGAACACAAGACAGAGATAGCATACTGCTGTGCTGTCAAGTTAGTCAGGACTTAGATGTCTATGCAAGCTTAGCCGAGTATGTGTTGTATTGGTGTTAACTAAAAACAAGCGCCTTTCTGCTTCTGCTGTTCATATTTTAATTGATAAACTAGCGTAACAGCACTAAAATGCATGCTATCTCTGTCTTGTGTTTTATTTTGTAAGAGACAGGGATAGTTTACATTTAATTTAGTGAGTGCACATCAGAATCGAGGCCAGTATATTGCCTATTGATCGGTGCAAAATTGCGGTTGATTGGTCGGGATGTCGGTCTAGGTGGTACTGATTGTTCGGGAATATCTGGCGCGCGAGTGCCTGGAGCAAGAAGCTGTTTCTAGTTTTCTGTAAGTATATAATATAAAGTACTCTGTGGTACTCAGTAACCGTCACGTACGATCCAGACGCTACAGTAGTAGATGGTATAATAATATACAGATACATACCATCTAACAACAAGATAAACTATCAAACGTCATCCATTTATGGTTGGCATACCTCCAGTTCGCTCAAAGTGTTTCGCTTTTACGTTTATAATCCGTACAGCGACGGAACTCATTGCTTGCTTCTTTGTGCCCCGAACGGTACAATCTGGGTGTCTTCAAGTTTAGAGTAAATAAAGGTAACTTCTAGGCAAAAAAAAACAGTGGACAAAAAAGCACACAGCCACACACGCGTTCATTAATGGGCTCCAAAATGTCCGGTGGGCATCGGAAACTTCCCGACCAATCAACGGTGATTATTAAAATCTGTATAACAAATCTGATATAATTAGATCATTTGAATCTCCGTTAATTCTAAACATATCACTGTGTTAAACTTACGCCAAACGGTGAAACACGGCCGTAAGATGTCCTTACACAATTTACATGATTTTCGTATCTCGCATACAATGCGTGCCATTCCGCCATTTCGACCCGCCATTTTGTAGCCCGTTGAATGCTCAGCCAGTGGCGCAGTAGTAACAGTAGCCAAATGACGCGAAATTGTTTGAGACAAAAAGTGTATTGTTGATCGATTTTATGTAGCTTGCCCTGTTTGTTGAGTCAAATTTAGTAATTAAAATTTTACAACCTTTCTCTCGACCGATTGATCTGATATTTGGTACAAACGTTAAGTTCTGATGACAATACAAAAATATATTCAGAATTATTGTAAATCAAAAATGGCCACCACCATGAAATGATGACTTTAATATATTTCTTTTTAATAAATCCGTTTAACTTAAAATATTTTGTTACGAATTCTCTGCATATATGGTATATCCCGATAAGGTAGAGGTTTCAAAAGTGATGCACCACCGCATGCCGGAAAAGTTTATGTTAAAGTGCGAAATTTTGCTACCTGTAGAGGCTTATTAGTGGCTTTTCTCAACTTTGAGTTTATATTCATTTTTAAAAGATAGCTGTAAGCTACCGAAAATAAAATACATGAGGCATTTCAGGAGCTGTTCACGCGCCGAACGCTTAAACGAGCGCAGTAAAAGCAACAAATAAATAATATTTGTAATAGTAAAAGTAAGGTATTTTAGTACGGCTTTGCTACAAGAAAATAAAATAATATAAACAAATATATACACTTAAAGCCCCTAACAGACCTTGCGTATAATGACGAAAATATGACGACCCATTAAAAATAAATTTAAAATTAGATTACGACGAGTCTTCAATGCTTTCGTCGCTAAAGCTACGACATCTGAAAAATGTCAAGTTAGCCATTCAAGTACCTAACACATTTAGAAAAGAACTAAACATTTGTCTGAAAACTGAATAAATATTTATTTATACCTAAAACAGGTCACAAAGTGGAAAGTGAAGATGTGACATGCTTGCCTAGATGATACCTATTCACACTAGACTTGAAGGCACCCAGATTGTATCGTTCGTTTGTTGATTGTTTTATCTGCTGACAAACTACAAATACATACACATTCATAAATAATGTACATATACACATACTTATATATATAATGTACGTACTATGTACTCTGATGAAAAGTGAACGCCTCGTAGAGATGGAAAATTATGTCAAGTGGGGCATAATAGTCAGCACAAGCAATTCACAAGGATTCTTGGAAGATTATATTTTTAGCTATCCATAGCTCTCCTTCTCCATAATCCTAACAATGGGACAGAATAGGTTAACAATAAATAAACAGCAAAGTATACTTTAAATGAGAATAAAAAAAAGAGATTTCTGAGTACAGCAGCGAGCTTTATTAACAATTATCGAGGACCCATACTGTATGTAACTATAGTATAAGTCCTAAGAAGGTCAACGAGATGAAATAACGTCCACACATGGAGATTTAATTCCCATTCGTCCCTTCCTTTAGAGGCTATGAATGAAATAAAGGACTCCAGAATTTATTTGCCTGTTTCGGGTTAGTGTGACCATTTTTTGTAGTTAATGTTTTGGTTAAAATATCTGTGAAGAGGATATTTATGAATAACTAGCTGTCACGGCGACCTTCGTTCCGCCTAACAGTCAATGAACGTGCATATTCAGGAAGCCATACCCGGCATGCGTTACAATGTCACGTGACTAGATTATTACAACCTTCATGTTTATGTTTGCCTAGTACTTTACCAAATCCGAGTGACGTATGAGAAAATGGAAAGCATGTCGAAATGTAAAAAAAAATTTAAAGAAATGTACGTTCTTAAAAAGTATTCTATGTCCTTCTCCTGGCTCTAAACTACCTTCCTGCCAATTTTCAGCTAAATCGGTTCAGCCGTTCTTGAGTTATAAGTGGAGTAACTAACACGACTTTCTTTTATATATATAGATTTAGTAATTTTGGCCATTTCGTCATCGGGATCATAGTTTAAAGTAAAACAGTCAACAACAAAAACGTAAAACCTTGGTCTTTCTACGTGGAATCTCTTAAGTGAGATCTATAAATGGATGTACACTAAGAAAAATGTCTCGTAACCGTTGCTGTTACTAAAATTCTTGTGTTTTTTTCAGTTACTATAATTATTCAGTAGCAACCACTGAATGAACTTAATGAGCCTGGTACTTAATAATAAGGAGGCTTTATGAATCCAACGAGTAAAAGAGGTATATATACATTACCAGATTTTTCTAGTTTTGGTAGTTTTATATAACTAGAGTATTTGTTTTTTTACAAAAATTATACTAATATCGACTACATAATATTTTGTAATATCGAGATAAAGGTACTGTAAAATTGTTACGCAATTTACCTATTGTCCTACTTCCTACTAACATTATAAATCCGAAAGTTTGTGTGTAAGTGTGTGTGTGTAAGTATGTTGTTCCCTCTTCACGCTTTAACGGCTAGACGGATTTGGATGAAATTTGGAATGTACATAGATTATACCTAGGATTAACTCATAGGCTACTTTTTAACTTGATAATAGAGGCGAAGCCGCAGGGCACGGCTAGTTACAAATAAAAAAGTCTTGATATTTCGTGATAGCTAGCTTATTTTGTAAAAAGACACTAGAAAATATGTTGCAAAGTAATTTTTGGTAGTCTTGTGGTACTAATTTTTTTATACGCTTTTAAGTTAAAATTGTGCTACTATTGGCTTGTCAAACACGTGAACTACACGCAAACAAACATATTTAAAATCCGATACTCAGAACCTGAGATGAACTGAGAAAAATGTGTCCTTGACATCCTTGACCAACATTCATTCTTAATAATTATAGTTGTATGTGTATGTGACAGCTATAATTATTTAGTAACAAACACAAAATTATTTGGTTACAATTAGCTTATTTTGTAAAAAAAAAAGTAGTTACTGTTATTTTGATTAGAAAATATATTTCTGAGAACTTACGTAGTCTAGTTGTCTCAATTTTTGAAGTGGAAACTTCTTTAGCGGCATTGTGCACTTTTTTGGGAAGGGTAAAAAATTTTAAACTCGCGTCAGGACACGTGACCTGATCGAAAATTCGTAAGACAAAGGAGAGGAAGTAATATCTCCCTCTCTTTCTACCGCGCGGCGATAATGTATGCCAGCTCCTGCTGTTTACAATGTTAATGTTTAAGTTTTAACTTCTGCCGGTACTCTCGGAGTGCAACCCGTTGTTTTTTTTTTCTCCGTGTGGGTACTCGTAATAACGTGTGCGTGCTACATACTGCGTAGGAAGCGTGCATGTTTCACTCATGACTTACAGACAAGGTTTTATCCATATATTTCGGTCCGTGGTATAAATATAAATTAAAAATCAATTTAACAAATTAATATATTCAAATTTCTATTTTATATATATATATATATGCATAATCTATAGTGTAAAGTGTTGTTATATTATTATTTTTTTTAAGTTCGTGTCTAAATCTGTCCTGATGCGCGTGATGTCATGCATTGGTTCCGCCTGAAAACCAGTTACTGGGTAGGTAGGAGGGTTCTGCCCACCTACTTACCTAGTTATATGCTGAGTCGGGACCTCATTCGTGACATCACGCGGCGTTATATTGTTTGTTTTTTGTATTTTTTATGTGTCTTCTTGTTGTTTTATGTACATAATGTAACGTCGCGTGTTGTCCCGAATAAATCTATTTTCTTTCTTTCTTTCTAATATTGCTTTATATGAAATTATAGTTCTATATTAAGGCATATTTATCATGAAGTAAGATAATTTATGCGTTCTTGTATCTAAAATATGTTATTTCTTTATCCGTTACTTCGTCTTTGTAGCAGGAAGAAAATTGCATCTTTGTGTAATTCAGGTTGTATTATCTGTAGTTCCCTATCTGCATAGTGATAATTTTAGTATACGTATAGATTTCTCATTAATACTGCTCTTGTCAATACCTCATTTTCAAATGTAATTTTGGGAGATTCATATTGGGTTATTAGGTAGATCCAACATGATTCTAATTATTATTACAATAAACGTAATTATATTATAATAATACATTTTAATATAATTATTTCACTTGTTGCCATGATGATCAACTTGTACACGATTTTAAATATACCTTTATCCTTTCCGAAACAAGGAAGCAATTACAAAATGTAAAAATCTCGTTAAATTCTTGTTATGCTAAGGATAATTGGAAACTCCGGGTAATTTCGTTCAAAACAAAATATTACCCCGAAACGTGTAAAAACAGAGTGGGCACTCTTAAATATATAAAAAATTCGTATGGGTAATGTATCCTGAGAGACGCTGCTGCGCCAGGTGGGTAGAAACCGTGGGATGCATCTAGTCCTTATATGCTTTTAGCGCCATCTATCGACTTATTTTCCTATGAAAATGATAGCTGTTGCTGGATTTAACACTTCGTGGTAGATGACGATACTGTATGCTAATACAAGCAGTCTGCGTTCATCCCTTATCAGCTGTGGATGCCTCTATATATTAACATCACGCTATTATTATAAATGTGAATGCTTGTGTGTGTGTGTGTTTCTTTGTTTTCTTCTCGCCGTAACGGATCTGAATGATATTTGGAATATGCATTGCATAGCTGATTTATACATAGGCTACTTTTCAAATTATTTTAAGCGGGTGAAACTGCGGGGTACCACTAGATTATGATATATGTGAAAGTTTGGATGTTTGTTGAATTTTCGCGCTAAACTTTTAAACGAATTTGACTGAAATATGAAGTATTGGTTGATAGGGAGCTACATGTTAACACGGGTGAAGCCGGGGTTTTGCTACCAATTCGAATATTTGTGAGCGAGTGTCTCTGTCTCTGTGTTACGATTACTCCTTCACGTTGTAACTGCTGTATGGTTATGAATGCAAATAACTTACACCCTGAATGGACACACCATCCTTTATCAGCGGGTAACACCACAAGGCATATCTAGCAAAATTCATTAAACAACTACGATGTTATTCATATATTTAACAGACAAACAGGCACATCAAAGCATATGGACGTTAGTAACAGTTATTCCACGCATCAGATCTTTTTCCAAATGGCCGGCTATTCATCTGTTACCTATAAATAAGAAACTCATTCTACCAAATGTCAGAAAGTAAAGAACAATACATTATTTATTTATAAACATAATATAGTTCCCAATCCTGTGAGTAATATATCGTTTGTATTTTGGAGAGAGTGCGTAAAAAATACACGAGCCGACGCGTTATGCTCATAAGAATGGATCGTGTATGGTTTACAGTGGCCACCTCTAAGATGGATCGGCTAAGTACTAGCTAGAGGCTCTTGAATCTATTGACCGGCGAGCGAAAAGACTCATTGGCGATAGCAAGCTTGAGTCCAAATTGCAAAGCCTTGATCAACGACGCAAGGTGGCAAGCTTATCGGTATTCTATCGCTTACATTTAGGAGAGTGTGCACAGGAATTACATGAGTTAATTTCACCATGCCCTTTTTCCCATCTAACAACAAGACAAACTATCAATCGTAATTCATTTATGGTCGATATACCTCCAGTTCGCTCGAACGTTTCGCTTCTACGTTCATCAACCGTACAGCGAAGGAGTGGAACTCATTGTATGCGTCTTTGTTCCTCGAACGAGTAATCTAGGAGTCTTCAAGTCTCGAGTGAATAGGTTTTTTCTAGGCAAGCATATCTCATCTTTGGCCGCATCATCACTTTCCATCAGGTGTGATAGTGGTCAAATGCATCACAAAAATAAAAAATAAAAATAAGTTTATCATCCATACTAGAAGGATGTCCTTGCTTGCGTTTTTGTTCCCCGACCGGTATGATCTAGAAGACTCCAAGTCTAGATTGAATAGGTAGGTATATTATTATAAATGAAACTACTTTTTTAATTAGACTGCATAAATCACATTCAATTCAAATTCAAATTGTAAAAATCTCTTACAGGATTTTTAAATCAACGTATTTTGATGGTCTACCTTAGTTATATAAGACACTTATAAAATATTATAGCCGGCCGGATTTTGTAATAAAATTACAAATTTAACCTCAAAGTTTTTAAACATGCAATGTTCTAGCACACTCCATTTTTATTAATTCGATAATCTACAATTTTCAACCCTGCACCGAAGCTCTAGTTTCTATAGCCTTTATTTCGCTTGCGAGCTCTTTTAAGAGCTAAGTTAATTACAGTTAATTTGCTTAGATTAATATCAAATTGCTGGATGCAACATCCAGCAAAAGTTTTTTTAACTTTAACTTTAGTTTCGTAACTTTCACGAATTGTTTTAAAGTTAAAACTATCGTGAGTACGCCTTCGGGTATCGCGCGTCTGACTCATCCTGATGAAGGACAACTAATTTGTCCGAAACTAGTCGACTACAAAGTAACTCGACCTTTTTTTACGTGTTTTAAGCCGTATATAACATGGAAACTTTTTGAATTGTATTAATTACTAAACGGTTGATTAATTTTCTGCAAGAATAATAGCAAAAAGAAACCAGTGTCACAATCATATCGAATTTACCGCAATACACTACTTTCCAATATTAAGTTCGCTTGTATGCCAGCAATTTCGTATTTGCAATGAACAATTATCTCTTTATCGATTTACTTTTTGATAAAATTGGTGGCAAACTTATAAAACCAGATCATAACGTATGATGCAAATTTTTCTTGATAGCAAATTCATCAGTGGGAGGAGAGGTGCCTGTGATTGGCCGATGCGGGCTTGTGGTTTACCGATCCGTGCTTGTGATTAGCTAATGCGACCAGTCATAAACACTGAATTGATGATTCAAAAAGCATGTTGTTTTCGTGAGGAGGATAAGATACTAGCAGTAATTTAGTTATATATATTATTATGGTGGCAAAGGAAGCAAACGGCCATTTTGATCCGCATCCATCTGATACTTAGTCTAAAAAAAGGGTTCACGACCACTTAGAAACATCTGAAATGCATAGTCCGGTTTTAGAGTAGCCTATACATAAGGAAAGCTCTCCGAGAGAATGTCTCGAGTTTATACTAGAGTCATGAGTTCCGCCACTAACATCAGCCAGCCCAAAAAATTGCTGTAAATCAAGGATGTGTTCGAGTGTCACTGACATTTTGCCAACCTTTTTACATCCCTTTTTAAGGACTCTACGCGATAGCGATATCTTTACAACTACGTAATAGTTGCTGTTATTTACAAAGTTGCCGTAGCGGCAACTTTAAATGAACTAAACTTCGTTTCAGTTTCCACTGCAAAGTTGTCACGTGAAATATAACTAAGATGCCAGATGCTTTGCAAAACGGCCGGACACGCGCGTTTTCGCCTCAAGAACTAAATGACATAATTTCCTTTGCCACTTAAATATTCTCGGAGGGTAACGGCAAAGTAGCTTTTTATTAAAACGTACGGTGACTATAAATCTTTGAATTTTTAACGCAGACAAGAAATTGCGGATGATTTTAATTTCAAATGAGAGAGTTTTCCATACAATTCTGTAATAAACATGGTGGAATCTTTCGCTAAAGTTCCTTTTTTATATTTATTGACTAAAGAAACGAGCAAGTCGCTCGCCTGATGGATAGTGTCACGCTTGTCCATAACAGTCCTGTGCCACTCAGAATCAAGTTCGATTCCCGGCGGGAACACAACTTATCTTCCCAAGGAAATTCTGGTTCTGATTGTGTGATGTGAATGTTTCCGGCTCTCACGACACAAGTCATCAAACTTAGTGTGGGTGTGAAGCGTTTATATTTTAGTTTAGTTTCTTTAGTATGTCTTTTGAAATTTTCTGAGATATTATCTTTCGTCAGAAATGAACACTAATTTCATTACAATAATTCCTTTAAATCAGAAATAGCTTACTTATAATATATCTTTGCATTCTGAATTTGAATAACACATTGTTGATTTTTAGAACGTATTGTTATCAGTTAAGGAGAATTTTAACGTTCTACAACAAATAATTTCCATACTAACATTCCCACACTAAGAAGACTTATATTGTAGACGGCGAAGAAATTTTCATCCTACTCTAAACCAGATTCACAAATTCTTGTTTCAATGAAAATTTCGACTTACTTTGTAGTCGACTAGTTTCGGACAAATTAGTAAGTAGTAGTCGACGCAGTCACGCGCCGAGGCCCAAGACGCACCACTCCGCGTATCGCGCGTCTGCCCCATCCTGATGAAGGATAACTAATTTGTCCGAAACTAGTCGACTACAAACTAAGTCGAAATTTTTGTATTTTAAGCCGAATATAACATTGAAATATATCGTGTAATACTCACGATAGTAGTCTTAGGCAAGAAAATTGTACACCTGCTGGGAATCCAACCCAGGACTTACGACATGAAAACAAAGAATTGCGATTTGCACCAATCATAAGTACTTTTAATCCTTACTCCTTTACTAATATTATAAATCCGAAAGTAACTCTGTCTGTCTGTCTGTTACGCTTTCACGCTGAAGCGATTTAAACGAAATTTGGTACACAGATAGTCTAGAGACTGAGAAAGGACATAGGCTACTTTTTAACCCCGAATCCTGGCTGGTCCGGGACTTACGCGGGCAAAGCCGCGGGGCGCAGCTAGTAGACTATAAAAATACGCGAGGTCTTCAGCTAACAGCAACTAGTACTAGAAGTAACTATCACTAGACCTTGCGTTATCGAACCTGCTAACAAAATTTCACGAGAATCGGATGACAAATGCGACCTGTAGAGGAGAACAACCGGATATCCGCCGGACATACGAAAGCAATTTTACCCAAGCTGAAACGCAGACGCTTCGCTCGTTCTGCTCGTCTAGTCAATTAACACAGGAAATAAACGACAAAATACTCTCAACTAATCCCATTGCGACAATAGGTACCTATAACCACAACATCTGAGAGTTCAAACCCACAACCGTTAGACCGCCGTTGAATATGTAGATTTTAATGTTTCCTCAGTAATCCTCCTTTCTGTATCTTGATAACAGCTACTAGTAATTACTGGTCGACTAGCTAAATCGCTATGGGGTAAGAGGTCGTTTGGTTACTAATAAAAATGTGTTGATGGGACTTGCTTCTTCGTTAATGATCCGTAAAGCGAAGGCAAGGAACTTATTGCCTGCGTGTCTTCGTGTACAATCTGGGTGTCTTCAAGTCTAGAGTGAATAGGTACCTTCTAGACAAGCATATTCCTAACGTGTCATTTTTTTTTCTCTATTTTTTTTTTGGGACTTTTAAAACGTGTCATATTGAATGTCCCTTTATATATATATATATATATAAATACATATGTTATTTATTTATTTTATATAATTATTTTATGTATTATATAGTAATGTATTACTTGTTAATGTATATTCATACTATATTTATGCCATAGTATAAGTAATGATATTTATTAAGTTAATTAGGTATTCCATACAGCCATTTATTATACCCCGTCTATTACATTCTATAGTTCTCTCCATCCGAAGGTTGCCTGGTAGAGATCGCTATTAGTGATAAGGCCGCCTGTTGTGATACTTTACGTATAAGCTTGTTTGTTATCTTTGTTTTATCTCATCTTATAAAGTGAATCAATAAAGTATTATCTATCTATCTATCATATTCTATCTTCAGCCGGCCTGGCCTATCCATCACAAAAAAACAAAAATTTGAGGTTTGAATATATATACTTATCAAACTATGAAAAAACGCAAAGTAAAATCAGAGTAATGTTGTCGTTGCTAAGTCAGTCAATTGTCTAATTTTTGGACCCAAAAACAGCGAAGCTCACGTTACCTGATAAACGCTTTCACACTCACAGCCTGATAAAACATCGATATGAGAACCCTGCTCAGTAGCGATCATTAGGAGAGGCCTATGTTCAGCAGTGGACAAATATATAAGCTGATGATGATGATGAGAATCCCCACTGTAATTTGAAGTCTATAGTCAGATCGAAGAACACAGCTTAATTTACAAAATTTATTTAAGTATTTTCCAATATAAATTTAGCATCAACCAGTGGTACATTGGAAGGGAAAACTTTACTCATTTGGTTTTCCCAGCACTCATTAATAAGTTGTTTGTACCTAGCGTACAATCAGTCGGCGCAGGGGACAGGTCTCCGCCCTCTGCGCCGTGGGTCCTGGGTTCGATTGCCGGCAGAATAAAAAATTCCATCCCATGGGATATTTGTGCTTCTGGTTCTGGGTGTAATGTGTGTGTGATGTGAATATTTCTAGCACCCACGATACAAGTCTTTGAACTTCGTGTGGGGCTGTGAGTGTGAATGCCTTTATTAATTTATTTATAATCATTTGTCACAGTTTTTATTATATTACGATCATATTTTAATATCGACATTTATTTGTTATCATGTACTAGCCGTGCCCCGCGGCTTCGGTCGCATTGATCAAGATTAAATTAAAAGAGCCGATGTGTTAATCCTATAGGTATAAGCTATGCACATTCCAAATCGATTTAGTCGTTGCAATGGAAACAAATTATAATTTTTTAATGTATTTATGGTTCACTATTTTGGCGATGACGGTTTACACATAAAAGATACGCTTTCGCGGGCTTTTTTGTGGGCCTATTTAAGATATACGTGTAACTCTAACGGTTTTTGCAGCGCACGCCAGAATAGCTCACAGATGGCAGATTTGTTTCCTACTTACTTGATACTTATCGTTATATTTTGGCCAATTCACACAATATGTTTATAATTTTTTTATTATTACAGACTAAGCAAACGTTACTAACTACGGGCCAATTGCCTATATTTCCTAAAACTATGTACAGCAAAGAACTAAAGTTACCTACAAGACATCGAGCTTATAGGTAACTCAAGTGCTCAAGCCCACTACCAGTGGGTAGCGTTCCCATCATGCTGGCGGCTTTGCCTCTCTGAATTGCAATGCTAATACGTTGAGCCAAATAAGTGCCAGCATTTTGATCACGCGTCGCTTCAACCAGGCGCTCTGATAGAATTTTGAAAATAGAATGAGCTCCCGGTCCCCACGGACCCAGTGTCTCAACACCAAACGGCTCAAATATGTAACCACTGCCAAGGTTTCCATATTTGCGCCGTTTACGCTGCTCTGCCGAAGTTGTTTATAAATTATATCTTACATGTTATTCTGATGTATAAGCTATATAATTGTAAAGTTTCATTAAAATCCATTTAGTAGTTTTTGCGTGAAAGAGTAACAAACATCCATACATACAAACATTTGCGTTTATGATATTGATGATGATGTCGTCCGCGTCGTATCCGGCAATAGCCTAACGATCCTAATGTTCATTATGATAATATGATGCTGGAAGGTTTGACAATTTTGAATCTCTATTAATTGTAACGTTAATATGCAAATTCGAATGTTTCTACAGAACGAGAACGAACCACTTTATTAAGCTTCTTAGTAATTATTGTATGACTTCAGTTAAACGATTAAGGTTGGCTTCGGATCGTTTTACAGTCGAGGTTTCGAAGTTGAAGGAAATTAAATGTGTACTCAAGCGTTCTGTTATACTCTCTCGCTTGTACGCAATAAAGTTAGGAAAGGTGCTTCTTTAGCACCTTGTAAAATTAAGTCAACAAGTCAAGAATAATTATAGGAGCAGTGAATCCAGAAACTTATTGCAGGATACTCGTTCATTCTAAATATTTATTCTATTAAATTGCTGAATATATAAAAGTGATCCAAACTTTCTTCTATTTTACCGACTTCACAAAATAGGAAGAGGTACTCAATTCGAATGTATTTTTTTTTTGTTTTACCTCAAAACTTCTCTCTACGTGAACCGGTTTAATATATTTTTTTTTATGCTCGAAAGGCAAGCATTTGACTATAATCTCACCTGATGGAAAGTGACGATGTAGCCAAAGATGTAGCATGCTTGCCTAGAAGATACCTATTCACTCTTGCCTTGAAGACTCCCTGATAATACCGTAGTAATTTCTATTTTTTTTGAAAGCTGGTGCTTTCCCTTTGATTCCATTTACATTTGTTTAAGATCTGATTAGTGGCTTTTGAGTTATCGTCAATAGTGCGTTTTAATACATTTAATCTGATCAAGGTTCCAAAGACAAAGCGGTGATGTCGGTTTTGTTGCTTTGCTTGCGTTTAAATTATTAATAACTTATTTTAAAACTCATATTATTATTCAAACCTCGATAATAGTTCGTGTTCAATTAGCAGGCTTGTATAATTTCTCCAAAGCGCTTATTCTTCTGAGGACACATTATTCTGGTACTTAACGACGGCGTTTTTTTTGAGACAGATGTTAATTTTGTTTATTCTTAGATTACCAATGTGAATTTATAGCTTTTATGAGTTTCATTTTTTGACAATTATACTTGAGTGAGTACCGATTTAGATAATGATAATAAACTATCTGATATTTATACCAATTCAATCATTATTAAGTCCTATACAAAATTAAAATATCATATTTGCACAAAAGAACGAGACAACTATCTTCAAGACGTTTCGTCTGTTCATTTCTCGTCCGCTATGGATATTGGTTGCCCAAATACAATCTTAGAACTCAAGTCACGGAATGGCGTAGCTCCATTAAGAAAATTGGTTATATCAATTAAGTAAATCATTTCTTTGAGATATAGGGTAGAGCAGTAACCGGAAATGCCAAAGGCGCCTTTGTTCGTTCTGACGTATCGAATGACACACAAAGTGTTTTAGCTTGTTTAGTCCAAGTTGCAGAGCCTTAGTTATTGAAGTATGGAAGTAACGATATTAAATCGTGTACATTTTGAAGAATTGCACAACAAGAGTCACTGATTTGTTTGAAATAGCACGCCTTTAAAGTTCCATAATTATTCACGAAGATAAATTCAAAAGGATCACTACCAATCTTCTGTAAGGGAGAGACACTTGAAAAAGAAGACATACACACCCTAGCAGCAGCTATAAGCAATACTTCATTGACGCCGGTTTTTTGTTACAATTTTGAAACGATATGCTCTTTAGATATTATTTTTTTATGCCAAATTTATCGATATTTATTGAGCTCAACAAAGAACAAAGATAAATCAAATAAGAAAAAAAAAATGGCTATGGAAGCTAAATAATAATAATAATATTTAAAGTAAACTATTTTCATATAGTTTACTTTAAATATTAAGACTTTTTACTTATAACATAATTTAAATTTAGCCTGCATATACCAAAGTCACAAAAAAAATTGAGTTTAATTTTTTTTAAGTGACTTTGGCATAGCCTCAAAAACCAGCTTCAACGGCTTTAATTTCGGAACCCTTGATCAGATTCAATTAATGAAATACGCATTATTGGATAACTCAAAAGCTGACTAGATCTTATTCAAATTTATATGGACCACATGGGAATACACATAAAAAAATCGGTAGAATTGAAAAATTCCTCGTTTTTTTGAAGTCGGGTAAAACATCAATTTTACTTGTTTTGTTAGTATCTGAATTTAAAGTTGAATCAACTTGTTTTTCTTCAAAATGTTTACAAGCAACCTTTGTCTGTCATTTGATTTCATCTTTTATGACGTTAAGAGTTCCTATAGAGTTCCTTCTAATCAACTCCATATTCAAGTCACGTGTGGAGCGGTTATTGAAGGCAAACATCCCACGTGACCCTCTCTTTTGACATTTTCCTCATTTGTACAGTCAGCAAAAAATCTGAAGATACCTAGTTAGGCTCGAAATGGCCTCGAAATAAAATTTATTGATTTACAGATTAATTAACAAAAAAAACGAATTCACGTACACGCCCCATACTCCGTTCAAGTACTTGCGTAGTGGGTGCTGGAAATATTCACGTCACAGATCCACTTATACCTAAAACTAGAAGCACAAATTTCCCTTGCAGAGAAAACTGTACTTCTGCCGCATGCCGGCAATCAAAATCAAGGCTCTTTTAAGGAGTAAAACCCCTGACGTAAAAAGCAATGACTTGCCAACTTCACAAACAGGGTCAATTACGGTTGAGTTGTTTTTACGGGCATAGTCGGCACTTGTTTTAGAATTACCTTTTAATATTGCTTTTAAATAGGTCATTTACATTAAACGCTTTTACATTAAAACATTTAAAATATTGAAAAACTAGTCATGTGCAGATACTTTTGTTGCTGACTCTACCTAGAGAATGAAGCAATTCCGAGACTGTAAAATCGTAAGAAATGTGATGTTTTAGTTAACAAGCAGAGGGGGGCTGGTGATTTTATTCTATTATAAAAAATAGGTATAGAAGTAAAATAGTAAAAAGTTGTATAGAGGATTTTCCGAAAATGTTCTAGTACTTATGGACATATACAGGGTATAAATTTTTAAGCTTCCATGCCACTTTCACTATAAATGTTTGTATCAATAACGGGATATTTACCATGTATTTCGTAACAAAAGAGAAAAGAGCAACCAAGAACAATGACCTTCCTAAATCGGCCATCGCTAAACATCTTTTGGAGTCCAAGTCAAACCAGTGGATTGAGTTGCATACCCCACAGATATTGTCAGTTGAACGCCACTACATACCTAGACTGGTGAGAGAAGTGATTGAAATTTCTAAGTGTAGTAATTTCAATAGTGAAAATGGCTTTCAACTGTCAAATGTTTGGCATCCTGTGGTGAGACTGTGTAGGAACAACAAGAAACGTGTCACAGTTAATTCGCGTTCGGATACTGTGAGTGTTGTGTGTTGCGATCGAGTTCAAGTTCAAAGTGATAACGATGGTAGTTCAACGCAGTAAAAGAGTAAAAAAGCGGGTAGACCGTTTCGTATGCTCGTAAATTTAAATCTTTGTCCACCCACACTACTCCAGTTACTCCGTGATCATGGTGCTTGCACGATATTTCAGATATTCCGATATTTCACAGTGCCGAAATATCGGAATCTCAAAACAAACGAAGTAAATGGTAAATAGATGTCATTTTATTTGAATAATCCGCAGTTACAATAATTTCATTTCAAAACATCGACGAGGACAGCGAAGGACACTCTTTATCCATATCCCGTTATTGATACAAACATTTATATACAGGGAAATTTGAAAATAACAGAAGCCTTTTGGGACATAATTACAACCACAGAGACCATCATCTTTTTTGTTACACTAATGCAATTTCTGTTCTATGATTTTTCTCATACATTTTGAAATATACTATTTATTTTCTCTGTTAAGTTGCTATAGGTAAAATAGCAACTTGTACCCAAACGTAAGCATATAGCGACACGGAAAGTAGGTGAATCTATGTATAATAGTTTTAATAGAGGGGATGGCCTGCAACCAAAGCCCTGACTCCCATACAAAAACAGCTAGAGTTCGTGACAGAGTAGTTAAAACAACTGTTATATTGTATATAATTATCTTAATTATTACAGAAAATAAAATATTCAGAAAAAAGTCTTAAAACTAAATCGAGGATTCAAGCAAGAATCAGGGCAGCTTTCTGAACAAATTATCCTGTTTAAAAGTCGTAAGTACACAACTTAGCAAATGTTTTACAACGCTAACTGATAATGATAATTATGAGGGTTATGATTTAAACAACATATGTATGTTCGTATGTTCTATCAAAGCGTATAATCTAATAAGCCGACTGTAAAGTGTTTAAAGAGTTTCGAATTCGTCTCAATTTTACGGATGTATGTAATATTTTTTATTAAATAAAACTTTTTGGTGACTTTGGTTCTCTTTGTAAAAGTTTAGAAATGGGTCAAATATCATCGTCATGTGTATTAAATGAAATATCAACTAGAAAAAAATAATGTAATTGCTCCAATTTCGCGTATGCCCGCCCTTCATATGTTTTATTTATATTATTTTAATTATCATTCATAGTCAAAGTGCTTAACCACCCACTGTATCACTTAGATATCTTACTTTGTCCGATCATTAACAAATTAAAATAAACTATAACGAAAAAAAAACTGACTCGGTGTTTCCTGATGAGTACAATATGGGAGTCTTGATGTCGCGAGAGCATGAGATGGAGGTCAAAAGTTTGCCTATAGTTAAAAAAAAAACATAGAATTTTTTTAGGTGGTAATCTATAAGAAGACTTTTCACACTAGGTTTAGGGTTTAAGGTTTTGAACGCGTCTTGTTTATCGCCAATTTTTTTTTTTTTTTTTTTTTATTTGTGACAGGCTAGTGTTTGACCACTATCTCACCTGATGGTAAGTGACGATGTGATCGAAGCTGGTAAACACACTAGACCTGGCATATGCAGGCTCTCAAGGATAACTGCCGGAACACCGTATTTGGCTTGGCGGCAGACTTTCAACTTGATGGTGGTAAGCTACTTTGGTAGCAAGCCAGGCGAGCAACTCACAAAATGCTCTACCACCTCTCAAATGTCACCTGATTAGTACCACCCGGGGACCACGTGTAGGGAGTCAGACTTAAGGGGTATCCTACGGACGTGGGTGACTCATGATACAACAATAAACAATAAATAACATATTATGAGATACGTGATTTGCGTCACACATAAAACGTTACTACCCTTTTCTACTTGTATTTTTAGACGATGCCTATTATTATTCCGTGGTCTCACCGCAAAGTCAAGCTCGAGGCCTTAACGGATTAGCACCAACGCCATTATTGCCATCATTGGGACACTGCGGATGTGACTAGAAAAGTGTATTTATTAACATTCTCAACTGAGTTGGCTTGAGCCCAACTTAGGATGTTTTTCTATTTGCCCTTTTGTGGGAATTGGGGCAAGCTGGACTTATGTGCGAGGTGCCTTTGTAGTTTAAAAACTATTGTGCCTTAACTTTGTAACAATACTTAGGGAATTTTGCCGCAGCAGTTAAAAAAATGGCGTTGATTTAGTATTTTATTCCAATTTTTTGTTTTGCAATTTTTAGAGTGTTCATTTGTGATAAGGATGGATTGCTATCTGTTGATTGATCGTGAACGTGGATTAGTATAGGCCAGGGGTCGGCATCCTTTTGAGTCGAAAGAGTAAAAAATTACAATTGACAAAATTTCAAAGTTTTATAGAGTCACAATTTTTTTTCTTGCCAACAATAATACCAACTGTGCTATGAGTATCGTATAGAAAACGCTATGCACGCGTTATACCTATCTAATCATCTCATAATTTGCTTGTTTCAACTGTATAAATGTACTTTTGGCTCAGTTGGGTGAGCGTTCGCCTTCTGAGCAGGGGTATCGGGTTCGATTCCCGGCGAGAACACAAGTTTTCTCCCTATTGGAAAATTTGTGTTTCTGGTTCTGGTTGTGATTGTGTGTGTGATGTGAATGTTTTCAGCACCCACGATACAAGTCATCGAACTTAGTGTGGGGCTGTGAGTGTGAAAGAGTTTAAAGAATTTGTTAATGGCTCGATAGAAATGGCGCCTAATCCTCGTTAATCGATTCAGAACGACTTTTTAAAAGATTTTTTTTAATAAATAATATTTGCGTATGGAACTAAAGAGCCGCAGCTTCACATCCAAAGAGCCGCATGTGACTCGCAAGCCGCAGGTTGCCGACCTCTAGTATAGGCAAATCATACAAAGTTAAAAGACTTGATTTCCGTTTTTGCTAAAAAACGCCAAAAGCAGTTTTAGATAAGTTTATATCACTTTGCTAGAGCATGTCTTGACTATGACTGGATCATGTCTCTAAATTGACTATGATTATTATGGGGACTACGACTAGTTTTTGAGGTACCTACATTTAAGTTTTGCCGCGAAAATGAAAAACGGCGTTGTTGAAATTGTATAATTTTCCAAAACCTGTGATTCTTTGAGTGTAATAATGGAGGATTATTAACTGTTAATACTTAATAAACGCGCATTTGTGTAGGCAAATCATACGACGTTGAAAAACGTGATTTTCACCTTCATGCGTTTGTTTATTTCACTGAGTTACCTATATCATTAAAGCACCATGGCACATTCCCTAAGAAAATGTATGTTTAAGAGGCCGGGGTAGTCTGTGAAACGATCTATAGGCTGTCTCTGTTTAACTGGCAAACTGTGCCCATGCTTGATGCGATAGCACTACAGACCGAACAAGTTATGATAGGTGCCGTAATACCAAAAAATATGAATGAAAATGTAATGTTTAGCCATTGTTTTTTGCATTAATAGTACCTTGAAATGATAATCTATGTTCCTGTTGTAATGACAAAAGAAATGTGTTAGTTTTTAATACAAAACGAATAAGTTAAAGATGCGACATTTACATCGTCATAATGTGTGAAAATCAATTGGTTTATATTTCGGTTTAAGTAATTATTTTGGAATAAAAACTATCCAAGAACCTATATTAAAACGCTTTTAATCTGAATAACAGCACAGTATGGTGGTAATATGCTTGAATTATAAATAATTTAAGTATGACGATTGTATGGGCAAATCAACCTCCGCAGGCCCCTTAAGCTAAAAAGAAAATGTGTTACCTTAGAAACTTTTCATAGCTCCAAAAGTACTCCCCATAAAAACATTCCGAAAATATAAAAGCAACGTAGTCATTTCCTTATTCGAGGAAAAGTATCATTCCCGGTACATCACCTAAGTGGTTACATTCAATCTTCTAAAAACAATTTTAAAGAATCTCTTCAGGATTTGCCCAAATTTTCCATCAGACTAACAAAGGAACAGGAAAACACACACAATGCCTCTTTTCTTCGAAAACACTGAAGTTACTGAACAATAGGTAATTTGTTAAAGTAAAATATACAAATAATGGTGGACCATTGTCGATTGAAAGAATTCAGGGACATCCAAAACGATAATGGAGATGAATAGATTGTTTTTGGACGTGAATTGACATAACTTACTTATTGGAGTAAACCATAGCTTTGAGTGTATCAGAATAAAATGATAATATTATTATGAACTTCACAAGCCTTTAAAGCCTCCCTGATTTTTCTCTAAATATTCCTGACCTTCCATCAAGGTGATAGCATATATCGATCAAAAAGCAAGCTATGACTTGCTAAAACCATCGAATAGAAAAATGTATTACCTTAAATAAAACATAAACCACATAAACATTTCAGACTCACAGCCCCACACTAAGTTCAATGACTTGTGTTGTGGGTGCCGGAAACATTCGCTTCACACACACAATCACAACCAGAACTAGAAACACAAATGTTCCTTGGGTAGAAAACTTGTGTTTACGCCGGGAAACCTCTGATTAGTTCAAAAATATGTGCCATAGGTAAGCCATATGTAAGCCATAAGCATTATCAACTGCTCCAAATGATAAAAATGAAAAAAATCCTGGAAAAAGAAGAAGAAACTCTCTTAGTAAGCCAATATCAGACAATTAAACGGAATGATGATGATGTATTCCATGCCGATTTCGGCAACGGCGTCCATTTCTATTGTAGAAGTGTTACTGATGCGTCCTCACATTTTAGCTGTGAAAGTCCTAAGACTGGTGCTACATAAGAAGTTGGCATACATGCGAGGATGATACACTTATACAGATGGAAGCTGAGCAGTGCTCTGAAGAGCAACGCTTAACGACAAATTGAGCAACCACGTATCAGAACTGCAAGACAAGAGAGAGAATAGTTAGGGAGGGACGGACAGGACAAAGGAAAGAATGAGATGGTATCAACTATCTCATTATTTCCTTATCCGTTCCGTCTTGTTGTTTCGTGACTGTTCATGTCGTTGGCGTTAAGGACGTAGAGACAATTAAGGAACTATAGAAGAATTGCTGATGCACGTGTTCCAGTTCAAAAAACTTGAAGGCTGGCAGGATGGCTTGAGATTTTAGTTGATGATGCGGCTGAAGATGTAGCATGCTTGTCTAAGTTGTCTTGGGTGGTACAGTACTGTGTCCGTCTACCCGTCCATAGGTCAGTCCGTCAGAAGGCGTCTCAACCATCATCTGACGTCTAAACCATACGTTCTCAAAATATACAAAGTTACCAGAGCCTAAACTATCTATTGACTGTCTACCTACTACATTTCATCGAAATCTGATTATCGGCTCACAACGAAAGAAAATATGATACACACACAAAAAAATACCGTCGAATTGAGTACCTCCTCCTTTTTTAGGAATTCGGTAATTACTTAAACGACAAGGGACACCAATATGTCTGCTACAGTTCGCTATAATCACCGTATCGTGTTGTATAAAGACCGGCGATCAACAAAGCTTTTTAATTACTCTGGGTGCGCTCAAAGGTCCTGATTTAACCCGCATTGGTTGGCACTCAGTTAGTTAACAACTGCGGTTAGCGGGAGTATTTCATTTTGTGCTGTAGGGGAAGGTGAATTAGCTCGTTCGAATTTGATTATTAAGTGCTTCAGTTCTAACTGTTGGTAAGTTTGCTAGTAATTTTTTTTTGTTAAACTTGTGTTAGCAACATTTTTTTTTTAACCTTTTATACTCGACTTTGTACTGCCAGTTGGCTCAGTTGGGTGAGCGTTCGCCTTCTAAGCAGGGTTATCGGGTTCGATTCCCGGCGGAAACACATTTTTTTGTGTTTCTGGTTCTGGTTGTGATTGTGTGTGATGTGAATGTTTCCGGCGCCCACGACACAACTTAGTGTGCTTAGTGGGGCTGTGAGTGTGACAGCATTTATGTTTATATGCTAAAGTTTGATGGAAAGTGATGATGTGGTCTAGGCTAGTAAGACATTTTCTGTTTGGCTTGCGTCTAAAAGCTTTAAAATACTTAGTAAACTACATTCAAGTTTTCGGTACAGCCATACACGAGAACATGCCCTTCTACCATGGATTTCATCAAGACCTTTATGCTTTAGCCCGTGGTAGAATTCGAAAATGTGACCTCCCGATTAAGAGTGGGATTTATTTCAACTTGCGCTTAATCATCGCTTGCAACCTTAATGATTCACAAACACAGCTGTGCACATAACAAGAGTTATACAAACAATAGAGCGTGCTATGCTCGGCATCAGATTACAGAATCGAGTTCCGAACACTGAATTCGGCGTTGTACAAAAGCTTGCAACTTTGACAAAGCCGTAACGCAAGTGAAATAGATCAGGACAGTTATCTTGGCCAGACGGGGTGACGGCAGACAGGGTTGATCGTGATCTCTCACTGAATAGCTTCCTTAGAGTAAACAGTGGAATATCGGACGTATATAGACAGCCACACGATGCGATCCTCAGTTATGCTATTCGATGCGACACTATAACACCATTTTCTTTTTATTTGTATTGATATTGTATACCAAACGGATACCACTTCTCTTAACAATTATATAATATTATGTATACATTCTAAACAAATACCAAAACTTGACTTATGGTACAGTTTACATAAAAAAACTTACCTACTTTTATGGTTGGGTAAATAACAGATCGAGACCAAAGCATTCAGAGTCGAAGACAGCTCAAAACGATGCATATAAAGTGTTCGTGATAATCAGACAATACTTTTTTAAGGCCGAAAGCATATAATTATATAGATGAAAATTATATTCAAAGAATCAATATTCTGTGTAACTTCTGAACCATACCCGGGTCTATCTTTATATAAAAAAAAACTTTTTTTTTATGTACCTAGATATTAACAATAACTGTTTTTAGCGCCGTCCGCCTAGTCGATTGTTCACAGTCAGTCCGTAGCTTGGATGGGGTGACTTTTTATCGAGATTTTCAACTAAGCGTCTCCGTGCTTCGGAGGGCACGCTAAGCTGTCGGTCCCGGTTGTTAGTCGTTAGACAACAGTAGTTAAATCACGTCGGATGCCTTCAGGTGGCCTTAAAAATCCTACTTTACACTAAGATACACTAGTCTATACGACAAGCAAGCATTATCGACCTTATTTTCTGGTTATTTATTAGGATTAAAAACATTTACATTTTTTATCTTATTTTGTAGAAATTATGACACAATATGGAAATCTTCTAACCGTACATAATTATATTTTAATATAACAACATATCTTGTCATATATTTTATTGTATTGTTTTAAAGAATTAGAATCATAAATATTTATTCCTTAAAACATTCATTTCATTCTTTCTCAAAATACCTTTCAACAAAGGCGCAAATGGAAATCTAACAACGCAAATGAAATAAATTCAAATAATAGCTAGTCGTTTTCTGAAATGAAGAGGATTTTTGTGACTTGAACAACATAAATGAATTAAATTCAAGAATACATTTTCTAAAATGAAGAGGAATTTTGTAAAAATATGTTAACATAACTTGTTTTCTTTCCTTAAAAATTAAACAACTGTAACTCTATTGAAATAAGGCATATTTTAATATTTTAATGTAGCACCTCGAAATATTTTTCATTGCATTTATTATAAATGAGTCGAAGAGTACACAGTACATTCATAATGGAATAACAATATGGGAATATTTTTAAATTGGTATCTACGGACCAATTGCCTATATTGCCTAAAACTATATACAGCAAAGAACTAAATTACCTGCAAGATAACGAACTTATAAGTAACTCAAGTGCTCAAGCCCACTACCAATGGGTAGCATTCCCATCATGCTGGCGGCATTGCCTCTCTGAATTGCAATGCTAATACTTTGAGCCAAATAAGTGCCAGCATTTTCATCACGCGTCGCCTCATCCAGGCACTCTGATGGTTTTTTGAAAATAGAATGAGCTCCCGGTCTTCACGGAACCAGTGTCTCAAAAAACGGCTCAAATATGTAACCACTGCCGAAGTTTCCATAATTTCGCCGTTTGCGCTGCTCTGCCGAAGTTGCAGCGGCCCCTTTCCGTTTTTCAGGAAGATGTGACGGAAATGTGATTGATTTTTAAATTTGATTTGTAATTAACTTACATGGCCCATGATGTAAATGTTGTTTCCTGGAACAAAGAAATGTTTTGTTAAAATATATCTGTTTTATTATTTTTCAAAGTTTTTACCGACTTTCCAAAAAAAGAGGAGGTGCTCAAGTCGAATGTATTTTTTATTTTTGTTATATGTTACCTCATAACTTTTCTCCACGTGAGCCGATTTCGAATATTTTTTTTAGTTTGAAAGATGTTGCTTTCTAATTGGTCCCATTTAATTTGATCAATATCTGATCAGTAGAACTCGAAATATCGTCAATAATGCCTATTTTGTTCTCGTAACTTCTGTACCTACCTAACTAATAACTTCTTTCGTTGTTAGACGATTTTGATGATTATGTTTTTATTTGAAAGCTGGTGCTTTTTTGTGGTCCCATTGAAATTTGATCAAGATCTGATCAGTAATTCTTGAAATATCGTTAATAAAAAGCGTGTTTAGTACATCTAATCTGGTCAAAGTTCCGAAGATAAAGCGGTGAAGTCGGTTTTTTAAGCTTTGCTTGCGTTAAATTACAACACACTCTTTATTTGAAAACTTGTATTGGGTGTGCAGGAATCACACATCACACATAACCATATTTTTTATACTAGATAAGCAAGCATTTGACCGCTATCTCACCTGATGGAAAGTGACGATGCGGCCAAAGATGGAACATGCTTGCCTAGAAGGTACCTATTCACTCTAGACTTGAAGACACCCAGATTATACCGTTTAGGGAACAAAGACGCAGGCAATGAGTTCCACTCCTTCGCTGTACGGATGATGAACGTAGAAGCAAAACGCTTCGAGCGAACTGGAGGTATGTCAACCATAAATGGATGACGTTTGACAGTTTGTCTTGTTGTTTGATGGTAAAAAGGGCATGGAGGAATTATATCATGTAATTCCTGAGCACACTCTCCAAAATGTAAGCGATAGAATACCGATAGGCTTGCTACCTTACGTCATTTACCATCAGGTGAGATGGTGGTCAAAAGTTTGTCAATCACGAATAAAAAAAATACAATAATTGAAACGCAAGCAATGCTTGAAAAATCCGACTTTATCATTTATATTTCGGTTTTGGATTGACCCATTTCAATTAAATGTATATTGGACCACTTCTGGAGTATACTCTACCGAACAAAAAAAAACATCAAAATCGATAGGCGGAGATATCGCGTAACATACGTACAAAAAAAACATACAGTCGAATTGAGAACCTCCTTTTTTGAAGTCGGTTGAAAAGGCAAATAAATAATCAGTCACCGTCACGCCACTTTTTAACCGACTTCACAAAAAAGAAGGAAGTTAAGAACTTCCTCGAGTATATTTTTATTTTACGTTTTATTTGTGTCACATTATAATTTTTTGGACGAACTGGTTTTGTTTTCTTTAGGCGCGTTGAGCACTGCGGTGAAATAAATCATGGAACTCGCGTCATCGTCACCAAAATTCCAATATTTGTTGAGCTCTGCGCGCGATACATATTGCTCAAAATCGGGGATCAACTTATAATGGTTATATTGAGTTTACTCGATACGTGTATATTGTGTATATATATATATATATATATATATATATAGATATCCCTTTACGGTAAATGTTGATCTGACGCGACTTCACGCGAGCACTTTGTTGATCCAAAAATTCATGTTGATCCGGCGCCTTTTGTTGATCCAATATGCATCTTTGGTTACTAATGTGGCTCCGACCGGATCAACATCTACACTCACGGGACTGCTTACTAGCGTTCGCCGAAGTTGATCCGATATACAAATCCACCTTGCGATAGTTACGGAAAACGTTGATCCGATTTAAATAAGCCAATCAGAGCACAGCAAACGATAAGATTGGCTGAAAGCAGCCGCGACGTTGCCGTTTCGTATCTTTGTCCGTCACAAGCTACAGATTGAACGGATAACTTAACAATTCGACAACGCCACGACTTGTACCGAATTTATGGTGGTCAAATTGAATGCCAGCCCATATGAAAATAAATATGAACTAGAAATAACTACACATAAATGTAGTCGAGGAGCTTGGTACGATACCACCACCACCTCCGCTGCTTCCGCCTCCACCTCCATCATGCACAGACCCTGCTCTCCACCTCCACCACTGTCTTCACCAACGGATACAGTGGTGGAGATGGTAGAGGCTGGAGGAGGGTTGGTGATGGTGGAGGTGGAGGCAGCGGAGGTAGTGGTGGATGCACTGGAGTGCAGTGCAGTAGGGGGAACGCGTGAGGACAAGCGGGGCTTACGTTAACGGCAGGTGATTATAGTGGGGGATAGTGTGGCTAGTAAGTCAGTATCGATACTGACCATAAATATGTTACTACTTCATTTTACCGAATATCCACTTGGCTACTTAATGGTACGTACTAGGGACAAACTGAACAGAACTTTTGTTTTGTGACTTTTCTAACTCAACATTTTTATGCATTTTTAGCTGATAATATAATATCTAGTTTATGCATACACACGCCGTGACAGCAGATATGTCAAGTTGCATTATGTAGAAGTTGCATCCCAATACGTACTCTAATTCCTATTGAAATGTTTCAATCCTTTTGCAATTGTTCTGTGAGATTCTATTGCAATTGTTGTGAACTGCTCGTTGGCTTAGTTGGGTAGCGTTTGCCTTCTAAGCAGGGGCTTAGAAGGCAAACGCCACTCAACTATCGGGTTCGATCCCCGGTGGGAACACAAGTTTTCTCCCCAAGGAAAATTTGTGTTTCTGGTTCTGGTTGTATTTGTGTGTGTGATGTGAATGTTGCCGGCACCCAAGACACAAGTCATCGAACTTAGTGTGGGGCTGTGATTGTGAAAGCGTTTAAAGCGTTTTATTCGATGCGGTCTTAATCCTAATCCGGTCCCCGGTCTAAATCACATTATCACGTATCGATTACAGCTACGAAACTTCGTGCAAGTGTTGTATTATTTTGATTGAGCTGTAATCAAAACTTCTGAAATTTTGTAAATAGGTATGTAGGTATGTTTGGTCTTTTTAGGTACTTACTAAAATAAAATAAAATTAATAAATATCCTGGACATTTCACACTTATGTAGTCCCTGATCTCAAACTAGGCAAAGCCTACTGTACTAGGAATGGAGGCCTGAGAAATACATAGATAATTAGGTAGTTGTTTAAGACCAAGACACAAAGCAAATATTCGTGTTCGTCACACAAATGTTTGCCATAGTTAGAAATCGAACCCACAACCTCAGGATCCGCATTCAGAGCTACCATAGAGTGAGACTGACCACAGAGCCAAAAGGCCAATCAAATTGTTGGTTATCTATTTTTATTATTCTGATTCAGCTTCTGGCAGGCAGCATTGGTGAAATTATGGCGTTTTTGCTGGTCCTTTTGTTATTTGAAACGCATAGTAAGTAGGTACTACGTACACATACCTAAACACAATCACAACTCTTTTTTCGTCCGAGGTTAAAAACTTTTAGCTAGGTACTAGGTATTTAAGTAAGTCCTTATTAGGTATTATAAAGTGAATATCTATTTATTACCATATGTATCGATTATGAATGAGGTAGCGCGTTTCCTCTGAAGCGGTCTCTAATACGCCCCCTTCATGTGAGCCGATCACATCCGGCCGGATTAACTCATTAATACAATACCATACAATAACACCCACATAATATAAATTTTCTGAATAGTTAAATAATCAAATATGGATATGGTTAATAAAATACTCACCATCATCTTCTGATTTGTCCATGACAAATGAATAAAATAACACAAATTCGCTCGTAACTAACGCATCTTTCTTACCTTATTACTCTAACGAAGTAGTCTACTAGGTTCTCTATCACACGCAGAATGCGACGTTGCCGCTTTTTGTTCGAGTACCTTTTAGTCAAATTTGGCTCCGGATCCACTTAGTCTAAGTAAATGTCGCATATAAGTTAAATATACACTGGATCTAAGAAATCATATTCAGTATGATTTTTTCGACCGTTGATGGATCAACAAATGTTGGTCGAATCGCTGACGAGCATGTTGAAAACCTGTTAGTGCAGATCCACCGACGTCACACGCGCATGAAGGACGGATCAAAGTATATCAGTTTGCGCGACGCGGAGCTGAGTAAACAAGTAAAATAGGCGGATCAACAATTGTTCTAACTTCTCACTGGATCAGCATTTACCGTTAAAGGTTGATTATATATATATATATATATATTATAATTATATAGTTTTCACTTCTATCGATAGTCTCCAAAGACTGACCTGCATGTTTGTTTTTCCATTTACAAGGTGGTGCTTTCTATGTGTCCCCATTTAAATTTGGTTATGATCAGTGTTTGGTAACCAGTATAGTTTTTGAGTTATCCTCAATAATGCATATTTTATTCAATAAAACTGATCATGGGTTCTGAAGATAAAGCTGAAGAAAAGCAAGTTATTAAAATTTCAGCAATTCAAAAAGATAAAGGTGTGAAGTCAGTTTTTTTTAAACTGACTTCACAGCTTCTTGAATTGCTGAAATTTTAATAACTTGCTTTGTTTAAATTGTTTTATAACAGTTGAAATACGTTATATAAAACAAACAATATTTAGCATTAATCCCATAGTCATGCAAATTTCCTGTAAATTTTAATATCTAAATGCTGGATTTTCAATTGCAAATTCTAATGCATTCCATGAATTTAACTTTACATGATATTCATATTCAAATAAGCCGCGATCCGGTTTTTGCAGCGGAATGTTTAAGCTTGCTTTAAATAGGTATTAATTAACATAGTTATAACAGTAAAAGTTAATGCGTGGTATTGGATAAATTTTATTGAGAAAAATTTATTCACAATATTAACATTTTTATCTCGTATCTAACCATTGCTTTTTGTGCTACAAAGATAAGATTAGATAAGATAAGATAATTCTTTATTGGCAAAAACTGTACTGTTAGTATTCGCGAGTTCTTATTGCAGGTAATGTTATTACAGTTGACCCATCTCGGGCGTCCAATGTCACAAAATATAATTATACAAGCCATACAAATTTTCATTATTTAGATTATAGATATTTGGAATTTATGGTGAATAAGATACAATAATTATGATTAGTTTGTTCAATATAAAGAACACTACAAAAATGTCAGAGATATTAAATTCATGCTATGTCAAAAAATTTTTAAGGAAATATTCTTTCAAACTATAGAAAACATTTTCAGTCAACCAATTTTTTAAAGCAGATTTAAACATATTCATAGGAAGTTCTTTAATTCTCTTAGGGAGGTGGTTATAGACCTTTATGCTAGACACATAGGTACTCTTCTCAAAGATCTTACACTGTATAAATGGAAGATGTAAGTCATTGTAACACCTCATTTGAGTACTTCTTACACGCACATCAGACTTCGTTTTGAAAATATATCTATTATTCCTGACAAACAAGCTAAGTTCCATTATGTATATTGCTGTGAGTGTTAAATATTTTTTATTTTTAAAAAGTTCTCTGAGAGATTCATCACTACGCAAACCATATAGTATTCAAAATAATAACCATAAAAAAACCATATAGTATTTAAAGGCAAACATTTGACCACTATCTCTTCTGATGGAAAGTTTAGATGCGGCCGGAGATGTAGCGTGCTTGCCTAGAAGATCCTTATTCACTCTAGCCTTGAAGACACCCAAATTGTACAGTTTGGGAACAAAGACGCAGGCAATGAGTTCCTCTCCCTTGTTGTACGATTGATAAACGTAGAAGCGAATCGCATCGACCATTTTTTTTTTTGGTGGGGGGAAAATGCCTTGCCCTTCCCTTCTTTCCAGGGGTGAAGGAAGGGGGTATGTGGGTCTCGAACCCACTAAAAAGCCCCCCGTTAGCAGTCATTCGCCGAGGTGGGGCAAGATAGGGTCGCTCTAGCAGTCACTACTCCTCCGGGCCACTGCGCCCATGGAGGGGTGACCTTGCTCACCAAGGCCTCCCCCCAGACGTGTGCAAGTCAGTGGAGAGGTGCCCTGACTCTCCACCTGACCCCACTACAGAGGAGGAGAGAGGAGGCGGGCGAACTGCCTTCGCTTCGACCATTTTTTTTTTTTTTTTTTTTTGTGGGGGGGAAAATGCCTTGCACTTCCCTTCCTTCCCAGGGGTGAAGGAAGGGGGTATGTGGGGCTCGAACCCACTAAAAACCCCCCCGTGAGCAGTCCCTCGCCGAGGTGGGGCAAGATAGGGTCGCGCTAGCAGTCACTATCTTGCCCCGGCGGTAGGCCCGAATACAAACCGGGCCACTGCGCCCATGTAGGGGTGACCTTGCTCACCAAGGCCACCCCTCAGACTTGTGGTGCCGTGCAAGCCAGTGGAGAGCTCCCTGACTCTCCACCAGTGACCCCACTACAGAGGAGGAGAGAGGAGGCGGGCGAACTGCCTCCTCCTCCCCCCCATCCGTCTGCGACGGATCGGGTCAGAAAGGGGATCGACCTCTCTGGCCCGTTCCGCGGCCTCCTTCTGCACCATCACCGCTTCGCAGAAGGAGACTACCGCCTGCCACAATCTCTCACTGCCGAGCATGGCGTCTACCACGCGCGGCAGGGAGAGATCTCCGCCTATGGTAGCTGAAAGCGTGTGCCGCTGAGGGCCCCATGCGGCACACACCTCCAGCGTGTGGAGCGCCGTATCCTCCAGCGCTCCACATTCGTGGCAGGCCGGGGTCGGCTCCCGTCTCGCGATTTGGTGCAGGTACTTTCCAAAACATCCATGTCCGGAAAGCACCTGCACCAATCGGAAGGTAAGCGACCCAAAACGCCGCCGCACCCACCTCCGAAGGACCGGGCGGATGGCCTCCACCGTCCACTGCCCGGGGACCGGTGGAGCTAGGTCCTCCGTCCACCGCCGCAACAGGGCAGCCCGCGCCCGCCACTGCATGCGGGTGACCTCTTCCCACGCTGGGGGGTCTCCTCGAGCCCTCCTCGCCGCTACGAAGTGGTAAACTTCGGCGAGGATCTCCGCTTGGAGTTCCCAGGGGGGATCACCCGCAAGCACGCACGCTGCCGTCCAGGACACCGTCCGGTAACCGCGTATCGCCCTCGTCGCAATGACCCGCTGCGGACGTCGCAGCAGGGTCTTGTTTCCGCGGTTGAGGGCGTCCACCCAGACCGGCGCCCCGTACAGAGCCATACTCCGGATTATTCCGGAGTAAAGGCGACGGCATACCGCGTTCGGGCCGCCCACGTTCGGCAGCAACCTCCCCAAAGCAGCAGCAGCCCCCACAACTCTCGGGGCCAGCTGGGAGAAGTGGACTCCGAAAGCCCACCTCCCGTCCAGAATGAGACCCAGATATTTCATCTGGGTCCCCACCCGCACCGAGACCCCGTCCAATTCAATCCCCGTTCCTGGAGGGGGTCCCCCCCGAGGCCCATGGAACAATAGGGCCTCGGTTTTGGAGAGGGCAACCTCCAGCCCCAGAGCGCGTATACGGTCAACGACGATAGATGTACCCACCGTAGCCAACCGCACCGCCTCCCTGAGGTCCCTCCCCCTGGCTACGACAAGGGTGTCATCCGCATAGCACGCGACCCGCATGTTTGCGGGAAGCGTGCCACGAAGCACCCAGTCGTAGCCTATGTTCCACAGGAGCGGACCCAACACTGACCCCTGTGGAACCCCGCAGGCGACGCGACGGCGCCTCATACCGTCACGTCCTACCACAAGGATCTCGCGATCCTGGAGGTAGTCGGCCAACAGCCTCCGCAGATACAGAGGCACTCCATGATAGCGGAGCGCCTCCTGTATTGTTCCATGCGGGAGGCTGTTGAAGGCGTTGGCTATATCAAGTGAAACGGCCAACGCCTTTTCCCCCTCCCTGACCGCATCCTGCGTCCACCCCTTAAGCCAGAGCAGGGCGTCTATTGTAGACCGCCCCGCTCTGAACCCGTACTGGGCCTCGGACAATCCAGGCCCAGTCCCCTCTAGATGCCGGATGACACGGGAAGCTACTACTCTCTCCAGCAGCTTACCCGTATCATCCAGCAACACTATAGGTCTGTATCCGGAAGGCGAGTCAACAGGTCGACCCTCCTTCCGTAACAGGCACAATCGGCCGTCTTTCCACAGCTTCGGGAACCGTCCTGACGTGAGGCATGCGTCGAACAGTTCCCGAAGCCAATCGCCCATTTCCCCTAAGGCGATTTGTAGGACCCGCCCTGGAATGCCATCTGGGCCCGGCGCCGTCCTTTTCCCCCGCAGACGGCCGACCGCAGTCTCCATCTCCACCTCTGACAGAGGCGGGATAGAGGTCAGGTCTTCCGGGGGGGTAGGCGCCATTATGGGGGGTACGTGGTCAGGGCTGCTTCCGGGGAAGAGCCCTTCCAGCACCCTGCCCAGAAATTCTGGCTCTAGGGACTCCGCGATGGGGGCAGTTTGGCCCCGGAACTTTTTCCGGACAGCCCTGTACGGTCGCCCCCAAGGGTCCCTGTCTAGCCCCTCCAGGGCTTCGTCCCAGGCTTGGGACTTGGCCCGGCCGATGGCCAGCTGCAGCTCCCGCTTGGCTTCGCGGTAAACGTCATAAAGCCGGAGCTCAACAGCCATTTCCTCGGCTGACATCTGCTCGTCGGTCCGGCCCCGACGCCGCTTCCTGCAGCGGGTGTAGGGCCGCCGAGCCCCCGAGCAGACAGCTCGGAGATCAGAAATCTCCGAACTCCACCAGTACACCGCCAGGTGTTCGGGACGGCGTCCAGACCTTGGCATAGCCGTGTCGCAGACGGCCGTCATAGCTTCGCGAAAACGGCTCGCCGCGACGTCCACATCCTGGTGCGTGGGGGCAGCAAGCCACGACTGGACGATTGCCGCCTCTTTCGCCAGTTCAACATCGAGGCGACTTACTGTCCAGCGCGGGAAATCTGGCCGCACCTCTCTCTGGGACCCACTCTGGCTGTTGGAGGCGAAGATCTCGAACCTTATGTATTTATGGTCCGAGAGAGTCTCCACCTCCGACATGACCCTCCAGGCCCGGACACGTGCCGCGACAGACGGGGTGGCGAATGAAACATCTACCACGGACCCCCCATTCCACCGCACACACGTGTGGACCGACCCTCTATTCAGCAGGGTCAGTCCTGAGGCAACTATCCACTCCCTGACAGTCACACCACGAGAATCAGTGGAGGGATTGCCCCAATCCCGGGCCTTGGCGTTAAGGTCCCCCAGAAGTAGGACTGGCAGTGGTACTTGCCTTCTTACCGCTGCGGCTAGGAGGTCCAGGAAGGCCTCCAGCTCCGCAACGGTTTTGTTGGGGGAGAAGTACGCACCAATCACAGCATACTCCCCCCACTTTGCCACCACATACCCCAAACCCTTCTCTCTAACTGAGAGGGGCGGACCATCATTCCCCCGCCTTACAATGGCAACGGAGCCGTTCAGGTCCCCAGCCCAACAGGAATGCGGGGGAACATAATACGGCTCCGCCGCAACCGCCACGTCTATTTTCCACTGCGCCAGTGTCTGCATAAGTAGATCTTGGGCCCTAGCGCAGTGGTTTAAATTAGTCTGGAGGAAGTTGTGATGTCTAACCTGATCCATTAGTCGGACATCACAACCTCCTCGCACGCCGACTGGCGTGCATCCTCGGGGGCAGCCTGGCTAGTTGCCGCAGGGAGGGCCTGGGTCCTAGAGGCCTTCCCCTTCGTCTTCGGGGGGGCGCAATTACGAGCCCCCATCATATGCCCGGAAGGCCGCCCCGACTCAGTGCATATCGCACAGCGAGGCTCGGCCCTCCCGCAGCTAACCGCCTGATGGCCTGTGCCTCCACACCGGAAGCACAAGTCTCCCCTATCAGCGGACGCGGGACACTGGGCGCGCGTATGTCCCAACCCCATGCACTTGAAGCAGCGCATGGGACGCGCCGCCAGTGCAACTACACGCACTGAGCTCCACCCCACTAGTAGCCTCCCCTTTTCCAACAGCACTTTGGCTGCTGAAGTCGGACAGGATACGAGGGCGGAGCCGACGCCGCTTATGCCGGGACGAATTTCACCAGCCTTCACCAGCCGGACGTCACAGCCTCCCGCTTTGGCTACCGCAGCTGCCACTTTCTCTTTGGTAGCCGCATCATCCAAACCCGTTATCCTCAGGTCAACGGTTTTAACGGGCCTGGCGATGTTAGCCACCTCGGACAGGACATCGCGGAGTTTTCCCGCGAGCCTGTCAGCCTTCTCTTGATTTTGGGAGCCAGGAATCTCCAACATCCTGGCTCCCGTGGCCGTCTGGCGGAAGCGAAGCCGGTCAATGCCCAGCTCCTGGAGATCAATCTTCCCCTGTGCCATGTCCATCACGGCGCTGTAGGTGACCCCCTTTTCCGCGGCCTCAGGCAGGAGGGACATAACCACAGCCGCGGACTTTGGAGGTTTCAGCACCGCCTTGGCCTTCATGGCAGTAGAGGCTGGCGGGACCGGCTTTGCCTTCACCGATGTAGCACGCACCGCAGGGGCAACCGCAGGAGTGGTATGAGGAAGGGAGGACTTCCCCTTCCCCTTGCCTTTCCCTTTTCCTTTCCTCACCACAGTCGCCCAGGTCTCAGCCTGAGGCACCATGGAGGAGGCCACCGCAGAGATAGCGGGACCCTCAGCCGATACCTCCAAAGGGGCGGCGACAGTCTTTATTGCCTGACCGGACTTCTTGCCCACCTTGTGGGCGGGATTGCGAGACGGCTTATGAGTCGGCTTGGGTGGCGCGGTGGCTGCCGCTGCCTTACTGGCATTTTTAACGTCCGCCTTTAAAGGTGGACGGACCGTCGAGGCGGGCAAAAGCCGGTCCTCAACACCCGCGAGTCGGGCATTGAGCATTTGCCCGAACGTAACGGTCAAGGACCGTCTCAGCTCCTCCACTATTTCGCCTCCCAGCTGAAGGGCGGGGGGTGCTTGCTTCTCAGCGACGGCTGCCGCTGTGGTGGCCGCTGCCGCCTCCGACTTGGCTTCAGTAAAACCTCGACGCAGCGCCTTTACCTCCGCCTTACGCGACTCGACCTCAAGGCGCAGGCGGGAGTTCTCCGCTCTAAGCCGCCGCGTCTCTTCCGCCTCGCTCCTGCTAGCCAATGCGTCGACAACCTCTCTCAATGTCGATGTAGATCGCTTCAAGCGACCCACAAACTCGCCTTTGAGGTTGCCAGATTTCTTGGCAACCTCCAAAATGCATGCGAGGCTTTCGCCCGCATGCGCCCTCAGCTCTTGGGCGTTCAGCGCGCTGACGTCTCCAACAATTGCACCGGCCTCAGACTCGCTCTCGGTGCCGGTCGCAATGCCGGCGACGACAGCGGCTGGCCCCCTCTTGTACCGTCTAGTCCGCAGAAGCTCGTCCAGCTCTCCGTCTGACAACGTAGGAGAACTCCTGACGAAGTCCTTTCTTGTAGGACCCGCTTTGGCGTTCCTTTTCCCTCCCCGTTTAGCGGTATGCACCTTAGGGGCCGCCGTCCCTTCGGTCTCCGTGTCCGAGTCCAAATGCCCGGGCACAAAGAACGAAGAAGACGGCCGCTTTCGGTGGCTACCTTCCCCCACGTCTACTTCGGACATATCCGACGTCACTCCCACACCCTCCATTGAACTCTCCAAGAGGTCCACAGGAGGGTAGGAGTGGCCCTGAGAAGGGCCTTTTTCTACTACGGGAGCCTCTAGGAGGTCCGTAGAAGGGTCGGAGGAGGGGCCCTGAAAAGGGCCTTTGACATACCTCCCCGACGCATCCCGCAATTTTGGCATCCCGTCACAGTCCACAGTTACCGCACGTAACAACTGTGAGGCAGAGTATTAGCCTGTCTGAACACCTGCGTTACCGGGTTCAGACAGTTTCCAGGGGCACCACGTGGAGGTTCTCTGCGCTTATGGGGGAGCCCCCCCTTCGCTTCGACCAAACTGAAGGCATGTCAACCGTGAATTGATGCCGTTTACAGTTTGTCTTGTTGTTAAATGGTAAAACGGGCGTGGGGGTATTAACTCGTGTAATTCCTACGCACACTCCGAAATATTAAGGATAGTATACCCTTTAAACCATTATGCTCGGTAACTTACATCGATGACCAATTGTTGTCGATTCTTGGACATACCTATTTCCACACAATGTCCCCTTCACTATTGTTTGAGCCAGTGTAACTTTGAATAAACTATTAAATAAATACACTGGTTATGTAAAGTTAGATTCATAAGTTCTAAAGATTATTCATAAACCAGACGTATAAAGTAAAGGTGCACGAACATTTCTACTAAAATAACACATATTAGCATATTAAGACTGTTTTAGTACACTTAAACATAAGCGTTATGTAGAACGTTTAAGTAGCGAATGTTATGCAAAACGTCATAAACTTTGCTCCTTGAGTTCATGCGCTATAAGAAAATGCATTTTATCTTTGAATGTGCAGCTTTATTGCTCTTGGTTGTTTAGAAATTGTTAATTTAATTCAAGATAATATTATTTTATATTTACCACTACAATAAACACAGAAAATTACTTGAATAACACGCTTATTAAAAAAAAGAAGACCAGCAGCTTACCTTATAGGGTAATTGAAGTGAAAACTTCTTTAGCGGCGTTGTGCACTTTTTTTGGGATGGGTAAAAAATGTTAAACTCGCGTCAGGACACGTAAACTGATCGAAAATTCGTAAGACGGAGGGAGAAGAGGAAGTAATATCCCCCTATCTTTCTACCGCGCGGCGAAAATGTATGCCTGCTCCTGCTGTTTACAACGTTAATGTTCAAGTTTTCACTTCTGCTGACATTCCCGGAGTGCAACCCGTTGATTTTTTTTAAAAAACCATAAAAATTTCGAGTCATCTTTCCAACTATTGAGACCAACGTCTTTTGTTGCAATTTCAGTATTATGGTTTTTCAGATTTTTTATAATGAAATATAAAATTAAATAAAAAAAACCAATTATTAAATATTTTTACAAACGTGAAGCTGGTAGATAATTTTGCAAAAATATAAGTGTAAAACCATAATATCTATGTACCTATAGGCTTATTACTCCAACATAGAAATATATTATATATGCGTTTGATAAAGAAAAACAATTCGCGTCAAAATTCTTTGCATATTCTTTTGACGCGTAAACAAAACCTCGGCTCAGTCTTTTTCCTAACCACTTTTAATGTATGGTAAAACATGCGGATTACATTTCATCTTTTTACAGTCGTATGAAGAGCAAAGCGAAAAGCGGAATGAGCGAAAAATATTGTATATTTTCACGTTGACAGGATGGTAATGAAGTGTACGCTTGCAGATGGATTTTATTTTTCATTGGGTTGTTATTTCTAATTCGAAAACTGATAACTTGTTTACAGTATAGAATTACGAACTCTATTTCGCCCACCTCAGTCAACAGGTTGATTTAGTGAACGAACCTATCAATTTACTTCTGAAATTCGATAATCTGTTTGTTTTTAAAACAATAGGTACTTTCTTTACACTGTGAGGACTAATTGAACTTTGTCAGTTTAATTATTGCCTACTTCCGTTTGACTGTGAGGACTTATTGAACTTTATCAGTTTAATTATTGCCTACCTCCGTTTGACTGTGAGGACTTATTGAACTTTGTCAGTTTAATTATTGCCTACTTCCGTTTGACTGTGAGGACTTATTGAACTTTGTCAGTTTAATTATTGCCTACTTCCGTTTGACTGTGAGGACTTATTGAACTTTGTCAGTTTAATTATAGCCTACTTCCGTTTGACTGTGAGGACTTATTGAACTTTGTCAGTTTAATTATTGCCTACTTCCGTTTGACTGTGAGGACTTATTAAACTTTGTCAGTTTAATTATTGCCTACTTCCGTTTGACTGTAAGGACTTATTGAACTTTGTCAGTTTAATTATTGCCTACTTTTGTTTGTTGTGGGCATATTTTGGCTCTATGTGCCGTTGGTCCTAAGTTCGATTACCGGCTAGAGCATAATAATTTTCCTTCCCAAGAAAAGTTTGTCTTTCTGGTTCTGGGTGTGATTATATGCACCGTGAATGTTTCCGGCACTCATTATACAAGTCTTCAAGCATTGTGTGGCGCCGTGAGTGTAAAATAGGTTATGATTGCTTTATGCGCCGTAGTTTTGCCTTTCCAAGATACTATTATATGCTTCTGGTATTGTGATTATGTATGTGAAGCAAATGTTTCCGGCACTCACGATACACGTCTTTGAACCTAGTGAGTGTGAATTCGTTTATTTGTTGTTTATTTTAATAAGTGGTTGTAATCAAAATGAAACCATTTTGTTGCCGATAGAATTATATGAAAACATTTTTTATTTATTGTCAATATACAAATTTAACTAAACTACCTACCTAATACAAAAAGTCATTGGTCGGCAGTGTGACCAAATGCTGGCTGCGTTACTTTGTTGTACAGCGAGACTTAATTGCTGTGCAAAATAAAATTATAAATTTCAAGTGCACCTGGTCTCCATGGACCCAGGGTTTCTACTCCAAATGGCATCCAATCACACTCAGAACCAGAAAGACAAACTTTTCTTGGGAAGGAAAATTAATTATTTCATACATCAACTTAATTATTATATAAACTATAACATTTAGAAGAAAGTCGTAGAACTTAATGAACTATCCTGATTAATTTTCTAAAGGGTTAGAAAATTAATCAGGATTAATCAGGAGAAAATTAATCAGCTGGTATTTCACTAATTACTTTATACATATTTACATCTATATTTTTTACTAGCTTCTGCCCGCGACTTGGTCGGTATATAGGTAAAAAGTCCCATCTAATGTGTTAACACAGTTAATAAACTATGTGTGCCAAATTTCATCCTAATCCGTACAGTAGATTTAACGTGATTGAGTTACAAACATCCATCTAGAATTTCACATTTATTATATTAAGTACTATTCGATCCTGACTGAACAGGGGATTTAAAATAAAGGGGTTATATATCCCGTCAAATTTATGTGCTTATTTTTTTTTAGTTGTAGGAAGTCATTTAGGGCTTGTGTAGTCTGGTTTTAGCTTTCGTTTCTTGTTGTCAAAAATAAAACAGCAAAAATTACATATTTTTATACACATCATTTGATGTGTATTCTACTCAGGAGCCATTTTAAACAAATGATCTGACCTAGTGAACCGAGAGTCCTCCGCGCGCACCTTCGAGAGGCGACGCGAACGTTGCGATCGGCCACCTCCCAGATGATGGGCATCGTACATGCCCGAAACTAGTCGGAAAATCCGACAAAAACTGCCGCGAGTACCAGCCGGTTAGTAAACATTAATAATGAATAACACTCGCGATAGTTTTCAAACTCAGATAGTAAGCAACATAATATAGGTGTCCTTAAAGTTCAGAAAAAGTTCGTCCTGAGTACGACACCGGGCGGCTTGAAGTGTCTGTGAACTTGCGAGTTGTTGATGGTCATAGCGAAACATATGGTCACGGGAAACTGCAAGCTTTTAAATTGTAATGAGAAATTGTTGAAAATTAGAGGTACGCGTGGTATAAAAACTAATTCACCAGCTCTACATCTCGTAAGAATTTCGGCTTCTAAGGTATTATATCGAAGCGACGCCACTTTGAAGCGGGTTTCATTGCATAGCTTTGGAGGAGTTTAGTTCCCAAGCAAAATAATCGGAATGCCCACTTTCAGACAGATACTTTGTGTGGGAAGTCCGGTTGCAGTAAAAGAGTAAATAAACTCTACCGGACAAGTGGTAACTAGGTGTATGGACATGTATCTCACCTTGTCTCCTTCAACTTTTTATAAAATACTGTGAGTAAGTTCTTATAAAAAAGCTAGTTTCAAAATTTTACAGATACATGCGACTAATCAATACATTATAGTATATTTTAAAAAAATTATCCAGTCGTAAAAACCGTATGAAAATATGTTAGGTAGTTTTGGAGATCCGCGTATTAGTTTCTACAGAATGTGAGATCCGCGCAGTATCAAATTAAAAGCAGTGGGTAAAGATATTTCTCTGCGGTAATGTTAGACCAGTAGCAATAAATCGGTGTGAACAGCATTCAATTGCATGCAGTACATTTTTGCGTAGCGCGCATAAACACATCTAGACAGACAGACAGTGCGGCAAAATGGAGCATATATTTTAATTAAATTAAATATATTTTTGATTTGATTTTTTTGATTTAATTATTAAATGTACAGATTACATCTGTAGCAATACATCGGTGAAAACAGCATTCAATTCCATGCAGTAGTTTTTGATGCTCGTACAAACATCAAGACAGACAGTGCGGTAAAATGGAGCCTGTATTTTAATATAGACCTGTAGAAATACATCGGTGAAAACAGCACTCATTTCCATGTAGTAATTTTTGCACGATGCTCGTACAAACTTTCAGACGGACGGACAGTGCGGTAATATGGATCCTATTTTTTATGTTAGATTTGCAGCAATACATATCGGTGAAAACAGCATTCAATTCCATTCAATAGTTTTTGCGTGATGCGCGTACAAACATCCAGACAAACAGACAGTGTGGTAAAATGGAGCCTATATATTAAGTTACACCTGCATCAATACACCGTTGAAAACAACATTCGATTCCATGTACCTAGTTGTTTTTGCGCGTACAAATCCAGATAGGCAAGAATTCCAAAAATGATTGTTTTAGCTTCTGTTGCTCTAATAAAGACCCCCCTATTCATTTTTCTTCAATATGTTCAATGTACAGACATCAGCCTGTCACAATTTTATTATAAGTATAAATTGTTTGTTATAAAAGCACTGAAAATACGTCGTTTCCAGAAAGGATCTCAAATATCAAATCCGTTTGTAAACTAGAATAAAGAAAGCATTTTCGAAAGGGTCCTCGCACATACATTTTGTTTTTACAAAGATCCTTGAGTGGTACCCTCTTTAGCTCGTGGTAAGAGTAAGGGCTCTGTAAGTACTGTTCAGATATTCTAAATAGCCAATAACCAACCAATCTATATCCATGATTTTGAATTTTATATTAAAGGGATTTTTTTACCAGCTTTCAACTCGTTTATAATGTGATCAAATGAAATTGTTTTTGTTCCAGAATAAATGTATTAAGATCTTAATGTAAGTAGTGACATAAAATTATATTATATTCAGTCTGCAGACGTGCATGTGATGATTTCCATGTCTACTATATGTTCTTGTCTATAGATCAACAAAAAAATCATAAACTCCCTGAAGCTTAAATTAAGCTTAATAGAGAGCATGTGAGCCGGGTGTGATTGTGTATGTTACATAAATGATGCCAGCACCCACAATTTAGTCTTTGAATTAAGAGTGGGTTTTTGTGTGTGATTGCATTATTGTTTTATTATTTTCCGTTCTGTCGTTGCAGTGTTAGGAAAAGCCTGATGTCATACTCGTATCTATTCACAAGCTTTTATTTATATAATATACCTATTATAATGTTATTGTGAAGTGTGAAGATCCGTCAAAAGTTTTTCAAGGGTTTACTCAGAATTAGTTTGCAAGATTTTGTATCACATTCACATAACACACATAATCACAACCAGAACCAGAAACACATATTATAATTTTTCTTGGGAAAAAAACATATTGGGTTCCTACCGAGACTCGAATCCGATACCCCTGCTCAGAAGGCGAACGCCTACTCAACTAATCCAACGGGCAGTTGCTAAGTACCGAGTTTCCCCATAAATTATGCCGTAGCGTATAAACGTGTAACTTCTACATAGTCAACCTCTTAAAATTGCTTTTATCACATTCAAAATTTTTTCAACACTTTTGTGGCATCTGTTCACGCCACATTTTATATATTCTATGGTAGAAATTAATATTTGGCCTTCAGTAATCGGCAAGAGGTTGACTGACAGCTTATGATGTAATTATTCTGCACCATAATAATAGTGTAATAAACGTGGTAATTAAACATAAACACCTCCTTATTTACAAGTCAAGTCTGGTTTTATCATCACCTTCTTTTGCATCAAAGCCCGTAAGGCTCCATACGAGCAGCTTCGCCCTTACTGGTTACCAGTGTGTAAAGTTATAGATAAAATATCACAAAAGGGAGCCCTGACAGTGGAATCGGCCAGCGTGATAAAAAGTGGCCTCCATTTTGTGAGGCAATTTTGTTTCTTTTAATAGAACACGAGGGAACGAGTTATTTTAAAAATTGCAGTGTTGAACCATTTCGTGACTTATGTTTTATATGAATACTATGCATAAAATAATTTATAAACTGTAAAAATGTTTTAAATCTACATAAACAAACATTTGACCTCTAAATCACGTGATGGAAAGTGATTATGTAGTCAAATATGAAGCACACTTAGAATATAAATATGTGTAAAATATGTGGGATTTTTATCATCACACCGATGAGACTGGCCTCGATTCTGATGTACACTCACTAAATTAAATTTAAACTATCCCTGTCTCTTACAAAATAGAAACACAAGACAGAGATAGCATACATTTTAGTGCTGTCAAGCTAGTTTATCAATTAAAATATGAACTGCAGAAGCAAAAAGGCGCGTGTTTTTAGTCAACACCAATTACATACTCGACTAAGCTTGCATAGACATCTAAGTACTGACTAACTTGACAGCACTAAAATGTATGCTATCTCAGTCTTGTGTTCCTATTTTGAAAAAGACAGGAATAGTTTAAATTTAATTTAGTGTGTGACATCAGAATCGAGGCCAATGTGCATTATGTGCCGAAAACATTTATATCACAATATAAATATTTTCGGCACTCAAGTCTTTGAACTAACTGTGGGGTTGTGAGTGTGAATGCGTTTGATTGTAGCTTTACGCTGTATTCATGGCATGTTAACAATCTAATATCTTTCGCAATTTATCCAGCACATGTGCCGCACATTTCACTTTAGCTTTCGAGTAATATGCCATATTTCACTATCATGTCTAAAATGTATAATACCTAATGGTCTTCAGTCATCTCAATTTATCACTTGATTTTAACTAAATTTTCATTATTTAGGTATTCGGGACTTAATCACGCTAAAAATAAATTTTTATTTACCTCGATGTTTAGACCAAGATGCATTGGCCATGGTCTTGAGAAGACTGGAGAATGCGGGTGTCAGCGTGGGAAAGGGCGAGTATTGTCTCCAATTACCCGCACTTGGTCTTGTGAGAAATAATTGTCAGGACACACAACACTCACGATATCAGCAGATAAATAAAAATCCTTAGTAGCTGTTCTTTACCATGTGTAACTACTGTAGCTTACTTCAAAATTTATTTTTATTTTTATTTATTTATTTAACCACAAAAAACAACTACAATGTGTATGATTGTAACTTACAATTAGAACCTTATTGCTAAAAATCAATAGAACCAATTATTACAATAAAAAAAAACAAGACAATAAGATGCAGCGTTAGCATTCGTGCTAAGTAGCCCTGTGTTACGAATGCTAACCTTCCGTTCCGAATATTTATCAGTTGGATAATTATATATATTTCTAAGTTCTATCTGAACATTGTACAAATACGAAACAAAACAAATATATACGTACTCACTTTTTTATGACATTAAAGAATGTAGGTAGTTGTAAAATGTTGAGTTTCATATAATAATAATAGCTGTTTATCAGCATAGTAACCTACAAGATAGTGATGCGCTCGAGTCATCCAGCGGCAAGTGATATAATAATATTAAAAAAAAACACCAATGTCCAAAATATGAACCAAATCAGTACGTATTTGGTTACGTGTTTAATTAAAAAAATAGAAAAGTTCTTCAGAATTTTGTAATATAAAGGTTCAAAGAACCGAATTCCACAGCTTAATTACGTTTATTGCGATGTTCCCGAAAAACGATAAAAAACCAACTACTTTTTACCAAATGATAAATGTCGAGAATCATTCTAACATTTGTCGCTGTCCCACAACCTACAGGTCCATCTAGATACCTTTTATTGTTAGCTATTTTTCAAAACAAAATATATTACGGTCCTGCGTCCTTTGAATTTGTGCGATCGCGGCAATGTAGGCCTACGTTTCATATAGGACGTGCGATACTTTATGCGAGTGGTGTAGGGTTGCTATACCTTTTTTATTGTTTAAGCATTTTGACTTATTTTTAAGCAACGCAACCAAATTATCACCTTTTATTTACAACACTCTTAGTTGCATTTATGAAATGAAATGAAATGAAATAAAATATATTTATTGCAGAAACTGTGTTATAAATATTGTTATACTTTGGATATTGAATCAACAGCTAGTCCAACTATGAACTATTTATATAAAGAATCAAAGATTAAAAGTTAACCTATAACAAATATAGATTTTTTTAAATATGCCATTTTTTATGCCTAAGTATCTAATAAACATGACCATAAAAAATATATGTGAAAACAATGTATGGACGGCGCTTTTTATTTAAAAACAAATCCAAAAACCTTTTTTGTGTCAAGAGATAAACTCGAGAAATTTATAGCACTCGCTATATATTCCACAAAATTCTAAAATAAAGAGAATATTAACTCGGCAATGCCAACCCTAGCTTTCCAGTAAGCGTGTGATCGATTCAATTTTGCTTTTCAGGAAAGGCATCGTGAACAGAATAGGAAACGCGGCAATTCGGCATTATCAAAGGCTTCGGCGATATGATAAGTAGTGCGGTCGACTGATCTCAGGTGTGGGCTGACAAGGATCTCCCGATTTCCATTTCGCTTTGTCTGGTTGACAAATGACGAATCTTTGTCAGAATTGCTGGAATTGAAAGTGTCTTCTTGTCATAAGTTACCAGGCATATTTATAAGTAATATTTGAATCATTTTAAACTGCTCTATGATGAATTTTTTTGTGTGTTCAGAAGGATTCAAGAATGGTTTAGATTCAAAAAGAATAAATATAATTATTTCACGAAAAAAAAAATCCCAAAGAAATAATTTTCTCGTTGACAGAAATACGTCATTCGGATTTAGTAAAGTACTAGGCAAACATAAACGTGATAGAGGTAAAATGTATTTGTCTTTGCGTGACATTGCAATACATGCCAGGTATGCAAGTTATATAGAAGTTTCTCATTAAATATTTCATCGTACATAGGTAATCAGATGTGTAAATTTTACTCACGCGCTCGATCTCTCCTATTCACTAGGGTATTTAATGGCGTATGTTTCGTATGCAGGATGGACACCGAATTTTCAGGACAATAATGATGTCATTATATTGTGTTACCGATACGCAGCGTTCGATGATGTTATTTGCATTTTAATGGTAGATGCTTTTCAGGTATGGGAATTTTGAAATTTTGGCGTAGTGAGCAGGTCTTCGTCCTGCACGCCGTGGTAGCTAGGTTAGATTCCTGGCAGGATCACAATTTTACTTTCCAAGGAACATTTTTAATATGCTTCTGATTTTGGGTGTGATTGAGTGGTATATTATGTAAATGTGTCCAGAACCGACGATATAAGTCTCAGAACTTATTAGTGGCTGTGTGTGTCAATGCGTATGTAGTGCATTATATTGACGCTGTAACGCCACGTAAAGAAAATAAAACATTCTACTTCTTTCCCGTTTATGGTTGATTGACTAAATTATTATTTCCTCCATGTTTATGTTTGCCTTGTACTTTACCTAAGCCGATTCACCTATTACTGTTCATAGGAAAATTGATATTTTTGAGTATTTTTTTTGTCATTTTTTTTTTAATTCAACCATTGCTTAATCCACCTGAACGCACACAAAAATAACATCAAAATTGGTTTAGCCGTTTAGGAGAATTTCAGTTACATACACAGTACTAGATATTTATATGTATATAAATTCTATAACAGTTATAAGTATCAATATAGGAATAGAAGTATGCTAGTCAAGTCCAAATTGTAGAGTCTGTCTCATTGACATGGGTACCCACCCATGTCGAGAAACTACGGCCCTTTCGCGACTACGGTGCGGTAGACGATGGAGTAAGTTAGCCTTAAGAACTTATTTAAAGTTTGCTTTAAAATTCCCATAATTATAATACCTATTAGGGAACATATTCTCAGTAAAATAATGGAACCCTCCATTCCTTTGTGGTTGACATAATTAATGTGAAAGCTAAACACTTCGTCCGCATTTGTGGAATATCTACCTTATTAATCGTATTTAATTAACCTGCTTATATAGCTTGGTGCGCATCCGCCTAATAAGTACCGGGTATGAGATTCTATTCCCGGTGGAAACACAAGTTTTCTCCCCAAAGTAAATTTATGTTTCTGGTTCTGGGTGTGATTGTGTGTGACGTGAATGTTTTCAGCACTCACGATACAAATCATTGAACTCAGTGTATGGCTGTGAGTGTGAAAATGTTTACAAGCAGTTATGTATGAGCAGCTACACTTAACACAAGAGACAAAATTAATGTTTTGTAAATACTCCAGACGCTCTATCGTGGAGGAAAAGAACTGCACCAATTTGCACCAAACATAACTACGAACACTCACAATCACGTCATTTTTCAAAGAAAAAAGTGCATCAAAATTGGTCCAGCCGTTTGGGTGCTACGATGCCAAAAACAGGCACACAAACATACTACAAACTTGTAACACCCCTCTTCGAGGGTTGAAATGCATAGAAACAAAGAAACCATTTATAAATCCTAATGCTACCCTTTAAAGCTGAGCAAGTGATGTTTAAGTGGCGTGAACACGCGAGGGTGCCTTGGGTTTACAACATTGTTCATAGCATTTTAATGACCCTACCATACTCGTAAACACAGATATGAGATGGCCCATAAGTGACCCCTGTGACCCCTTTAACCACTATCTCGTTGCCCATTCGTGCCGATGGTTAAAATTGTTGTCTTGATTGCTTTTCGCCAACTCAAGTCACATACCTCCCTAGTTATAATTGTATTTATTAAACAGTACAAGATTTACTATTACATTACAAATATTAAAATTATAAAAAGGAAATAAATTATACGCAAGCAAAGCTTAAAAAAACTAACTTATATTTAGTTTTTGTTGAATTTCTCAAAAAGCGCTAATTTCGACAAAATGTATATGGGACCATCCTTTTTTACCAAATAAAAATAGAATCATTAATCGATCGTGAAATCGATTCATTATTGGCGGAATAAACGCGTAACATACGTACAAAAAAAATACATACAGTCAGATTGAGAATCTTCTTCTATTTTTATGTCGGTTAAAAAGAGGCTAACTAAAAGATGGTTTAGAAGATCTTTAACGTATAGGAAAGTGCCTTGCAGCATTACCAAGCTGTAAGTATATCAAGGCTTATCCTCTGCCCCAAATACAACCCAGCATTTTAATCATTTTTCGACTCAATTATTCTCTTAGACAAATCTTTGAAAATGTGTAATTCTAATTGCATATAAAACTTTTGTCAAGCTAGGTTGATTTATATGCGACTTTAACCGTTTAGTAACATATTTATTGAGAAGTAACTCAAATTTAAGGAAATTACTATTATCATGGAGATGCATTATTATTTCTTTCAATTTCTGCCAGGTTCTTCTCGTGACAGCTATACATTTGCGAATCTGGCAATAACTCTTATGAGTGCCTCTATGGGGCCATGTGAATAAATATTTTTGAAAAATTTACTTTTTTTGTTCCCTGAGCCTCGTTTGTCAGCAGGGGAAGGTGCTGATAAGATCAATTTAAAAGACTTGGTAGACCTCTATAAAAACGTACAAAGTATTGTAAAACAATCTATCGTGTGATGTTTATGTCTCAATTCAAACTTATTAAATTAAAAATGCTTGGGTCAAAATCCAAATGTCATAAAATTCAATATATGCTTGTATTTCTCCATTATCGCTGCAATTCTGAAAACAATCATACTATAAATTTCCACGGATACATAAAACCGCACATGCATCAGAAAAATTACTTCCATGCATTCATACAAAGCACTAACAAATAATCTGACGCATCGGAAGTACTTCTGTGATGCGCCCGCCATTTTGTTCGCCACCGGAAGTATGTAATGGCGCTCAGACCTTTGTACTACTTGCCAGCTATATGTGTGCCACAGAGCATGTAACACAGAAGTGAAACTACGCGCACTTTGTTAAAGTTTAAAGTTACGTTATTGTCTAGCAAGTTCTTTGAGGACGACTCGGAACTTGGAGAGCTTGTTAATTTGAAATGCATAAGTTGTGTTGCTATGTGTATGTATGTACTTGTATTGTGTAATTTAAATGCAGAAGTTGTGTTGCTATATGTATGTACTTATATTGTGTTTTATATTATTATCCATATAACACCGCCGATATTAACGTATCGTCGTAACGTATCGTTTATAGGTTATCGTTGATATCGTCACAATTCTAAGAGTGTCATAGGCTAGAAAAAAAAATGGTGAACAGGCTCTCGATAAAGTTGATAAAAATTAATTTAAACGAAAGCAAAGGTCAAAAAGGCTCGCCGCTTTATCTGCGGAACCTTGATCTGATTAAATGAATTAAGCACGGATCATTAAGGTAAACTCAAAATCAAAATCAAAATCGTTTATTCACATGGGCCCCAAAGAGGCACTCATGAAAGTTAATTAATCTATTGCCAGATTCGGAAAATTACAGCCATCTCGAGAAGAACCTGGCAAGAAACTCGGCGGCGCATTTTTTTTCATTCAATTTTTTTTTTTTTTAAACATTCCTTATTTCTAATACATAATTTTCTTAACCTAGGTGTTATTATGGTCGCTAGAAAGAGCCTGTGCAGTTTGCCTCCATGCATCCTTGTCATTAATATAGTCTGTAGTCTTATAATAAGCTTTCTTAATTAATGCCCGTTTTATTACAGATTTGAACTTTCCCAGTGGTAATTCAGTTACGATTTTAGGAATTCTATTATAAAATCTAACCCCATTTGCCATAAAAGATTTATTCGTTTTGCTTAATCTAAATGCGCGCACTGTAATTTTATGCTTATATCTAGTATTAAGATTGTGTGCGTCGCTTCTTAATTTATATTTACTAATATTTTTGCGAACATGCATAATATTTTCAAAGATGTAAAGCGAAGGCAAGGTAAGTATGCCTGTTTCTTTAAAGAATTCCCTGAGAGATTCGCGTGGACCCATATCATATATTGCACGAACCGCTCTCTTTTGTAGAATAAAAATAGTTTCAACATCGGCAGCAGATCCCCATAGCAAGATTCCGTAACTCATCAAACTATGAAAATATGCAAAGTAAACCAGCCTTGCCGTCGCTACATCAGTCAGTTGTCTAATTTTACGGATCGCAAAAGCAGCGGAACTCAAGCGACCTGCAAGCACATCAATATGAGGACCCCACTGCAGTTTTGAGTCCATAGTCAGACCTAAGAAAACAGTTTTCTTTACAAGATCTAATTTGTTGTTTTCAAGTGTTACATTTGCATCTACCAAAGGAACATTAGGAACGGAAAACTTGATACACTTGGTTTTGCTAGCATTTAACAATAGGTTATTAGTAACTCAAAAACTACTGAAGAAATCTTGATCAAATTTTAATGAATATTATATAAAAAAGAATCATCAAAATCAGTTCACCTAGAATAACAGTTCACATATAAAAAAAACAGTCGAGTTAAGAACCTCCTTAGAAAGAACCCTTTTTAGAAGCTGGATAAAAAACAGATAAACGTCATCATCATTATTAGGTAACTAAAAAAGCTTTAAAATACTAACTATGAATATTACTAAAATATCTCACACATGTAGTAATAACGTATCAATAGAAATCATTTTTTTGATATTAAATTATAAGAAGCAATTTCTTCCTAAAGTAATCGGGATTTTATTTTGAACTTTTGCCTTGTTACTTAGGAAAAAGACAAACACCGTAGTGATAATAATATCACTGCTTCATTTTCATACTCACACTAAGACTAGTGTAATTTACATATCACACATACTGTGACGCGTGATGTTTGGAGACAAGTCATAAAAGCTTTATGGAGGAATGAGCTCACTAACTCTCTGTTCAAGTCAAAGGACGGTTAATAGGTTATTTTAATTATCTCTTAAACTGGAGATTAATTATATACGCAATGAGGCAGATTCGTAGGCAAAAGTAACTGTATTTTCATTTAAAAGTATGTTTCCTGTGGATTAAGTTAAACATTGAATGAACATAAAGTTAGAAGAATTGCATCAATTAGAGTTTGATGAATTTTATTACCAGGGTTATGCGTCCAGGTATTTTTTTTTGTTAGGCTAATGTTGGACCGTTTATTTATCAAGTACACAACTTATATATTTTACTAGCCGTGCCGCACGGCTTCGCCCACTATTATGTGTTAATCCTAGGTATAAGCTATGTGCATTCCAAGTCTCATCCGAATCCGTTAAAGTGTTAAAGCGTGAAAAGGGGAACAAACATACTTACAGACTTACACACACACTTACACACAAACTTTTAGATTTATAATATAAGTAGGATATTAGTAGTAGGATTTACGAACAAGTGTGTGTCAGTTTGTCCGTAGATTTATCCAATGAAAACTAAAATCAAAGGTTTCTTAGTAGAAACCTTTGATTTTAAGATAAAATTAATTAATATTACAAAAAAAAAAAATTAAATACTCTACTAAGAGTATGAAAAAAAGACGAGTCATAACAAATAATTTGCTGTAAATTTTCTTCCTTTCTGCTTTAATTAAAATAAAATGAACCGATTTAAATTGAACCTAGCTGTTAAGTTTGATTTATCTAATGCCAAAGATGTCGACTGCTGATATCAAAAATCCAGCAAATCCAATAAAAAATACACTAGCATTTGATGCTAGCTCATCTGATGGTACGTAATGATGTGATCAAGAATGGTAAACAATTTTGGTTTAGAATGATTGACTGTCAAAACTAGCTGCCGGAACAACATCTTTATTGATTTAGGCATATTTTTCTAGTTTAGTTTCACTGTTAAAACAGTTATTAAATGATAGGTATTCTGCCATAAATTCGTGGTCCACTAAGTAATATAAAATATAAAATAAGTAATATTTATAGGCTCGATGTCTTGTAGGTAGGTTCTTTGTTGTATATAATTTTAGTTTAGTTAAAGGAAACATAGGCAATTGGCCAGTAGGGAGAAGAATTAAAAAAAAATGAAAAAAAAAAACTAAGTAATATTAACAATTTGTAGGCATAAACACACGCACTGCCAGTTTAGCGAAAGCGTAACATTTTCCACCGTTTTGTTCCTTGAATAATTCATTCATATTTCTTCCCCGACACATTTTTGCGTGACCTTTTTCAATATTCTGGTACATTTATACATTTGCGCAATCTACAGCAATTTCTTGGCAACAAACAACCATGAACTTTTACATTTACGCAGACGTAAGCCAAACAATATGAGTTAGAGATGTAACAATCCGACAACTATCAGCTTTTCGGCTAGTTTTCACTTACCTAGGTATATGATGTGTAAACATAAGCTATACATATATATCTGTGCACTGTGCACAAACAAACAAACAAACGCATTCACACTCACTGCCCCACACTAAGTTCAAAGACTTGTATCGTGGGTGCCGGAAACATTCACATCACACACACATTACACCCAGAACCAGAAGCACAAATATCCCTTGGGAAGGAATTTGTCCTCCTGCCGGAAATCGAACCCAGGACCCACGGGGCAGAAGGCGGACACCTGTCCACTGCGCCAACTGGGTCGTCACAGAAGTCACGTTGTCACAATTTGCAGATGAAAACCAACGTAGGTACTTGTGCAATTTCTAGGCTAGAAATTAGATTATTACTACCAGGTAGAGGATATTCGTCAAATTTGTGCTTGTCCTGACTTAAAATAAACTAAAAAAATATACATGTACAATGTAGTACATATAGCTAGAAGTATCGACCTTTAAAATGTATAGAAGCAATAAGAAAAGTGCCGATGGACACATTTTAAGTAAAATAATACTACACAATCTAAATCTACTACAGCAATCTAAATAAAATTTTAAATTATCTTTAGCCTAATACAAGCTAGATTGTAATGAAAATAGAAAATTTGCTTTCATGTATCCTAGAATAAAAAAACATTAACAAAGCGTTTATATAGTTTCCTCATCTTTAAAATAGGATTTTTTTTATTCAATATTCATACTTGCTAAAGCAAATTGCCTTTGTTGCCTAAAATTATTATTGGGACCGACTTTGTTGTTTTTAATAAGTAAAAATTTAGAATTTAAGTGACGGTACTAAAATTTCGTATTTAACGTTACTTAAAACACCTAAAGTGTTTACCTGTAAAATATACCTAATTACGTTTTAAGTATTTTAACATGTTATATAATTAAAACGAATGCCTTAAAAATCAAGCCCATTATGCATATATATAGAAAATATCATATTATATAATCATAATGTTTCTTAAACTCGTTAAAAAGTACCGAAATTCGGCAAAGCGCCAAAACCTCATCTCTAATCAGGAATCTCTAAATCCCTATCCCTTTTTTCTCCTAAATGAGCACATGGCAGTGAAGTCATAAAAACGTTATATAGCTCGCTGTAAAACCAAGCAGCCAATATACGAGAAAGTCGTTCTATGTTATGTACTGACATATTTTCATGCAAATTCTTCGTAGACAATAATTTCGCGATGGGAATTCCTTTGGCGTGCGTACGGCTTATATCTCGGCATCTGCAGTATTTATGCAAATGAATTTGATGTTCCAGGAAAATATAACCAAAACATTGTCTTCTTGCACCGAAAAAGTTTTATTTTTCAAGAATCATTGAAACCATTTAATATAGGTAAATAGATTTCGTGTATACAGAGAGTACCTACTGTAACGAGCTATCTCAATGTACTACTACAGTCTTCAGACTAAAGTTTTGACGTCGATCAATACGCCCTTCGCGGACGTGCCCTAAAAACATACTTACAGTAAGAGGATACTAACCATTGTTTAGTAACTTTTTAGTAATATAGATTTCATACATTTTAGATATGTGAACTGTTCGTTGGCTTAGTTGGGTGGCGTTCACCTTCTAAGCAGGGTCGGGTTTGATTCCCAGCTGGATCATAAGTTTTCTCTCCAAGGAAAATTTGTGTTTCTGGTTCTGGTTGCGTTTTTGTGTGTAATGTGAATGTTTCCGGCACCCACCGACTCAAGTCATTGAACTTAGTGTGGGGCTGTGAGTGTGAAAGCGTTTATTTTTTTATTTGTTTATAGAATCAGGTAAAGCAATGGTCAAACAAGCTTTTCGGAGACTAAATAAACGATTTTTGTTTGTTTAAAATTCAATTGAAAAAAAACATAATCGTATAAAGCCTAGTGCCTAGTAAAGAATTAAGCTTGAAAAAAGTTATGTATGTATCTAGCGATCTTTGTATATTAATGATTTACTATTATACCTTATCATATTTCGTAACACGTATTGGTCGCGTTACAATGTTGTTATTGCCTTACTGACAATACTGCCAGTAAGGTGAGATAAAGCCTCAGAGAATAAATCGTGAAGCCGAACTTCTTCCTGCGGTAATTAAAGTTCCAAGAAAACTTCCCGAGGGTGATTCTTTAGAGGTATAAACAAATCTCGGTTCGACCTGATTCAATACTTTCGCCTCACGTTTTAGTTTTGGAGAAGGGTGGTTTTTATGACGGTCTTTGGCTAGAAATTACATGGCTCGTAGTCGGTTTCTTCAAGGACAGTGTAAACGCAAAACATTTTTTCGTCTGATTATTTTTCAGGCAAGCATTTTACCACTATCACGCCTGATGGAAAGTGATGATGCAGCCGAAGATGTGACTTGCCTAGAAGGTACCTATTTACTCTAGACTTGAAAACACCCAGATTGTACCGTTCAGGGAACAAAGAAGCAGGCAATGAGTTCTCTTTCGCTGTACGGATGATAAACGTAGAACCAAAACGCTATGAGCTTGTTTTTCTAGTTCCGGTTGTGATTGTGTGTGTGATGTGAATTTTTCCGGGAACTACGACACAAGTCATCGAACTTAGTGTGCGACAGTGAATGTGAAAGCGTTTATTATTATCATTTATGATGTCACCACGTGAAAGTAGAATTAAGCCAAGAAGATGATAGAAATGACAGAAACTAAAATCTGAGAAATGTCGAATAAAGGAGACATCGTAAAAGACGCGGAATGGCGGCAACTTCGGAACAATTACCAAGTTTCTTGGCCATTGTTTTAGTTTTTCCGTTCTTAAAGAGATTATGGCGTCAATGAATGATACTTTGAAGAAACTAGATGAATCTAAAATAGGCTATAATAATTAATTCGGACAGTATTTCGGTGCGAGTCCGCTTTCTATGCGGCGAGTATCGGGTTCGATTTCCGATGATAATACAAGTTTTCTTCCCAAGGGAAGTTTGTGTTTCTGGTTTTTTGTATGTTTGCGATGTGCATGTTTTTGGACCCACGACACTAATTATCGAACTTAGTGTGGGGCTGTGAGTGTGAAAGCTTAATGTTAAAAAGCTTATGTTTATGTTCAATATTTATATGTATTTTTTTGTGTGTTACCTCATAACTTCGTTCCACGTGAACCGATTTTAAATATTTTTTTGTTGGAAAGATGTTGCTTTCCAATTGGTCCCATTTAAATTTGATCAAGATCATCACTAGTTTTTGAAATATCGTCAATAATGCGTGTTAATCAGATCAAAGTTCCGCAGATAAAGCGGAGAAGTCGGTTTCTTTTAAGCTTTGCTTGCGTTTAATTATTATTTTTAAAGCCAGAGATCGTAGTATTACTATTTTCGGTACAACATAAACTTATAATTAAATAATGGTTATTATTTATAGTTCAGTTAAATTGAGAACCTTTCCTTTTTGGAAGTCAGTTAAACCAAGAACACATCAAACCAAGTCCATTTAATACTTTTACGACAATAGCTCAATTCGCAACAAAGGCGCCGAAGCGTGTTTTAAGACGAATGATAACCAGTTACAGCCAGATCCGTCACCCCATAGAAACTCCATAAACTTACAGATAGGCTTTTTTACGCCGACCCAATTTACTAGAAACAACAACAAACATTACCTATCAGATGTTGGACATCAACGTGTTGGGACGTAAAAAGTGACAAACGGCTCTGTGACAGTAACAAATTTAGAAAAGAAAAAATATCGCTTGAGGTAGTTATTAGTTTCCAACTATTTCAGTAGAGAGAACACGTCTCCATAAGACGTTAACAATAAGGAATGTACAATTTCGTCAGGCTTGAGGCAGGGCTTGAGTAGCTCAGCGGCTAGAGCAATAGGGCATGAAACCCCATTGCTGCAGGATCACTCCCAGCTTCAAGCGATTTTTTTTTTATACTAGATAGGAAAGCATTTGACCGCTATCTCACCTGATGGAAAGTGACGATGCGGCCAAAGATGGAACATGCTTGCCTAGAAGGTACCTATTCACTCTAGACTTGAAGACACCCAGATTATACCGTTCAGGGAACTAAGACGCAGGCAATGAGTTCCATCAAGTTCAATTAGTTTCTGTCTAAACTTACTACTTCAGATCTACTACTTAATTGTCTCTTCTAATTATTATAAGCATAACTCTAAATGTATAATGACATTTTAATTTCGAACTGCCAGCCGGTATTGTTTGTTTTCTAAGCAGCGGGTGTTGCGTTCAATTCCTGGCGAAAAGTAGTCGAAGGCTTTAATGAAAAATATGATATCAACATCATTAAAATGTAATGTATTACCTATTCGACGAAACTAATTTAAATATGCAAGATTATTTCATACACTAGTTGAAACGTGTTGTAATCAATCCTACTATAACATTATAATATAAATGCGAGAGTTTGTGTGAGTGTGCGAGTGTGTAAGTGTGTAAGTTTGTTTGTTCCCTCTTCACGCTTTAATGGTTAAACGGATTTGGATTGAATTAGGAATGTACATAGATTATACCTAGGATAAACACATATATGCTACATTTAACTTGATAAAAGCGGACAAAGCCGCGAGGCACGGCTAGTATTGTAAAAATAGCACACAAAAACGTTATTACTTACACATCTCTGACGTCAAGTCCTGAACCACCTAAATCAAATTAGAGATCTCACTTTGCTCAAGTAGTTTATATTACAATAAACTAAAAACTAAATTAAACTTAAACAAAAAAAAACTATAATTAGATATATAAATATGTACATAACTTAATCTAATAGACCGCTACAAGTAGGCAAAGTATCCAAAATGCTGGCAGCATTGCCACGTTGAATGGCAATACTCAATCTCTGTCCAAAATATTTGCCAGCATTTTGGTCACGAGTTGCTTCGACCAAACGCTTTGTTGATTCATTGTAGAATGTATGTGCTCCCGGTTGTCCCCACGGTCCCAAAAATTTTGGGACCGTGGGGACAATTCAATCATTAATTGTGCATTTAAAAACACTATAAAACTCAACTGAACTGGAATTAACCAAATCCCTTAGCGCACAATAAGCTCCATTAAATCACAGGCAGAGTTTTTTTACACCAACCCAATTTACAGAAACAAAAACGTAGTTCCGCATCCGATGTCAGCCATCAATTTTGTAAAGGTTGGGTTGTAATGGACTTTTCACACGATGGTTTTGTAGGTTCACGCGGCCGACAAATGTATTCGGTACTGTTAGTCTATGTCACGTCTATGTAGCAGTTTGGGCGTTCTACAATGAAATTGATTGGCTTTACCAAGTTCGCTGTGTTGTCATGACAATATATCAGAGTCCAGTTCAATAAAAGATCAACTGTAAATTGTAACAAATACAACACATATTACACAACACACAGACAAAGTAGCTAATTAGGCAAACAGCTATCCAAACGCAATGCCTTTTACAGTGCTTATTATTGCTGCAACAGCTTTCAAATCTAATTCGAACGTGATACCTAAAACTTTAAATAACAAAGCCTTGCGCGGGTGATGTGTTATTTTTAACCGACTGAATGACGCAAAGAACGGTCTTGTGTTTATTAGCCTCTACGTACACACATACATACGTATGTATGTATGAATGTATGTAGTTAAGTTTGTTCATTTGTGGCATTCTAGAGACAAAACGCGTGAGCCGATTTTTGATGATTCTTAAGTCAATTGATAGGCTAACTTTGACCATTATCTCACCTGACGGTAAGTGATGATGTTGACTGGTTCTCGAAAACCAATAATTCCAGGCCAACCATTAAAAATAATTAAAATTGAAATCCTTGAGGATTGTTGCTGGAACTTCATTCGGATCACGATGTTCATTGGAAACTCAATCTCATCGTAGGAATCGAGACCGCAACCCCCATTTAGAAAGCAGGCTTACTACAAATGTCATCACAGCTAACACCTACCAACAAATAACTCGTTCAGTTCTGCTAAATCCAGCTACCAGCTCTCTTCTCAGTTTTTGTATTTCAGCGTAGAGAATCTTTACTACCACAGTGTACCACAGCCTTACTTCCCCGGCTTTTTACAGCTCCCCACTTCGTTTATTGCGAAGATTTGATCTGATTGGAGCTTATTCAGGACTTATTGTTGATACAATGTAAAGATTGGCTTGATTATGGATCTTTATTGTTGGAAGCCTTCGGGAAATAGAATCTTGAGTTATTTAAAGCTTAGGATGCTCAAGGGTGTTTGTAAGCTTTTAATGATGGTAAGGATACGAATCAAAATGAGAAATAATTTATTTGGGCGTGGAAGTTATTTAAATGAAATGGTTGTGGTACCTATTTGGTGCCATTTGACTGTTATTTTGTCATCTTTCATCAAAAAAGTGTCCCTAATATTTAATACATTTGATATTTGTCCATACTAATCTATCGTAAGGTATTAATATACTATATTATCCTTCATAAATGACCAAGTAAACTAAGGTGTATGCTTGGGTGCTTCAGCACGTCTTGTTCGTAAGTATGTCTCTAAAGCAAATAAGAAAGTAACATTAAATATTTACGCAAGAATATTATACTTTAACCGAAAGCTATTTTCCAAAATATAGGACTAAAATATTATAACAACGTGCCTATATAAGCAAACGGAAATGTTGCTTTTGTTTAGAATATCGTAGAAAATTGCACAACTACTAACCTTCGATTTTATGCTTCACCAAGTACCCATGTCGTACAATTTACCTACATTAGTCTGTATGATACACGCACATTCTCGGGGGAGGATTTTCTTCCAATGGATTGTATGAGGTGCGCAAATGGACAGGTAAGTGGTATATTGATCCAAACAATAAAAAAAACGGGGAAACATGCACTCCACTAACCTTTAGATCCACGCCCGCCTTGGGCAGCAAAATCAGCGTTGTCAAATAAACACCATAGCTTCCTTGTTACTACACGTCCTTTTGTAAAAAGCACGTACGACGCACAATAGAAAGATTGTTAGGTCAACAGTATCCAAAATGCTGGATTTCCGCCGTAATCGAGCAGGTCAGCACAACGTGTGCTTATCTCGGATCATCTCGCAGAACTCAACTACCCTTAACGGTAGCAGATAATAAAAATGGATGGAGGTCTCATCGTTAAAACACTAGTTATTACAAAAACTAAGCCTAAGTTCATAAAATTTATTTATTAAACTTATTAATCGTGGATTCAAATATTTTTATACAAACACAAAATAACTCGAACGATGTTGGCAAACATTGCAGCTTAAGTCTATAAAATAGTGAATTTAACAGTAGTCATTGTAACATGCATACATAAATATACACTTCAAATAACATCTACCTTATTTAAAGCCGTTCCAAAAACAAACTGCGTTGGTTTACCGAATCAAATTAAAGCAAGGTTTGTGAAAAACCCTTATCTATCTGATTGTAGAGCTGAAAGAGGGCGCCCTCATAAAGTGTTTGAGTTGGCTTTACCAAGGCCTCTATGTATTTGGATACATTGCCGGAACAAGTTCGGTTGAGATGTTTGCAGTAATATTCAGAACCCATGTTGTAGTGAACCTAATTAGGTTTATAAAGCACGCTAATAGTATTTTAAGTTATGACATTAATTCATTATCTTGATATCCTAACATACAGCATACCATATTGATTTAAATGAAAAAATCAAGCATGACGTTAAAACTTGAGTTCTTATTAGTTTGGTAGCTTGTAGATAGATATAACTCATTATTGTACATCATAAAAAGCGTAAAATACATTAAAAAACGTATAAAATAACATAGTTTTGTACAGTGGTTGGTTTTATCGCTTTAAGCGATCTCTTCCACACTCACCACCTTTGGATTGAAGGCAAGTATCAACATAATCCATAATGAGATAATAATAAAGATTGTGCGATTGAGCGCAACTTTAAATAGCCGTTGGAAGAAAATTACTGCTTCACCTGAGTTTTGACCGGGTTGACAGCAAGACAAAATTCTTAACCCAAATCAGTGTAGATAATTTTAAAGATTTTCTGAATCTGGGAAAGTGAAAGTTGGGTTTAGATTTGAAGAACGCATATAAGCGATAAGTAGAAGTGAATTTGTCAGAGATAAAATTACTAAGAGTAGCGAAAAGAACAGGATATAGAACACCACTTTGTGGAACACCGACTGTAGTATTACGCCAAAAAAAGGGCAAATCTCCAATGCGAATCCTTTTCCGGCAACCAAACAAGTAATTTTGGAACCGTTCAATTACAGTTGGAGATTTCCTTACAAAGTAAAGTAAAAAAAACAAAAAAAAAATAACAAGTTACAAAAAATACATAAACCGACATATACCGATAAACTTTATAATATATACTATGGGCTTTGAAATAAATGATTCCTAACTGTTTATTATAAAAAGGCCTCCAATTTTCAATCACCAAACGAAACAAATAAAGTACAATTCGAAAGGGCGAATTAGCAGAAAATTCAAGGAAAAAATCTCAGAAACAAAGAGAAAATAATAAAATTAAATGGCACCCAATCGCCACTGTATTTGGAGTTAAAAGGGTACCGATAAATCTTTTGGCAAATTGTCTACGAGCCTTGTTGTTGTAGAAAGATAGCCAGAACAGTGCATAAGCTTTATCATTTCATATACCACACTCTTTTAACCCACATCCACCCCTCCTTTTACCTGACTACGACAGAGCAAAATCTAGAGTAATGATTTTGATTGATATGTATTTATGTGGGTATGTATGTATAATCATCTGTTCCCTTATAACTTTTAAACACAAGATTATTGATAGAAATATTGGTTGTCGATTTATAAAATGGCTTAATTAGTACATATCAATTTTTTTTTTTCACTCTTGGCAATCATTTGATAACTATCTCACCTGATAGTAAGCGACGATGTGGTCAACGATGGATCAAGCTTGCATAGAAGATACCTATTCACTTATATAGCGGTGTCGCTTACCAGATTATCTGCTTGTCAGATGATAGAACGGGGACGGGCGAACTAGATCGTGCAGTTCCTTGGCACCCTCCAAAATGTATCCCATAAAAATCGAGAGACTAGCTACCATGCGGCGATGACCCAAGCTCTGAAGCTTTGATAGCTCTGAAGATATTTTTCAATTTTCTTTTTAAGTGGTACAATTTTTACGTATAGCAACATTTGATCATTTATCGCATACCTGAAATGAAACGACGTAGGTCTGATCTATTCGTTAATCTCTTTCTACATAAAGGTGAGTAAATAGCACAACAGCTTGTTTGCACTTCCGGTGGCAAAATAAAATTGCCTATCATCATAAAGGTACCATTTAAGCATGGATAAACAAATTGTACCAACTTACCGTACTGTCCTCCATAGTGTTTCGGTCCTTGCCCATGTATATTTATAAGAAAACGAGGATAAGTCGAGAGTATTTTATTTGTATGGATATTTGGCGATTCTCTCGGTTGGTTGATTTAGGTAGTATCTGACGCGATTTGACGGAGAATCCATTAGTCAGGATTGGATGGGATTAATACACAGTAAAGTAGATATGTTATAAAATAACAAACCATACCTAGACTGTTATAATTAGCAATAATTGCAAAAATTCGAATGAATAGTAAAGTTTATAAAGAGATAGATAAAAAAACCCTGTCAATAAACTATTTAATAGGAGTTCTTGCGAGCGCTGGGTATACTCTTGCGCAAACTGATAAATGGCAGAAATACGCTTGCAAGACAAGTCCAGCTCAAACAGCGAGTTTGATCTTTTAATATGTTAAATCGAAAGGCACTCATTGCATTAAGGCGTGGAACTCTGTTGTTAATGCTCTAAGTGACTTGGCGAGTCACTTACAATCAGGGGCATTGCTTATCTCCTGTTTTCCCAAAACCAGCCCACTAAGTTTGTCTTGTGATCCGATGATAGAAAGTGAATGGGGGATCAACTAGTGTAATTCGAGTGCACACTCTCCAAAATGGCAGATCACACGGCTCGGTCGGAAGTACTTCCCGGATTCATGGAGGCGCTTCTGCAGTGGAACATCCACCTTATCCACTCCTTACTATGGCTACTTCCACGCGTAAGAACACCGATAATAAGATAAGAATAATAATAAGAATAATAGATAAGGCTTGCTACCTTACGTCGTTGACTGAGGCTCTGCAACTTGAATTCAACTAGCCTGTCATCATCAATGAGTTGCTTTGTTCGCCGATCAATTGAGTCAAGAGCTGATGCTCTTGACTCAATTGATCAGCAGCCAAGTATCAGCATGATTGCTGATACTTGGCTGATCCACCCCAAAGGTGGCTACAGTACTCCATACAAGGTCGGACTTGGGCTTAAATTAAGCAGATATCCAGGATTCCTTGAACGTTGTGATGCTTGTTCTTGTCGCTTTCCTCGCGGCGTTTTCCTTTACCGTAGCGAATCAAAATATACCGCACATAACTAATGAAAATTATTGATTCTAACCAGGATGCGAAGGTTTTAAAATCACATGGGATACATTTGAGCCCCAGTAGCTCCTGTTTTACAAGCAATAAATAAACTTACGACGACCCAGTTGGCGCAGTGGATGGGTGACTGCCCTCTGCGCCGTGCGTCCTGGATTCGATTCTCGGCAGGAGCACAAATTCCTTCCCAAGGGACATTTGAACTTCTGGTTCTGGGTGTAATGTATGTGTGATGTGAATGTTTCCGGCACCCACGATACAAGTCTTTGAACTTAGTGTGGGTCTGTGAGTGTGAATGCGTTTGTTTGTATAATAAAAACATAAATATATTTAAAAGTTACTTAAAATCAAACTTTTACCAGTTTATCAACTCGATGGGTTTATCTTGTTTAGTTCAGAAGTTCTTACAGCCATCTTACGTCTCCATCTTTAGACCAGCTCTATGGCACCATATCATTGTTTTTTCACCGAAAATACATATGTAGACTAAATTGGAGACCAATCGGACATCAGGAAGTTGGCCTAAATTTGCTTGCAATATTTTATTACAGACTGACAAATAATGGAACAGGTGAAACTAAACAAAAACTTTTCTTATTCTTCAACCACTAGGTACACACCCTTAAAATTATTTAATCCCTCTCAAATAAATCAACAACTGATTCAAATAAGCTTTTTTAACAAGTAGAATACATTTTTTATTACATTTCCATAATTTCTTCTCAATGTAAACCGAGTAATCGGCGTTTCGGCAAAATACACCGGTTTCTATTTGATATTTCTCATTCTATTTGCTCAGGGAAATTAGGTTTAAAAGCATTTTTTGATGAAATTTTGTATTTGTTCAATTGGGTAACGAAATACCCAGCTCTGTACATTGTGCTCGTTACAAATGTTTTGAATATAACGGTTTTTAATTTGCTGTTCCAATTTATTTATTGTTATTTGTTCTTACCAATGATATTCTATTCTACGGCATAATGTATCCCTGCCCTCAAAAGATCCCTAAAAATGTTTTCTGTATGTCTCTTAGAATATACAACTATTTACAAAATAACATTAAACAATATTCTAACTACGGCCCAGTTGCCTATATTTCCTAAAACTAGATACAGCAAAGACCTAAGTTACCTACAAGACATCGATCTTATAGGTAACTCAAGTGCTAATTTAACAATTAGATAATATAGACAAAATCTAACTATACTACTAGCGAATGTCATATAGGAGTCTTTAAGTCTCGAGTGAATAGGTAAAGGCTTCTGGCCAAGCTTGCTCCATCGTCGACCACATCGTCGATTACCATCAGGTGAGATAATGATCAAGGTTGCTTATCTTGAATAAAAAAAAATGTTGGTTAAGAATAAATATTTTTTTATACTGGCCAAATATTTGGTCAACCTGGCGATTCACTCTTACTTATTTCTATTTGTTCCCTAGATTATGACGGTTTAGCTCTACTAAATATTTAAGAATGTGTGATTGTTAATGTTTTTATTTGTATTTTAAATTCTCTTTCATTTTGTTTCTATAAATAAAAAATATGCTACTCATTATCAATTAATTACCTTGCGAATACATTCCCAGCGCCTCATCAACAAAACGCAGTTTGCATGTAAGGGACCTGATATACAAGGCGCCTGAGGCGCGCGTAGCGCTTTGTATATTTTATTCTGCCGTCATAAGGAAAAAAGATATAACTGACATTTTTGTCAAAATTGAGTATCATCAAGCTATCATTAGAATTCGCCCATTTCTGATGTTGATCCGGAAAATAATTGGTGTGTGACACAAACGAAATCATTTTCGAGCATCGATTAGGTCTGATTCTTTTACCCTGAAACTAAATACTTTGATTTGATGTGACGTGAAGAGATTAAGTAGATTGCGTTTGACGATTTTAAAAGAAATAATGAAACGCAAGCAAAGGTTATAAAAACCGACTTCACCGCTTTATCTTCGGAACCTTAATCAGATTTAATGTATTAAACACGCATTTTTGACTATAACTCAAAAATTTGAGATCAGATCTTGATCAAATTTCAATGAGACCACATGAAAACACCAGCTTTCATATAAAAAAAAAACATCAAAATCGGCTCACAACGAAATAAGTTATGAGATAACTTTTGAAGTCTGTTAAACGAGAACTTCGTCAAAGTAGGCCACAAAATAGGCATTATTGACGATATTTCAAGAACTACTGATCAGATCTTGATCAAATTTAAATGGGACCAATCAGAAAAAAACATCTTTCAAATAAAAAAAAAATATTTCGAAATCAGCTCACCTGGAGAGAAGTTATGAGGTAACACACATAAAAAAAAATACAGTCGACTTGAGTACCTCCTCCTTTTATGGGAGGTTGGTAAAAAACGGCAACGCGGGGGGAAGAGTAAAGGGCGCCTGACACGCGTCCGCCGCTCGGCCGCGCGCCTCGTTCGCTTTGTATATCATGTCCCTATGTGTATCACATTGATTTAATTACAAACAGCGTGTTCTAGTTTAATTGAAACCGTAACATCCTGTACGTCTTAAATAATTAACTATGCAAAATTTTGACACGGTTCCACGTTGTGTCAATATAGTTAATTAGTTTGAGTATGTAACGAGCTTATGCATAGTAAATGATATAAGTAACTACTTGTTCGTGCAGAACTGCGATCTTGCGCCTATATTTTGCCTAGTAAAGAAAGTATAGTGTAGTTCTTGGTTAACGACTAGTAAAGAAATATTTAACTTACATTTACAATGTGTGAAAGCGATTGGTAAATGTTCGGTTAAAATAAAGTGGTTGACTTTAAGTCGCGAGTGAATAGGTATCTTCTAGGAAAGCATATCACATCTTCGGCCGCATCTTCACTTTTCATCAGGTGAGATAGTGGTCGAATGCTTGCCAATTCTTAAAAAAAACAGCGACAGGTGAAACAAAATAAAAACTTGTTGCAATCGATTACCGGGAAGTGGATCAATTTTAATGTGCAAGATTTGATGACAAACATTGGGAAAGGTAAAACTACATAAAAGCTTGAAATAAAATGACTTACCTGCGTAGCGATCACGTATTCCCAGATGTTAAGTGTATATTGCGGAGCTTAAAATTTTTACACAATTCCTGAAAAAAGATAAACACAACTGTTAATAAAGGGTTCATTAAGAATAACGTGTGCAATCTAGCCTGATTTTACTGATTACGAAGTAACTATTATTTTATGTTATTGAACTGGCCGATGGCTTAGTTAGATGCGTGTACGCCTAATAAATCCTTCGAGTTCGATTCCTAGTTGGAATACAAGTTTCCTTCGCAAGAAGCCAATAATTAAAACAATAAAATGACATGCTTCACTGTTGAATGAACAAACAGATCTGGTTTCATCGTCGTTGTTACGTATTTCTTTTGGAAGGTGTTCGTCACAACCAACAGATGGCGGCAGCGGAGCGAGTGTATTCCAACCCACGTGATTCAATTTTTAAGGCGGCTTCCCGCCTTTCTTCGACGCGGCACCCCACCATCCCAACCCTCTCGTAGTCCAAGCCTCCGATTACCCTTTGAACACCATAGACCCACGCTACTTCCGTAGCCGCCGACCGCGACACATCCGCGACCCGGACGATCCCATTGCGGTCGCTATCACGTTGGCAGCGCAACGACAGACCACCCTGCGCACACTCTCCGAAATGTAAACGATAAAAAACCGATTGGCTCGCCACTCTAAAATTGATCGTAATCATCAAAACGTATCAAGCACAAGTCCGTTCGTGTACGGAGTACTGTTCTCATCTTTGGGATGCACCAGCTTGATGCACTTGAACCATTTGAATGCAGAGCCAAAAGACATAATATGGGTGACGAATAGCTGATCGATGCAAGACTCCGAAGTCTAGAGCATCGTGGAAAGGTAGCAGCTTGTCTGTCTTTTATAGGATACATTAAGGTAAGTGTGCCACTAAATTGCATATCTAATTCTATCATAGGGCAACCAGACTAAGAACTTTAAGATATCGATTTATGGTAGATAGTCCAGCAGTGCGTACGAAGCGTTTCGCTTCATCCTTCAAAGCGTACCGCCTTGATTAATCGATGAAAGATGCTAAAAGTGTAGCAAAATAAGATGTGTACCACAAAGCTACCTCGTTGTTTTAAACATATCCAGTTCTTCCTTTTGAAAATGTGTATTTATGTTGTAATTATGATATGTTTTTGCCTAAGAACAATAATTTCCTGTCAAAATTATATTAATTTCTCTCTATGTAAGTCTCGTAATTATAAAGTTTACTGGGGAGGCTTGCGGTAAGACAGGTAAAGTTGTAGATTCATTCGCTTTGTTATCAAGGTTTAATAAGGAATATGATTTATATGTTGGTTAAGTAAGCCTTTAATATATATTTTGTAATATTAATGATTTTAAATTAGGAATTTTAAAGTATTAAAAGGGATAAAAGTCATGGGAAATTCAAAATAGCAAAACATACGTTATTAACTAGACTGATTTGTGACGTCAGTTCACACATTTTTGATGTCTATACTTGGTCAACTATTCTCTACGGTAGCTGTGATTGGTTCAGAAAGAACAAGGCGCGTGTCACAAAATGGCCGCGTTTAAAAATTCTCGAACCTGCTCGCATTTTCAGATATTTTTTATGCTGCTAATATCTACGGGCCAATCGCCCATATTTCCTAAAACTGAAATAATACTATATATAGCAACAAAGACCTACGTTACCTACAAGATATCAAATTGATAGGTTACTCAAGTGCTCAAGCCCACTACCAGCGGGTAGCGTTCCCATCAGGCTCGCGGCATTGCCTCTCTGAATTGCAATGCTAATACATTGAGCCAAATAAGTGCCAGCATTTTGATCACTCGTCGCCTAAACCAGGCGATCTGATATATTTTTGAAAATAAAATGAGCTCTCGGTCCCCACGAGCCCAGTGTCTCAACACAAAACGGCTCACATATGTAAAATATGTTCAGTTATTTATTTTAATATGATATGTTGTGTTTTAAGAAAAAAATATACGTCAATGTAAATAAATGGTTCAAAAGCATAAAAATATTTAATGTGAAGAATGGCTCTGCATTTGAGGATAGCAACTGAAACTCAGTTTTTTTTTTATCTCTGAACGCATTTGATCACTCATCTGATGGTAAGTGATGATATGATTAAGAACGGCAAACAAGCTTAGCCTAGAATCAAAATTACTCAAAACTCTAACTTACTGTTATTGATATTAAGTTTAAATTAAACATGACGCAAATGAGAAGTGACTGAGTTATTTTCTTACGAGTTTACTTTGAACCTTCATTAAACATATGCGATACTTGAGTGCAATTTATTCGATGACACTCCAACATGTATTTTTGAAGCATGCTTCATATTCAGGTCGGCACGTTCCGGGGAAAATGAGTGAAAATGTTGAGCTGAAGATATTATATAAATAAATAATAATAAAAAGCTTTATTTGGTTACAAAATATGTTAACACTTAAAAAATAAATTGATTAAAGTAACATTAGTGCATATTATGTGTTAATTGTGTTAATGACGACCCAGTTGGCGCAGTGGACTGGTGTCCGCCCTATGCGCCGTGGGTCCTGGGTTCGATTCCTGGCAGGAGCACAAATTCTGGTTCTAGATGTAATGTGTGTGTCATGTGAATATTTCCGGCACCTACGACACAAGTATTTGAACTAAGTGTGGGGTTGTGAGGGTGAATAAAAAAAATTGAGGAACCCTGAATCCCACACTAAGACGACCTGTCTATATATTATACTAGCTGTCCCGGCGACCTTCGTTCCTCCTAGCAGTCAATGAATGTGCATGTTTAGGAAGCCATATGCCATAAGCCCGGCATGCGTTACAATGCCACGTGACTATATTATTACCTTCTTCATGTTTATGTTTGCCTAGTACTTTACCAAATCCGAGTGACGTATGAGAAAACGATTTCTATACAACAATTTAAAAAATAAAGTGTTGTTCCTAAAATATCTTGTCCGTCTCCTGGTTCTAAGCTACCTCCCCACCAATTTTCAGCTTAATCAGTTCAGCCGTTCTTGAGTTATAAATAGTGTAACTAACACGACTTTATTTTATATATATATATAGATGACTAGTTAAATGCTTTCACTCTTCCAGCCCCACACAAAAGTACTATGACTTGTGTCGTGGGGCAGTAAACATTAACACCATACACACGATATTCAAATCATACCCAGAACCAGAAATACTAGGGAGAAAACTTGTTACCGCCGGGATTCGAACCCGTTGCTTTGAAGGAGAACGCGCACCCATCTACGCCAACAGGCAGCTTAAAGTGCAAAGACGACCCTCTATTATATAGGCAAACTTTTGACCACCATCTCACCTGATGGTAATATTATACTATTTCGTGTACATCATTTTCAGTGTCCCATATTTGTATTTTTTCTATATATTCTAGTATTTTACGACGTTAAAGTAATGTGCTGAACAAGCACCTTGCATGGTTTGTTTGATTAAGAGATTCGTATTTTTTTTTTATTATTCAAGATAGGTTTTATTATCTTTGACATTTTTATGGTGTTCTTATTTCACAAACTAATTATAATTATTGTAGCTTATTTATCATTAATTCCTAATGTCATAATCTGAATAATGAAAATTTGTATGGTCTGTTCAATCATATTTTGTGACATTGGACGCCCGAGATGGGTCAATAACATTACCTGCAATAAGAACTCGCGAATACTAACACTACAATTTTTCCAACAAAGAATTATCTTATCTTATAGGCAACGCTTGACTACCATCTCACCTGATGGTAAGTGACGATGCGGTCGACGATGGAGAACGTTTGCCTAGAAGATGCCTATTCACTCGTGACTTAAAGACTCCCATATTGTATTTATCAGGGAACACAGACTCACATACTTATTACACATTATTTGGCATTTAACGATATCACTCACGGTTAATAACTCGCACTGTTGCAAGACTTGTTTCGGAACAGTCGATGCTCCTTAATCAGTCGAGTACGCGAGTAAACCGTCCGGCGGCGTCGGTCGGCGTGTACGCTGTACGCCATCATAGTAAAACTAGAAAAGTATGTTTTCTTTATATGAATAGAGCGATTCAACAAATATCTAGCCAGGCAGCCAGTGTTAGCCAGCTGCGCCGTAGTCGTGTATTTACGACTATTTATACGTGACGCGCACACCGAACCGCTCGGTTTTGCTACGGTATAACATTTCAACCGACTTTAAAAAAAGGAGGAGGTTCTCAATTAGATTGTATTTTTTTTTTATGTGTTACCTCATACTTCTTTCGTTGTGAGCCGATTTTGATGATTATTTTTTATTTGAAAGCTGGTCCTAACTGCTTTTCATGTGGTCCCATTTAAATTTGATCAAGATCTGACTAGTAGTTTTAATAATGCGTATTCTGTGGACTACATTGACGATGTTCTCGTTATTAACCGACTTTCAAAGTTACCTCATAACTTCTCTCGCTGTGAGCCGATTTGATGTTTTTTTTATTGCTGGTGCTTTCTTTGTCGTCCCGTTTATATTTAATCAAGATGTGATCACTGAATTATCGTCAATAATGCATGTTTAATACATTAAATCTGATCAAGTTTCCGAAGATAAAGCGGTGAAGTCGGTTTTTTTAAGCTTTGCTTGCGTTTAATTATAAGTAATAAAATTTGACCATTTGAGTTACAGAGTTTTGTAATTACTTTTTTTCATTACACTATGTATCGTTATATACATTAAACCCCTATTTCCCAAAAACGTAAAAAATTGGTCCAAAAGAAATATTCTTCATTACATTTCCACATTTTTATTTTGAGTTACCGCTTAATACGAGCCCGGCGAATTTACCGCGTGTAAATTAAACTCGCATGCTCGGCGCCTTTATTACGCCGGTGTAAACACACCTTTATGCGGGAAATTAATGTTGGCACAAAATTCTATTTGGTTTTTTTCGAATGTGGGATTATTGGAATCGATTCTGCGGAAATGTGTGTTTTTATCTCGATGTATGTGATTATTATTTGCGGAAGAGATTTTTGGATTTAGCAGTGTCACAGAGTGCGTTCTACGTTTCCGGTAGCTAGGTGTTATTCGAGGTATTGTACTACATACTCGTATTATTCTACACCAACTTTAAATATGTTTAAGGGTTTCGTACCCAAAGGGTAAAAACGGGACCCTATTACTGAGACTTCGCTGTCCGTCCGTCCGTCTGTCACCAGGCTGTATCTCAAGAACAGTGATAGCTAGACGGTTAAATTTTCACAGATGATGTATTTCTATTGCCGCTATAACAACAAATACTAAAAATAAAATAAATATTTAAGGGGGGCTACCATACAACAAACTTGATTTTCGTACCGTTTCTTGATCGATACTAATAACGGTGACAGGTAGACGCTTTAACTATCCACAGAATGTTTAGTTTTATGTTCTCTTTAAATATAATTAATTAAAATAAAATGATAATGATAATGGTACGGAACCCTTTGTGCGCGAGTCCCACTCGCACTTGGCTGGTTTTTTTAAATATCAAGTCAATTTTATGCAATTTATTAAATTAAAATACCATGGTAGATACCATGTAAATAAATCTTCAAAAAATTATGGACCAAAAGATATACTTAAAAAAATAATTACTGCGACCAAATCTCATAAGAACGAATCTATACATTGTTGAACTGCCCGTTGCCTTAGGTATGCGTTCGTTTTCTAAGCATAATCGGGTTCAATTCCCAGCGGAAACGCTAGTTATCTCCCAAGAAAATAAATGTATTTCTGGTTCTGGTTGTAATTGTATGTGTGATGTGAATTATAATTATATTACCCACGATACAAGCATCGAACATAGTGTGAATGTCAAAACTTTAAAAATCTACATTTATACGGTTCCAAAGTTTCAAAGATTAATCCATAGAGGTAAATATAGAGACAGTATAGGTTTAGTAAATTGGGAATCCGGTTTGCACACTTTCGGTAGAGAACCCTAAAAATAATATAATAAGGTATTGAGAAAATACCTGTTACTGACAAGTCCGCTAAGTTTCCGCCCAACGTTTCCTTTTGTTTTATCAACTTTACACGTGTTTCAGTTTTATAAAAATATATTTTCTTTGAAAATATAAGGAAAATGTCTTAAGAAAACGTTACGTCGATTATTTTGCGTCGAATATACCGTATTTTCCCCTTCCCGACATGTACTGTGAAACAGACTCCAGTTTACAAGCTTTATTTAGTTTTGTCTGTCACGTTGTCTGTCCGTCGGTCTGTAATAAAATCTTGTAAGCTTAATTAGACGCACTTTCCGAAGTCCGATTGGACTCATATTTAGTGTACTTTATCTTTAGAGACAATACAATATGGTATCATGGAGTTGGTGGAGACGGAAGATGGCCATAGGAACTTCTGAACTAAGCAAGATAAACTCATAGAGTTTGGGCTAGTTTGATTCGTCTTGACAAATCTGTTTATGTTGTAAGTTTGATTATGAAACTTTTTAGTCCTCTTATTTACTATTGGTAAACGCTTGATTTTTAAAAACTTTTTATGGTATAGTTTTTTATGGCTGACTTACACTGGACGTTTTTGGTTCAAAAGGTTCGGCGCGCGACGAGCGAGTTCGCGGGCACCGCAACAAAAGGCGAGTTTGGCTAAAGAAATATTGAACATGTGCTGAAATCTGAACTGTCCGTTGGCGTAATTGGTTACAATCTTCCTTCTATTATGCCCGGTTGATTTCTAGTAAGAATACACATTTTGTGGCCTTAATACATTTGCTGGTTATTATTGTGTTGGTATTTTTTAGAGTTCCGTACCTCAAAAGAAAAAAACTGAACCCTCATAGGATCACTTTGTTGTCCGTTTGTCTGTCTGACAAGACCCTTTTTCTCAAGCTCTCTTTGTATCAAGCTGAAATTCATAAGGAATACTCAAATGTACTATCCCTTAGAGCTGTGAAAAAATAAAACTTCTAAGCTAACGCAATCAAAAGATACAGCCGTTTATGCTAAAAGTTTTCGACACTCGCAAGGGAATCAACACCTACAGGGTACTTTTCGTGAGCTCGGAATCTTGAAATTGGGTACGAAGCAATGTCTTACAGCACAGAAAAAATTGCGAAAAGCAGTCATTTTTTGTTACATTATATAATAATTTCATTTAGCAATAAAAATACCACAACTTTTACTCATATACCTACAGATTTGTACAGAACCCTCGGTACACAAGTCCGACTCACACTTGGCCGGTTTTTTTACTTCTAGAGTACCTACAAAGTTCTCTTTTTTAATAATTACAAACTAGCAAAAATATAACTAATCAATAATTTAACATAATTGCTACATTGCTATGGCTAAAAATGTGTCCATTAACACTTTTCTTATTGTCTATATTAAGGGTAAGACACTTAGTTCATGTGTTTTGCAGCACTTTCACGATAATTATATTACACTACTATATAGATACTAACTAACATTACAATAATTGTTCCAATGGTTTAGTTCTTTTAAGTCTTATCACTAAGTCTATTGTTGTATTAATTGTTGTTTATCAGACAGTTCAAAGAAATGATTTACAAGATTAATTTATTTCGGTGAGTTTAGACATTATTATCAAAACATTTCTAATCATATATTACATAAAACTAAAAACCAAATTAAAATTAAGCAAAAAAAAAAATTTTACTAGATATAAATATGTACAAAACTTAATCTAATAGACCGCTACCAGTAGGCAAAGTACCCAAAATGCTGGCAGCATTGCCACGTTGAATGGCAAGATGAAATAGAATTTAAATTATTTTAATTCGATTACCTGTCTTAGGTAAGGGTCAAACGAATCCAAACGTGTTATAAATTTAATCATTTTTACCTCGGTAAGTTAAAAAGGTCATTTTATTCACGACTGCGAGAAATAAGATGAAACGCTTGAAATTACGTAATTAGGTTATTAACCCACTTCTCTTTGAGGGGGTAGTAAAGGCCGACAAGAACCGTGGAGTCAGGACAAGCGTCCAGAGGTAAGATATTATTCAAAGATTTAGAAGCCTATATGGGGTTACGTACCTCAAAATAATGTTAAACTAGTCATTTCGGAACACATCTCGGAACTGAGGTCTCACCAAACATTTTGCCCATTGAAGTAAAACTTTAGAGGTTAATAACTTAAAGCTATTTACTTCAAAATTACTTATTACTTATTAGCATATTCCATCTTTGGCCGCAGCGTCTATCGGGTGAGATAGTGAACCAATGCTTACCTATGCAGCATAAAAAAAAAGCTTATGAAACTCTTCCTTGACTTTGTCGGCTTAAAAACATGTTTGGCATCAAACTAGGTCTCACATCTCAAGTAAAGGAGAAAGTTTAAAAACCCTCACTCACGAGTGAGTGCCTATTATAAATCCAGGACAAAACAGGTCTAAAAACAGTGAGCTTTCGTGGCTTACCAAATCGTTATTTTCCAATATAGATTTTTTTTTAAACGTTTCGTACACTACTTGTCAAGCCCTTTTCAACGATACTCCATACGCTCCCCATTTACATGTATGGGAGTCCCCTTCATATTTTTTTCATTCATATAATTTTAAATGTCATTTCTGGCTTTGGGCCGTAGTTTTACATATTATATGAGAATTTGAAGTTATTCGCTTTTATGGTCTAGACGCTAGATGCCTCTGACGGACGGACGGACGGACAAATTTTTGATCAACCCAAGTCAAATTCAAATTCAAATTCAAATGTTTATTGCAATCTCTAATAGTCAGCACATGGTTATAAAAGTTTACAGTTCATTAGAGACCCTGTCGGGCACAACAATATTAGAGCAGAGGAGGACGTCTTATTATTTTTATAAAAGTATATATTAACATATTTTGTGTACAGAAACAAAATTTATAAAATAGTACATCAGAATAAATAATTATATGAATATGAGTTAATATTTGCATTTTAATTTTTACTTTTAGTAGACAATAATAACAATTAATGAATTGGATTATTTAATGGTGTATCAACTTAGAGATCTCGTTTCGCTCGATCAATTAATAATGAATAACTCTCACGATAGTTTTTTTTATCATATTTTGTAGCCCACCTAACTATGAGGCTGAAATAAAGGTATGAAATTTCAACGATCAACTATGAATTGTTGCAACGTTTAAAAGAATTAACAAACGATGAATCAATATGATACCCTCCGGCAGTATGTTTTAACTAACGATAATAATTACCCATTTGTTCCTTATGGGGACGGAACCCAAAAAGCTTTACCATTGACTTTTTAATAAACAACTGGTCGATATCCCTTAGGGATGTACGTAATAAAGGGTGACTGACAGAATGCTAAACAAGAAAATTATTGCGGTAAATTAATTATTTTCTATGGGATCCCATATTCATAAAATGAAATGACGGTCATAATTATATAACAACTAGCTTAAAAACTAACAAAGGAATATTCAAAGTTTAGTGATATTTCCTAACAATTCTACATGCCTGATCTATCTACGGGCCAATCGTCTATATTACCCAAAACGATATACCTACGTTTATAAAGCAAAGACTCAAGCTTCTTGAAAGACACCAAGCTTATAGGTACTCCAGTGGATATCGTTCCAATTATGATGTCGGCATTGCAATATTGATTTACGTCAAGGAAAATAAGTACCAGCTCTAATAGATTTTTGAAAATAGAATGAGCTTCCGGTCGCCACGGGCCCAGTGTCTCAACACCAAACGGCCAAAGTCTCTACTCCGCCGAAGTTGCCGCAGCACCAAGCCCATTCAGTGTTCCAGGAAATAAATGATTTCAAAAGCAGCTACTTTTCATAATACTACTCAAGATATTCCATTTATTTCAATGAATGTAGAGTTGCAAAACTAAATTTCAAATTCACAAATTAAGTCTTTGTCGTTAGAGAACCGAAAGTGCCTTTGATTAGTTTAATTATAAGTTGTAAAGAGTATTGTAATAGTTTGGTTTAATTTTAGAGTTCTGGGAAAATTTTCTCATCAGCAATTTTCTAGAAATATTTTAAGTTGTATCGAGACTATCGCCTTAATTACATTTCAGCTGTTGTTTTGTGATTGAGCTTTAAAAAAACATGCATCCAAACTTTCCTTATTTATCTACATGATGTTTTAAACAAAAAAATGTTGTTATACTATACTCTTTGAACATTATAATCGAAATCAATTTTTACAATTTTCAACACACCAGCGCGGGAAGTTAACTTTTTATTACTATTTAAAACGTGCGTTTTATTCACCAGTGAAAAAACTAAATTTAATACAAATTTACTTAGTTTTTTCTTAATCGGATGCTGAATCTTGCTCTGGATTCAAATTAAGCAATCGCAGCACAAACTGACTTTGCGCATTTGTTGATAAAACAACAATTTCTCAACGTGTGAGCAAAGTTGGTTTTTGCTAACACAGAATTCTTAAATGTATTTGTAAAAAGTGATTTGGGCTTATATAGATAGATTAATTTAACTCTTTGTTCGTAGAACACACATAATATTTTTAATTCAACAATGAGAAAAAAAAACTCTACAGAATCGAAAGCTTAATAATATTTTTCTTATAATTATAACTCTGTGCATTATTTGCCTTTTGTATAAACATTTTTATAAATTGCCCACAAACCCAACAGTTCGACGGCGCGACGTAAGCTCATAAGCACCTTGTCACAGTACGCATATACCCTGTGTGTACTTTGTCAAGGTATTAATTCTGTCATTCCCTTGACAGTTAATATATTCGCAGCAATTCCCTGACCTGTCAATTTACACTGTCGTCACCTTATGCCTGTTAATATATCCTACTAATATTACAAATCCAGAAGTTTGTGTGTAAGTATGTTTGTTCTCTCTTCACGCTTTAACCGCTGAACAGATTTGGATGAAATTTGAAATGAACATAGCTTATACCTAGGATTAACACATAGACTACTTTTTATTTTTGATAATAGCGGGCGAAGCCTATATACATATAAATAAATGGATCTCTATTCCCCTTGGTCATCGCATCACGCGTGAACGGATGGAACAATATCGCAATTTTTTTTTTGTTTTGTTAATTATTGTCAAGAGAAGGTCCTTATGAAAGAAAATTTAATCCCGGAATTCCCGCGAGTCCGGCACTTAGGCGGGTAAAACCGCGGGGTGCAGCTAGTCCTACTATCATACTTATATTATAAATCCGAAAGTTTGTGTGTAAGTGTGTACCTAAGTATGTTTGTTCCCTCTTCACGCGTTAAAGACTTAACGGATTTGGATGAAATTTGGAATGTACATTAATTATACTTAGCATTAACACATAGACTACTTTTTAACTTGATAATAGCGGGCGAAGCCGCGGGCACGGCTAGTATCATATAATGCAGAAAGTAGTGAAGTAAACAGTAGTCAAGATTGCATGTGTAACTGAAAATATGTATGAACGATAGAGTTTCAAAATATGCGTGGGATTTAGCCTCATTTATATTTGAAAGGTGGTGCTACGGAAGAAGCTTTTTATCTGGTAGACATGCGATTGACCGGAATCTCACCCATCATAGTATGTGATGAAAATGATACTCATATTGGGTGATTTTGACAACAGATTTATTAGTGTGCTTAGGTGGAGCGACGCAAAAATTTGAAGAAAGTCGTAAAATTAAATAAGCTAAGGGTTAGAACAAGATCAGGGACTTAGAACTTCCTTGTACCTTACAATTTATTATGTACACATGCGCATTGCGTATAATAGCTGCTACACACTGGACGCATATCCGCACGCATATCGTCCTTTCGAACCAAATGTGTCCAGTAGCATCTATTACTCAGAATTTTTGACACGTGGTCCACTGAATCCAAGAATTGAATCGTGATACTTGGATGCCTATTTGAAAACAAAGAAAAGAATGCAAATTTTAACTTGACAACGTTGTACTCTGTCGCCAAGGTGTCTGTTTACTTACGCGTAAAGTATTTCGATTTCCTTTGTTCTACATCGTTGCTTATTTTACCTTCGTCTATTTTTACCGGAATATCAAATTTTGACGAGTTGTGGAGAGCTTTATCGTCATAAATATTTGATGGTTTCGCCTTGCTTTGTTTTGGAAATCCCCCGCCCTTTCAATGTTAAATGATATGTAGGTATGAAAACATAGCCCCTGGTTGAGGCGACGTGTGATCGAAATGCTGGCACTTATTTGACTCAACGTATTAGAATTCAGAGAGGCAATGTCGCCAGCATGATAGTACCGCTACCCGCTGGTAGTGGGCTTGAGCACTTGAGTTACCTATAAGCTCGATGTCTTGTAGGTAAATTAGTTCTTTGCTGTTATATCTAGTTTAGTTTAGTTTTAGGAAATATAGGCAATTGACCCGTAAATTAAAATAAGGTATAAAAAAATCAAAGACGGTTTTATATTATAACTAGCCTAGCCCCGCAGCTTCGCCCGCAATTATCAAGTTAAAAGTAGCCTATGTGTTTATCCTATGTATAAGCTATGTACATTCCAAATTTTATCCAAATCCGTTCAGCCGTTAAAGCGTGAAGAGGGAACAAACATACTTACACACTAACACTCAGTGTGTTAGTGTGTAAGTATGTTTGTTCCCACACAAACTTTCGGATTTATAATATTAGTAGGATTTATTTTGTAGTAGTATATGACTCTTTTGCAGAGGCCTCCTGAGGCATTGCCACACCATTGCCAAAGATTCAACCGATAGAATTAGTGTGCAAACATTACTGAATTTCGGATTGAAGGGCAATGTTGCCAGTGAAATTTCAGGACGTAAAAAGATCTGATATCTTATTAGGGTGACAAGCAGAGTGCTTTGCAGCGCCGAATTTTGAACTATTTATAGACCGTGGGCCGGTTGTCGTCAACCCTACCTCATCGAGTACCAAGATGAGACCTATATGGGGGTGTCGTGTGTAAAAAGTTATGCTAAAAAAATCAGGGTTGCCTGTTCCTAGCCTGGAGCATTTTGTGCAGGGGACAAAAAACTGATCCATTTTTTTGGTGAAATTTACCTCATCGAGTACCAAGATGAGACCTATCTGGGGGTGTCGTGTGTAAAAAGTTATGCTAAAAAAATCAGGGTTGCCTGATCCTAGCCTGGAGCATTTTTGGTAGGGGACAAAAAACTGATCCATTTTTTTGGTGAAATTTACCTCATCGAGTACCAAGATGTGACATATGCCAATCGATAGCCCCGTTCTTCCTTCTATTAAAAAAATTGGGTTGCCGGCTCTAAACCAGGGAGCATTTGGCAACCAGGTTGGAGCATTTGTTTTTCGGCCTACTTTAGTGTTCAGGCATCAGAAGTAAGTTTTATGAAAATAGGATCGAAATGATATATTTTAGTTATTTAAACAACAAAATATTGTAGAAAATGATGATGCGCATCATACAATTGACTATTTAGTACTGTCAGAAAGAAAGTGACCTCACAGTGAGCCAAAACCGTGGTGGCGGAGAATACAAAACTTTGTTTTACAATTACAACGAGTTTTGATTGAGCAACAAGATACCATATATGGCGATCGATAGTTCTATTTATCCTTTTACTAAAAAAATTGGGTTGCCTGGTCTGATTTCGAAGCACTTGTTTTTTGGCCTAGTTTAATATAAGGGCGTCAAAAGTAAAGTATTTATCAAAATCACTTCTAAATTACATTTTTAAGTAGTGTAAACGACAAAATATTGTAGAAAGCAATAATGAGCAACGTAATTTTGACTTTCAAGTCCAATCAGAAAAGAAGTGAACACGTAGTAAGATAAAACATAAATCACACAGTAAACAAATCATATCATGCAATTACAACGTCTGTTCATTGAAATGAGATAAATAATGTGTGGCAATCAATAGCTCTACTCATCCTTTTATTAAAAAAATTGGGTTGCCAGGCCTTACATTAGAGTATCAGTTTTTCTGCCAAGTTTAATTTTCAGGCAAAAAATTACCTCATCGAGTACCAAGATAAAACATATGCCAATCGATAGTGCTGGTCTTCCTTATATTAAAAAAAATTGGTTGCCTACTCTAAACTTGAGCATTTGTTTTTCTGCCTGCTTTAAAGATCAGGAATCAGAAGTAGGCTATATGAAAATGCCTTGTTTAGTTGTTTCAACGACAAAATACTGTACAAAGTAATAACATGAAACATACATTTGACTATTTAGTACAGTCAGCACAAAAGTGAACACGCAGAGAGCAAAAACATTGATCCACAAAATTGGTATTGTGCATATATTACGAGTTTTGATTGTGTACTAAAATACAATGTATAGCAGTCGAAAGTTCTATTCATCCTTGTATTAAAAAACTTGGGTTGCCTGGCCTAAATTTAAAGGATTTGTTTTTCGGCCTATTAAAATATTCAGGTATCAGGAGTAGTTTTTATGAACGACATGATATCTTTTGATGATTTTAACGACCAAAACACTAACGAAAGCGATAAAAAGCATCATACATTTGACTATTTAGTACTGTCAGAAAAAAAGTGAACACAAAATGAGCAAAACAGTAATCACGCCATATACAAAACTATACTATGCACGTGTTACGAATTTTGATTGTGTACTAAAACACAATGTATAGCAGTCAATAGTTCTATTCATCCTTGTATTAAAAAACTTGGGTTGCCTGGCCTAAATGTAAAGCATTTGTTTTTCGGCCTATTAAAAAATTCAGGTATAAGGAGTAGTTTTTATGAACGACATGATATCTTTTGATGATTTTAACGACCAAAACACTAACGAAAGTGATAAAAAGCATCATACATTTTACTATTAAGTACAGTCAGAAAAAAAAGTGTTACATAGTAAGCAAAACAGTAATCACGCCAAATACAATACGTTATTTTATGCATATAATACTAGTTTCGATTGTGTACTAAAACACAATGGATAGCAATCGATAGTTCTATTCATATTTTTTATAAAAAAATCTTAAATGTTAAGCAATTGTTTTTTTGGCCTATTTTAATATTTAGGTATTAGATGTAGTTTTTATGAACGACATGATATTTTTTGGTGATCTATTTTGTTGCAGTATTTTTAATAGTTTAACCTTTTCTTCTAAATCGTGCGGTGTAGTCACATAGTGTATGCATGTAAAGCTGGCAAAGTTTTGTATAAAACTGATCATAATTATCTCAAAATTTTTGTAATATTTTGTACTGGCTTTTTGGGACCAGCCATATTACTGCACATATACTGCTTATCACAACAGTTGTGTGAATTGCCAATAAAAATATTTGTCTTAGAAGCTATTATTAAAATATTTGCTTGTAAAGTTTTCGAATCTTTAGTCTTTGTATTAAGCCTAATATTTTTTTTGGTATAAGGTGTACGTTTTATGAACGACGCGATATTGTTATGTGAATCAAACTACAAAACATAAAGCAAATTATGAAAAGAAACAAACATTGAACTCTTTTCTTTTTACTTATTTTTTTTTGTATTTTGGCCTTTGGAAACATCAAAAAATATCCTGTCATTCATAAAAACTACTCCTTATACCTGAATTTTTTAATAGGCCGAAAAACAAATGCTTTACATTTAGGCCAGGCAACCCAAGTTTTTTTATACAAGGATGAATAGAACTATCGACTGCTATACATTGTGTTTTAGTACACAATCAAAATTCGTAACACGTGCATAGTATAGTTTTGTATATGGCGTGATTACTGTTTTGCTCATTTTGTGTTCACTTTTTTTCTGACAGTACTAAATAGTCAAATGTATGATGCTTTTTATCGCTTTCGTTAGTGTTTTGGTCGTTAAAATCATCAAAAGATATCATGTCGTTCATAAAAACTACTCCTGATACCTGAATATTTTAATAGGCCGAAAAACAAATGCTTTACATTTAGGCCAGGCAACCCAAGTTTTTTAATACAAGGATGAATAGAACTTTCGACTGCTATACATTGTATTTTAGTACACAATCAAAACTCGTAATATGTGCACAATACCAATTTTGTGGATCAATGTTTTTGCGATGAGGTAAATTTCACCAAAAAAATGGATCAGTTTTTTGTCCCCTGCACAAAATGCTCCAGGCTAGGAACAGGCAACCCTGATTTTTTTAGCATAACTTTTTACACACGACACCCCCATATAGGTCTCATCTTGGTACTCGATGAGGTAGGGTTGACGACAACCGGCCCACGGTCTATTAAGTTCAAAACTGAACTTTAATGAGCTAGCGTGACGAGCAAGTTGCTTGACTCGTTTGTCGACTTGTTTGTCTCGTATCTCAATTACATAAAAAAGATAGGAAGATATTTAAAGATAATCTGTATCTGAATGCCTTAACCTTATTTTTAATTATACTGGCTTTGCCCGATTTAGTTACATTGAAAAGTATATTTAATTTTATAGCTTATGTGTTAATCCAAAAAAAGAAAAAAATAATTTATTACTATGTACGAGTGCAAATCTATTAAGCCCTCACAGTCTGAAGATAAAACAGACAAACATTTTAAATTAATAATAATAATAAATTATTCATCATTAAAACTTAAGCTAAATTAAACAGATACGTTTCAAAACATGTTAGGTATGTATGCATTTACAGGGCCTTTCTGTTTATAAAAGGTGACCACTGTCTCCCACACTAGGAAAACCTGTGTTGTGGGATTCAGTCTCTTCCTCACTGTTATCTAATCTAAATATATATGACTCAAAGGTGACTGACTGACTGACTGACATAGTGATCTATCAACGCACAGCCCAAACCACTGGACGGATCGGGCTGAAATTTGGCATGCAGGTAGATGTTATGACGTAAGCATCCGCTAAGAAAGGATTTTGATTAATTCTACCCCCAAGAGGAAAAAATTGGGGATGACAGTTTGTATGAAACTTTGTCACTTTTTAAATAATACTTCTTAACGCGAGCAAAGCCGCGAGCAAAAGCTAGTTACAATATAATGATGAGAGTAGATCTACAAAAACATTTCTTTTTTATTGATGGCGATACTTAAACATTCACACATAAGTGTGAATCAAAACCGTTTTTCAAATTCAGAATTTCAGATAAAAACAATTTATGGCATAGCGTTTGGCCTTCATTGTATATAACATAACCTACATTGTCACAGACACACAGATACACACGTTAAACTTATAACACCTCTTTCTTTCTACGTCGGGGGTTGAAATGAGTCCTTTTTCCTAATGGTTACCGAATAATCCATGGTCTAAGCATTCTTCTATATTAAATCGTCCTTCCTAATGACATTGAAAGCCTTTCCCATATAAACGTTCCATGAATAAGGGGATATAACACAAAAGGTAACATTTAGTGACTCGTAAATTGACGGAAAAAGCCGACGTTTCCCGAAGGCCGCACCGGTAATGACCCTTGCAGGGTCAAAGGGGTACTACTATGAAATCATCTCGATTGCTTAGGGACTCCCTTACACCTTTTATAAGCTGTTAGAGTGAAAACTTTCCTTAGAGACTTGGAAACTCCGATTTTAGGATCGCATTATCTCAAGTGCCGCAGATAAGCGAATTTGCATTTCTTTTATATTTAAATTTGTGATTTTTATAAACAGTTAAATAAACAGATATAAAACTAGTTGTTTTAGATAATGTCTAGTAATAGATGGTATGATTATTTTGTATGTGTGTATGTAACTGTACTCCTGTACGTTTTTCTGGACCGATTTTTTTTTTTATGTATTCAGGTGGATTAAAAAATGGTTTATATTCAAGCCTAATAAATAAATAATTCACGAAAAAAATTAAGCTATAAAATCATTTTCACATGGACAGGAATACGGCAGTCGGATTTGGTAAAGTACTAGGCAACCATAAATATGAAAGAGGTGAAATGTTTATTTTCTTTACGTGCCGAATATAGCTCGTTAACAGCTATAGCAACAAAGTTACTCAACATAATATTATATTTTAAATGATCTTTTGACATAACATTCTTATGTCGAACACTGATTTTTAACCCCCAATGCAAAAAGAGGAGTGTCTGTCGGTGACATAGCAGCTCCTAAACATATGGACCGTTTATTACCGATTACGATTTTTTGTCGGTTGAAAAGTTATTCGAAAGTGTTCTAAGCTATGTTTGTTGAAATTTGGTGCAGACATTTTCCAAAAAGAGCATCTTTATGCTACTTGGTTTCTGTAGGAGGTTTCGAAAAAGTGTTTCTAGAATTTTGATTTATTACTAGTGCCCCGTGGCTTCGCCCGCGTTAATCGAGTCAACCTTTTATTTTAACTCCTATTTACTAAAAACTAAAAAAATGGGTTCCCAACCAGTCACACCAAATGAATTACACTGTTACCAACGAGTCACAGTGTAACTCCTTTAGTGTGACTGGTCGAGAACTCACCGAAAAATCTATGTTTATAGATATTTTTTGTCCCGGGGTCTATTTTAAAAACAGCTTCATATTTAAAGCTAAAACTTACGTATAATATCCGTTGTATCCTGTTCTTGAACCACAAATATAAAATCAAACAATTATTAGTAAAAAAAAAGTTTTAAGCTATTATTTTCTCAAAAGTTTTGTTGTATAAAACGAAATGTACGTGCGAGTTCTCAGTTCGACGCGGACAGCAAGTAAGTAAGGTAAAATAAATAATGTTCCAAAGCCCCTTTACTGAGTTTGATATCGAGAAGTTGCAAGTTCCAATAGGGATGCAATCTCTTTGCGGATCACGTGAACAATAGGACGTCTTTGACATATGAAAGCTCTCACATGTTTGCATGTTTCTGTTTCAGAAATATAAACTATAAAGATTGAAAACGCCAGTACGCTAACATATTATAAAAGGAAATATGCATATTTTACTAGCATTTATTTAGCTTCACCTTTTCCGTTGTCTATGTGTCGGTCTGTAATCAAATCTTGCCAGCTAAATTAGACCCACTTTCCGATGTCCGATTGGATTCAAATTCTAACTTATGTATCTTCATTGACAATACAATGGTATGGTACAAAGAACCTGGTCTGATGGAGACAGAAGATGGCTATAGGAACTTTTGAACTAAACACGATAATCCCATCGAGTTTGATTTATCTCTTAAGTTCTCTGGTTATATAACTTTCAGTCCTTTACTACTGGTAAAATCTTGATTTAAAAAAAAAACTTTTAAACGTACATATTACTAGTTGTACGCTTTCAACTATTGCATCCATAATTTTTTTGATTCATAGTAAATTAGTGTGATTTAAGAAAGAGTATTCCATAGTACCCGTCAATACCTAAAGAAATGGAAACAGTAATGATGATAAAATTATTAATAAGACCCCTTCTCTATAGGCTGATGTAGTTATAACGATGGCTCGTTATTGATACTGTTACGGGAGTTTGAAATTTAAATGTTACAAGGCCGCCCTTTGAAAAACCGTGTCACCGTGAAGGTGACACGGTTTTTCAAAGGGCAACTGAGTTGATGATCTTGATAAAGGAAAATGTTCTTTGAGGTTTCGTAATTAAAAAGAACAAAAGGGCTATTACTACGTACAAATTTGTCTGCACAGTTTTGTGCTCTATGATCTACTGTCAGTTTTTCGTAAGATTTAGAGTGTTTGGAATTGAAATAATTAAACGCAAGCAAAGCTTAAAAAACTGACTTCACCGCTTTATCTTCGGAATCTTGATCAGATTCAACGTATTAAACACGCATTATTGACAATAACTCAAAAACTAGTGATCAGCTCTAGACCAAATTTAAATGGGACCACATGGAAAGCACCAGCTTTCAAATAAAAAAATATTCATCAAAATTAAAGGAGTTATGTAGTAACTTTTGAATCAGTTAAAAACGAGAACATCGTCAATGTAGTCCACAGAATACGTTGAGAATAACTCAAAAACTACTTAGTCAGTCAACAATCAGATCTTGATCAAATTTAAATTGGAAAGCAACATGTATGGAAGTAAAAAAAAGTTTGTCCGTCCGTCTGTCAGAGGTAAACGTCTAAACCATAATATAAGCAAATTACTACAAATTCTCAAGGAATATGTATAACTACGGTCCATAGCCAGAAATGACATTTAAAATTATAAAAATTAAAATATTAAGGGAGCTTCCATATGTATGTGGAGACCAAATTTTCTTTATTTTTTTTTATTTACCCTTGTGAGAAATCCTTGAAAAGGGCTTGATAAATAGAGTATACGACACTGGTTTAAATAAAAATCCTTGTTTGAAAAATAACTATTTGGTAGGCCACCAAAGTCGCGAGATTTCAGTTCGGCGCGAACGACTAGTAAATAGTGGTCTAATACACCACTATTTACTAGTCGTTCGCTTTTGGATTAGACCATTTAATAATTGCAATTAAAATTAATAATGGCGCTTAGCGCGGGATGGCGCTATAGTGTAACATGTAGCCATCTCACTGCAGAAGCGCCATTATCGACGGCGTTAGGCCGTAGCCTGTAAATAATTGAAATAATTTTGACAACACAGCGATAATATAAAAACGCTATTGAAGTTAACATAATCAAATGTTTTCATAAGACATAATAGACCAACTTCCAAACGACTTTCATTCACGAAACAAACCATACACATTCGTATACAAAAGTTCCTAAATTGCAAACGCTCGTGATATATCGTAGCAATAAAGTCATTTCCTCAAAAATTAGTTTCAGAAAATTCCTCCGTTTCATTACTTTCTGTTTTGCGAAAGAAACTCGAAAACGAATTTCGCAGAATATTACGAAAGTTACCAAAATAAGGGCTGCCACAAGTTAAAATTTCGCTAGGGTTGTCGGGTTTATTATTATGAAAATTGATAATTGACTATTTTAACTTTGTTCATTTTGGGATGTTAATTAACTAGAATTAAAACACGCTGTGATATTATTGGGATCGCTAATCTGGTTATTTTATAGAGGAAGGGTAAATGGTAAGAGCGATAAATTTTACTAGGGTGGATCCTTAGAAGCTTGTTAGGTACCCAGCTTGCTTAGTATAACAAGTTATTCTAAGCATGATCAAGATATATATATATCGGGTATGGATTATTTCTTGCGTCATTTTCTTCAGACATGGTGTGGTCGCATGTGGGTAACGTGCAAAATAATAAATCTTGAGGTTAACACTCACTTGATTTTAATAATTACAACGCATGAAAATCAATTGACACTTATTTAACGGTAGGTAGTTTATAAAAGAAACGGAGTGACAGTTCCGTGTTGTCGCCTTGAGTGACGTGAACGAAGTGAAGTCCGTCCCACCACGTCAGCTGACTATACGACTCTACCAAGACGCGGCGAAGTGAAGTTGACACCGCTCGACGCGCCTTCCGTTTCGATTTAAAATAACCGGATACGACATATATATATATATATATAAATATGTCGTATACCTATATGTAGCGTATTTATTAGCTGCACGTCCAAACATTTTTCTTACACTCCCAGGAAAGCTGGTAGATAATGCTTCATAGCATTAAGCTATTCCTTGTACACTGTTTTGTGCTAAACTATTAAATAAATAAATACATAACTATTTAACAGCTCTTACTGTTCAATTATCATGAATATTAATTTTACCTGCCTATATTTTTTGTAAAATTTTAGGTCCATTTCAGTACCACATTTACACAAGAGACGAGAATCAAATCAATTTGCTTTCATTATTATTTAATCCAAAACTGACAGCATGTTTTAAAATCGATTAAAAAATTAATCTAGGTACTAATTATTGATTATGCGAAGGCAGATCTTTAAGCAGACTGAGGTGGTTCAGCGCTTTTTCCGTTTGTTCGTCCATGTGCCAGAGGCATTTAGTGTATAAATCGCTTGTATAGTACAAGCTATTTATTTCAAATTCTCGGAGATGTAAGACTATGTAGCCCAAAGCCATAAATAACAATAAAAATGATATAAATTAAAACATTAATGTATTCATATGTTAAACGTTAAACGCGTGTAAAAAACGAACGCATGTAGGGCGCAATTTTTTTTCTGACCGTTTTTGTATCGTTAAAAAAACTTCACAAGTGGAGTCCACAACCGTTTTAAAAAAATCTACAATTTGGTAAGACATGAAAGACATTTTTTTACTTTGTCTCGGGGTCTATCTTAAAAATGGCTACGTATTCAAACTTGATAGTAGAAAAGAATTTCCCATACATTCTCTCAAAAAAAAAATGTTTAAGCAAATACTCTAAAGTTTTCGTTACGGGGGTCCAACTACTCTGGGAGAATTAACTGTCGGACATGCTTTAGATAAGTTACGTTAATTTTTATTTTGTAATTTTTAAATAAGTAACTAGTAATTAGTGTTGATTTGATTCGAGTTGATAGAGAAATATTTTTCTATTTAATAGTATAAATAATTAATTAAAATCATCAGTTATTTTTTATTTGAACTGTCATGAGCACAATTCCATATTATTCATTTGTTTTTATTATTATAATTGTCAACAGCCAGTGCTACAAACCTATTTACGCATGACACCAAATCCTCTTCAAAGAGGATAGAGCATAGGTATATTTTAATGTTATTAAACATCTATTTCGTTATTTAGTAATTAAGTGCTGGTTTGATTCGAGTTGATTAAAAAATATTCTTCTTATAAGTAATCACATAGTCAGTTGGACCACGGGTCCCTAGCTATGGGGTCATTGTCCAACCAAAAATAAAAATTGGACCACTGCCCCTACCGAAGGCCCGTGGTCCAACTGATTGGACAGAGTAGTTGGACCACGACCCCGTAACGAAAGTTTTTGTCTATCAGAGAGATCTCAGTTCGGAGCGAATGACTAGTCGATACATTTATCAGTCTATCTCAAAGAGCGCTTTAAATTTCTGCATCTCACACATCAATTACCTTTGCGCTCTTCAGAAACACTTCAGCTAAAGATGCCTCAGCATACCACGCGTTTTTACGATCACTCATTTACAGTGCAATCGGTCCGTTTATGAAACGCGCTGCCTGTAGATATCAGACGTGCTAAATCCCTTCAAATTTTTAAGACTATGGCAAAAAATTACTATTTATCCCAAAACAGTTAAAACTGCTGCACATTAATTCGTAATTATTATTATTATTTTATTTTTTATTTTTATTTATGTACTACCACTTATATTGAGTATTTTATGTAGGTATATTTACATTACGTATATATGTATGTATATTTAGTATGTAATTGCTTTGATAGGTTCTTGTACTTTTTTGTTATTTTTCCTTGACTAGTGTACACCACCGTCTAACACATTCCAGTTACATTTATGTCCATACTAAGGTTGTCTGGAAGAAATTGCTATACGCGATAAGACCGCCGATTGTATTACCACTAAAAAATATATAATTTCTAAGAATTTTTTAGTTGTACACTTTGTAAACTGGTTATACAATAAAGAGTTTTGTATTGTATTGTATTGTATAATATATAGTCGATACCATTTGAAAAACCCTGCATCCATTGGCTTTACATCGCTGCTTCCTACTTACACACTACACGTCAGAATTTTAGTATTGAAAGTTGTTAAAATATCTTATTGCAAGGTCTATTCCTTCACACGTTTAAAACTATCAATAATACACGTTCATAAGTTCTATGCCTCCTTTGTAAAAAACACCACGCACGATACGTCATTCTGCTAGAGGTGAAACCAAAAGTTTTTTTCTTAACACAGACCTTGTATTTATACTAAGACTAGCAAACCCGGCGAACTCCGTTTCGCCACTATAAACCTCACGGAGCCCGAGACCTTTCCAACGAATGCAAAACCGTGGAAATCGGTTCGTGCGTTCTGGAATTATAGCGTCAGGAAGGAAAACCCGACTTATTTTTATATAGTAGAAGATTGTTGTATGGGAAGCGGTTTTTGGTATTTATTTATAGGTTTTATATATTTATAACAAACAAACGCATTCACACTCACAGCCCCACACTAAGTTCAAAGGCTTGTATCGTGGGTGCCGGTAACATTCACATTACACACACATTACACCCAGAACCAGAAGCACAAATATCCCTAGGGTAGGAATTTTGCTACTGCCGGGAATCGAACCCAGGACCCACGGCGCAGAGGGCGGAGACCTGTCCACTGCACCAACTGGGTTGTTTATAGATACATAATTTAAAGGTTTATACATACGTATTCCCGGTTCGCTGATATAGTTCTTATCCTACCAAAACGTGCTCTCTCAGACTCTGACCTTAAAATAACGGTTATATGTTGATAAGTGGCAAAACCTTAATTTTGATAAAACCCCTGACGACACTCTATCTGAAAAACGCCCTTTCATTTGATACCCATATTGAGGGAGTTGTAAAAATAAATGTAATTCGTAATTTTGTGGTGGCGGCCATCTTGGATTTGAAATTTGTCATATTGTGTTCTACTAGTCCAGCCCTTTCATTTGATATCCATATTGAGGGAGTTATAAAAATATTTATGTAATCTGCCATTTTGTGGCGCGGCCATCTTGGACAGATTTTCATCAAACACAGCTAAAAACACTCTCGACTAACTCACCTTTTAAACAATAAAAACAAAATCATAATCGGTTTATCCGTTCGGGAGCTACGATGCCACAGCCAAAAACACACTCACACACACACACCAAGAGAGACAGACACGTCAAACTTATAACACCCCGTCGTTTTTGCTTTGGGAGTTATAAACAACATGTATATGACCCACATTACCCCGTTAAAAAACCAACCGACTAACGACTGTTTTACTTCTACATATTATAACTTCGACATAATTATATATTATACTCGTCTATGTTGAAAAACAATTTTACAACAATTTCTTCCACAACCTTATCACTAACAATAATATTGGGCATTGTATGTAGAGGATGTCTGCAAAGTTTCGGGTCCCAATCCAATTTGTAAGTTATCACAGATTGGTCTTATGTTTGTGTTGAGATAGAAATTTGTGATGTTGTGACCTTACGATAATAGTGTTTATTTTGTGTATTGACGAGTGTGAATTTGGTCTTTTGTTTGTTAATAGGATCCTTTCAACAATTTTGTTTCGTGTTGATTTAGTTCCGGTTGTACTCACGTTATTTTTGATTTATTAGCGTCTATATCGCTCCGAGTTTCTCGATTAAATAAAAAATAACATAATGAATAATACATCTATAATGTTTACACTCTACTTCACAAAGGAGCTAATTTCATATACCACTAGACTTTTCCTAAACAACATCCAAGCTTGTCCTATATACAGCTATGTCAAAGGCAATCTGCCGAGATTAGTGCTTAGGAGGTCTGAGCTGACTTTGTGAATCCATTATCTAAATAGGGCACCTATCTTTTGTTCCATACGCACCTTTATATTACATGTGTGAATAGGATAGTAAGTTCTGTTCTTTACGAGTTGGAAAAAGTAGTGGACGGAGAGATAAGAAAGACGCGTTTGTTCTAGCAACTATTTTTGAGAGACAGTTTATTTTTTACTTTTCATCGGCTTCATTCGGCTCATTCTACTTTTCTACTGACTTCACAAAAAAGGTGGAGGAACTTAATTCGACTGTTTTTTTTTTTGTTTCACCTCTTAATAACATCTTTCCAGAAGTCGTCCAAGAGTCGTTTTGAAATTTTTTTTTTTGGTTGAATGCTGTTTCTTTCCCATTGCTACCATTTAAATTTGACCAAGATAGTCCAGTAGTTTTTGAGTTATCGTCAATAAAGCGTGTTTAATACATTAAATCTGATCAAGATTCCGAAGATAAGCGGTGAAGTATTTTTTTTAAAGCTTTGCTTGCGTTTAATTACGTTTAGCATAGCCGTGGAATCGCCAGTGACAGACATGAAGAAAAGTAGGTTTGAAAAGTAAGTTCTCCTTACGGGAGGGTTTTGAAATTCTAATCGGTAACTTTTTTGTGCGACATAAAGTGGTGAGTGTAAACACTGTGATGAATAATTAAAATACTTTCCTGTAATAGAAAAGTTTCACTTCTATCGTGTGTCTTTACGACACACCCTGTTCTTTTATCTATCTGAAAGGTGACTAACTACTATCCGTTTGTAAGTAATTGTGTGGTCAAGGGTCGTAAACACGCAAAGACTTGAATTTGACTGGACCTTGAGGAAAGACTTTCTGCTGTCACAGCATTTAGCGACCATATCATGGTACAGGATAGCTATATAAGAGTATAATAAAATGCAACACTACATACTCACCGCGACAAAAATCAAGACCGTCCTAGGTTTTTTGTTTTATGCTGGATAGGCAAGCATTTGTCCACTATCTCACCTGGTGGAAAGTGAAGATGCGGCCGAAGATTTAATAGGTATCTAGGTAAGCCTAGATCCCTATTCACTCTAGACTTGAAGGCACCCATTTTACCGTTCAGGAAACAAAGACGCTGAAAATATTTGAAGCTGCGACCATCGGGTAACGCTTGTACTGCAATTGAACTATGACTGCTTCTAATAACTTATTTTAAGAAACATTTGATGGATTAGGTAGTTTTATTATGACAATATTTAGAAAAATAAATATATATAAAATCTTTCAGATTCACAGCCCCATACTAAATTTGTTAATGACGGGTTCCGGAACATTCAAACCACACCCAGAACCAGAAAAACCAATTTTGCTTGGGGAGAAAACCTGTGCTTGTGTATTCCCACTTGGAATCGAACCTGATACCCACTGCTTATAAGGCGAAGACGCACCGAACAAAGCTAACGAGTAGCCTTGCATAAAAAATGACAGCCTTGCATTAATTTATTATTATAGCTACCCGTATGGAATAACTGCAAAGTTGGTTGCTAAATTAAACACTGGAGTAATAATATGTTGGTTACTATTATTCTAAAGGCAATTCTGGCAGATTAGGCTAATAGCAAAGCCTATGTTATTAACTTTGTTCAGGTTCATTATCAAAATTAAGCCTTTTGTGCCTAAATGTACAATATACGCTGATATTTCTTTGTTAGAAAAGCTATACATTCGTTACTTTGTCTAGACTACACAAATGTATTAGCTCAATAGAACGGCAGAAATCTAATTTATGTCAATGGACTAAATTTTGGTGTACAAACGCAAAAACAAATATAATTACATTGAACAATTAAAAACTAGAAAACAAAAGAAAAAAAAAGCTATTGAAATGTGTAACATAAATACTATAAAATGATCTTATTTTTTTTGTAATTATAAAAAATTCAACAATGAAATATTCATTTTATAATGTGGGAGTTTTCAAGTCTAGAGTGAAGAGGTATTTTCTAGGCAAGCATGTTACATCTACGGCCGCTTCAATACAATACAATACAAATACTCTTTATTGAAAAACCAAATCAAAAATCTTAAGAACTAACTAAATAAATAAATCTTAAAGAGGTTTCACAATTGGCGGTCTTATCGCATAAAGCAATCTCTTCCAGACAACCTTAGCATGGATGTATACATTTTTTTTTTATAAAGTCTAAGACCGCCAGATCTGGCGGAGGTGTACACTAAGAAGTAAATAATAAATAGAGAATAGAACTATTAATATATAAATATTCATCAAAAGTACATAGGTGTTAAAAATATACTACATATATTATTTTAAATATATATTATATACATACATACATTAATACACATATACATATAATATACACTAAACATAATATAATATTACATAAAAAATTATACATAAGATTATATACATAAATAGCAATGTGCGGCAATTTTTTTTTTTAGGATTGGGATAGGTAGAATTTTTTTAACGTGGACTTAAAGATTTAGAACGCCTGATGTCCGCTTCGTTACTTTTCATCAAGTGAGAGATGATGGTCAAATTCTTGGTTGCCTATTATGCATACAAAAAATGATTTAATTAATCATTTTCATTTATGAAGGCATGTTTTTTTGTTTATTTAGGTTTCTTAATAATAATGTTTAAGAGCGAAAACAATCAATGAAAATTACGTTATCTAAATTTGTATGTTATTACTCATTAACACACGAATCACGCGTTTTATAGAATAAAAAAATTCGACTAAACTTGCCAACATTGTTAGTGTCTTCCTTTTTTATTGAAAAATAATGTTTATAATTATAGTTTATAAAATGATAACAGTTCTATGCGGCTTCTCCCGCGTTGAACTCGTACTTGCACACACATTTTCGCATTTATAATATAAGTGTGATGAGTTTACTTTATATATCAGTAGAGGCAATATTTCGAAGGTAGAGACAGTAAAGTTATACTTATTAAAATGTTTTTAACCGACTTAAAAAAGAGGAGGTTTTCTATTCAACCATTTTTTTAAATGTTTGTTATGCTATCATTCCGCCAATTTATGAATATGAAAGAGTGTATAAAAGAGCGGTTTCCTACCCGCGTGATTCACTCCCGTTCTAGCATTCGGCGAGTCAACAGCTCCTGATGATGCTTCGTGTAGAGGCGAAACACGTGTCGAACAGGGTTTGGCGAGAACAGAGGCTTCAGTGGAGTTCCCACGATACTTATACTAAAGTTCGCACCCCAATAACACTAACTTTCGCGGCGTGCGAGCGGGCGGGTGTTTGCATCCTGCTTGAAGCCTAACAACCTTATCGGGATTAACACTAAATATAATAAATTAACTTCTGTCGTTATGTACTTCTGAAAAGTAACACCTAATTCAATTAATTTTATTAAATTTTTCTGTAATATATGTAAAATACATAATGAAAACAATCCCAACCGACCAGTTGTTTACCCAGTCTAAATAAATCACAAAAATCTCAGCACAAACAAACAAGCATTATGGTTCGCTTTATTCCCGATTTCAGGGACCTTAAAAAGACGGACCGGAAAAACACGGACAAATGAAAGGCCTGTGATGTCTGTGACGTAATAGGCAGTTTTTTGTGACAAGAAACGTAATGCCCTTTTTTCGTTTTTAATGCCGCTGCATTATTCGTCGAGAAATCGTGTTTTTCAAAAGGAGTTTTATAGTTTTTGCTGTTTAGTTGTCATGGTTTGAAGTTGTTTACATTGTTATTGTGTTTAACGACTACAAAACAACATTTGTTGTTGTTAAGAAATTTTTTTAGTCATTTCAGATCCGTAACCAGGTTGGCAGATCAAAAGACAATCTGTCCAGGTGGAGCTACATTCCCAAGCACAAGCCTATGCGAATGTGGAGCGTCACCGCAAACTATGGCTCATTTATTATCATCAGCAAGCCACATAGTTATATATATAGTTATATAGTTTTTGTACACTAGAAAATCAGTACAAAAAATCAAAAATCAAAATAAAAATTCTTTGTTTATTTACATGGACCCAAAAAGGCCTTCATGAAAGGCCAACAAACTAAGCTAGGCTAAATGCTGTTTGCATCGCCGAATATTTGGCAAAAAAGGTAAGTGTTGCCATCGCCATGCTAAGAAGAAGAAGCCATTTCAGAGATACCTGTTCCATTTTTGTTATTCCCATGTATATACCACACGTTGTACCCGAATGCTACCCCTGCCTAGGAGGCAAACGCGTACCCAACTAAGGCAACGGGCAGTTCAATACAAAATCTCAGCAATTATCCATACTTACTATTTTTTATGTAACGTCTTTTCGTCCAATTTACCTCAATGCCTTAAGACGAAAGTCTTTGACCAATGTGTGTTACCATTGATGACATATAGTACTGAAACGTGGCTTCTTACTGTGGTCCTTACAAATAAGCTCAAAGTCTCACAACGAGCTATGAAAAGGGCTATGCTTGGGTTTTTCGATGGGATTGAATCAAAAATGAGAAGATCCGTAGAGGGACGAAAGTCACTGACATAGCCCGGCGGATTAGCAAGTTGAAATGGCAATGGGCAGGGCACATAGTCCGCAGAACTGATGGCCGATGGGGCCGAAAGGTTCTCGAATAGAGGGCACGGACTGGCAAGTGCAGTGTCGGAAGACCGCCCACAAGGTGGACGGAAGACTTAATGAAGGTCGCAGGAAGACGCTGGATGCAGGCCGCTAACAACCGTTCTTTTTTGGAGATTTTTGGGAGAGGCTTATGTCCAGCAGTAGACTCCTTGTTACTATTTTTATGTCACTGGAAAAGAGAATAGCATGTCGCTCGTCTAATGTTAGGCGTCAAGCTTACCCATTATGCCTCTTAAGACGCCGGGGAGTCGGTGAAACGAGTCTATGGCTATCTCTGTTTAACTGCCAAACTATGCCCATGCTTGATGCGATAGCACTACCGACCGAACAAATTATTATAGGTGCCGTAATACCAAAAACTGTGAATGAAAATGTAATATTTAGCCATTGTTTTTTGCATTAATAGTACCTTGAAATGATAATCTATGTTCCTATTGTAATGACAAAAGAAATGTGTTAGTTTTTAATACAAAACGAATAAGTTAAAGATGCGACATTTACGTCGTAATAATGTGTGAAAATCAATTGGTTTATATTTCGTTTTAGGTAATTATTTTGGAATAAAACTATCCAGGAACATAGATTCATATGTAATCTATGTGCCTGTTGTAATGACAAAAGAAATGTGTTAGTTTTTAATACAAAACGAATAAGTTAAAGATGCGACATTTACGTCGTAATAATGTGTGAAAATCAATTAGTTTATATTTCGTTTTAGGTAATTATTTTGGAATAAAACCATCCAGGAACATAGATTAATATGTTTTTAATCTGAATAACAGCACAGTATGGTGGTAATATGCTTGAATTATAAATAATTTCGGTATTGCGATTGTATGGGCAAATCAACCTCCGCAGGCCCCTTAAGATTTTTGAACTTATATTATTCGAACGCCTGCGCGGCATAACATTGCCTTTGCCACCCTGTGATATAACGCTAGATCAATACAAAACAATCACATTAATACTATAAAGGTGAAAGTTTGTGAGTGTGTTTATATGTTTGTTACTTCTTTACGCTCAAACGGCAGAACAAATTTTTATGAAATTTGGTATGTAGGTAGCTGACGCTCTGGATAAACACATAGGCTTCTTTTTACCCCAGATTTCCCGGGTAAAAAAGTTGTGGAGTTGAGTGAAGTGGTACTTAAGTGTTGGGGCACAGCTAGTCTAACTAAAATTTGCATTGTCTTTATCTCTTTACCAAATTAATTCATTTTCATAGACAATAATATGTACCACAAAACTCGACCTCGACGCCCAAACTGGCACAATCGATTACAAACTCGCTGCTGGCAAACAATTATCGAATGCTGGACGGAGTGTTTGCTTACAATAATTAGCTGCATTACAAACAATTTTGAATTTACGTGAACACAGCTCTGCTGTTACCAGCGTTTATGTAATCTAGAGACTTGACAACCTAATAGCTTCTTTTGTGCTCGATTGGTAAGCATTTCCCCACTTTTTCACCTGTTGGAACTTGAAAGGTGATGCTACCGAAGATGTAGCATCTTTGCCTAGAAGATTCCACTATACTTATTTAGATTGCCTGGTAGAAAAAAAAACATAAACATAAACGCTTTCACACTCACAGCCCCACACTAAGTTCGATGACTTGTGTCGTGGGTGCTGGAAACATTCACTTCAACCAGAACCAGAAACACAAATTTTCCTTGGGGAGAAAACTTGTGTTCCCGCCGGGAATCGAATCCGATACGCCTGCTCAGAAGGCGAACACTCACCCAACTGAGCCAACGGGCAGATCTTCTTCAGAAAGCGTTAGGCTTGCCGATTACAATGCAGCCCAGAGTTTTAAACCTTTGAAAACTCTGCGTGTGTGCAACAATCATAACATTCCTTTTTGCTACGCCGTAGTCGGGTAAAAATACCAGCAGAGTTGATCTACTGACAATGACAGTGACGAAGTGTGTTCAACAGTAATTATATCCCATTGTAGACCAATTATTTTGTTAAAGTTACGCGAACCGGTAAACAACGTAAATAAGCGGTTTTACGCATAAACATATTTTTTAATCAGTTTTGCTCATTACGAATGCGGTTTTAATTGATTGAAATTTTATTGGTATTGTGTGATTGTTAAAATAATTTGTTGTTTCCTGTTTCCCGTTAATTGGTTGTTAATTGGAATTCAGCTGAAGGGATGTAAGCCTCAAAAACATTGACAGATGATAAAAAATGTTTTATTTATTTTTTGGATTGCCCTGCGTTTTAAAACTATTTGACATATTGGAGGTTGGTAAGTAAGTAAAAAAAAAATAGATTACAAAATATGCAGTATTTTATAACGTATTTTTTTTATCAAGATATACAAACGATCGACCAATACCTAAGGCGGTATGCAACGATATGGTCAACAATGGATCAAGTTTGCCTAGAAGATACCTGTTCAGTCGCGACTTGAAGACTCTCATATTGTACTTATCATAAAATAACGATTCAGGAGTTCCATTCATTTGCGGCTCGCACAATGAAGTTGGAAGCTTAATGTTATGTTTGCATTTGTGACATGTCAAAACTATTATATCCAAGGAAATATTTTTAAATGACGTTTTATATCAACAACATGTTCCAAAAATAGAAACCTTAAAACCATTTTCCACAAAATATTTGATCCAATTCTATTCAATTCTCAACTCTTTGTCCAAAGCTCCCAGGAAAATATAATAGTGTGTGGAATAATATAGTGCTCCGACTTTATTTGTTCCTCTCTCCCGGTATGAGATCCAGAGATTTTGGCGACAAAACGAAAGATATACAACCTGTTCCTATTTTACGAGCGAGCAAGGCACAGGCTATATTACGTGAGTAAATTCGATTCAGTTTTATTTATATCAGATAAAAAAAACTTGTTATACCTTCTATTGGTTATTGGTAGGCAGGTTTTGATTTTGGCAGTTTTTGTTTAAGAGTTTTAGAAAAAAATACACAAGTCTTTGAATGAATTCAGGTGCAGCCGCATTTACTACACACATTTTTTTATAAAATTTAGATTTTTTTTTTTTGTATTTTAATAAAGGACTTTATATTTTGGCCGTTACAACCGTAGGTAATCTCATGCCTTCTTAAACCAAACACTAGTATAGTTAAGATAAATAAGTGTTGTAAGTCCATCCAAAAGTTGCCTGTAAGAAATTGCTTAATGTGGCAAGGCCGTCCATTGTACAACAATTATTATTTTCCGATTTTTACTGTCATTGTTTTACTTAATAATAAATAAGAAAAAAAAATCAAATAAATATTGTATTGTATCGTAAGAACCCCGTTTCCACTTCACAATTTCATACTAATGTCGTATATCCTTAAGATTTTGTGAACGTGTGTATGTATAAATAAGGTGACTATGTATAGACAGATTTTGATCATATTTGAATTGTAGAAAGCACAGTAGGTACAGTAAGTAAGTGTGTGTTAAAGGTTGGTAAAAGGATCTCTGTAACAATCCGATGGGTTGAATAAAATTTAGTTTTCAACACACCAATATTATAAATCTGAAAATTGTGTGTGTGTGTACGTATGTTTGTTTTCTGTTCACGCTGTAACGGTAGAACAGATTTGGACGAAACTTGTAATATACATAGCTTATACATACGGAACACATATAGGCTACTTTTAAACTAGATAATCGCGGGCTAAGCCGCTGGACACGCTAGTATTTCTATGAAAATATATTCAAATACTTAATTATGATTGTAACATTTACTCAGGGTAACCAATTCAATGTAACATTTTTTTTTATTCTTTCATGGAATAAATGTTTGGCTCTTTGTCCTTGAGAATAGTACGTAATATTTTATATATATATATTTATATTGTATACATATGTATTTATTAGTATTGACTTATAGAATTTATTTAGTTTATGTATAATTATAATTATACTTATAAATATACCTTACTATATATTTATATATATACATATTTCTAAACTTGAATTTACACCCCCGTTTCACCGAATTATTTAAAATCTTCTCTATCTAAAGGTTGTCTGGAAAAGATCGCTTTTAGCGATAAGACCGCCGATTCTACACTATAATTTTTTTTTTAATATTGTAAATGATTTATGTAAGGTGTGACAATAAAGCGTTATCTATCTATCTATAGTATACGTTTTCTCAGCAAGGAAAATTTGTGTTTCTGCTTGTGATTGTGTGTATGTGGTATTAATGTTTCCGACACCCACGACTTAAGTCATCGGCTGTGAGTGTGAAAGCGTTTATGTTTATGTTTATCTAGCTGCGCCCTGCAATTTATCCCCATAAGTCCCCGAGCCGCGGGAATGCCGAGATAAAAGTAGCCTTTGCGTTAATCCAGGTTTCAGGTACCTCCATGCCGGATTTCATCAAAAATGGTTGGCTGTTTGAGCGTGAAGAAGTAAAAAACGAATACACTCACAAACTTTCGCCTGTATAATATTAGTGTGATAATGTGATACCAACGTAGTCATAAATATATCCCGCGGGTTTGTCTTAAAATTAGCGGCGAGTTTTGTGCTTGACATATTTTGTGCTGAGGAAAAATCATTTTAGCATGTTCATCATCATCATCTCAGCCACAAGATGTCCACTGCTGGGTATAGGCCTCCCACAAAGATCTCCAAAAAGAACGGTTGTTAGCGGCATGCATCCAGCGTCTACCTACGACCTTCATTAGGTCGTCCGTCCACCTTGTGGGCAATGATTAGTTGATAAGTGTTTAATATTGTTATGTTATATTTTCGCTACGTGTCGAAATAAATTATTTTTGTTTCTCTTCTTTTTATTTCATACCAAAGATACACATTTTATTTCCAATAGCTGTATATTAAAACAGCAATTAGAATTTCACACAATATCCTCGTGGCAAATGGAATGGACAAATCTCTCTTTCAAGTCAAGTCCGAAAGTGACGAAAATCTCTTAAACGCTAATGGCTTCCGGGAGTTCGGTAATTCCATCATTGGGACGATTTACAGCGATTTCAGCGGTCCAAACGGATCCGAAGTGATCAAAGGTGATCTTAGGATAGCTTAGGACGATCTGAAGACCAAATGCGAGCGATCGCTTTAACTCGTTTTACCCAATTGTTTTGTTTGAAACACGAGTTTTGCTGCGAATGTGAAAAATGGCGTCGATTGTGTATTATTTACCGACTTCACAAAAAAGGAGGAGGTACTCAAAGTCGACTGTATTTTTTTAATGTGTTTTACCTCATATCTTCGTTCCACGTGAACCGATTTTGATTTTTTTTTCTTTGAAAAATGTTGCTATCCAATTATTGGTCCCATTTAAATTTGATCAAAATCCGAATAGTGGTTTTTCAGTTATCCTCAATAATGCATATAATGTGGACTACATGGACGATGTTTTCGTTTTCAAAAGTTACCTCATAACTTCTTTCTTTGTGCGCCGATTTTGATGATTATTTTTTATTTGAAAGCTGATGCATTCCATATGGTCCCATTTAAATTTGGTCAAGATCTGATCACTAGTTTTTGAGTTATTGTCAATATTGCGTGTTTAATGCGCTAAATTCGATCAACCTTCCGAAGATAAAGCGGTGAAGTAGGTTTTTTTAAGCTTTGCTTGCGTTTAATTATTATTTTTCGAAACTTGTTATTCGAGTGTTCATGTATTATGTTGGATAATTATTGCGTGTGATGTGAATATTTTCGGCATACACGACACGAATCATCGAACTTAGTTTGAGGCTGTGAGTGTGGAAACGGTTGTTCAATATTATTATTAACCGTTAATGATTTGAGAACGTGCAGGAGTGTATAGGCAAGTAATACTAAGTTGAAAAACGCAATTTTCGTTTTCGCTTCAAAACGTATCTTAAGTTTTAGTCAAGTTTCTACGACTAACGGCATGACTTGTCTATGCCTGGAAAGTAGTCTTAGCTATGAATTGATTGACATTGGCTAAATTTACATAGATTGTGGAAACAAAACTAAAAGGAACTAAAACCCTACTGCGTAAATAGTGAACTTGACTCTTAATATGTTACACATTTTCGTTAATAAGTGCTTTAATGACTTTATATACAAAGCGCCTGGGGCGAGCGTCGTATCCGCTTAGCTTTTGTTACAACGGCAGCGCGGGAGGAAGCGTCAAAGGCGCGCGCCCGCCGCACGCTCTCCGCTCAGACGCGCGTCCTGGCCGCTTTCTATATCAAGTCCCTTAAGCGCCATACATTTTATCTTCACAGGGCCCGGGTCGCGCGCTTTGGGTGCTTTGTTTATTAAGTCCGTAAAAGCAATAAGTGTGATAATATAAGGTCGTTTGATTGACATCTGATTGAATTTCGATTACTGTCGAGTCTTTTGTACAATTTAGACAAATCTATTGACGTAAGAATCACCAAAATTGCCTAGGCTGATCAAACCTCCTTTGCGGCGCACAGTTGGGTAAAAACAAAAGCGTTCACAAAGTAATAAGTACTAATCAAATTAACTATTTAGGATGACGTAGGCTAGATCGTAAACTAAACACGAATGGTGGTTAGTTTTCGATCTTACGGAGTTATACGTCCTTACGAAATATAAATAAAAAAGTCTACCAAGAAAATTACTGAACTTATCTAATACCATTTCTAATGCCTAATCTCTACTCAACTAACGACAGGACGCTTAGACAAATCGTTGGTAATCCAGACAGAAAAAACTAAGCGCGATCTAGAATTCTAGATAAGTACAGGCAAGAGTGATTAAAAGAAATGGCAGACGATAAAAATCTTTAGTTTGGTGAAGAAATGAAACGAGTTTTTATTTTGTTTTTGTTTCTAGATATAAGAGAGGATGAACTGCCCGTTGACTTAGGTGGGCATCAGTCTTCTAAGTAGGGGTATCGGGTTCGATTCCCGGTGGAAACACAAGTTTTCTCCCCAAGGGACATTTTTGTTTCTCGTTCTGTGTGTGATTGTGTGTGATGTGAAAGTTTCCGGCACCCACGACACAAGTTATTGAACTTAGTGTGGCTGTGAGTGTGAAATCGTTTATCTTTATTATTACATATTACAACTCAAAAATTTATAAGTTTTGGAAAATAATACTAAATTGACAGCGCCAAACCAAGTGGTATTTTAGAAATTAAAAGGCAATTGATTTTTAACTGACTTCACATAAAGGGGGGAGGTACCTACTCAATTTGACTGTATTTTTTTTGTGTGTGACCTCATATCTAATGCATGTTTAATACATTGAATTTGATCAAGGTTCCAAAGATAAATGAATTCGTTTTTTTTAAGCTTAGCTTGCGTTTACTTATTATTTAAATAGATTTTACAAGCTTTTATTTAACTTTCAATGTAAGTAACTATGATTGTTCAGGTAGAATCTTCAATTTTGAAGCAGACATTTTCAATCGATTGAGCTGAAATGTTGTTCAATATTCAGATTTAGTTTGGATGACAATGCATGGTTAGTTGTGTGACATCATTCTAAATCCAACATGGCGCAACACCCAAAATGGCGGACAAGTCATTTTTAATGCGTTCCTAAAATATGAGTATCAAATAAAAGGGCTTGCTAAGAATAACTAGAAAATAAAGTGACGTTACTCCTAATCCAATATGGCGGACTTTTAGAAGCTTGTTTTTAAATAAAGTTTTTGAAAGATATTATTAGTTCAGAAAAATTACATCTACTTTCTTACTACAAAAAAAGTAGTATTCGTCATTGACCCACTACAAAATACATTCGTTGTGCATTGAATTCAGGGTTTTATTGAAATAAACGCGGTTCAAATAGCGAGAAATTTTTGGACAATTGCCCAATGACCGTGCCGCTTGAAATTTCATAGATGTTTGGTTTGTACGACACCTACGAGAACAGCTATATTGGAAGTGAAATTAAATGCTTGTTACATTTTCTATGAACATTTTAATTTTCTTGTCAATTCTGGTAAGAAAAATATATGAAACCTCGAGTGCCACTATTGGCCTATATACGCAACTATAAACTGCGATGTCCGTCTTTATTAAAACAAACGTATTCCACTCACAGACTCTTACTAAATTTAAAGACTTGTATTCTGTCTGCGGAAAATATTGGCATTTCACACGCACGATCACAGCCAGAACTTGAAGCACAAATGCACCTTGGGATTGAATAAGCTACTTGCTAAAAACTAAAAAAAAACAAGCTTTAGAAGGCCGCCATATTGGATTTAGAGTGACGTCACTTTATTTTTTACGCATATTGTAGGAGTGCAAGCCCTTTCATTTGATACGCATATTGTAGGAGTGCATTAAAAATAACTTGTCTACCATTTTAGGTGATCCGCCATGTTGGATTTAGAAATTATTTAATAAGCAATTAACCTCAAAGGAGTTTTGCCGCGAAAGTGAAAAAATGGCGTTGCTGATTTTGTAAAATTTTCAAAAACCTGTGATTTTTTTAGTGTTAATGTGTAATAATGGTGAATTATCAACCGATAATACTAAGTAAACGTGCATAAGTGTAGACAAATCATACAAAGTTGAAAAACGTGATTTTCGCCTTCGCTCCAAAACTCCAATAGAAGTTTCTTGTAAAGGTTTTACCACTATACTAGGACATGACTTGACTATGACTGGACCTTGCCTCTTTTACTTGACTTTGACTATGACTTGTGACTAGGACTTTTAATTTAAAATACACCTCAAATATATTATGAATTGACACTGGCTAAATGCACAAGATTGTGAAGCCAAAATTAATACAAAAATAAATTTACTTCAAAACTTTTTTCTATTAGGCAAAATAAGGACGCGAGGGTTCAGTTCGGGCACAGTACTTACAAAGTCTAGTCTAGACCCTGCATTAGTACTCCTTTTCATCATTGTTGTAGACTAAGTCATACGGCACAGCTTATTAAAAGACCTTGTCTTATATACAAGCTATTAAATTATTTTTGACGAAGTTTTCCAAAATCATCGATAAACTGTCTGACTAATTCAGTTACCTATTCAAAGACCTTGTTGACGTAAATGAACGATATTTTAAAACAAGATTATACCGAATATAGCACTCATAAAGAACCAGGCCTCCAGATTTCCCCCAATCCTGGGAAGCAGCACCTGCTACAATATTGTTAAGCTTAAATCTAAAGGAAATTTAATATCATCCATCTACCCTACATTGTCTACAGTTTTATCTCAGAAACAAGAATTTTCACTTTGAAATAGTTTCTCACGTTTTATGTTCGCTAAAAATGCGAAAGTTGTAGAAGCGTGAAGACTGTGGTTTTAATTTGCATTATTCTGAAATTTGTGGAAATATTATGAAGCGTATGGCGTTTTCCTTTAACAATCTTTGATGTTGTTCTATTTATTAAGCAAAGACTGAAGTTTGTTTGCTTCTACTTATGACTATTTGGCAATCCTGAAGTTAAGATCAGGCTGCCTGAATATATGTCCAAGTAGTAGCTAGATAAATCTGCTAGTGGTGGCGCGAGTAAAATCGCTGGCGTGTAAATAGCCCACCATTTACGTATTAATATTTTTAATGATAGCGGTTAATTATTTTGGATTAAAACATTGGCAAAAATCAGTAGGGATACACGAATCAATTTACAGTGTTTATTTAAGCCCACGTACCTTAGACTGCGTCGAAACCGCCTCCGGAGCTCCCCAAGAAAGGAACTAAAGCAAACTGTATGTATGCCTAAGCGTACACACACAACTCCACGTCGCGCCGGCCGGCGAGTTTGAATCCGAAAATATCCGAAAATATACGAGGCACTGAACACTAAGTTATATCACAGATGAAGTGGTCGATCACAATAGACACGATGAAGTTTTTATTTTAAGTCCTGGTTAATTAGATGATAATTATTTAATTAGTTTTCTACGTCACAAAATTCAATAGCGGAGCGTTTTTGTCAACCACCCAGAGAAGACACACACGAAGAAGTCGCGAGCGCAAAAATGTCACTCGATACAACTGCAACTAGCGCTATCTCTAGGATTTCCTTTGAACGATCTCTAACAGTGGTCAGCAGAGAGCCTAATACACTGCAAATGTACACAAATATCCAAAGATTCTTGCCAATATGAATATTAGGTATATAAAGTGAAGTATTTATTCACAGATGTATAATTTACATTTTTTTTTATATTATAAAAGGCAAAGACGCTTCACCAGCTAGTAAGAGTTTTTTCGGACGCTGTAGTAACCATGGACGCTTCAATGGATAGTTGATATACTTAATTGCATTTTGTAAACACTAATACTCCGATTATAAATAACTACCAGAACTTGTAATAACTATTATAATTAAACGCAAGTAAAGCTTAAAAAAACCGACTTTACCGCTTTATCTTCGGAACTTGGTCAGATTATTGACGATAACTCAAAAACTACTTATCAGATCTTGATCAATATTAAATGTGATCAATGGGAAAGCAACATATTTGTAACCAAAAAAAAAAACACAATCAGTTAACGTGGAAAGAAGTTATGAAGTAATACACATAAAAAACAATCGAATTGAGTATTTCCTTTAATGTGAAGTCGGTAGAAAAATAGGTATACGTAACTCTCATTCTGTTGAAATTACAAAGTTTCTTTATAAGTTAAAACTAAAAGACTGTTATTTAAGATGTACATATACATTTATTGGATATTATTTATAACAATATGACTTGCCCTGTGTAACAAACTTTGTTATAAGGCGAATAAATAATATTATTCTATTCTATTCTAAACATTTATTTGATGATTGCTACTAATAATAATTATTGTAGTCACGGTTAGTAACTGCAACGAGACATTTTCCTCCGTGTGTGTTCTTAAAAAATATTGTATGTTTTTAACTACCTTACATATATATGGCATATGTTATCATCTACTGATTTTGTAATGTCAGAAAGACCTTTGTCTAAGGATACTTAGAATGTTCCCTAAAGATAAGAAATCGTTGGGTTCATAGGGCATATTTATAACGCTCCCTTTTCCTCTTCCTCGAGGATAACTAGATTTTCCTCAGAGCAAAAGCCAAGTTCGTCTTTGACACAAAAACATGAAATATTGCAAACTACACGCGTAACTAAACAGAAGTAAAAGTTTTCGATTCCTTCGAACCCTATTTCTCTCCAGTAACTCAGCATCGAAAACCTATAAGCAGTAAAATGAGTTACCTCAAAGCAGTGGTTTCTGAACGCGTTCAAACGAAGTGAATCGCGACCTAGTTCTGAGAGGAAATTAGATTGACTGTCCCTACGACAAACTTGAGTCGTATATTTTGTGTTGTGCTTATTTATAGTTGGAAGGGGAGACTTCTTGATTTGACTGACTTCGTTATGTGGTGGTAGGGTTGATTTGTACACGGGTAAAGGTTTCGTGCGGATCGCTAGAGCCGTTTCATGTTTTCACTGAATAATCAAAATCAAAGTCGTTTAATAAGCTGTTTAGATCAAAATGTAAATGGCGACGGTTCTGTATCACAGATTGAATAACAGTTACTACGCACATTATGCGTGTAAGATAGATAAATAGATGTACCTACATTTTGAGCAAACTTGTATATGAAGGTATATTGATACGCTAGTAAAGAATAAAATTAGTAAATAGGTAAATACGAAAGGTTTTGTTTATGATATTAAACCTGTATTAATAAAAACTTAACACATTAAACAATTAATATTTTTTTTACTAATATAATTTTAGAGTACTTATATAAAATATCTATATATTAAAAACATTAAATGTGTATCACTGAAAATTACAAAACATTTTCATAAAATAAAATGTGATATAATATAGGTACACGCGTTTGTCGAATGTAGTGGCGTATTTTGTAAATAAATAGTTGGTCCGTGAATCAGTCCGTGTCAGTTTCCTAGTGCTAGGTGGAGGAGGTACTCAAGCCGACTGATTGTTTTTATGTGTGTTAATATCATAACTTCTCTCCACGTGAACCGATTTCGAATTTTTTTTATTTGAAAGATTTTGCTTTCTAATTGGTCCCATTTAAATTTGATCAAGATCTGATCAGTAGTTTTTGAAATATTGTCAATAATGTCTATTTTGTGACGAATAATGCGTACTTTGACGATGTTCTCGTTTACCCGACTTCAAAAGTTACGTCATTACTTCTTTCGTTGTGAGCTGATTTTGATGATTCTATTTTTATTTGAAAGCTGGTTTTTATGTAGTCCCATTAAAATTTGATCAAGGTCTGATATCTAATTTTTGAGTTATAGTCAATAATACGTGTTTATACATTAAATCTGATCAAGGTTCCGATGATAAAGCGGTGAAGTTGGTTTTTAAAGCTTTGCTTGCGTTTAATTATGTTTGAAAAAGCATTTCTGGACATCATTTGAATGAGCTTACAATACAATACAATAACTATTTATTGACACCAAAAGATAAATACAGCTTACAGATAAACTTATAAAGATAGGTACAATGGGCGGTCTTATTGCTAAGAGCAATCTTTTCCAGACAACCTTGAGCTTAGTTTATTCATAATAAAGGTATCGTAGATTATTTTAAGGTCTGGGTTTATTTTAATAACATGTTAATTATAATGGGTGTCGGTTCAACGTATATCATTAAAGCTTTGTTTGCCAAGGCTACCAATATAAGTTAACACACAATTGAATACACCACAACAGCCAGAGCGATCTACCAGCATTACCGTAAATGCGATGTTACTTGGCAACAGCTCGATATATCGCAATAGATTGCAGTGAATGAGGTACAACAAAACGTAGGAACACAAACGAGAAGTATAGGATTTCAAAATAGCTTAAGATTGGGGATAGGAAACCCATAGCGAAAGCTCAACAAATATTGTTTTAAAAAACAGAATTAAACCGTAGGTATCTGTTATTTTATTTTTAAATAATAATTTTTTTTTGTTATCCTTAATTTTAATTTTTTACATCATATCTAGTAAAATGCTTTTTTTTTAGAATCAAATAACTCACGTTTACACGTCTTTAAGAAAAACAAATAATGTCAAGACGTGTTGCTCTGTGTTCTTAATATTATTTTATATCCCTCACACAAAGATTGACTGTGACTGTTGAAGATTCTTAGCCAATTTAGAACGTACATATTCTTTAAATTAAATATGTATACAATAAAAACACGCTACATTTTCATTATATTGCCTATTTAATATATAAAAATATTAAATTAGAAAATCCATAACGACTTTATTATTTACAAGAAGGTAAAAAACCGACTGATTGGCCGACAAAGCGAAGTCTATGTGTTAACTATATGGTAATCTGTAGCATACCTAACAGTTTATCTAAACCGGTAAGCCAAGAAGCATTTTTGCATATTTGCATTCCATATAAAAGAGTTTTTGAATGCATCCTATAAATAAATCAAGTAAGATAGAAAGAAAGAGTCGACACGTGACCAAAATGCCGGTTTGTATTTTGCACAGCAATTAAGTCTCGCTGTGCAACGAGGTAACGCAGCCAGCATTTTGGGCACACTGCCGACCAATGACTTATTGTATTAGGTTAGTAGTTTGGTTAAATCTGTATTTGCTTTATTTTAAATATAACAAAGTTTCCAATGCCAAAAAAAAAAAAGTAAGATAGTACTCAAGTGTTTGACTATATAGAATTTTAAAAATCCCTTAAGACTAATTAAATAGAAGATGAAAGTTTGTATCTATATTCGAAAATCCTATGAAAAGCTCTGTGGAGCACATGGTATTATTCAGGCACTATTAACATAATGCGCATGTTTATGTACTGTGTCACAGCTCCAGTCTGCAAGTTGATAGTCTAGCTTTAGCCGGAAGCTACCCTGCAGCGTCGGTGGCCAGAAAGTAAGTCGCGATTTGTCTGGACAGTCCACCTGATGGATATTGGACGACGCTTGGAGCGATAAACTGTAATGTTGTGTCGGGTAAAGCTGAAACTAGGATTACAGATGCAGTTTATTTAGGTTCTACAAAGGTCTTTGATCTTGGCCGTCTCGGAACGGACACAAAAGGTGCGTAATACTAGTAAAGGGTTCAGAGAGCGGGGGAGACTGATTCAGGATGTGGAGAAGAAGTAAAGACATGTTGCAATGTCAAGTCGAATCATTTCTTTACAACAAGATCAATATAGATCGCGTGCGCCCATAGAGTGTCATGTTCTACTACAGTTCAGCCTACGGGTGCACACACATATAGTGTACATCACATATAGTGTTCTTATATTGGAACACAATGTAAAGCTTTATAATAACTTGGTGAAATGTTAAAAGCGTTGGCTGTAATAGTTTTAATAACTCAGGTGGGAAATCGGGCGGTCCCGAAACCAGAAGGTTCGAGTCCAGATGATTATTTTTTCAAATTATTATTATTTTTTACCAAAATAAACTATCCAGGTACTAATTATTATATCTCGCCACGGCAAGGGTTTTCTTAGCATTAGTGATTGTTCGTTTCACTTCACTACTTGATTATCTAGTATTTAATTAATAAACTGCAATCATCTACATGTATTAAATTAATATCTCTCATCGGCCAATCACAAGTATTATTATTCCTGCATACATGCACTGGTAAATTATGTATTGAACGGAAATTACTCTCACGTTATCAACTGGTTTTTTTTTTATTACTATAGTACATATTCGAAAGTAAGTATAATAATCAAGAGGTTTGAACCCACTGGCATAGAACGTGCTATTCAAGCCCAATATTTTTCAAACAATATTTTTCAAGCAATATTTTTCTTTATAAATCTACTAATTCGCTTTTATGATCTTTATAAACACCGCTCAAATCGTAACTCCTCATTTTTACGTCGAATTTTTGTAAAAAGCCGTTTAACGAGCTGTAAAAACAGCGGCTCTAAAAATTCGCCACTCCATCGCAAAATCAGTCTAAAAAGTTTCTGAAACTCGGTTCAATTTGATAGCTAGACGATGACGTGTCTATTCAGACAATATTGAGTGTGCTTTATAAAATGAACTAGTCATGGCGGAGCCTTTGTAAGTATATTGTCTGACCCAGTTGAATGGAGGATATGGATTAGAGAACAGATTTTTTAGTGACATTGTGTTTTGGTATCATCTCACAGTAATTTGTAACTCATACCTTTTTTACCGACTTTCCAAAAAAGGAGGTACTCAAGTAGATTGTATTTTTTTTATGTGTTACCTCATAACTTCTCTCCACGTGAGCCATTTCAAATTTTTTTTTATTTGAAATGTGTTGCTTTCTAATTGGTCCCATTTAAATTTGATCAAGATCTAATCAGTAGTTCTTGAAATATCGCCAAAAATGTCTATTTTGTGACAAATAATGCGTACTTTGACGATGTTCTCGTTTACCCGACTTCAAAAGTTACCTCATAACTTCTTTCGTTGTGAGCCGATTTTGAAGTTTTTTTTTTATTTGAAAGCTGGTGCTTTTTATTTTGTCCCATTGAAATTTGTTCAAGGTCTGATCTCTAGTTACTGAGTCATAGTCTGATCAAGGTTCCGATGATAAAGCGGTGAAGTCAGTTTTTTAAGCTTTGCTTGCGTTTAATTATTACAAGCTTTTATTTAACTTGCAATGTATGTAACTATATTTGTTCGGCAATTGGAATATATAAAACTGCCCTCATCAGGTAAGATAGTCAAATTTTTGCCTATCACAGATAAAAAACTATAAAACTAGGTTTTCACACTTGTAAAGGGCTCGTTTTCAGCATATCCTCGAACTCAGGTGTTGTTCTATTCACAGGTATTTACTTTACAATTATTATTAGCATAAAAATATATACAATAATTGTAATATTATCTATGAATAACTAGGTAGGTAGGCTCATCGTACAAGCTTTTATTTAACTTGCAATGTATGTATGTTTGTTCGGGTGGAATCCTGCAACTCAATTTTGAAGCAGATATCTTCACCCGATTGTGCTCAAATTTTGTATTCACGTTTAGTTTGGATGACAATGCATGGTTAGCTCATTAGCTGTATAACGTCACTCTAAATATAACATGGCAAAACATCCAAAATGGCGGAAAAGTTATTTTTAACCAAGGATTTTGTAGCTTATAACGTAGGTTTGTTTCCTATCTCGATGTTTTTTACGCACTCCTAATTGTAGGAGTATGGGTAACAAACGAAAGGACTCGCTGAAAATAACTCCAAGAATAAAATGACGTCACTTTAAATCCAATATGGCGGACTTCTAAAAGCTTAAATTTAAATTAAAATGGGAATTAGCGTGACTTACGCGTTGTCGATGTCTAAATTCCCGTTTTAATTTTAATTTAATAGTTCAAAATGTGCGAGAGTTCTTATCAAATTATTTCTAAAAGCTTGATTTTAAAATAATGTATTTTTTCTGACTAGCATTTCATTGTCTTACCTTTGGGTAGGTGATGGTAGGTTCGAGGTTGGTAAGCAATTTTGATCTTAAAGCACTACTTTTTAAAGATAGTTGCTGATGCATTGTTTTGTTTTTGGTGACAGATTTTACTTTTTGTGGCAAGCGTTTGACGTGCCGTGTGACAATCTTTAATGTACATGGTTTTATTCAAATTTAGTGTAACATCGCCTCAAAAAAGAAACCTAGCTGAAGATGTCCTTTGTCTAGTAAATAAACGTATACTACTAATATTATAAAGGCGAAAGTTTGTGTGTGTGAATGTTTGTTACCGCATATCTCCGTTAAGAATAAACCGATTGAGATGAAATTTAGAACGTTTTGAAACAAACAAAACAAACAAACAAACGCATTCACACTCACAGCCCCACACTAAGTTCAAAGACTTGTATCGTGGGTGCCGGCAACATTCACATCACACACACATTACACCCAGAACCAGAAGCACAAATGTCCTTTGGGAAGGAATTTGTGCTCCTGCCGGGAATCGAACCCAGGACTCACGGCGCAGAGGGCGGACACCTGTCCACTGCGCCAACTGGGTCGTCAAGAACGGAACGGGAGTTTAGATTCCGGAATAACACATAGGGTACTTTTTAACTTAATAAACGCCGGCGAAAGCTACTATAACATATTTTTCAAAATGTTTTAATCAAAAATTACGGAACAGTGGCATCAAAATAAAATTTAAAAGTGTTTTCTTGTGATTTGACAAATTTACGCATTTGGACACTTTCTGATATCACCCCACTAACTGTCATACATTGTATGAAATCAAAAACGAATTAGGTAAACGCTTTCACGCTCATAACCCAACACTAAGTTTGATGACTTGTATCGTGGGTACCGGAAACATTCACATCACACACACAATCACAACCAGAATCAGAAACACAAACTCTCCTTGGGGAGAAAAACTTGTGTTCCCGCCGGTAATCGAACCCGATACCCCTGCTTAGAAGGCAAACGCTCATCCAACTAACCCAACGGGCAGTTCACGGGCTATTACGTATTTATCAGTTATGAAAAGCAATTATTTTTAATCATAAATTATAGATTATGTCACTAAAATTTCGTGACAATTATATTTATGCACATAAAATATTAACAAGCTTTGTGTTTGTGTACGTTGTTATTTTAGTATTTTACGCCTGTCAGCCTTTGACGGGTTTTATTGTTATTTACTTTTAGGTTTTATATCGCAACACAATACATATTTTGGTGGGTCGTTAGTCACATTGTTACTTACGAGTACTTTGAATAGGCAGGCTTTTCTTTGTGGTAAGACTTGTACTTGTTTTGTATTATTTGAATGGTTGTGACGCTCATTAGAAGCCTTACAATCATTTGATTCTTTTTACACTAATTGTTCGCGCCTAACAGATCTCGCGCTTACATTTTGCTCCATAGAGAAAAGCTCTTGAGTTTAATTGCCTCTAACTTTTCTATAATATAATTCTTTGATTTCTGTATTTTTTGTTTAAGTACAGGATATAACGGATATGAAACGTAAGTTTCAGCGTTCAGTGTGAAGTCGTTTCTGAGATAGACCCGGCCTACCAAATCGTAATTTTTCCAACCTAGATTTTTTATAAAACTGATTTCGTACTCTACTAGTCAAGCCCTTTTGCACGATACCCCACAAAAGTAGATAAAAAAGTGAATATCGGAGCTCCCTTAATATTTTTATTTATATAATTTTAAATGTAATTTCTGGCTATGGACCGTAATTTTACGTATTCTTTGAGAATTTGAAGTCATACGCTTATGTGGTTTAGACGCTAGATGCCTCTGACAGACGGACGGAAAAACAAAGAGCTGAACAACCTAAGTCAACTTAGAGATCTCGCTTCGCTCGATCAATTAACTCGAAATTACTTAATGAGATTAACCTTTGTGTGTGTGTGTGTAAGCACTCCTTCTTACATATGTGACCAAATTCGAGAAATACGACCTACAGAGGAGAACAACCGGAAATCCGCCGGACATACGAAAGCAATTTTGCCCAAGCTGAAACTGAGACGCTTCGCTCTCTTCGCTTGGTCAATAAGTTAATTCAAACGTTATTTTTTCATCCTCGTCACAGTTACTCAATAGCTCCCTAAATATAAATTATTTCGTTAAGTCTAATCACCTAACTGATGTTTTCGTTGCGTGTCGGCATGTCGTCAGGTCGTGATTGATTAAAGTTGTAGGTTGTAGGTTGTTGGTTGTAAGATTGGTTAAATTATGAGAACATGTAAGACGAATTGCGGCGAAGTTTAATTATAATTGAAATATTGTGCACAGAAAGAAATAATGGTAGAGTGACTTTCAAAACAACGAGATTAATTTTGTTGCTATTAGATTACCCTAGCTACTTCCTACTTCCTACTAATATTATAAATCCGAAAGTTTGTGTGTAAGTGTGTAAGTATGTTTGTTCCCTCTTCACGCTTTAACGGCTGAACGGATTTTGATGAAATTTGGAATGTACATAGATTATACTTAGGATTAACACATAGGCTACTTTTTAACTTGATAATAGCGGGCGAAGCCGCGGGGCTCGGCTAGTATACTTATAAAGGCGAAAGTTTGTGAGTGGGTTTGTATGTTTGTTACTTCTTTACACTAAAACGGCTGGAGCAATTTGGTTGAAAATTGGTATGGATGTAGCTGAAACCCTGGATTAACACATAGGCTACTTTTATCTTGAAACAGCGCGTAACACCGCAAGGCGCAGCTAATTAATCCTACTAATATTATAAATCCGAATGTTTGTGTGTAAGTGTGTTTGTTCCCTCTTCAAGCTTTAACGGCTGAACGGATTTGCATGAAATTTGGAATGTACATAGATTATACCTAGGATTTAACACATAGGCTACTTTTCAACATGATAATAGCGGGCGAAGCCGCGGGGCACGGCTAAACATATATATGGGTTAAAAAACTAATAACCGACTTCAATCGCAAATACCTCCCAAACCTATCGGATCTTGATCAAATTATAATGGGACAACTAAAACGTATACCCTTTCGAACGAAACAATATTTTTTCAAATCGGTTAATAAGTGAGTCCTGAAGTAACATACATAAAAAAATCCGATGAATTGAAAACCCCGTCCTTTTTTGAAGTTGGTTAAAATGGGAGACGTTAAAATTTTAAAGCTTTGAGTTCCGCGGCTTCGTCTGCAAATGAATCGAAATAAAAGTCCATGTATTATTATGTGAACTATCTGAAATACCTATTTAATACCAATGATTAACTGAATGTTTCTTTTTATGCGTGACATTTATGTATTTGACTACTATCTCACCTGATGAAAAGTGATGATGCGGCCGAAGATGTGACATGCTTGCCTAGAAGATACCTATTCACTTCAGACTTGAAGATCCAGATTGTACCGTAACAAAGAAGTAAATAACGTGACTATTTAATAACATTGATCAATAAAATAGTTCAAATAATATGAAATGAAGTCCTGCACTGCACCAACGAGTACACCAATGTGTATAATCTATAATCTCTTTTAAACCATAATCTTTTTACCGACTTCACAAAAAAGGAGGAGGTACTCAAGTCGAATGTCTTTTTTTTATGTGTGTTACCTCATAACATCGTTCCACGTGAACCGTTTTTTTTTTTTTTGATAGGCTTTCCGATTGGTCCCATTTAAATTTGATCAAGATGACCAGTAGTTTTTGAGTTATCCTCAATATGCGTATTTTGTGGACTACATTGATGATGTTCTCGTTTTTAACCGACTTCAAAAGTTACCTCATAACTTCTTTCTTTGTGCGCCGATTTTGATGATTATTTTTTTTATATGAAAGCTGGTACTTTCTCATTTAAACTTGGTCAATAATGCGTGTTTAATACGTTAAATCTGATCAAGGTTCCGAAGATAAAGCGGTTAAGTCGGGAAGTTTTTTAAGCTTTGCTTGCGTTTAATTATTTACTCTATAATAACGGTATATTCTACTCTATAATCACTTCTATTCCTTCTACTCTAAAACCTCTTCTACTCTACAATATTTTCTACTCTGTAATCTAGAATGTGGGAAAATCCACAGGTTTTTAACAAATCAAATGCAAACGCAACCACACTCACAGCCGCACAGTAGTTGTTTTTTAAAGATTTGTATTGTTAAGGCCGAAAATATTTAAACAGCATTGTTATTGTTATATTAAACACAATCAAACCTAGAACCAGAAACAAAAATGTCCCATGGGATGGAAAATTGTGCTCCTGTCGGGAATCGAACCCAGGACCCACGATGCAGAGGGCAGGGACTTGCCCACTGCGCCAACTGGGCCGTCATTGAGAGAGATTGAGTAATAGTTACTTCCTAATATTAAAAAAAATGCTAAGTGTTGATAAGGTAGCTCCTTCATGGATCTGCCCGTTGACTTAATTGGTTGAGCATTCACTTTCTAAGCAGGGGTATCGGGTTCGATTCCCGACGGGAACACAAGTTTTCTCCCCAAGGACAATTTGTGTTTCTGGTTCTGGTTCTGGTTCTGGAATGTTTCCGGCATCCACGACACAAGTCATCGAACTTAGTGTGGGGCTGTGAGTGGGAAAGCGTTTAAATCCATTTAAATCATAAAACATCGTGATTATATAAACAATTCGCTGGCTCAGTTGCAAGCTTGAACTTCTATTTTGCGAGTATCGAGTTCGATTCTCGGTTAGACCACAAGTTTTATCTAAGAACTGCTCGTTGGCTTAATTGGTTGAGCATTCGCCTTCTAAGCAGGGTATCGGGTTCGATTCCCGGGCGGCAACACAAGTTTTCTCACCAAGGAAAATGTGTGTTTCTGGTTCTGGTTGTGTTTGTGTATGTGATGTGAATGTTTCCGGCACCCACGTCATCGAACTTAATGTGTGGCTGTGAGTGTGAAAGCGTATATTTATTATTTATCTTCAAAATAAATGTATGTTTCTATTTTTTTATGGTAATTGAGTGACGATACGAGACCTACCCACTGCGAACTTAGTGTGGGACTGTGAAAAAAAAAAAAGCAGTGCCACAGATGTTTTCTAAATAATAATACCCAATAACAACCCTCCCTAAGGCGAAGTACCCTGCTGATTAAATAAAAAAATGACCACAACGCCGAAAAGCAGAAAAAGGAAAGCTTTCCATTATTTCCCTTGAGGAGGTGTCTCGAGAGTGATTAATAATAAATGTCGCACAATCCATTGCTCGCCGGGCCTGCTAATCTGAATTAATCTTTTAGAAGACGATGAATTCGTTACGGAATAGCATTAATGTACCGTTTTATTGCGGCGTATATTTTGAAATGAAAACTGAAAATAGAATTGATTTAAATGTGATTGAAATTGTTTTTGTCTTGTTTCAATTCATTCGTTTAGATCGGGCAATCGGTTAAATGGATACAGTATTTGCAGCAATAGTGCAATGGTTGTGAAGATTGGTTTGTGTTCAGGAGGTCGCGTTTTCGATTCCTACCACGCACGGGTTTGAGTTTCCGGTAGGATAATGTTGAAATCCTTATTAAGTCCTGTTTCTAACTTAATTACTAATTTCTAATTGTAAAAGTTAAACGACCCTTTACTGTATTTATACTGTGCCCCGCGGGTTCGTCCGCGGTAATAAATTTAAAAAGGTATAAACTACGTAAATTCCTAATATTATTCAATCTCTTTTAATTGTAACACAGTTTACATGAAGAGAAAACAAACATGTTTGTATAAAACAAACGTGTTGATAATTTTAACAAACAAACGCTGTCTCAGTCACAGCCCCACATTAAGTTCAAAAACTTGTATCGTGGCGGAAACATTTACATAACACACACAATCACACCCAGAGACAGAAGCACAAACTACCCATGTGTAGAAACATTGTGCTCCAGTCTGGAATCGAACCCAGACCCACGTCGCTGAGGGCAGAGTTACCTTCGCCAACTGAGTCACTTATCATTTATTACGTCAACTAATCATTCTTATTTTTTGTCTCTCTCTCTCTCTCTATACCATTTGGATGAACGCCTACATCCCTCTTCTCGTCTACCATGTATGGTCGATTGACCTCTAGCATTAAGTCCAATTTTTGTACTTTCTATGCAATAAAGAACTAAACAACTAACACTTACACATAAAATTTCGCGTTTATAATATTAGTGTGATGGATAATTCGGTGGATTGCTTCCAGTTTTTGTTTAGAAGATATAGAACTACTTTATTTTAGTGAGTACATAAAGTTTACTACCATCAAGTGCAGAAATCTGTCGCTTAGCACTAAACAAAGTTTCAGCTTCTCAAGAGCTTTTCTAAGTCTACCGTTTTTATCAAGGCTTAGCACGTCATAACTTACAAACAAGTGAGACAGTGGTCAAGGACTAGCCTTTTGATATACAAAACACCACGTGCCTACGCAGGCTACGAGCCGGACACGTAAATAAATTCAGACCCTTGATAACGACGTGGTTTCTATAGCCCACAAGTGGCGTAAAAATCGGACAAGCTTGCCTGTGACGTAACTTCACGTAACTTTCAAAGTATTGGTGGAATGAAAAAGGTCGGGCTGGGCTAACAAGAAAGATTCAGTCTATAAATTCGAAATAATAGCGTACTAAATTTGCTTAGCTTTACCCTTTTCTAGATTTTTAGTACCAAGGGGGTGCTTAAGTAAAGTGTTAGACTATTTTAAGGCTAATGAACATACCAACGTTTTTTTTTGTTTGTTGAGATTCTCTCAAGAGAAGCATGGTTGGGCGCCATTGTGTTTTACACTCTCATTCTCTATATCTATTTTTTTTTCAGTATTAGTTTTTCTTCGAAATATCTTAAATTTAAATATACAATTTCACACTCACACCTCTTGTGTCGTAGGTGCCGGAAACATTCACATCACAACACAATCACACCCAGAACCAGAAACACAATTTTCCCTTATAAGTATAATATAAATTTGACACATATTTGTAAGTAAATAAATTTGACACGCAAAACCGAAATTTGTGAAAAAAATATTGTAAATGTAAAAATGGACCCTTTACCTAGTTTAAAATGGTTGGCAAGAGTCAAATCTAGAGCATTTTTTTTTTTTTTTTGTGGGGGGGAAAATGCCTGGCATTTCCTTTCCTTTCCAGGGGTGAAGGAAAGGGGTATGTGGGGCTTGAACCCACTAAAAACCCCCCCGTGAGCAGTCCCTCGCCGAAGTGGGGCAAGATAGGGTCGCGCTAGCAGTCACTATCTTGCCCCGGCGGTAGGCCCGGATGCATGCTAGTGCTAAACCAACTTAGGACTACTGTTACTGACACTGCACAGTGCATTGGTATAACCGAAAAGATTTTTTTGAATACAAAATACGAACATGCATACTTCTTAATCTACCCACTTATATGCGAGGTAAGGTTGCAGGTTGGATGATTACGGGGGACAGAGAGTATCAAGTGAACTAGCTATACCCAGCATGTGTTGCTATGCCACAAAACGAAGAAAAGCATTTTACCTCTTTCGCGTTTATGGTTGCCTAGTACTTTGCCAAATCCGAGTGACGTATTCCTTGTCCATGAGATAATGTTGTTTTTGCATTTTTTTTCTTTTTTTGTTAATTAATATGTATTTATTCTGCTTGAATCTCAACCATTATTGAATCCACCTAGATACACACAATTTATTTATCAAAATAAAAAAAACATCTTCTTTCTTTTTTTCTGCAATTTAAAATAAGTAAATGATGTACAGTTACCATAGCTCACTTTGGGAAGGAACAAGTATTCAAGACACGGGTGCTTTCTGCGTCTAGTTTAATGACCTAGGACGGAAGTAAAAATAATAATACGACGTAAGGTCGCAAGCCTATCGGTATTCTATCGGTTACATATTGGCGAATGTGCGCAGGAATTACACGAATTAATTCCCCCATGCCCGTTTTACCATCTAATAACAATGAAAACTGGCAAATGTCGTCCATTTATGGTTGCCATACCTCCGGTTCGCTCAAAGCGTTTTGCTCCTACATTTGTCATCCGTACTGCGAAGGAGCGGAATTCATTGCCCGCGTCTTTGTTCCCCGAACGGTATAATCTGGGAGTCTTCAAGTCAAGAGTGAATAGGTAGATATCTTTTAGGCAAGCATGCTACATCTTCGGCCGCATCATCACTTTCCATCAGGTGAGATAATTATCAAAAGCTTGCCTATTGAGTATAAAAAAATAAATAATGTTCTTCAGTGCAATAAACAATTATATATTTTAGCTGCTTAGATGGAGTTAAGCCACATACACATGTTATTATATATATAAATATGTAATCTATAATTTTATGTCGACTTGCCAATACAACCAGTAACAACATTTATCCTTACTTGTAATTACGACACACAAGTGAATAATCTCCGTTACCTTGTACTTAACTATGAATTATTCTGTGACCTTACGGTGGATTAGCCAGGCCTTCTAGCGTACGTCCTTTGAGGGTATTCTAAGAGATGGATCAAATGATAAAATTATACTGTGATATATGACAGGTTTATATGATATAATTGACGACCCAGTTGGCGCAGTGGACAGGTGCCCGCCCTCTGCGCCGTGGGTCCTGGATTCGATTCCCGGCAGGAGCACAAATTCATTCCCAAGGAATATTTGTGCTTCTGGTTCTGGTGTAATGTGTGTGTGATGTGAATGTTTCCGGCACCCACGATACAAGTCTTTGAACTTGGTGTGGGGCTGTGAATATGAATGCGTTTGTTTTGTTTTTTAATGTGGGGGCTGAGTCACCCACGTCCGTAGGAGGATATCCCTTAAGTCTGACTCCCTACACGTGGTCACCGGGTGGTGCTAATCAGGTGACATTTGAGAGGTGGTAGAGCATTTAGTGAGTTTCTCGCCTGGCTTGCTACCAAAGTAGCTTACCACCATCAAGTTGAAAGTCTGCCGCCAAGCCAAATACGGTGTTCCGGCAGTTATCCTTGATAGCCTGCGTATTCCAGGTCTAGTGTGTTTACCAGCTTCGATCACATCGTCACTTACCATCAGGTGAGATAGTGGTCAAACACTAGCCTGTCACAAATAAAAAAAATAAAAAGTCATTATTGCCAGGTAGAGTCCTACCACTAAAAAAAAACGATTATTAGGTCCTTAACCGGAGATTGATGAACTCAATTAACAAAATTCTGTTAAGTATTTTTTTTTATTTATTCCAAATAGGTAAGCATTTGACCATTATATCACCTGATGGAAAGTGACGATGCAGCCGAAGATGTGACATGCTTACCTAGAAGATACCTATTCACTCTTGATTTGAAAATTATAACCCTCGGGCAATAATGACTTTTTATTTTTTTTATTTGTGACAGGCTAGTGTTTGACCACTATCTCACCTGATGGTAAGTGACGATGTGATCGAAGCTGGTAAACACACTAGACCTGGAATACGCAGGCTCTCAAGGATAACTGCCGGAACACCGTATTTGGCTTGGCGGCAGACTTTCAACTTGATGGTGGTAAGCTACTTTGGTAGCAAGCCAGGCGAGCAACTCACAAAATGCTCTACCACCTCTCAAATGTCACCTGATTAGCACCACCCGGGGACCACGTGTCCCCGGGTGGTGCTAATGAAGGAGTGGAACTCAGGCAATGAATTCCACCCCTTCGCTGTACGGATGATGAACGTAGATGCAAACCGCTTCGAGGTAAATGGAGGTATGTCAACCATAAATGGATGACGTTTGACAGTGTATCTGCTTGTTAGATGGTAAAAGGGGCATGGTGGAATTAACTCATATAATTAATACATAGTTTTTTCACCTGCTCTAATAACTTGACTCAATAATGTAATTAATGTTATTAAAACGTATTATTGATGACTTCATGTATAATTAATTACTTTGCTTTAATTAACAAGTTTCAAAGCTAAACCATTAAATGAAGTCCTTTCAAGTAAAGCTAAAATTAAATTTATATTCAAAGGCTTTGTAGTGTGAACGAACTTTAATTTTTATTATTCGTTTAACAAGTTCGTTATACTCGTTAGACCTTTCATATTATGACGTTATTTCAGTTGGAAAAGTTAAATTTTTTTTGTTATTTTCAAAAAACAGAAATGTCACATAAAGACTATCTGCGAACTGCATCGCCTGCGGATATTAAGTTTAAATAGCCTTTGTATTAGACTTGAACTGACTAAACACGATATTTTAATTATTTATAAATTAATTAATTAATCCTAATTTTTATTTATTCATATTGGTCGATATTATAATGATGTATAATGCCATAGTCTATTTTTTACTCAATCTATTTCTATAAGGAACATTTTATATAATAACAGAATTAATAATTTCACAGCTTCAAGTATTGTTATCATAATTTATATATTAACTTGTTTTGTAAAAAGGGTTGTTTAGCTACTTCTATATTTAATTCTAATGTAATCAATTATTAATGTATTTAACTGTAGACTTTGCAAGAACAATATTGATACGACATAGGACTCATCCTAGTGGGCTCACCAGACATTATAAGTAATTATAATGTTCTTGTGTTATAATTTTTAAGTGTCAATGAAACATTTCTTTCATCCAAATCCACTTAGCCATTACAACGTGAAGAGAAAACAAACGCACACAATTTCGCTTTTTATAATTTTTACTGTATTTTATTTAATAAATGCTTTGTTGTGACGACCCAGTTGGCGTTGTGGACAGGCGTCCGCCCTCTGTGCCGTGGGTCCTGGGTTCGATTCCCGGCAGGAGCACAAATTCCTTCCCAAAGGACATTTGTGCTTCTGGTTCTGGGTGTAATGTGTGTGTGATGTGAATATTTCCGGCACCCACTTAGTGTGGGGCTGTGAGTGTGAATGCGTTTGTATGCGTTTTGTTTTGCTTTCAAACTCACAGACCCATACTTTACAAACATTCACATCACACACTAAATCACGCCCAGAACCATAATATCGCAAATTCCCTTTGGGGAAAAAATTACTTTCCTACCGGAAATCAAACCTGACATAATTAAATATTTCATTTCATATATTCCAAAAAAATTTCATGTACATATGGGAAATGTGTTACCAAATCTGTTCGTTTAAATATAAGATTTAAAACAGTTTAACTATAACCATTTTTTATATAAAAGATCTAAAATTGATGTCACACAATTAAAATCGAATAATATTTAAACAATAATCATAAAATTAGCAAATTGTACAATAAGATTAATATGTCTAATAATATATCAATTCATGTAAATGGTAATGGATAAATGATTCACAGTCCACATAATTATCTTGTCCGGTATCATTGAATAGGGATTTTAAAAATAAAGCTAGGGTTTGGTACATTTACTATTATTACATATACTATTTTGTTGAGACATTAATTTCTAAATTGCGATTGTAACGGGCCGAAACTAGGCAGCGCCTGTATCTTGGGAACCCTAGCAGACACACTTTTGTCAAGACATCGACTTAACACTATCTCTAGTGTTAAACATAGCAGATTATCTAAAATATCAATATCGGTCAAATACGCATTAAAATTGACGGAACAGTTGGTGGCGCGGCGTGGGCAAGTCTTTGCTTTCTGCACCGTGGGATATGGGTTTGAATTCTTACAGAAGCTCAATTAATCTTCCTAAAAGGCGTTTGTCTAGGTCTGGAAATAATATTATGTCTACTGCAACATGGCAGATCCAAACCGTATAGACAGTGTATGTTTTTGTAATATGAATGTGGCTGTTTTATATTAAATAAATTGCCACTTTAAAATCATTGTAGGTTAGATTAAGAGGCCGGGGAGACTTTGAACGAGTCTATAGGCTCTCTCTGTTTAACTGGCAAACTGTGCCCATGCTTGATGCGATAGCACTACCGACCGAACTAATTATGATAGGTGCCGTAATACCAAAAATTATGAATGAAAATGTAATGTTTAGCCATTGCTTTTTGCATTAATAGTACCTTGAAATGATAATCTATGTTCCTGTTGTAATGTCAAAAGAAATGTGTTAGTTTTTAATACAAAACGAATACGTTAAAGATGCGTCATTTACGTCGTAATAATCTCTGAAAATCAATTGGTTTATATTTCGTTTTAGGTAATTATTTTGAAATAAAAACTATACAGGAACCTAGATTAATACGTTTTTAATCTGAATAACAGAACAGTGTGGTGATAATATGCTTGAATTATTAATAATTTCGGTATTACGATTGTATGGACAAATAAAGCTCCGCAGGCCCCTTAATAAGTCAATCTGATAACAGGAAGTATGCATATAATCATATAGTCAAAGAGCTATCCAGTTACGCCTGCTACTAGTCTAATTGAACTGCCAGTTGGCTTAGTCGGGTGACGTTCGCCTTCTAAGCAGGGGTATCGGTCGATTCCAGGCGGGAACACAAGTTTTCTCCCCATGGAAACTTTGTGTTTCTGGTTCTGGTTGTGATTGTGTGTGTGATGTGAATGTTTCCGGCACCCACGACACAAGTCATCGAACTAAGTGTGGTGCTGTGAGTGTAAAAAAAAAACAAAATCGAGATGTAGTCATAAAGCTGTCTTCTAACCCACGGTTGTTAATTCACGGCAAAAGGCTTTACCAAATATTCGTAAAAAAGTAGACCAATTACATGGAAGTTTATTATATAGGTACACTATTGTGTATGTTAAAATGAAAACTTTACCACTATGGCTTTGAAGCTTCTACTTTATAGTTCAAATATCACAATAAACAATATCATATGTCAAAGAGCAATAACAGAATGTGGTCGTTTACTGAAAACCAACAGATGTTAATAATTAATTTTTACTTTAATGTGTCGAAAGCATGAATGATAGTAAAATTATTATGTATTTTGTTTTTAGTTTTGGGTTTAGTATTAATTTTGATTGAAACCATGTTAATACGCTCTTGAAGGATCTATGTTATTAAATATTTGTGGGATTGCAATGAGTGCTCATACTGTTGAAGTCTGTTTAGTTTAGTTTGTGTTTTTTAATTCTTATCATATTCTTTTATATTATTTTGCCTTTTTTATTCTTTACGGCATATTTCTGGTTAAGTACTGCTATGATTTTGTGCCATTCGGTTCCGTTCACACAGTTTACGAACAATGCGAAACCTATTTTTAAATAAATTTAAGGTTTTCTACAAAAATATGTACAGAGTATATCATAAAATATCAGAAAACTCTTGATAAATAATGTCATCCTTGTATACAAACATCTTTTTTAGTACGGCTATATACATTCTGTTTTTTTTAATATAATATTTACTTTGTTTGGCGTCAAGTATCAGCGATGCCGTTCTTTGCGAGATAGTGTAGTTTAAACAGATTAATTGATTGATTGATGATTGATTACAGATTGTAATGGAATACATCATCTTAATTATAAGAAATGATCATCCTATTAAAACAAAGTGCAGATGTTTGTGTTTGATCTTATGGATCGGATAAACATTATAACATTTTAGCGGGCACATTTTAGATGTTTTAAAAGCAATGCTGGTTCATTTAATTGATGCCACGGGCGCAAACATTTTTTCATGTTATAAGCGTAATAATATTTTTTGGGCACGAATTAAGAACTTAATTTTTATAAGGTAATCAGATTTATCCCTGTGTTGGAAGAGACACATCAACATTTTTCATTAAAATTCGACAACAGTGACACAAAACTCTTGTGTGCGAGACTGTACCTCGAGGATTACATACCTAGTTAATTATTTTACAGCCTCAAAGAAAGTTAGAAAAATGAACAAACCTAATTTAAACTTCACGCCATTTCGTGGCTAGAGAAATAAAATACGTAAATCAGAACAGACATCTTTGAATAATCTATGGGTATACCTACATAAAATCATGCACACCATACATATTTATTCCTCTTTTTTTATGTCGGCTAAATAGGCCTATAGCTTGATGAACGTTGTACTTGATTGGGATGGCTGATGCTTCATAACAATTGTGCAAAAATTAAGGCACAGTCTCAATTTGATATGACAGTTCTAGAAAAGCTTGTTTTTCAGTAGTAGGAACAATATAAGCATTACCTATTCAGACTTATATTCAAGATAGGTAAATTTTGTTTGTAAGTTTGTATTTCTGAAGTGTATATATCACTTGTAGGTAGTGATCTCTGTAACTACTAATCAAATTCTGAAATGTTCTCTACCTAGTCTAAATGAACGTCATAAATTATCCATCAGTACTAAAGAGGCTAAGTTTTATTCTGAAATTTATGAGCATTAGTATAAATTTAAATATTTGTGATAAAATTCGTTACAAAACAAGCAAACAAGCAATTTGTCTACGAGGAAACTGTGTTATTACTGCTACATACGTAGTAGGTACTTACAGTACTGTTATATACGCGCGCTGTCTAAACACTGTCTATATGGTTTGAAATAAGTCAATAAACGTATTGATATATAATTATTCGCTTTACAAAAATATCTACTTCAGTTATTTTTGAATTGAAAACTTCTTTAGGCGCGTTGAGCACTTTTTGGGTGAACAAAAATCATAGAACTCGCGTCACCGTCACCGAACTTTCTAATAGCTCGACGATAAAATTCACAAGTAACTTAGTTTTCACTTCTATCGGCAGTCCCCAAACACTGCCCCGCATGTTTTTTTTTAATATTTAATTTAATAAAAGCTGTGTCTAGTTTGTCCACCCGGGCGAAGCTGAGCGGGTCAGCTAGTATCCAATAAAATAAAGGTACATTTATAATAACGTCATTGTACACATCATGTTATATATAATCAATATACATTAGAGGTTGTTCTGGTTTTGATCATACGGGTCATGGTCAAATTTAAGATGAGTAAGTCGTTCCAAATTATTACTATTAAATGCCGTTATTAATTAAAATAATTAAAGAGTTAAATAATATATTTTATCAGAAACAATCGACTTCAAATTAAAGTAAGCTAAATACATATGTAGATATGGTGTGTATGGAATGGCTCACATACACAAAAAGTTTATGCACGCAAACAAATTAAAATTTCGGCTTTAAAACTTTTTAAAACTCTTATCTATACGCGCTGCTAAAACACAGACCGGTAAATTAAATCTGCAAATAATCACAAAACACCATTAAAACTTACATTCGGTTCATCCAACAATATTTGCACAGTAAACACACACACAACACCAACACAAGCGTGCACTAAAAAAAATCGATCTGTTTTTTTAGCGGCGAGGTGAATGGGCGAGCAATACGTGCACCCAGGGCGGAATCGCGACGGGACTGGAGTTTGGGCGGGCGGCGCTGCGATCGCTTCGCCCGGACGTAGACTTTCTTACGTTTTCACCGTTTCGGAGCTCAGTACGAGATTTTGGTCGTTCGCCGCTGATAATGGTCGTTCTTACGCTCGTTGGTTTGTTTTTAAAAGAATGTTGAAGATTCGAGTGGTTTTGGTTTCTTTTAAGTTGATTGTTAAATGTTACAAGTTGAGAAACTGTAATGAAATTGTATTAAAGCTTTTTCTATGTTCGTCAACCACGTATTATCACTAGCTGTAATTAATTATACAAATTCTAAGGATATTAATATTTTTATTGCAGAAAAGCAGTTTCAATCAGCCTACGTCTTTTTTGGTACGACTGCTTTTACGACGTTGCCAATTCAATTGTATGATATTTCAAATAAATATTAAAATATGTTATTTATCATATCGGCATGTTGGCTCGTTCGAGCGTTCGCTTTCTAAGCCGGGGTTCCCGGCCGGAAGGTTTGATTCCTAGCGGGAACACAAGTTTTCTCCCCAAGGAAAATGTGCGTAATATATATTGTAAATCACAAAAAATCATTTCATATATATCGGATATATATAATGATATATATTCTCGAACCCCTTTATTGGCTTAGTTAGGTAAGCGTTTGCCTTCCATGTTCGGGTTCGATTCGAACAAATAACCATATATCAATCCTGGTTCTGGCCATACTTAATGTCGCTTAACTATGCAGTGCCTGGATGACCGAGCTCTGCTCGGATAAAACGACGTTTTCTATAAATGAAACCTAGCTAGATCGATTTATCGCCCCCGAAACCCTCTGCATACTAAATTTCATGAAAACCGTTGGAGCCGTTTCCGAGATTCAGATTTTATATATATCTACATAATAATATATACAAGAATTGCTCTTTTAAAGGTATTAGATAACAATAGATTACGCTTACCAATATCCTTAAGACAAAGATTTCTTCTTAGAAATTATTGTGTAGAATCTAAAACGACTTAATCAACGAAATACTGCGACTAACGATTCTTTTAATAATACTCAGCCCGACTTTCTGAAAATGGTCTAAAAACTCGAGTTGCTGATGTAGCTGTCACTCTAAATTTAAATCGCCAGCACTGGTCACTGTCAAATAAATGACGTCATCGCTTTTTATAACGAAGGCTTTTATTGTTTTCATTAACACTCGGAAACGGGGACGAAAGATTGTTATTTCGTGTCTGCGAAACGTTCGTAAAAAGTTAGATTACAAAAAATACTGTGGAGTTTATATGAGGATTATTTTTGCTGGAATAATACATGGATGTACGTTTAATTTGTTAGTATGTTCGTTGCAAAAAAACTTTTATTGTTAACCTTAAAAGGTTCAGGGTCGAGGTTGGTCAAGGTTTATTGGTCACTGATGCTGTATTGGGTACTCACTTAATTTCTAGTAATATTTTACTTTAAACTGAATATTATGAGTATTTACTGTCGTCTAGATACATCTAGAATACACGTTGTATTATTGATTGGTTGTCTACTTTTTCTTTTTTTTTTTATGTTGGATAGGCAAGCATTTGACCACTATCTCACCTGATGGAAAGTGATGATGCGGCCGAAGGTGTGACATGCTTGCCTAGAAGATACCTATTCACTCGAGACTTGAAGACTCCCAGATTATACCGTTCGGGGAACAAAGACGCAGGCAATGAGTTCCACTCCTTCGCTGTACGGATGATGAATGTAGAAGCAAAATGCTTTGAAACTACTATACTACTACTATATTTAAAACTCTTTAATCGATTTAAAAAAAAGAGGAGGTTTTATGTTCAACTGTATGTATATTTTTTTTGTATTATCACCGAATTCTCCCCCATTTGTGGACTGATTCTCAAAACATTATTTTACATTTAAATTATTTATTTAATTTAGGTTTTGGTGCGAATATTATTAATATTTCGATGACCAGCGATAAAAACTTTAATACACTTCATGTAGTATAATTTTTAAGCAATTTTTAAGTGTGATTAATTATTGAGACGGCCTTAAAATCTATACAAAGAATAATATGTTTAGCGGAAAAAAGTCATCGATATTTATCGAAGGAATACAGGCAAAATAAATAAATAATATAATTTGTATACATATAAGTTACAAGAACATAATATGTATTACAATTTGTTCACTCCAACTGAGATCTCGCGCATTCATTTTGCCTCAAAGAGGAAATCTTTTGAGGTTAATTGATTGATTTCTGTATTTTTTGTTCAAGTACCTACAGGATATAAAGGATATTTTACGTAAGTTTCAGCGTTCTGTGTGAAGCCGTTTTTGAGATATACCCCGGGACAAAATAGGTCTGAAAACAGTAACATTGGTGGCCTACCAAATCGTTATTTTCCAACACATAATTTTTTGAAACCGGTTTTGTACTTGTCAAGCCCTTTTCAACGATATCCTACAAGTGCAGATATAAAAAAAAAATTTTGCTCCTCACTTACATGTATTTCCATAATACCCCCTTAATATTTTCACTTATATAATTTTAAAATCCTATTTCTGGCTTTGGGCCGTAGTTTTACATATTCTATGTGAATTTAGAATCATTCGCTTATATAGTTTAGACGACGACGACGAAGACGACGTCTGTCAGAGGCATCTAGTCTGATAGACGGACGGACTGACGAACGGACGGACAAAGTGCTGAACGATCCAAGTTAACTTAGATATCTCGCTTCGCTCGATCAATTACACGATACAATATCAAACTATTTATTTTTCTCCTTAAAATATTGAAAATAAAAGTAATAAGTTTATTTACAGCCAGCAAAAAACACTCTTAGTGATAAAAAATAACCTGAAGTTTTTTGTTTAATTATATATGCTAGCTGATTGAAGATCACTATCTTAGTCTAGCTGATAGTCAAGCATTTGACAGTGGTCAAATGCTAAGTGATCTTTCCTGATGTAGAGTAATGATGCAGCCAAAGATGTAGCATACTTTCCTATAAAATATACCTCTTCTCAATCCTAATTTGAAGAAAATCCTCCCAAATTACAACGTTCGGGGAACAAAAAAGTAATGTTCAACAAAAAATATTTAATTTACTGCACATGACTCTACCACAATACATTAAGTAAGTTCAATTCAATTCTCGACAATAAACTATCACTTCTCTTCGTGACACAAGCCTCAGACAATTTATTGGCTACTATCAATTTATATTTGCAGCAGGAGGACGGAGAAACTCATTGAAGTAGAAACAGGAAGAAACTCCTTTACAAAGAGTATAAAGAGAAATACAAGTTTTCTTCTCTGATAGTCTTGACTGTTGTCTTACCTATTGGTAAGTGATGATTATGATGTTAAGAGAGTGCACGCTAGACTTTTGGCGACATAGTTTCAACCGAATACGGAGCAACTTGGTTATGATTTTAGCACCGTGTGTATGTATGTATGTTATTTTGTTCCTCACAGCGTTCAAATTAATAAATTGATTGAAATGATTAGGGTATTGTTGAATTTGTCTCAATTCGTCTTTATAACTAGTTTTTGCCCGTGGCTTCGCTCGCGTTAAGTATTATTTTAAAATTGAAAAAGTTTCATACAAACTTTCATCCCCTATTTTATTCCCTTGTAGAATTAATCAAAATCTTTTCTTAGCGGATGCCTACGTCATAACATCTACCTGCATGCCAAATTTCAGCCCGATCCGTCCAGTGGTTTGGGCTGTGCGTTGATAGATCACTATGTCAGTCAGTCAGTCAGTCAGTCACCTTTGAGTTATTATATATTATATATATTTGAGTTATTTATATATAGATATCTATATATAAATATATATAATTTATAACTAAAATATTTGAAAAGATTAAGTAATCTATATGATTACTTAATCTTTTCAAATATTACAATTGACCATGCGGACTGCGCTACGAGTGTCTTGCATCCATATTGAAAACTATATATTTTAACGACCATAATTATAACATGACTATTAATGTAAAATATTTATTTTCCTCACAATAACTAAACAGAACCATGTCACATTAATTTCCTCCCAAAGGCACTTTATAAAGAAGTTCTTAAGAATCCAACTAGATTTCTTAAAAGAAACCCGAAGTAAAATTGACGAGGAAGTGTTGCTGCTATTGTTATAGAAAAATAGTTTCTAGATCGTTGAGATAGGGTAGCAAATGGAGGTGACGTGGTTAGTGGAATTGTTTGATTCCACTCTATGCGCGTGTTTCTGAAGATTGCACTACTGCTTGGTTGTGGATGTAAAGTTGCTGGAAAGGATCATAAAGAATACTAATCATAATTTAAAGTAAATGTAGTTGACAAGACATTTATTTATTTTTGTTGCTTTCTATGTCACAGGTATTTGGATCAATTCTCTCCAGGAGCACATTTTTCTTCCCAAAATATATTTGGCATGGTGCGTGATGTGTGCTATAGAATTACACAATCTAATTCCTCCACCCCCATAGAACCACCAGACAGAATGCATTTTGACACATATCCTACTAATTCTACTAATATTATAAATGTGAAGGTTTGTGTATGTGTGAATGTTTGTAAACCGATTTTAATGAAATTTTGAACGTAGATATTTTAGGTTCCGGAATAACACATAGGCCAATTTTTACTTAATTAACGCGGGCAAAGCCATGAGGCACAAATAGTATTAAAAATGTAAAAGTTTGTGTATTTGTGTGCGTGTGTGTGAATGTTTGTTACCATGTATCTCCGTAAAGATTTAAATAATTTTGATGATATTTAGAATGTAAATAGTTTAGGTTCCGGAATAACACATAGGCTACTTTTTAATTTAATTAAAGCGGGCGAAGCCGCGGGGCACGGCTAGCGGTAGATATTCTTCAAATGCGCACGAAGCGTTTGCTTACACGTTGGGCACACAGAGTCAAAGTCTGTGTTCCCAGATAAGTACAATCTTGGAGTATTCAAGTCGAGAGTGAATATGTATTCGGTTTAAAGGTCTACTTGATTTATGTTTCAATGTTATATACGGCCTAAAACAAGTAAAAAATTTCGACTTACTTTGTAGACGACTAGTTTCGGACAAATTATTTGTCCTTCATCAGGATGAGTCAAACGCGCGATACGCGGAGGCGAGCGGCTAGCGGCCTCGGTGTGTGACTGAACGCGTCTATTACATTGAAACATAATGTATGATCAGATCTTGATCAAATTTAAATGCAAAAACATCTTCAAAACAAAAAATAATTCAAAATCGGTTCACGTGAAAAGAACACATTTAAAAAAAAACAGTCGAATTGAGAACCACCTCCTTTTTTGAAGTCGGTTAAAAAATCCTCAAACTCAACTGTTAACTTTCTATACGATAATCAAGCAAGACTTTTTCCGATAAATCCATCAGGCCACATCCAGACTAGCTATATCTCTGTTCGATACAACAATACGCCTCAATGAATTGGGTCATCGGGTCTCCCAGAGTACCTGCTAATTTCTGTCAATAGAACTGCAAGCGCTTCTCTTCTCTTCTACCGATATAATCTGTGGGATGTAGTTTTGTAGAAGATTTAACTAAGTACCTATTTAGACTGTTCTCAGAATGAAAAAGATAAACGGGACGGCATGATGTTTTTGAAGTGAAAACTGTTAAACTCGCGTGATCGATAGTTCGTAAGACGGAAAATTCGTAAGACGAAGGGAGAGTAGACCGCCGGCGCGGCGTAGGAGAGGAAGTAATACCCCCCTCTCTTTCTACCGCGTTTCTATGGTGACGATGGTATTTTTATTTCTACTTGTAAAATTCGTGTATATAACATAGACTAAATAAGACTTTCTTATTTAGTCTGAGGTATATGAAGTATTTAAAATATGTAAATTGAACAAAGTGCATCTATTAATGACAAAAGTGACGAAGTAATAGTAAAAGAAAATGAGTGAGTACTTTTATATACATATGTCAAAAATGCATAACGTTAATGTTCAAATTTTCACTTCTGCCGACACTTCCGGAGGACCGACTTTTTTTAATTTTGCTTTCGCAGTCTTGGGCATCTAGACAGTATCAAAAAATTAAATATTTCAAGTAAATTCTATCTTTCATGATATTGAAGCCCTAGTCAAAATTCAGAAATCACAGTCAGAGTTAAGGTCCAGTCATAGTCTAGTCATGCTCTAATAAAGGTAAAAACTTTACTAGAATTTTCTATGGAGTGTTGGAGCGAAGGCGAAAATCACGTTTTTCATCAATTTATTTTCGCCTACGTGAGGGTAGCACACCTTCACTAAGTATTTACGGTTATTAATTCACCATTATTACACTCGAAGAATCAAGTGTATGAAGATAATCCAAAATCAACAACTCCATTTTTTCACTTTTGCAGCAACAACACGGCATGATGTTATGACGCGTTTCTTATCGTGGTGTAAAACATCAATTTAAACAAATGTAGGTATTGTTGTAAGATAGCCTGGTACCAAGTGGCGGATAGAGGAACTCCCGGTGGAAGATCAAACTCCTCGTAGTGGCTCTGCACCAAGACGTAGCACGCTTGCGGAGTACTTGAAGACTCTCAGATTATACGGTTCAGGGAACAAAAAACTGTTACTTATTTGGCTCAACATTTTAGCATTGCATTTCAGAGAGGCAATGCTACCAGCATGAACATACGCTGCCCATTAAATTACCTTAAGTTACCCATAAGCTCGATGACATGTAGATATGTCATTTCAGTTTTGTTATAGAAGGTATACTCGTAGGCAATTGGGTCATAGAATACTCCGCAGTTATACAAAGGTATTAAAATAAATAAGTAAAAACAAGAATTCGGTCTAAAATCCTGATATGTAACGTCTCAACAATACTGTAAACTCAACACACTGATATAATACAATACAATACCTCTTTATTGACACCAAAAGATAGAATTGAACAGAGAAACTTATAAAGATAGGTGCAATGGGCGGACTTATCGCTAAGAGCGATCTCTTCCGGACAACCTTTGGATGGAAATATAAACGAAAAGTTAATGTTGGGATGGTGCTGCGATAAAAAGGTTGGAATAAAATTTAAAATTATAGAAATACTAACATAATGTTACAATTCTGAAAGAGTAAGTGTGTAAGTATTTTTGTTTCCTCTTCACACTGTGAAGGCGCAGTGGACAGGTCTCCGCCCTCTGCGCCGTGGGTCCTGGGTTCGATTCCCGGCAGGAGCACAAATTCCTTCCCAAGGGATATTTGTGCTTCTGGTTCTGAGTGTATTTGTGGTTGTGTTATTTAAATGTTTCCGGCACTCATAATACAATTAGTCTTTGAACTTAGTATGGGGCTGTGAGTGTGAATGCGTTTGTTTTAAATTTATCAGTACAAGCGAAGCCGCGGGGCTCGTCTAGTAGAATATAGCCGTTTTAAGGCACACTTAAAACGCCGTGATCAAATGTTGTTTTTTTTATGCTGTATAGACAAACTTTTAACTACCATTTCACCTGATGGAAAGTGATGACGCCGCCGAAGATATGACTTGTTTGTCTAGAAGATACCTATTCACTCTTGACTTGAATATTCCCAAATTATACTCCTCGGGAAACAAAAACGCAGGTAAAGCGTGTATCGATATAGCTTATCTTGAATAAAAGAAACTTTTTTTTTTTATGCATTCACACTCACAGCCCACACATAAAGTTTAAAGACTTGTATCGTGGGTAGAAACATTCACATCACACACACATTACACCCAGAACCAGAAGCACAAATTGGGAAGGAATTTATGCTCCTGCCGGGAATCGAACCCAGGACCCACGGCGCAGAGGGCAGACACCTGTCCACTGCGCCAACTGGGTCGTCATTGAAAAAATCCAATTTAGTTAATTTTTTTTTATAGAAATACCTTAACCGTACTAAAATAGAACTCAAAATGTTTCCGCAATACACGGATCTTGATTCACGTCTTACTTGTACATTAAGTTCCGTACACACGGGCAATTCGCGAGATCTTATCGCGGATGATATCGCAAGCCGCTGCCTCACGTACTATATTACGTGCGTGGTAAATAGATGTGCAGTTAGCTTTAGACATTGGATTCTATTGAGGATATATATATATATCACTCATACGTAATCGTACGGATTGATTTGAACTGCTCGTTGGCTCAGTTGGGTGAGCGTTCACCTTCCCGTTCCCACCAAGGGTTTCGATTCCCGACGGGAACACAAGTTTTCTCTCCAAGGAAAATGTATGTTTCTAGTTCTAGTTGTGATTGTGTGTGTGATGTGAATGTTTTCGGCACCCACGACACAAGTCATCGAACTTAGTGTGGGGCTTTGAATGTTTAAGCGTTTATGTATAGGTTTATGTTTATTGATTGAATTAATGAATGATTAAAATAAAAAAATATATATTATTGAATTGACGTTACTTTTCGGAAATCCATAACGACATTACATTACATTTTCGGGATTAACACTAAATATAATAAATTAACTTTAATGAATGATTTATTTATGAATTAACAAACGTTTCTTGAAACAACAAACATACGTAAATTATAATAACAGTTTCAGAATCTAGACTTGTTTGACCTAGACTAGAGATTAGGTATCCAAGCACACAATCAAAAGAGGACAGAAGAAGGAACATATTTTACATACGAGTGATAGCTAAGTTTCTAAACAAACGTTTGTGGAATTTAACTACTTAATTATGTGAGTTTATTTATAAAAAATACAATAAAAAATTATTCATATTTTAATGATAATTCTGATACGGTAAAAGATTTAGAAATATAATATAGCGAAGGAGTGGAACGCATTGGCTGCATATTTGTGTACAATCTGGGTGTCATCAGGGATACCTGATGACACCCAGATTGTACACGATTGCCAACGACGAAACATCCTTGCCTAGTAGATTTTCTAGGCAAGCATGTTTCGTCGTTGGCCGCATATTTACTACTGTTGGTGTGGTATACACGCTTTGTACTAAATGTAACTAATATGCTAGATGCCTGAAAAAAATATTTAGTCCGTCATATACATAATCAAAAAAAAATTGGACAAGTATTTTTTCTTCTGTCAATTAAACCAAAAGTTACCGAATATCATCAAAACCCTCTTATGAATACTGTGTTACTATTGCTAATAAGGTTGTTAATAAAAATAAGTGATTGTATGTGACTTGTATAATTGCATTATACTAAAACATGTTATAGTGACTAGAGGTTCTATTGACCACATCACTCATGTTATATTTTAATTAATCAAGGTCTTTGACGATTTTTGTAAAATAAGTAATTATATAACCATAACACTGAATAATTTATTGAACCCATTTACCACATCTCTGATTATGTCAGAGACCCAACATGCTGGCCGGGCATTCGCGCCCGGATAAAAAAAAAACCCTCTTATGAAAAACCCCAAATTTTAAAATACGAATTTACGTCAATTTTCATGATTGATATACATTTCTAGCTTATTGTAAAATGTACATAAATTAATGTAAGTATTACATACTAAAGTAGCAACAATTGCAACTCGGACAATAATAACTTGAAACCTTCAATTCCAAGCAAGCCATGCAAAAACCTGAGCTGAAACAATCCCGGCGAGTTTGGCCAGTAATTAATGTAGGGTAAAGTTATAATGACCCGCCTATTAGAGGGGCCATTAAGGAGGGGGGAGGGGGGAAGAATTAAGACTGGTTATGCCTTTGTTAGGAAAGGGGTAAGACAGTAATGTTGACTAATTTTTGGGAAGAAAGATTATATATATACGGGCAACACTAACTTACTACTAAATACTAGATAGTTTTGCCGCGAAAGTGAAAAAATGGCGTTGTTGATTTTGTGTAATTTTCCAAAACCTGTGATTCTTCGAGTGTTAATGTGTAATAATGGTGGATTATTAACCGTTAATACTTAGTAAATGTGCATAAGTGTAGGCAAGTCATACAAAGTTGAAAAACGTGATTTTCGCCTTCGCTCCAAAACTCCAAAAGAAGTTCTAGTAAAGTTTCTACCACTTTACTAGGGCATGACTTGACTATGACTGACTACTTGACTTTGACTGTGACTTGTGATTAAGACTTTTATTATGAAGAATAGAAATTGTTAATATTTGTTTAATATTTCGACTGAAGGACTATGCATCCATGGTCATGAAATAATTAAAAAACTTAATACTACAAGTAAGACTAAAGAATAACTATATTCTGATCAAAACTGATGTTCCGCGCTTGAGCGCCTTAGGCTCGCGGTTTCGGGGGCAAAGCAGACCGCTTTGCACCGACAGTCCGCTGTAAAGGACTTTTAAACTCATGTTCTTACCTTCCATTTGCCCCGCATTCCGAAAGCGCGGTTCAGCGGTTTCGAAAGAAACACTTCTCGCTTCAAGAGAAATAGAGAGAGAGAAGACTATTTTGTTGCTCCGTATTGTTTGTCTCAAACAAATCGGGTACCGATAATGTTGTTTTTTATTAGATATACCTTTTCCTTGCCAGCTTTATTGTCGGAATGAAACGTAAACGCGAGCATGGTGGGCATGCGACTTACACTGTGTATTTCACTGTCATACAAAGTGTAAGTGTAGATACACTTTTTGGAAATAGATACCTTTTTTGTGATTAATATGCAAGTATTTGACTGCTATCTCACGTGATGAAAAGCGATGATGCGACCGAAGATGTAACATGCCTGCCTAGAAGATACCTATTCACTCATGACTATAAGACTTAGACTAATTAATCAAGGGAGCGGAAAGAGATGTTTGTTACTCAATCACGTCAAAACTAATTTGCATGAAATTAATAAAAGAGGTAGCTTTTAATAGAGAATGACATAGTCTACGTCTAATCTATAACTAGGTAAACTTGAAAAACAGATTACAATTTCGTATAAAAAAATACTCCATTTCCAAAATGCCTTTTTCTCACGGCAATGATAAAATATATAGTCTGCCAAGATAAAAATAAAAGAGTTTTCTAATATTCTAAACAACAACTCTATCTTCAAAAACGTAATATTAAACCTGATACGTCAAATCGAAAATGTATCTAGTTGGTAATTTCGCAATCCTTCAAATTCAGAAAATAAAAAATATATTTCGTAGATCTTTATTAGATTCTGCTATTAGAGTTTACGTCTTATCTCTAATCGAATAATACGTCCTGACCTTCGTTGTTTAAAAATACGAGGTCATTTGAGGCCATGCGATGTCAGATGTATCTAAAGCTGGGTTTACACGGAGCTAATGGTGTGGGGAGTCACTAAGCCAGCCACTGACCGCACTGATACAGTCGATTAAGTTTATATACCGCGGTTATTTCGTTTTGGTTACATTTGAATAGAGTATATAAAACTTGCAGATTGTAGACGAAGCTTTAGTGCTATAGAATTGGTAGTTATGAAAATAATTGAGTGATTCATATCGACCTAACTTATTGAGAAATTTTGAATCATTAACATATTAAAACAAAGTTTGAGGCGTTGATATTCAGTGGGTTTTTGGTCTAGACAAGGTTTTTTAGAATGACGTAAAGGCAATATATTTTAATCATATTTCCCCATGGTGCTAGAGCAATTCTTGTGTTTGCCTAACCCCATAACTAAATACAGTAGTAAAATCCTTTGAGTTGTTTTCGAAATCATAAATGTCGTAAAAATGCTATACTTTGAATAATTTGTCCTCAACAACTTAGCTAGCTGTCGGTACAACATTTTTTGATTTTTATCTAAAAAATATGTTATGTTAGATAAACATTTTAAAATTGGGTTCCGGCAGCTAAGTTGGTGAATACCAGTCATTCTAGGCATAGCAAGTTTATCATCATTTACCACATCACTTAAAATATCCGACGGTAAATAACGCACAATTGCTTAGAAACCGCACTAGCTCTAACGAACAACAACTGATGTGAGCGACAAAACATCACATAATATCACTACATTCACTACTAGTGACAGACGATGCGAAAATAGACGATTATCTCTTTCTTTAGCAACATAGTTGCATTATTTACCGTTGCCGGGTACTTTACAGTACCTCTTTAGCTCGATGTGCATTATTTACCGCCGGGTACTTACATAGGGAGAAACGTAAACGCAATCCTATCAGATATGAGACGTCATGTTTATTTATTTATCACATTTTCATTGTCTGCCTTACCTTTTGCCATTAAATGGGAACTTTGTTTGACGTTCTTTAAATTATTAATTAATATGGGTAACATATTTTTATATCTACAACAATTTTTAACTTATTACTACTATTCACTACTCGTCATAATTATCATTTAAAAATAATTATTTGAAATTTGAATCTGGCTAAAGGCAAATTCGAATTGGAAATTTCTGTCAAATCAGTTTAGCCATAATACAGCGTATAAATAAAACAAACATATTTTCACAACAACACATTTACACACACTTTCGGATTTATAATATTAGTGTAATGATACTACATTATATTTAATAACGTAACTTTAACTACACGTTAGAGTAGTTATTTAAAATTAGCTTTCATTTTATTACCCAAATATAATTTACATCACTTTAACTTCAAAAATAATTATTTTTTATTTGAACTTTCATTCCCCATTGCACCACCTTAATACACCCCTGGCAACAAATATTTATAGCATCATTTTTTTTTACTACTAGAATACAAATTTCCATGAGTGTAACTTCAAAAATAAAGTACTTTCAACATGAGCTTTCATCCCCCATTGTACCAACTTGATGCAACCCTGAAAAAAAATATTAATAACTTATTTTTTTGTATTTAATAACAACTTGAATACGAATTCTGATCGCTATAAGTTCAAAAACTAAGTACTTTTATACAAACGTTTTCATCCCAATTTACCGTCTTAGGGGTAGAATTTCCAAAAATCCATTAATAATACTCCTCTACGTACTAAGACAAATTTACTCTCCATATCTCAAGTTTCTACAATCAACGGGTTAGGCTGTGCGTTGTCTCTAAGTCAGTCAGACAGTCAGTCAGTCAGTGAATCAGTTTGCTAGCACAAAGATTCTTATGCTATTAAGATAGAATTTATAAAATACTAGGCCTATAAATAAGTATAGTCAAGCTGATGCCCTATCATTGTGTATCTAATTTACGGTTTCACCAATGACTCAATGATTTTCATTGAACTGTGCCTTGCTTAATTGAATTCTAATCCATTGTCAGCTGATTTTCGTACCGCACCAATTTAATTACTTTGATAACCATTAATTAGTTTAACCAGATGTTCCGGAAGAGACAAACACTAATGATTGACGTAGGTATTTAAAAGTGTTGCAACAAATAAAATTATGAATATAAATATACAAAAACTGCAGTGCGTTAGGCCTTCGACTCGACTACAGCGGGTAGCTGGGCGGCAGCGGTAGCGACTAAGGACATTGTCGCATAAATAAATAATATTCTGTATAGCCACCGCTCTCGCCACTTTTGTCACCCCGCTGTTTGTTAAGGCCACGGCCTTAGCCTTAAAGACTCAAATATAGTATAGGACAAGTTTGAGTTCATTTTTTGCGCCTCAATACCTCATATAAATTAAGCTTATTTAGGAAAAATGTTTGTTAAAAAAAACTCAAAGAAACACACGAATAATAAAAATTCTAAACTGGTAATTTCGTATGGGAATTTCCACTTAGGATAACTTTATATTGAAACCGGTGAATTACATACATCTATACACCAAATTTTTCCGAAACTAGTCGACTACAAAGTAAGTCGAAATTCAAAATGGACAAAAATTCAATTGCAAAACAAAAATTGCAATAATTATCAAGACAATTATTTATACATATAATTCGTCTGACTTCATGCCTATTGAATATCAAACTTTCTTTACACTTTACAAATTACATTTTTATTCGAAAAAGGTGTAGTAAAAAAAAAAAATTGGTTGTCTGTAAAGTCGGTTTACGGGCGATAGTTTTACGTGATAACGTCATAAGACGAACGCTCGTGATCTCTCTATCGCTTTTTCCGCGCTCTCGCTTGCACGCTCAAGTTCAGGCGGAACGTGACACTTTTTTGTGCGTGCAGCCGGTGTTTATCGATTTATAAGACGTTTTCACGTCAAAAACTAAACGAAAATCGGGTTAAACCATCCATTAGAAAAATAGCAATGAGTATATAGAAATAAAAACCGGCCAAGTGCGAGTCGGACTCGCGCACGAAGGGTTCCGTACAATTATCTATAAAAAATCAAGTTTTGTTTGGGAGCCCCCTTAAATATTTATTTTATTTTATTTTTAGTATTTTATGTTATAGCGGCAATAGAATTACATCATCTGTGAAAATTTTAACTGTCTAGCAATCGCCGTTCTTGAGATACAGCCTGGTGACAGACGGACGGACGGACAGCGAAGTCTCAGTAATAGGGTCCCGTTTTTACCCTTTGGGTACGGAACCCTAAAAAGTTCGATATAAAGAGGTGTCGAATTCATGCCTCAGTAGGCACTCTCGAACTTTCCTTTCACTTTACAAACTTATCACGAAAACCGTGTAGCATCGACATTAGAATGTTCAACTAATTCAACGAAAGCAGCTTAATTAGATGAAAGTTGCAAGTTGAATCAAATTACTTTGACAGCGTTTTAATCTTTTATTAGTTTGAGCCTTTGACTGGTCTAGATTATCTGCTATTTGAGATTAAGACTTGAACCTGAGATTGCCAAAATGAGTCAGGTGTGCAAAAGTGGTGACATCATTAAACGCTTTCACACTCACACACATTTAGTTCGTCGACTTTTCATTATGCGAACTGCAAAAAAAAATAATTCCTTACCTGAGTCTGTGTTCCCTGATAAATGCAATATGGGAGTCTTTAAGTTGCGAGTGAATAGGCATCTTCTGGTTAAACGTGCTTACCATCAGGTGAGATAGCGGTCAAACATTTACCTCTTGAATAAAAAATAAAAAAGGCTTGTGTCGTGGGTGCCGGAAATATAAATAAAAAAAATCACATCACATACAATCTAAACATAAATTCCCCTTGGTGAGAAAACTTGTGCTTTCACCGGGAATTGAACCCGATATTCGCTGCTTTAGAAGGAGAACGCGCACTCAACGGCAATTCATTTTATGATCTTACTTACTTTGTCCTGTATACCCTCTACTACCAATCATCAACGGAACCAACCCACTTCAAAAAAATGAGAAAATTCTCAATTCTGTCTGTGTCTGTGTGTGTCTGTCGACTGTTTTTTTTTCTGTGTGTTTCCCCAAAACATTATTTTTAAATGAACCAATTTTAATGTCATCTTTTATTTTAAAGCTGGTGTCATGTTTTTGATTTATCCTCAATAATGCGTATCAAGGGTTCCGAAAATAAATCAGTGAAGTCGGTTTTTTAAAGCTAAGCTTGCGTCAAAATTATTTATTGCTGTTTACAAAGGTAATTTAGCAAGCGTTTAACCACTGTTGATATTAGGATAGTTTACCCTCCGGGAGAATGTATAGGCTTTTATCCATTACGCTGTTCTATTGCAAGTGGACAAAGTTCTCCATACCTATTAATCTTAAAAGAAAGACTAGACCGTTTGGAAGAGCAAACTATTCCTCTTACAAAGAATCTAGTCTTTATTTACACATTAATCTTAAAAGAAAGACTAGACCATTTGGAAGAGCAAACTATTCCTCTTACAAAGAATCTAGTCTTTATTTACACATTAATCTTTAAAGAAAGACAAGACCATTTGGAAGAGCAAACTATTCCTCTTACAAACAATGTAGTCTTTATTTATACATTAATCTTAAAAGAAAGACTAGACCATTTGGAAGAGCAAACTATTCCTCTTACAAAGAATGTAGTCTTTATTTACACATTAATCTTTAAAGAAAGACAAGACCATTTGGAAGAGCAAACTATTCCTCTTACAAAGAATGTAGTCTTTATTTACACATTAATCTTTAAAGAAAGACAAGACCATTTGGAAGAGCAAACTATTCCTCTTACATAGAATGTAGTCTTTATTTACACATTAATCTTAAAAGAAAGACAAGACCGTTAGAAAGAGCAAACTATTCTTCTTACAAACAATGTAGTCTATATTTACACATTAATCTTAAAAGAAAGACTAGACCATTTGGAAGAGCAAACTATTCCTCTTCCCAACGGTCTTTCTATTTCTTCATTCAACGTAATGTTTTAAGGTATCATCATCTCCACCCAGTTTCAAGTTCCAACTTGAAGTTCAAGTACAAGTAACTCCAATGAGTGAATATAGCCATTGCATACCGAGTTACGTAAGCCCTTCAAGGCGAATACCTCAAAATACTTGAATTATTCTCTGAGATAAACCAGCGGCCACAATAGAGAACTTTACTTAATAATTAAAATTCAAGAAAAGCTTCAACCGACAAAATGACTTTACTGCTTTTTTCCGGAATGTATGTGACCAACTTGATGCTATACAATTTCAAACAAAAAATAATATCATAATTGGCGGAGATATCGCGGAACCTCATTTTTTGAAGTCGGTTGAAAATTGGGTTCTTAAAACACTTTATTACAATTCGTTCTCCGACTCACAAAAATATTTAGTGTTAAAGTGGCTGATAAATGCGACCTGTAGAGGGGAACAACCGGAAATCCGGACATACAAAAGCAATTTTGCCCAAGCTGAAACGGAGACCCACAGTGAGTGGACAGGTCTCCGCCCTCTGCGCCTTGGGTCCTGGGTTCGATTTCCGGCAGGAGCACAAATTCCTTCCCAAGGGATATTTGTGCTTCTGGTTCTGGGTGTATTTGTGGTTGTGTCATGTAAATGTTTCCGGCACCCATAATACAAGTCTTTGAACTTAGTGTGGGGCTGTGAGTGTGAATGCGTTTGTTTTAAATTTATCAGTACAAGCGAAGCCGCGGGGCTCGTCTAGTAGAATATAGCCATTTTAAGGCACACTTAAAACGCCGTGATCAAATGTTGTTTTTTTTATGCTGTTTAGACAAACATTTAACTACCATTTCACCTGATGGAAAGTGATGATGCAGCCGAAGATGTAACTTGTTCTTTTTTTACACTTTCACACTTACAGCCCCACACTAAGTTCGATGACTTGTGTCGTGGGTGCCGGAAACATTCACATCACACACACAATCACAACCAGAACCAGAAACACAAATTTTCCTTGTGTTCCCGCTGGGAATCGAACCCGATACCCCTGCTTAGAAGGCGAACGCCACCCAACTAAGCCAACAGGCAGTTTGTCAAGGCTCTAGAAGATACCTATTCACTCTTGACTTGAACATTCCCAAATTATACTCCTCGGGGAACAAAAACGCAGGTGCGTGTATCAATATAGTTTATCTTGAATAAGAGAAACCATTTTTTTTTACGCATTCACACTCACAGCCCACACATAAAGTTTAAAGACTTGTATCGTGGGTGGAAACATTCACATCACACACACATTACACCCAGAACCAGAAGCACAAATATCCCTCGGGAAGGAATTTATGCTCCTGCCGGGAATCGAACCCAGGACCCACGGCGCAGAGGGCAGACACCTGTCCACTGCGTCAACTGGGTCGTCATTGAAAAATCCAATTTAGTTAATCTTTTTTTTTTATAGAAATACCTTAACCGTACTAAAAATAGAACTCAAAATGTTTCCGCAATACACGGATCTTGATTCACGTCTTACTTGTACATTAAGTTCCGTACACACGGGCAATTCGCGAGATCTTATCGCGGATGATATCGAGAGCCGCTGCCTCACGTACTATATTACGTGCGTGGTAAATAGATGTGCAGTTAGCTTTAGACATTGGATTCTTTTGAGGATATAAATATATATATATATATATATCGTACGTAATCGTACGGATTGATTTGAAATGCTCGTTGGCTCAGTTGGGTGAGCGTTCGCTTTCTAAGCAGGGGGTTCGAGTCCCGGCGGGAGCACAAGTTTTCTCTCCAAGGAAAATGTATGTTTCTAGTTCTAGTTGTGATTGTGTGTGTGATGTGAATGTTTCTGGCAACCCACGACACAAGTCATCAAACTTAGTGTGGGGCTGTGAGTGTTTAAGTGTTTATGTTTATGTATAGGTCTATGTTTATTGATTGAATGAATTAATGATTTATTTATGAACTAGCCGTGCCCCGCGGCTCCGCCCGCTATTATCAAGCTAAAAAGTAGCTTATGTGTTAATTCTAGGTATAATCTATGTACGTTCCAAATTTCATCCAAATCCGTTCAGCCGTTAAAGCGTGAAGAGGGAACAAACATACTTACACACTTACATACAAACTTTCGGATTTATAATATTAGTAGGATAGTAGGATATGTTTATGTATATAGGTTTATGTTTTTTGATTGAATTAATTAATGATTTATTTATAAATTAACAAACGTTTCTTGAAATAACAAACATACGTAAATTATAATAACAGTTTTATGAATCTAGACTAGTTTCACCCAGACTAGGGATTAGGTATCCAAGCACTCAATGAAAAGACCACACAAAAGAAGGATCACATTTTACGTACGAGTTTTTTTTTTTTACTTCTAGATTTCTACTCTACTTCTCTTGCGAAGTGCCAAACTATGGCTAATCAGTAATTTCTTTAACTTAAACTGCTACATTGCTAAACTAAGAATGTGTCCATTAACACTTTTCTTATTGTCTCTATTTAAGGTTAAGACACTTTGTTCATGCGTTCTTTTGCAGCACTCTCACTATATATTACACTGATATATACTAACAAGTTACACAATTCTAACAAGTTACACAAGTTCAAATAGTTTAATTATTTTAAGTTTTCTCACTAAGACCTCGACATTCACATGATGATGAAGTCTATATTGATGAGCTTCTGCGTATGTATTTATTACTTATTCAACCGATCCCTATCTTAAGGTCCCTATGAAGATCGTCATTTCTGACGTACCAGGGAGGGTTACGAACGAGTGATAGCTAAGTTTCTAAACAAACGTTTGTGGAATTTAACTACTATCTGTGTTTATACATATAAATTACAATAAAACATTATTCATATTTTAAAGATACGGTAAAAGATTTAGAAATAAATAATACAGCGAAGGAGTGGAACTCATTGGCAGCAAATTTTTTTCCCGAATGGTACAATCTGGGTGTCATCAGGCATCTTCTAGGCAAGCATGTTCCGTCGTTGGCCGCATCTTCACTACTGTTGGTGTTGTGTTTGAGAGTGGTATACACGCTTTGTACTAAATGTAACTTATATGCTAGATGCCTGAAAAAAATATTTAGTCCATCATTAAAATTATCAAAAAAATATTGGACAACTATTTTTTTCTTCTGTTAATTAAACCAAAAGTTACCGAATATCATCAAACCCCTCTTATGAATACTGTGTTACTTTTGCTAATAAGGTTGTTAATAGAAATAAGTGATTGTATGTGACTTGTATAATTGCATTATACTAAAACATGTCATAGTGACTAGAGGTTCTATTGACCACATCACTCATGTTATATTATATGCTACGAACCGTTATTCTAGACCTTAAACAGTGAGATAACATCACTTCCGGAACGACGTCACGACCTCTTTTGTGTCCCTCCCATCCGGCTCCGCCCCACTTGAGCCGGGGGAGGGGGGGTGAGCTTGCCCGAACTGTCAGGCGCGCTCCTCACATTGGCATTTGCTTTCGGCGTGAACACACCTCTTTAAAAGCGGGTAACAGCGTTGCTGTTTTTTATAATTTTTATTAATAATGTTATAATTTTAACAATTTTACTAGAAAATAATAAACTTTTTTAAAATTTTTATTATTAAAAATATTTAAATGTTAACAATTTAACTTTTATAATATTTAAACGTGACTAATTTGTACTTTTATTTTGTTATTGTAGCACTCATAATATTTTTTCAAGATTGAAGTAGGTGAACGGGGTCGCCCGCCTCCGCTAATTTCACCACTGATATCTTCGTCATCTTCACCGTTGTCGTCGTGTAACCCAGCCCCACACCGTCGAGTCACCGCGGTCATCGAGCAGCAGGCAGAGGGGATGCGGACAGGTTCGATGCGAATTCAAATTTGCTTATTTCACATAACCAAAATGATAAAAGAACCCATGAGGGTAAGTTGCACATTCGTAATTAACTGCAGCTAAGATTCCACTAGGATTAGGTTTCTGGAATGAGCCTACTTACCCCGCTCAATTTATAAACCAACAATCTTGTTTCAAAAATATGTGTATTGTCTTTCCTAACTGAATTGTACGATTCGAACATAATCATCCGAAGCAGTCGCACTTGTATAATAAGAGTCGAATTTCTAAAGTTGGACTCGCGAAGGATCCACGCAATTTAAACTTTTCAATCCACAGGAATTCTTTTCTTTCTTACAAATTATAGTTAATAGGCACGACAAAGATATCGCATTAATTGTATATTTTGTTTTGAATTTTAAAGGCTGGACTTGCAAAATATCCACGCATTAACCTTTTCAATCCACAGCATTTATTTTCTTTCTTACTAAGAGCCAGAGGTTCAAAAAAGCTGTTTACAACTCGAACGTGAGGGTGAGCCCCCTGGCTTTCCACCAGTGGTACTACTACAGAAGAGGAGAGAGGAGGCGGGCGAACTGCCTCATCCTCGGGATCCCGTACGTCTGAGCCGGATCGGGTCAGACTGAAATGCCCGCTCCGCGGCCTCTCAGTCGGAGACGCAGAACGAGACCACCGCCTCCGCCTGCCACGATCTCTCGCTGTCGAGCATGTCGTTAACAACTCGAACGCAGTGGGAAAGAGCTTTATTCGTGTCTATGCGGAATAGGCACGATGTTTGCAAAGCGACCGCGGAAGTCCTATTATTGCAACAACAATGAAACTGAGCCGTCACAATTACATACCTTAAAAGCTGGTCGTCAACGAATTTTCATCCAAAGGTAAGAACCAAAAGCTGCCAGAAATAAATCCGATCCGAGACAAAATTACAGTAGCAAAAAATTCCCGATAACTCGATACATATTAGCTTAATATTTATGATATCAATGCAATACAATTACTCTTTATTGACATCAAGCTTACAGAGAAACTTATAAATATATGTAGGTCTTATCGCTAAGAGCGATCTGTTATATCTTAGATTGTATTATAATATTTTTATGAGAATTTATTGAAATGTACCTACATTTTAATAATGTTACGGAATTTTTTCTTTGGCTATAATACCCTCGCTTTTTAAAATATTTAACAGTACCCCGGTAGCCGAGCGTGTATTTAGCAATAATCTAAACAATATCAAACTTTACTTGGTATTGAAACCAAACATTTTATTTTTTTTGTTTCTCGGATCGGACTTATTGTAAGCGATCGAATTGTAATCAAAATATACATAGACCCGGATATTTTGTTTACGTATTTATCGCCGGCGCCCATCTACTGTCAGTTCTAGTAGGTATTGTACGCGTTGGACTAGAAATCGAACCCAGAGCGACTACACTAAACAAGTATCGCCTTGCCTGGACGAACTAAGCTCGACAAGCTATTCAAGTCCTCGTTCGTGTGAGTGATGCAGAAGTCCAGTCTGACGCTAACTAAGGATCGTTTTTCCTAGACGGATTAAGCTGCGGCGGAAGCTATTATGTCCTAACCTCATTCGAGTGAGTGATGAAGTATCAGAAGTCTAGTCTGACTCCAATGAAAGATCGTTTTTCCTTGACGGACTAAGCTACGGAAGCTATTCAAGTCCTAACCTCGTTTGAGTATGTCACAATTTTTAATATACAATTGCAAATCATTCTGTAACATTGACTTGCCTTGTGCAACAGTCAGTTGTAATGGCCAATAAATGCGTTTAATTTATTTTTTCTGATGCCAACCAGGGATTGTTTTTCCTTGAAGGACTAAGCTGCGGAAGATATTCATGTCCCATTCTCAATCGGGTGGATTGTGAACTATGAGAAGTCTATTCTGATCCCAACCAAAGTCATTTATTATCAAATGGAATCCAAGCCTAAACTCCACGTATTTGCCCGGGTATAAGAAGTAAATATGGCTCAAAAATATTCGCTCTAATCTAAAAGCAAATTGGTGGAGTCTGATAATACCTGGTAAGCATATTAAACTTTACGGTTTCGGCCTAGTTAGTAGCTGAAGGTATCTGTTTCACTTGCCATTCCTTGCAGTTAATTTGCAGACTACCTAACTGAAATAACGAAGTCTTTTCTTTTAAGTAAGTACTTGGTCTTAATAGATACAAAGAATACAATCAGTTCTTGTTTCATACCTTGTAACGACCGTTGTCTCATGCGTTACAGTAGAACCAATTAGATGGCACTATATGTCTTCTAAGCGCCAAAGACGTTACAGCAATCTGATGTACTAGTGGGAGTTTACCGATACTCACATACGTAGTGAAGTTACTATTTATACATTCCATAGTAATTGTATATTCATATATGTATTATTTAGTGTGTTATAGCTTGTGTTATAGCATTATTTATTTAGTGTGTTACATTACACTGGTTAACAATATGTACACCATCCTGTTATCATTACACAAACTGTCCAGTAACAGTACTCTTCTGAAACGGCTTAGGAAGAGACATTGTGAATTTTAAAACGCAGATAGATTTTCTCGCTTCAACGAGCACACACTTTCTTTTTCGTTATGTTCCTCTCATACGGTTCTGATACTTATTAAAAGCTCCAACTTACTCGGTGGTTTGGCGTCTGGAACTCGAAAGAGCTGATAGAGAAACACTTCTGATGTTTTTTAATGGTTGATCACATTCTTAATTTCTCCGTCATTTTAGTACAAAGTTTTATCTGGTATTTGGCAATAATGATAATGTTGATCATATATCAATCACATTCACATGCTCCCTTTGCTTAGTTAAGCACTTGTTCATTTCTTGCTTAAATGCATTTAAATTTATAAAAAATATTTTATTTTTAATTACCAAAAGGAATTGCCACAACGACGTTTTCCAATGGAGTGCCAATAAGAGTTTTACCTGTAGTAACCTGGGTAACGGTCACGTAGACTAGATATATTACGAAAAGACTAGCTATAGATCCCAGTCTTGACATTTATAATTTTATTGTACTTGAATGAATAAGTGATCAACCATTCCTTTAAAACAATATTTCAGATGATACGGGTACTTACATAAGGTACGGTTCTCTTATTGCTTCTCGAATTTAGTAGTCAAGCCCGCAATTTTGCACATTTAATTATCGACCCAAAATCAAAGACGAATTTAAACATGTTTATTGACATCCTTTCTTTGGGTCTACCTACTCCACAAGTATAAACCTGCCGTTGCAGTTATTATGGAGATTACAGATCTAATAGAATAAATGTCTTGTTGTAGATATGTCTTGTTTAATGATGTAGACGTAAGAAATGTGTTTTCATCTCGTAGGGTATGCAATAATCTAGTCGGGGGAGAGGTGTACGCGAGGAGAACGTGCGCGAGCGGCGCGGCGGTCGGCTGCTAGTAGCGGCCGGCGGCATCGCTCGAGTCAGTGTCATCGAGAGCCGGACCAAGGCAGACGTATAGAACATTCCACCGCACTCCCCGCGTTGTGCCACACGCTAACCGCGTGCTGTTTCTTTAGTGTGTGAGCTAATGTACCGGTTGTATTTAATAAAAGTGCTTCAGTATTACGTTCCCCGTGTCTTCAATGTGAACCCCCGCACCTAAATCTCAATAGTAATAATGATTCGATTTGGTAAAGATGATTTTAAGAGGCAAGTATTGAAGCCTCTTCATACTTTGTACTTGAACTACTTCAGTACTTGCAATAACTTGGTGTTTGAATTAAGTGCTTTTATTTTTACAATGGCCTCTCATGGTAAATGTATGACGTATCCCTACGTATGAGCCTATTCGAATTGAAACACTGTAGCATAAAAATATACAACAATGTATATACAAGTGTCATTGCTAAACTGTTATTAGATCAATATATGATCAAATTCTTTACCTACCTGTCTATGCATGTGATAGCATTGCAACTAATAGTCATTTTAACATTTACGATTGTTAATTCCTTGTCATAACATTATTTTAGTTAAGGTACCATAATAATAAAATGTATTTGTCGTGAGTAACATGTATAATTATTCTAATTTCAAGGTTACTTTCGTCCCTCTGTTCTGTAGGTACACCTATTCATGGGATACATATCATAGATTTGCATAACCTAGGTACACATTATAAAGTACCTGATACTATCAATTATATTTATTCACACATTGGCATACTTTTTAGCTTGCCACCAGGCGATAATAAACACATCTCACTGTTTAAGGTCTAGAATAACGGTTCGTAGCATATAATATGATGTTTTACCTGAAAATAAAACAATTATTATATGCAAAACCTTATTCTAGACCTATATTTAGAATCCTGCCTGGTGGACTTCTTTATCTTGTCCACCGAAAGTGAGATGCAATGTGAGGAGCGCGCCTGACAGTTCGGGCAAGCTCACCCCCCCTCCCCCGGCTCAAGTGGGGCGGAGCCGGATGGGAGGGACACAAAAGAGGTCGTGACGTCGTTCCGGAAGTGATGTTATCTCACTGTTTAAGGTCTAGAATAAGGTTTCGCATATAATAATTGTTTTATTTTCAGGTAAAACATCATATTTTAATTAATTAAGGTCTTTGACGATTTTTGTAAAGTAAGTAATTATATAACCATAACACTGAATAATTTATTGAACCCATTTACCACATCTCTGATTATGTCAGAGACGCGACAAGATGGCCGGGCCTTAGCGCCCGGAAAAAAAAACCCTCTTATGAAAAAACCCAAATTTTAAAATACGAATTTACGTCAATTTTCATGATTGATATACATTTCTAGCTTATTGTAATATGTACATAAATTAATGTAAGTATTATATACTAAGGTAGCAACAATTGCAACTTTAAACCTTCAATTCCAAGCAAGCCATGCAAAAACCTGAGCTGAAACAATCCCGGCGAGTTTGGCCAGTAATTAATGTAGGGTAAAGTTATAATGACCCGCCTATTAGAGGGGCCATTAGGGAGGGGGGAGGGGGGGAAGAATTAAGACTGGTTATGCCTTTGTTAGGAAAGGGGTAAGACATTAATGTTGACAAATTTTTGGCAACACTAACTTACTACTAAATACTACGTTTTTACCGCGAAAGTGATAAAATGGCGTTGATGATTTTGTATAATTTTCCAAAACCTGTGATTCTTCGAGTGTTAATGTGTAATAATGGTGGATTATTAACCGTTAATACTTAGTAAATGTGTATAATTTTCCAAAACCTGTGATTCTTCGAGTAATGTGTAATAATGGTGGATTATTAACCGTTAATACTTAGTAAATGTGTATAATTTTCCAAAACCTGTGATTCTTCGAGTGTTAATGTGTAATAATGGTGGATTATTAACCGTTAATACTTAGTAAATGTGCATAAGTGTAGGCAAGTCATACAAAGTTGAAAAACGTGATTTTCGCCTTCGCTCCAAAACTCCAATAGAAGTTCTAGTAAAGTTTCTACCACCTTACTAGGGCATGACTTGACTATGACTGACTACTTGACTTTGACTTGTAACTGGGATTTTTATTATGAAGAATAGAAATTGTTAATATTTGTTTAATATTTCGACTGAAGGACTATGCATCCATGGTCATGAAATAATTAAAAAAAAAAAAACTAAATACTACAAATAAGACTAAAGAATAACTATATTCTGATCAAAACTGATGTTCCGCGCTTGAGCGCCTTAGGCTCGCGGTTTCGGGGGCAAAGCAGACCGCTTTGCTCCGACAGTCCGCTGTAAAGGACTTTTAAACTCATGTTCTTACCTTCCATTTGCCCCGCATTCCGAAAGCGTGGTTCAGCGGTTTCGAAAGAAACACTTCTCGCTTCAAGAGAAATAGAGAGAGAGAAGACTTTTTTGTTGCTCCGTATTGTTTGTCTCAAACAAATCAGGTACCGATAATGTTGTTTTTTTTATTAGATTTACCTTTTCCTTGCCAGCTTTATTGTCGGAATGAATCGTAAACGCGAGCATGGTGGGAATGCGACTCCCACTGTCATACAAAGTGTAAGTGTAGATACACTTTTTGAAAATAGATACTTTTTTATGATTAATATGCAAGCATTTGACTGCTATCTCACCTGATGAAAAGCGATGATGCGACCGAAGATGAAACATGCCTGCCTAGAAGATACCTATTCACTCATGACTATAAGACTAAGACTCAATCAAGGATATAAGACTAAGACTCAATCAAAATCAAGGGAGCGCGAAAGAGATGTTTGTTACTCAATAACGTCAAAACTAATTTGCATGAAATTTTATTTTTTTATTTTATTTATTTATTTATTTTACTAAATCCACAGCTCTTAATTAACATAGTTTATAATTTACGTTATCTTCTACAGCCAAAAACGGATTTACATTATATATTTAAAATATTATAGATACAGTCATTGCTTCTTAAAGTATCAGAGTGTATGTATATCTGTGTATGTTTTGTGTGTGGGTGTGTGTGTGTGTGTATGTGTGTGGTTGTGTGCGTGTATGTGTGTGTGTGTGTGATTGTGTTTGTATAGGTACGAATGGTGAGTGCTAAGTTGTCTATGCAAGTATTAACAAAATATTAAAAACTTCTTGTTTAAATTTTCCCTTATTAAAATATATATCCAATGAATCAAATTTGTTATTATAGGTCTTTTTACTGGAGCATTTTGAGCATAATTGGTAATAGACTTCGAGTCAGCAAAGATATTTGTATGTCTAGTTCTAAATTTAGGACAGCGAAAACATAAAGTTTTGCGCAATAATTCATTGCAGTTAATTAGACCGTTGCAGATGCCAAGTAAAATTAATAAAACAGATAGCTATTAATATAGAATGACATAGTCTACGTCTAATCTATAACTAAGTAAACTTGAAAAACAGATACAATTTCGTATAAAAAATTACTCCATTTTCAAAATGCCTTTTTATCACAGCAATGATGAAATATATAGTCTGCCAAGATAAAAATAAAAGAGTTTTCTAATATTCTAAACAACAACTCTATCTTCAAAAACGTAATATTAAACCTGATACGTCAAATCGAAAATGTATCTAGTTGGTAATTTCGCAATCCTTCAAATTCAGAAAATAAAAAATATATTTTGTAGATCTTTATTAGATTCTGCTATTAGAGTTTACGTCTTATCTCTAATCGAATAATACGTCCTGACCTTCGTTGTTTAAAAATACGAGGTCATTTGAGGCCATGCGATGTCAGATGTATCTAAAGCTGGGTTTACACGGAGCTAATGGTGTGGGGAGTCACTAAGCCAGCCACTGACCGCACTGATACAGTCGATTAAGTTTATATACCGCGGTTATTTCGTGTTGGTTACATTTGAATAGAGTATATAAAACTTGCAGATTGTAGACGAAGCTTTAGTGCTATAGAATTGGTATTTATGAAATTAATTGAGTGATTCATGTCGACTTAATTTATGAAGAAATTTTGGATCATTAGCATATTAAAACAAAGTTTGAGGCGTTGATATTCAGTGGGTTTTTGGTCTAGACAAGTTTTTTAGTATCATGGAAATCATATTTCTTCATAGTGGTAGATCAATTCTTGTGTTTGCCTAACCCTATGACAAAATACAGTAGTAAAATCCTCTGAGTTGTTTTCGACATCATAAATGTCGTAAAAATGCTATACCTACCTAGAATGATTTGTCCTCAACAACTTAGCTAGCTGTCGGAACAACATTTTTAGATTTTTATCTAAAAAATATGTTATGTTAGATAAAAATTTAAAAATTGGGTTCCAGCAGCTAAGTTGGTGATTACCAGTCACCCTAGTTATAGCACGTTTATCATCATTTACCACATTATTTAAAGTATCGGACGGTTAATAACGCATAATTGCTATACCGCGCTAGCTCTAACGAACAACAACTGATGTGAGCAACAAAACATCACATAATATCACTACATTCACTACTAGTGACAGAGACGAAGCTCTACGTAGTCGAAAATAGGCGATTATCTCTTTCTTTAGCAACATAGGTGCATTATTTACCGTCGTCGGGTACTTAGATAAGGAGAAATGTAAATGCAATCCTATCAGATATGAAACGTCATGTTTATTTATTTAGCACATTATCATTGTCTGCCTTATTAATTAATATGGGTAACATATTTTTATATCTACAACAATTTTTAACTTATTGCTACTATTCACTACTCGTCATAATTATCATTTAAAAATAATTATTTGAAATTGGAATCTGGCTAAAAGGCAATTTTAGACGAGTTGGTTGTTATATCGAACGACCAGAAGTCGACCGCGTGGTGGAGTACATTTTTTTTTCTTCTCTACATCATGTCTCCTGGTGGCCGTAAAGGAAACTTGACCTCAAAAATTCATAGACATCAAAAATCTAGGAACTGATGTCACGACTCAATCTAGTCCACAGCAAGCGTTTTTTTATTTAAAATTCCTCATAAATGGCATTTAATAAAGAAAAAAAAAATTAATGTAACTTGTATCGTGAGTGCCGGAAGCCTTCACATCACCACACTCAATCACAACTAAAACCAGAAACACAAATTGTTCCCACCGGGAATCGAACCCTTGCTTAGAAGACGTGGTTCGTAGTCAATTTTATGTATATTGTGTATCTATACAAGCCGTGTCCCGCGACTTCTCCCACGTTAATTAAGCTAAAAGTAGTCTATGTGTCAATCTTGAGTATAAGCTATGTATATTATTGGAAATTGCTGCCAAATCGGTTCAGCCGTAATGCAGCGTAAAGATAAAACAAACATACTTTCACACTAACACATTTACACACACTTTCGGATTTATAATATTAGTGTAATGATACTATATTTAACAACACGTTAGAGTAGTTATTTAAAATTTACTTTCATTTTACTACCCAAATACAATTTACATCACTTTAACTTAAATAATTATTTTAAAAAGAGCTTTCTTTCCCCATTGCACCACCTTAATGTACCCCTGGCAAAAAATATGTAACTTATTTTTTTATATTAAATGAACTACTTAAATACCAATTTACATCACTATAAATTCAAAAACAAAGTACTTTTATACAAACGTTTTCATCCCAATTAACCATCTTAGGGGTAGAATTTCCAAAAATCCATTCTGAGTACACCTCTACGTACTAAAACAAATTTACTCCCCAAATCTCAAGTTTCTACAATCAACGGGTTAGGCTGTGCGTTGTCTCTAAGTCAGTCAGACAGTCAGTCAGTCAGTGAATCAGTTTGCTAGTACAAAGATTCTTATGCTATTAAGATAGAATTTATAAAATACTAGGCCTATAAATAAGTATAGTCATGCTGATGCCCTATCATTGTGTATCTAATTTACGGTTTCACCAATGACGCAATGATTTTCACTGAACTGTGCCTCGCTTAATTGAATTCTAATCCATTATCAGCTGATTTTCATACCGCACCAATTTAATTACTTTGATAACCATTAATTAGTTTAACCAGATGTTCCGGAAGAGACAGACACTAACGATTGACGTAGGTATTTAAAAGTGTTGCTACAAATAAAATTATGAATTTAGTTCTTCGTTAGGCCTTCGACTCGACTACAGCGGGTAGCTGGGCGGCAGCGGTAGCGACTAAGGACATTGTCGCATAAATAAATAATATTCTGTATAGCCACCGCTCTCGCCACTTTTGTCACCCCGCTGTTTGTTAAGGCCACGGCCTTAGCCTTAAAGACTCAAATATGACTGGACAAGTTTGAGTTCTTTTTTTGCGCCTCAATACCTCATATAAATTAAGCTTATTTAGGAAAAATGTTTATTAAAAAAAACTCAAAGAAACACACGAATAATAAAAAATCTAAACTGGTAATTTTGTATGGGAATTTCCACTTTGGATAACTTTATATTGAAACCGGTGAATTACATACATCTATACACCAAATTTTTCCGGAACTAGTCGACTACAAAGTAAGTCGAAATTCAAAAAGGACCGTCCAATTGCAAAACAAAAATTGCAATAATTATCAAGATAATTATTTATACATATAATTCGTCTGACTTCATGACTATTGAATATCAAACTTTCTTAACACTTTACAAATTACATTATTATTCGAAAAAGGTGTAGTAAAAAAAAAATTGGTTGTCTGTAAAGTCGGTTTACGGGCGATAGTTTTACGTGATAACGTCATAAGACGAACGCTCGTGATCTCTCTATCGCTTTTTCCGCGCTCTCGCTTGCACGCTCAAGTTCAGGCGGAACGTGACCCTTTTTCGTGCGTGCAGCCGGTGTTCATTGATTTATAAGACGTTATCACGTCAAAAACTAAACGAAAATTGGGTTAGACCATCCATTAGAAAAATAGCAATGAGTATATAGAAATAAAAACCGGCCAAGTGCGAGTCAGACTCGCGCACGAAGGGTTCCGTACCATTATCTATAAAAAATCAAGTTTTGTATGGGAGCCCCCTTAAATATTTATTTTATTTTATTTTTAGTATTTGTTGTTATAGCGGCAATAGAATTACATCATCTGTGAAAATTTTAACTGTCTAGCAATCGCCGTTCTTGAGATACAGCCTGGTGACAGACGGGCGGACGGACAGCGAAGTCTCAGTAATAGGGTCCCGTTTTTACCCTTTGGGAACCCTAAAAAGTTCGATATAAAGAGGTGTCGAATTCATGCCTCAGTAGGCACTCTCGAACTTTCCTTTCATTTCACAAACTTATCACGAAAACCGTGTAGCATCGACATTAGAATGTTCAACTAATTCAACGAAAGCAGCTTAATTAGATGAAAGTTGCAAGTTGAATCAAATTACTTTGACAGCGTTTTAATCTTTTATTAGTTTGAGCCTTTGACTGGTCTAGATTATCTGCTTTTTGAGATTAAGACTTGAACTAGAGTTTGCCAAAATGAGTCAGGTGTGCAAAAGTGGTGACATCAGTAAACGCTTTCACACTCACACACATTTAGTTCGTTGACTTTTAATTATGCGAACTGCAAAAGAATTGAATTCCTTACCTGAGTCTGTGTTCCCTGATAAATGCAATATGGGAGTCTTTAAGTTGCGAGTGAATAGGCATCTTCTGGTTAAACGTGCTTACCATCAGGTGAGATAGCGGTCAAACATTTACCTCTAGAATAAAAAATAAAAAAAGACTTGCATCGTGGGTGTCGGCAATATAAAATAAAAAAAAATCACATCACATACAATCTAAACATAAATTCCCCTTGGTGAGAAAACTTGTGCTTTCACCGGGAATTGAACCCGATATTTGCTGCTTTAGAAGGAGAACGCGCACTCAAAGGCAGTTTATTTTGTGATCTTACACTTTGTCCTGTATACCCTCTGCTCCCAATCCTCGACGGTGCCAGTTTATAATCCACTTAAAAAAAATTTGAAAATTCTCAATTCAACTGTTTTTTTTTCTGTTGTTTTTTTAAAATGAACCAATTTTAATTTCACCTTTTATTTTAAAGCTGGTGTCATGTTTTTGATTTATCCTCAATAATGCGTATCAAGGGTTCCGAAAATAAATCAGTGAAGTCGTTTTTTTAAAGCTAAGCTTGCGTCAAAATTATTTATTGCTGTTTATAAAGGTAATTTAGCAAGCGTTTAACCACTGTTGATATTAGGATAGTTTACTCTCCGGGAGAATGTATAGGCTTTTATCCATTACGCTGTTCTATTGCAAGTGGACAAAGTTCTCCATACCTATTAATCTTAAAAGAAAGACTAGACCGTTTGGAAGAGCAAACTATTCCTCTTCCAAACGATGTAATCTTTATTTACCTATTAATCTTAAAAGAAAGACTAGACCGTTTGGAAGAGCAAACTATTCCTCTTACAAACAATGTAGTCTTTATTTATACATTAATCTTAAAAGAAAGACTAGACCATTTGGAAGAGCAAACTATTCCTCTTACAAAGAATCTAGTCTTTATTTACACATTAATCTTTAAAGAAAGACAAGACCATTTGGAAGAGCAAACTATTCCTCTTACATAGAATGTAGTCTTTATTTACACATTAATCTTAAAAGAAAGACAAGACCGTTAGAAAGAGCAAACTATTCTTCTTACAAACAATGTAGTCTATATTTACACATTAATCTTAAAAGAAAGACTAGACCATTTGGAAGAGCAAACTATTCCTCTTCCCAACGGTCTTTCTATTTCTTCATTCAACGTAATGTTTTAAGGTATCATCATCTCCACCCAGTTTCAAGTTCCAACTTGAAGTTCAAGTACAAGTAACTCCAATGAGTGAATATAGCCATTGCATACCGAGTTACGTAAGCCCTTCAAGGCGAATACCTCAAAATACTTGAATTATTCTCTGAGATAAACCAGCGGCCACAATAGAGAACTTTACTTAATAATTAAAATTCAAGATAAGCTTCAACCGACAAAATGACTTCACTGCTTTTTTCCGGAATGTATGTGACCAACTTGATGCTATACAATTTCAAACAAAAAATAATATCATAATTGGCGGAGATATCGCGGAACATACATACAAAAAACATACAGTCGAATTGAGAACCTCCTTTTTTGAAGTCGGTTGAAAATTGGGTTCTTATAACACTTTATTTCAATTCGTTCTCCGACTCACAAAAATATTGAGTGTTAAAGTGGCTGATAAATGCGACCTGTAGCGGGAAACAACCGGAAATCCGGACATACAAAAGCAATTTTGCCAAAGCTGAAACAGAGACGCTCGATCAAAATTATTAGAACAATTTAAATTTATATTTTTGATGATGTAATTATCACTAAAATTAGCTCTAGTTTCTTTTCGATCGGACCATAGGGAACGAAATGGAAAAGAATATAATAGAATGACATTTATTGCACTAACTGTTTTATAAGTAACAGTATTTTACTGTCTCACAGTGTAGTGTAGACAAGACCTTTTGAGCTGTATGAAATATGACCGCAATAATTTGGTTTTAATATCATTCCTTTCGTAAAATAATGTGCGTTTATTAAAATAGATCGTATATAAAATATTTCGAGCATGAATACCGTAATATATTATCATCATATATGCTTTGTCTATACAATCAAAATGATTAAAACTGCTTGTAAAAAAGACCTTTAATACGTACTAGTCACAAGATAAGAGTAGAAAAGGGGATTAAAACAAATAATACTCAAAAATTTTGTAAACCGCTTGCCAAAGGAAAAGTGCCCAGAATACTGGCTACGTTTCCACGTTGAATAGCGATGCTAATTTTTTGTGCTAAATAAGAGCCAGCATTCTGGTCATTTGTCGCCTCGACTAAACGTTTAGATAAAAATTTAAAAATTTCGTGTGCTCCCGGTCCCCACGGACCCAAAGTTTCTACCCCAAACGGTACAAACATATAACCTCTATCAAGGTTCGAGTATTTACGCCGTTTGAGGTTTTCTGCTTTGTTTGCAGCCCCGCCAGCTTGAACACTAGTCTCTAGAAGATGAGACGGCGCCAGTGTATCGACACAAGTGGCATCCCACACTAATGGTCGTCCCATCTTCCAAGGAATTAGCGTCATTCCATCAGGCCTCTTGCCATCGTCACGCATTAAACCGTTTGGTTCTAGAACTGACGGTAAGCCAGCACTAACAAAAGCCCTACGGATAATATCATTCAGGCTGGCGTGACGAGAAAAGCGACCTGCACTTTTGCTGCAGGACAGTCCGTGGTGACCCAATCGATCTACCAAATCACCGCAGTGACAACGGTGAGGGACTTGGCAATATGCACCCAAACGTAAAGATACGGCTGATCGGAAAGTATTATTATCTAAAAGGTTGCCAATATTTTTTGAAGGTAAAACTTGCAACCAAAGACCCGATTCCCATTGCGAAGACGCAAGGAGACGAGCTCGCTCTGCTGTACAGTTGGACGTATCGACTAATTTGTTCCGTTCAATCTCGCATAGCGGCCCGTCCCATAACCTCTGCGAAGGAGGGATTTTGGGCAAACTTTGATTCGGACAGGCTATTTGCCAACTTGCCTGTGCCTCACTAATAAAAGAAATTTCAAATGTATCCAAACTAGAAGATAAAATAGAATTTATTAAATTTTGTGTACTGTACACTGAGGACAAGAAAGCTGGTAGAGATACACTTGAAATTTTTTGAATACCAAGACCTCCATACCTAATAGGTAGAGAAGCCTGACGCCAAGTTCGGTCATCAAAAGGTATATTAAGAATGGCGGTGAGAGTATCTTTTAAAATATTGTCAAACTGTTGTAATAATAATGGATGATTCCAAAGTTGGCAACATCTTAAAACATACATAAATTTTGGAACAAATAGACAGTAGCGAATAATGTAATAAGCCATATGTGAATTTAAGTTGCGTAAACGGTCTGATATAGAAAGGAAATTTTGAATTTTTTCTGTAACAAAATCTGGTATAGATTCGTCAAAAATAGGTGGCCCTAACAGGCGAAGAGTGTTTTTTTCCAAGATTTTAATGTCTGGTGCAATTTCTCTAAACTTATCTATTGTATCGCTTTTTGAAATATTAGAATTGGCTATGTAAATTTCACATTTTGAGAAATTTAAAGTTAAACCTATCTTACTGAATTCAGCAACCAACAATTCAAAATCTTTGAAAACAGTACTCACATCACCACAAAGGTCCCATCATCAAGGTACCAAACGTTAAATTTTGATTCCAATTTTTTAATGATTGGATGAATGGCCAAGGAAAAAATAGCCGGTCCGGTTGGATCTCCTTGCTGGCATCCTACTTCTGAGGAAATAATGTCATTTTTGTAAAATAATTTTGAAGGTTGTCCATAACAATGCCAAAGGTATTTGTATAAAATTTTGTCTTTCACTTCGGTCAAAAGAGCAGCTCTGTTGACCGAATTAAAAGCATTTCTCACATCGACCTTCACCAAAATATCACCTGCATTATGAGACAAAAAACTTCTTAGGGAGTGAACTGCAGCCTCACAGCCTCCACGAGATCCAAAACCCAACTGTACAGGCTGAAAGTATGTGGATAGTGTGTTACTAATGGACCTACAGCAAATTTTGGCCGTGAGACGACGGTAAACTGACCCAACGGCAATTGGTCTTATGCTTTTGTCTTTTTTTAAAAGTGCGCAAAGGTTAGCCCCATATAAAATTGGCAAAATATCTTCATTAACCTGCCTGCTAACATGAAATTCGAAAGGTTTGTTAATTGTTTTAATAATTCGTCACCATCTTCACCACAACCACTACTAATCAGATCTTTGAGATGCTGAGGTGAAAGTGCATCAATGCCGCTTGCGGAACCACTTGGAAAAGAACTTAAAGCTAAGGATACATCCTCATAAGCAGCAACAAGCACTTCATCCGATGCATTTGGTGGCAAAGGGGTACTATTTTTATGAACTGGTGAAGGTGGATGTTTTTCTTTTAGAGCCAGCAAGGTTTCAGGATTATTAGGTGCGATGGTGTCATTGGAAAATAAAATTCTGGCTGAACCTTTTATATCTCCATCACTCAGCTTGTTTTCGACCATCTTATATGATATGGACGAGGACATAGCTGAATTAAAAGACAGAGACGTAAAAGAAAAAGTAGGTAATTTGTTTGAATTTTGAATACAATTTTGTTTAATTCTATTTGTTAGTGATGAACAGTCGGAGGGATTATTCGCCACATGTAATATTCTGTAAGGAAAAGTCAACAAGTGCTCCCATACTTGAATTGAATTTGTAGTTATAACACTTTTTATATCTTGTATTAAACACCGAGCTACGGAAGAACGTGCTCCCCGAGGAATGCGTCTGATTACCGGAAGATTATTTTTTAAATCACTTAGTAATTTACAGAAATTTTGAGGTGATTCGGCTGTTGTTGTAAAATTTTGAGGTAATAGTTTACCGGAATTTATTTGATGAGTCCTGCTCACATGAATTTTCAGCCCACGAGCACCTTTAAAATACCTTGGTTGGGAGCACTGGTCACACTTTATCATATTTCTATTTTCCAAAGACACACTGGATACGTTTGAATTTTGAACATACTGATCAGCTGCACTTTGTGGGCTTGGAAGTTGGAGCGCGGTTCCACTAGACACAGAGTGTAATGAAGACGATATCACATGCAGCTCATCTTCCAGCGAAGATTTCTTGCAACGCCGCAGAACGGATTGCGGAGACGATGGTAGGTTTTCATCTTCGCTTCCTTCTGGAGTGTAGAAATCATCCTGAATTGGCATACTGAAGCCTCAGAATACAGAAGTTCTTTCTGTATTCTGAGACTGAAGCCAAGGTCATAAAATTATTTTCATGAATAATGTTTTCATTTGTTGACATGCCAGAATACTTCAAATATAGGCGCGCGCAGATTATTTCCCTGCTTTGAGCAAATCAAAAAATTGGGTCCTTTTCTTCGTTTCCGTAGAAACCAGAGTATGACTATCAAATTGCTATTGTTGAAACAATTGACACTGTTTTTATTATAAAATTCTGGCTGAACCTTTTATATCTCCATCACTCAGCTTGTTTTCGACCATCTTATATGATATGAACGAGGACATAAAAAAAAAAAAAACGTAAGTAGACAAGGAAGACGCTCACGGTAAGCGTTATTCACACCAATATACATAACCTCGTTCGCGCCTAACTGAGATCTCGCGCCCACATTTTGCCCTATAGATAAAAACTTTTGAGGTTTATTGCTTATCACTCTTTTTTCTATATAATGTTTGTTTGATTTCTGTATTTGTTGTTCAAGTACAGGATATAACGGATATTATACGGATATATTACATATAAGTTTCAGCGTTCAGTGTGAAGCCGTGTTTGAGATAGACCCTAGGACAAAATAGGTCTAAAAACTTTGACTTTGGTGGCCTGCTAAATCGTTTTTCCAACATAGATTTTCGTACTCTTCTTGTCAATCTCACCTCACAAGGGTAAATAAAAAAAATATTGCTCCCCACTTACATCTATGGAAGCCCTCTTAATATTTTCATTTATATAATTTCAAATGTCATTTCTGGCTTGGGCCGTAGTTTTACATATTCTATGAGAATTTGAAGTCATTCGCTTATATGGTTTAGACGCTAGATGCCTCTGTCAGACGGACGGACGGACGGACAGATGGACGGATAAAGTGCTGAACGCCCCAAGTCAACTAAGAGATCTCGCTTTGCTCGATCAATATAAATTGCATCTATAATAGTGCCATATGAAGCAGCTGGAAAAAAAAACCAAATCGTTGTAGCTGTTTGGGAGCGATGCCACAGACAGACACACAGATACAAACATCCGTCAAAAATGTAACATTCCTTTTTTTTAAATTCAAGGTAGGCAAACTTTTGACCGCTATCACACCTGATGGTAGGCGACGATATTGGGTTTGGGGCAAAAAAGATTTACCGTGAGTCTTTATGACTCTCCTGCCTTTTTTTTTTTTTGTGTTGGGGAAAATGTTTGGCATTTCCTTTCCTTCCCAGGGATGAAGGAAAGGGGTATGTGGGGCTTGAACCCACTAAAAACCCCCCCCGTGAGCAGTCCCTCGCCAAAGTGGGCAAGATAGGGTCGCGCTAGCAGTCACTATCTTGCCCCGGCGGTAGGCCCGGATGCAAACTCCTCCGGGCCGCTGCGCCCATGGACGGGTGACTTTCCTCACCAAGGCCACCCCCCAGACGTGTGAGGCAGTGCAAGTCAGTGGAGAGGTGATGACTCTCCTGCCTTACGTCAACCTTCCTTGGGCATGCTAGGTCTAATTCAACCGAGCCACATTTATTGATCAGCAGGGATACAACGTGTAGGTCAGGTTGTGTCTGCAGCTAGCATTTATCCTTTTTAAAACAAAAACATAACAACGCATAAATCTGCATAAGTTACCACGATACAAACGAACCGTAGTACAATAAAAATCAATTCGCGCGTGCACAGTGGTACGATAGCGCAAAAAATATTCAAAAAGAAAAACTGGTAAATCATGTGCGATATTAGCCATAAATCAACGATTATCCTTAGATGGAAAGTAAGGTGAGAGAGCTTTTGTTGGGCTATAGAGTGAGATAGTTGTTAGCGGGAGCGATAGCTGACCGGGTACGCCAAGAAGAAAAACAGCAGTGTGTGGCGACCTCCACCACGCCAGCGCCATCTGCCTCACCGTGGCAGAACTATCTAGTCATCGGAGAAACTGACAGACCACCGACTAGATCGACCAATCACAGCCCGGGGCCTGCATCGCGCAAGCGATATTTACACAGACTTAACGCTTGTGTACAACTTCCAATGTTGGGAATAAAATTATTTATATTATTTATATTTATGAGATAAATAATAAATTGGTCGCTACTGTAATGGGTGTACAAAACGCTTGCGTAAAACTTGAACAACGCCATCTAGTTTGTTAATTGTGAAGCTAACGTTCAAACATTTAGCGCCAAAATATTTAATTACAATTTGTTGATTTCTGATACATAATTATTTATATTTATGAGATAAATAAAAAAAACTAGTCGCTACTGTGATGGTAAGCGCTATTTCAAATAATCCTCCACAGTTTTGAATATATGTTTCAGTGACATACATATGGAAATGACTACCCTGGTATCGTTGGCACACTAGGCGATTCTTTACTTTCTATGCTGCGGTTCGAACATCTTACTAGAATTATATAGATAATTTAATTATTTCTTCATAAATTTTTACCCGACTACATCGAAACAAGAAGAAGAGGTTATGATTTTTGCACCATATTATTATATATATTTATTTGTTAACAATTATAAGGTTTTGTTAACTTTATCTCTTATGAGGATAATGGGCCAGACATCATTTTTTTTTGTTTGTTGCTATATTGGTTCCTCTAGATAAGTATCAGATAAAAGAACTTAAGCTTAAAACACTACTTCAAAAATCTTTAGTATAAATAATACTTATTTACGTGGTTATAAAGTATACCTTAAACATTATTTTTCTTTCAATATATGATGGAATTTATTAAATAGTACTTTGAAACTGTTATCTTGGTATTATATTTACATTTACTTGCACTGAAACATAATACTTTAATCGACGAACAAACTGCCAATTTTTCCAAAAGCTAAATTAAATCTATATCTTCTATATAGCAAAGACCTAAGTTACCAACAAGGTAAGCGTATCGGTAACTGAGGTGCTCAAGTCTACTACCACTGGGTAGCGTTTCTATCATGATGGCGGCATTGCCTCTCGGAAATGTAATTTGGTATCTTTACGAGCATGTATGAAAAGACTCATGAATGTAGGAGAAGCAAAAGATGTGTGGCAGGATCGTAGCAAGAGGAGAGACGTGGTCTCTGCCTACCCCAATGGGAAAGACGCGTGACTATATGTATGTATGTATAAACTATAGGAGCAAATCTAAGTGTACGATATTTCACTAGTATGTATGAAAACTGTATAAGAGTAAAACGGCATCAAATTTATATATAATTCAAAAGTCTTTTTAGTAATTATTAATAAAAATTATTTTTTAAAAACCTTGGGCAACAATCACGGTACTGAAATATACAGTACAACAGTATATAGTATTTACAGATAAAACGACACAAGGATATTCAATGATTACACTGGTGATAAACACAAAACCGATATTCGCTTATTTTATGGCCACACCGGGAACATTAAATAAATGTTTAGCACGCTGGACTCATACAAATACACGAGAGAGATAAGACGTTAATGTTTATGTGTTGAAACATTCACTAAATACTCTGATAATATGTAGATATTGTATTATGTTTTATTTACATAGTCTAGGTTGGATGGCCTACTGTGGTAATAGTTTAGAAATGGTTTTTGTTTGTTGTAATTAACATACCACTTTAGAAATAGGGTTGATTGAATTTCAGTTTAATTCATTTAATGTTTTTCTACCGACTTCACACAAAGGTACTCAAGTCGACTGTACTTTTTTTATGTGTTACCTCATAACTTTTTTCGACATAAACCGATTTAGATTTTTTTTTTGTTTGAAAGTTATTACTTTCCAATTGGTCCTGTTTAAATTTCATCAAGATCTGATCAGTAGTTCTTGAAATATCGTCAATAATGCGTATTTAGTACATCTAATCTGATCAAAGTTAATTATTTTAGTTGTGATTAACATACATCTTTAGAAACAGAGTTGATTGAATTTCAGTTGGATTCATTTTAAAGCTTTTCAAACAAGGAGGAGGTACTCAAGAATATAGATTTTTTTTAATGTGTAAAAAAAAATAATCAAAATTGGCTTACGTGAAAAGAGATTTATGAGATAAAATCTCTTTTCACGTAAGCCGATTTTGATTATTTATTTTTGTATGAATGATATTGCTTTCAAATTGTCTCATTTAAATTTGATCAAGATCTGATAAGTAGTTCTTGAAATATCGTCAATAATGCGTGTTTAGTACATCTAATTTGATCAAAGTTCCAAAGATGAAGCGGTAAAGTCGCAGAAGCAGATCTCTAAGTGGACTTGGGTGGCTTAGCGCTTTATCCGTCTGTCCGTCCGTATGTCAAAAGGCATTTAGCATCTAAACCGTACAAGCAGATAACTTCAAATTCTTAGAATATGTAAAGCTGTGGCCCGGAGCAATTAAAAGTAATTAAAAGTATATAAATAAAAAAATATTAATCCTACTAATATTATAAATCCGAAAGTTTGAAAGTGTGTAAGTATGTTTGTTCCCTCTTCACGCTTTTACGGCTAAACGGATTTGGATGAAATTTGGAATGTACATAGATTATACCTAGGATTAGCACATAGGCTACTTTTTAACTTGATAACAGCGGGCGACGCCGCGGGGCACGGCTAGTATATAATATGAATACTTGTAAGTGAAGAGTAAAATTTCTTATCCTGAAACTTTAACGACTTGAACACGCAAACAGAAGGCGAGTTACGTGATTTTCACTGTATTTTTCTCAAATTCACAGGTTACTCTGTCGTATATCATTTCTACTTGAACAGCTAGATATTTTTACAAGATTTGTCTAGACTAACAGACGTAGATAACTTGTGTTCAGTCAATTTTAGTTACGTAGACAATAACTGAGATATACAAGATTAAACTTTCTGTTCATTGTATGTAGAACAATTAAACTTATCTTCTTTATAATTTGATAAAAACTCACGCACATTTTTTGATTATTGAACAAAAAGATAAAGCTACAGCATACATATACAGCTTACAGATAAACCTATAAAGATAGGTACAATGTGCGACATTATCGCTAAGAGCGATCTCATCCTGACAACCTTTGAATGAAAATATAAACAAACAGTGAATAAACAGGATGGTTTGATAAAATGATTGAAATATTATGTGCTGTATTTACCTCGTTTACAGCTTCTATACTGCACTACGTTTTCTATACAAATTCTGTATAACCTAAACAATTTCAATACCCTTCAAAGAGCAGCGTGAAGCAAAGTCCATTTCGGAAACATAATTATCAACACCGCCTTTATAGCATATACGTCTTAATCAAGCCTTCAGTGCTTGCAAAGCGACTTAGTTTTATGTTCTAGGTCTCTAGGTACTGGGAGGTAGCCGCTGTTCAATTTGGTTCTGTTGACCTTTGAATTGAAATATACTATCGCTAGAGGTTACACTCTACATTCTATCAATCGCGTCTATCAACCCAAGTGCAATATTGAATACTCCAGTTCTTCGGACACGTCAGAACGATTAGATCAAATTAGATGTGGGCCCTTACTTAGGTGTACCATAATGACTTTAAATAGAATGAAAAATAATCATTAAGAGTGTTGTAAGAGCAAAACTGAGAAGAAGGAGAGGTTACTACCTACAAGCACGAAACTAAGGTTTTAAATGACGTGAGTAAAAGCCGTTATACAATCATTTTAGAGGTACCTAGCACTGTTATGTAAGTTCTAGTTGGCAATGCAGATGTTGCGGGCCGTAAACGTAACGACTACAGTTAGAGTAATAACTTGCTATCTCGTTATAATATGTGCATAAAAATACATAAACTCTTATATCTATAATATAAAAATGAATCGCAAAATGTGTTGGTAAGCGCATAACTCAACAACGCCTGGACCAATTTGGCCAAATCTTTTTTTAAAATGTTCGTTGAAGTTCAAGGATGGTTTTTACGGCGAGAAAAATTAGAATTATTGCTGGAAAAACCCTAAAAATAGCCCTTTTCTATGCACCCGGGCGAAGCCGGGGCGGATCGCTAGTTTAAAATATTATTATGTTTAAAATATTTCAATATATTAAACATAAACTCTTTCACACTTACACTCACAGCCCCACACTATGTTCAAGGAATTGTGTCGTGGGTGCCGGAAACATTCACCCCAAACACAATCACACCCAGAACTAGTAAAAAAAAATTATCTTGGGGAGAAAACTTGTGTTTCCACCGGAAATCAAACTCGATACCTGTTGTTTAAAAGGCGGATGGATAAGCAACTAAGCCATCGGAGAGTTAATATTATATAGTGAAATTAAATAATATATATTATTTAATTTTATAGTGAAATTAAATAATATATATTATTTAATTTCACTATATAATATTAAATAAAATTGATCTCATGACATATTTTATGTAAGTGTGCAGTATGTTGCGATGCAATCAATGTAACTTCTATACGACTTATATACAACTCAAAGGGTCTGAAAGCGACCAGTGAACAAACTGACAGGGAGTAAATCAAAGTTAAGCAATCAAGCTCCAAAATGCATTTAATTAGTTGCAAACTTAACTACGAGATTGGTGGCTTTGAAACGGGATTCAGCACTAGCTGTATTTGAATACAATACATTATTATAATTATAAAACATTTACTCAATAATCAAGATATTTCAATAATTACTAATACGAAGGAGTGGAACTCATTATCTGCGTCTTTGTTCCCCGAGGGGTATAATTTAGAAGTCTTCAAGTCAATAGTGAATAGATATTGCCTCGGAAAGCATGTCACTTCTTCGACCGCATCATCACTTTCCATAAGGTGAGATAGTAGTCGAATGCTTGCCTACACAGAATAAAAGAAATAAACTTTTTCTTATATAATATATACAAAAGTTTTTAAGACGGGTGTAGGTTAGTGAATTCAAACCAAAAAAAACGAAAATATCAAAATAAATAAACGCTTTCACACGCACATCCCAAACTAAGTTTGATGACTTGTGTCGTGGGTGTCGGAAACATTCACATCACACACACAATCACAGCCAGAACCAGAAACACAAATTTTCCTTGGGGAAAAAACTTGTGTTCCCGCCAGGAGTCGAACCCGATACCCCTGCTTATAAGGCGAACGCTCACCCAACTAGCCAACAAACAGTTCAAAAATTCATAATAATTTAAAAATGTTTCTTACAATTTACCTAAATAATATAACAGCAATAAATTTTATTAATTTAAGTAGGTTCTCTGTAAGAGATCGTTTTCTACGATAGACTATTGATACATGTATTTTATAATCGTTTTCTTTTATTTTTATTATAATCAAGGTGTCCAATAAATACTTTATCTATGTATCTAATCTAATACCCATTTTAAAGCCCCTATGTCACCTAGCCACCGCAGATTGTTAGCATTCAATTCCCGCTCAGCCAATTTATTTTGTTTGATAAATTAACTTCCTTTCAGGCACCGATTCGACTATTTGTCTCCTCTACCTCGGTGAAGAAAACCACATTTGTCGAATTATGGTGCGGTTAAAAGCGATTTTCTGTGTGTAACGTCCGGAGGAACAGTTGGTTCGGATGTGATAAGAAATTAATGAATGATTTATTGTTCATTCACAAGCATTGATATAAAATAGAGTGACAATAAGCAATAATTTCAAATTGATTATGTTATTGTGAAATATCTTACGAGCGTTTTAAGCATAAACCCTTTCACACTCACAACACCACTAAATTCGATTACTTGTGTACTGGAAAATGTTCAACACACCCTTTTATTTTTATGCCTAATATGCAAGCATTTGACCGCAATCTCACTTGATGGAAAGTGATGATGCGGCCGAAGATGTAGCATGCTTGCTCATAAGTTACCTATTCTCTCTTGACTTGAAGACTCCCAGATTATACGTATTCATTACTGCCAGAACCAGAAACACAAATTTCCAATCCGAGACCGTGCATCAAACTAAGACAGCAGGCAGTTCAGTAGCTTTTGCATAATTAATATCAGTACGTTGAGTTGCTATGCTGGGACCAGGAATTCTCTGATAGGGAGATAATTATAGCTGTGACACACAAACACGACTTTCTTCAGATGTTTTAACATGCCGGTTTCTTCGCGCATTTCGTCGCTTGTAGATTCTTACTTAACACTTGAGTCACCTTAGAGATCTGTAATGTATATATATCAGTATATAATATATCAGTGTAATATATAGTGAGAGTGCTGCAAAAGAACACATGAACAAAGTGTATTACCCTTAAATAGAGACAATAAGAAAAGTGTTAATGGACACATTCTTATTTTAGCAATGTAGCAGTTTAATTTAAAGTTAAATTACTGATTAGGCATAGTTTGGCTAGATTGTAATTATAAAAGGGCATTTTGTAATAAGTACTCTAGAAGTAAAAAAAAAAAAAAAACCTTAGAGATCTCGCTTCGTTCGTTCTACAATTTGACAGGGTAAAGTTATATTTAGTAAACCCAGTATTCAAACTGGTATAGTAGGATGTTCATATTAGAGTTATCATCATACATAATTGTAGGGCCCGTTAATACACACCCTTACATGCATTATTACACTTCCCACACTATATAAGAAAGAAAGAAAGAAAACACATTTATTTGGCACTATAAAAAAATAAAAATAACAATTAACTTAAAAAACTAACATTAAAAATAAGTTTTTTTTTAATTATTATTGTGAGTTTTTTGTATGCCAAAAAGGTTTAACTCAGCTTTTTGCCGAGCAGATAACTCGACACTGATTTTTCAGTGAAACCTGAACTAAGCGGGAAGCATAAAGCATAAAAAAATATAATAAATAAAGTATAAAATAACTTAAAATTAATAAATACAATATATGATACACACATGATTATACATACTTAGTTTCATTTCTACATACATAAAAAATAAATACATACATATAATACATACATATAAGCCAGTAAGATAAATATATAATATAAATAGGTTAAAATAAATAGATAAATAACCTTCAAAATGGTATTATATGGAAATACATTTCGTAGAGTTGAATCCCGAGACCACCAGTCCCTCTACTGAGCCAAAAATACGCAAGCTATATCGCTATAGCTATATATATATACCACATTTATAAAGATTGTCATATATAGATCTCAAATGTGATCACAAATGCTAACGACATTTTTATGTATTTCATTGATGGGAGAAACCACTGGCTCCTGAAACACTGTTTGACTAGTTTGGGAGCCTATGGATTCAATTAATAATTGTACCTACAAAAAATGCCAATAAAGCAAATTTGAATTTGAATTTTTTAATTTGAATTTGTTAAGCAGTCAGTCCCGGTGGTTAGTCAAGATAACAAGCAGTGGAGCTTTAACGAGAAAGTGAAAAATTTCGTTATCGATAATATTCTACAACTTGTGATTTTTTAAGTGTAATAACGATGGATTATTGATCAGTAATAGATCTTGAACGTGCAGGAGTGTAGGCAAATTATAAAAAATTCAAAACGTGATTTTCCGTTTTTTTTTTTAATTGTTAGGTCTGGTAAATTTTGTAACTATTCACCAGGGCATAACTTCACTGTGACTCTTTTATTTGACTGTGACTGATGACTAGGACTGTTTTTATGAAATGCTTTTACTAACTTAAATTATTTGATACTTAACAAAATACACAAAGAATCCAGTCTAAGCAAAAAAAGCGCTATCGAATGCCTCCAGGAGGCCTTAAAACATCAAACTAGAATTAAGCAAGCAAGTAGTAATAACGATCACAGTCTTCACCTACCTTTTACCTGCCACTACCTTTCAATTCCACAAATCCCACTAACTGTCACATATTCTATGCCCGAGCCTAGTGGTAATATATGGAGACATAGCATAATGCTCGACAAAATTAAATTTGCTTCGAGCCCGGTGTTTCATAAAGACTCCCCGTTGAAATATTGGGGTCGGGTTCAATGACCTATTTAACACAAGGGATTGTGATTTTGATGGAGGAAACGTGATAGTCTTTAGTTGGCACAATATTAATTAAATCGATGATAGCGATGACATATGCACAGTATACCCAAAGCGGGACGTCAGCGCTTTACCGTAGATGTCTGGACATTATAGATATTGAAGAAAAATTAATGAGGTAGTATATAGAGCAACAGAAGCCAAAAATGTTTTTTAATTCTGTATGTCTCTATGTTTGTACAAGCATCACGCAAAAACTACTGCATGTATGCTATATTTCGGCACCGTTACTGATCAAAATATGGGTACGAATCCAGTATCAAACATAAATATTGATGACATAGTAATTTTATTATTCATAACAATAATAATTGTTTTGACGATTGAAAACATTCATAAATATTTTATTCGCAACTTCAAATGTTAACTAAAAAATTCCACAATCAAAACAAAAACAAATTATAAATATATATATATATATATATTGCATGAACTCATTAATATGTGGCACTGTTTTTAACATTTATAAATATTTTATTCGCAACTTCAAATGTTAACTAAAAATTGCACAATCAAAACAAAAACAAATTATAACAATATATATATATATATATATATATTGCATAAACTCATTAATATGTGGCACTATTTTTATGGAAATAAGAAATATCAAAAATTTAAATTTTACATTGCTATTTTGTGCCTAGTACGCAATATTATATTTTTATAGAGACCCCACTTAAAGTGCTTTATCATTTAAAGGTTTTATGTAAAAATAAACTGTTGTCATAAATATATTATTTAAATAACTTAAGACGATCAAAATAACTATGCCTCAAAGTAATTTCAACTTAGAAGTAATAGCAAGCCCAGGTGCACCAAATGGCCAATACTTAGCCACATTTTTTATTACTTAACACCACTTAGGATTTTAGTGGCCGTAAAGAAAATCGTTGTTCTCGTAAGTTATAGCGAAAAATAGATCATGTGTAACTGAATTGAATATTATTTTACAAATAACCGATTTTATTGTAATGGGTCCGCATCGCAGGCTCTATTAAATAGATAAAACAACCAAACGTGAGTCGAAATCCCACACTTATGGTTCCATATCTCCACACAATATAAACAGTAAACAACAAAAAAACAAACTCTTACACACTCACAGCCTCACACTAAGTTCAAAGACTTGTATCGTGGGTGCCGGAAACATTCACATCACACACACATTACACCCAGAACCAGAAGTACAAATATCCCTTGGGAAGGAATTTGTGCTCCTGCCGGGAATCGAACCCAGGACCCACGGCGCAGAGGGCGGGCACCTGTCCACTGCGCCAACTGGGTCGTCAAAATAAAATAAAGGACTAAACCAACGGACAAGCTATCTCCCCAGTGAAAATGTGTGTTTCTGGTTGTGATTGTGATTTTATTTTATTTTTTATTTTATTTAATACTTTTGCACAAAACAATAGTACAAGGAGACTTAAGAGGCCGGGGAGGCTTTGAACGAGTCAATAGGCTGTCTCTGTTTAACTGGCAAACTGTGCCCATGCTTGATGCGATAGCACTACCGACCGAACAATCTGATAGGTGCCGTAATACCAAAAATTATGAATGAAAATGTAATGTTAAGCCATTGTTTTTTGCATTAATAGTACCATAAAATGATAATCTATGTTCCTGTTGTAATGACAAAAGAAATGAGTTAGTTTTTAATACAAAACGAATAAGTTAAAGATGCGACATTTATGTCGTAATAATGTGTAAAAATCAATTGGTTTATATTTCGTTTTAGGTAATTATTTTGGAATAAAAACTATCCAGGAACCTAGATTAATATGTTTTTAATCTGAATAACAGCACAGTATGGTGGTAATATGCTTGAATTATAAATAATTTCGGTATTAAGATTGTATGGGCAAATCAACCTCCGCAGGCCTCTTAATGCTAGAATAGCATTTTGTGATTGTGTGATTGATGAGATTGTTTCCGTTGCTCGTTGGCTTGGCTCGTTGGCTTGGTGTTTGCCTTCTAAGCAGGGGTATCGGGTTCGATTCCCGGCGAGTACAAGTTTTCTCACCAAGGAAAATTTGTGTTCCTGGTTCTGTTTGTGATTGTGTATGTGATGTGAATGTTTCCGGCACCCACTAAATAAGTCAACGAACTTAGTGTGGGGCTGTGAGTGTGAAAGCGTTTGTTTACATTCCGGCATCCACAACAAAAATCATCGAATTTAGTTTGGGGCTGTGATATTGAAAGCGTTTGTGTTTAATACTTCGATTGTATGTTTGGTGTATTAAACATGAATATTTCGGTTAATAAAATGTTAATTGTATTTATTTCATAGCTCCACACTAAGCTCGATGACTTGTTTCGTGGGTGCCGGAAACATTAATAACAAACACACAATCACAAGAATCAAAAACACAAATTTTCCTTAGGGAGAAAACTTGTGTTCTTGACGGGAATCGATCCCGATACCCCTTAGAAGGCAAACACGCACCCACTTAGCTAACGTGCAGTTCAAATTGTTATATTATACTGGCAAGAGTCCTGACCCCCGATTACCTATCTCTGTTGCAAAAGGTTTCAATACTAAATTGATAAAAATCCTAAGAAATAAGGTTCATTTTGCTTAATTCTAGAAACCTCGTGCAACAAAGATACGTAATAGGGGAGCTGGTAACCTATAATACAAATTCTTTAACAAACGTATGCAAGGCGCCATAAGTATACTAAAACCTGAAATTTTAATCAAATAAAGTTGCTGTCAAATTTATAGGCTTTCCGTTAGTGCCCGTATCTATACATATAGCATAAGGGTCATTTACACATAGACAATAGTGAATGCGGTCGGATAAGTGCGGGTGCATTGAATCGGATATGTCGTGCTCAATGGGGACAGGGGCATGAAACATGCGACTTGTAAATAGTGCAAGGCTTTTATATTATCCTTTCTTTACTTTTATAATATTATAAACGCAAAATGTTGTATGTATGGATGTTTGTGACTCTTTCACGCAAAAACTACTAAATGGATTTTAATGAAACTACAATAATATAGCTTATACATCAGAATAACACATAGGCTATAACTGTTAAAAGATATTGTGTGAATTGTCGAAAATATAACGATAAATCAAGTAAGTTGAAAAAAAATCAGCCATCTGCGAGCTTTTCTGGCGTGCGCTGCAAAAACTGTTAAAGTTAAACGTATATAATGTATAATGGAACTGTTTAATTTAAATAGTAAAACAAAAAAGGCTGCAATAACATATATCTATCTTTTATGTGTAAGCCATTACCGCCAAAATAGTGAACCATAAATACAATAAAAATTTAAAGCTACTCGAAGTACTACACCTGCGCAGAAGAAGTCGCGGGTACTAGCTAGTGTACTATAAATACCACCTTCGCTCGCATTATGATAACGTATACCTTTGTCATAACTTTATTTATCTTCCATAGCAAACTTTATAAATATAAGTACTCCACAACCTATGGAAACCTTGGCAGTCGCATATTTGAGCCGTTTGGTCTTGAAGTCCAGCACTGAACAGATGAAATCAGACAGACATTATGTGGGGGAAAATGCCTTCCACTTTCTCTAATTCACAGAGGTAAAGGAAAAGGGTGTATGGGGCACGAACTAAATAAAAACTCCCCTATGATCAGTATTTCGACGAGGTGGGGTAAGATAGGATCGCGCTATTACAATCACTATCTTGCCTCGATGTCAAGCCCTAATACGGACTGACACTGCGCCCATGAAGGGATGACCTTGCTCATCAAGGCCACCCACCAGACGTTTGGTAGGTGGATAACCCGTGACATACAGCATCCTATAGTGTCAAGCGCCAATGTTTCATTTGGCTACCTATTTTTACCTAGGTATGTTAGGAAGTAAATACACAAGTCTATCAAAAATAAAAGAAAAGAAAAGATGATAAGAATGAATGATGGCCGACTTTTATGAGAAGTTAGCCTATTCTGAATATAAGCTACTCCTCCAAAAAGTTGAAAAACATTTGAGCGTCAATATATTTACATCCCAATAAAACAACTCGCATTATATCAAACTCCTCACAAGCAGTCTAACAAAAATATTCGTAAAACCGTAGAATCATAAGAATTTATCGTATATGTCAATGCTGAAATATGTGTACTCAGTGATTGTTAATATTATGGAAAATAATATACGTAATACGAGCATAAGTTCAAAAATAAAATCTGACTACTAAATAGAAAAAATAGTTTTTATGACTTTGATAACTAGCGGACAAACAAGACGCATCCAACGACATTTGTTAAAGTATTTGAGGAGTTTAGTAGTAATGATAGGAACAAATGAACATACATACATATCGGTCAAAACATAACCCTCCCCTTTGCTTTGCCGTAGTCGGGTGAAAAAACATCTGTTCAGCTCCGACCCTAAATAATTATAAACGAGAATTAAAAACGAAATATAAGCGTAAAACTGCACATTAAGAACATAATAATATTTTTTTTATTATTAATGCATGATAATTACTAATACTCTTACATCTTTCTAATACTTGTATAAAAATTTCGTGTCATGGTGTTTGGATAGACCTCCTTCAAAACAGTTCGACCGACTTTAATTTGTTTTTTGCGTATATGGTATACTAGCCGTGCCCCGCGGCTTCACTCGCTATTATCAAGTTAAAAAGTAACCTTTTTTTTTTTTATTTGTGACAGGCTAGTTTTTGACCACTATCTCACCTGATGGTAAGTGACGATGTGATCAAAGCTGGCAAACACACTAGACCTGGAATACGCAGGCTCTCAAGGATAACTGCCGGAACACCGTATTTGGCTTGGCGGCAGACTTTCAACTTGATGGTGGTAAGCTACTTTGGTAGCAAGCCAGGCGAGCAACTCACAAAATGCTCTACCACCTCTCAAAAACCTATGTGTTAATCCTACATAAAATCTATGAACGTTCCAAATTTCATTCTAATCCGTTCAGCTGTTAAAGCGTTAAGAGGAAACAAACATACTTACACACAAATTTTCAGATTTATAATATTAGTAGGATATTTTGTATGGTTTGTATGAACAATATCCAAAAAGTTTTTAGTATAGTATTAAAGTACTATGCGACCATAAAGGTGAAAGAGGCAAAACAGTTTTTTTAAACCTGACATTGCATCGCATGCAACGGATGCAGCTAGTATTTAGATATTATTATAACCCAGTGCACCAGAAAATATTCATATTTTACACAATATCAATTCCGTTAGCACTTTGGCATCTTATACATGTAGGTATTGCCAAATCGCTTGTTTAATGGCCCGTTCTGCAGATTCTGTTGAGATGTTATCGTTTAGAGATGAGGTAGTCTTTATTTTTACAGTACAACAGTATATAGTATTTACAGATAAAACGACACAAGGATATTCAATGATTACACTGGTGATAAACACAAAACCGATATTCGCTTATTTTATGGCCACACCGGGAACATTAAATAAATGTTTAGCACGCTGGACTCATACAAATACACGAGAGAGATAAGACGTTAATGTTTATGTGTTGAAACATTCACTAAATACTCTGATAATATGTAGATATTGTATTATGTTTTATTTACATAGTCTAGGTTGGATGGCCTACTGTGGTAATAGTTTAGAAATGGTTTTTGTTTGTTGTAATTAACATACCACTTTAGAAATAGGGTTGATTGAATTTCAGTTTAATTCATTTAATGTTTTTCTACCGACTTCACACAAAGGTACTCAAGTCGACTGTACTTTTTTTATGTGTTACCTCATAACTTTTTTCGACATAAACCGATTTAGATTTTTTTTTTGTTTGAAAGTTATTACTTTCCAATTGGTCCTGTTTAAATTTCATCAAGATCTGATCAGTAGTTCTTGAAATATCGTCAATAATGCGTATTTAGTACATCTAATCTGATCAAAGTTAATTATTTTAGTTGTGATTAACATACATCTTTAGAAACAGAGTTGATTGAATTTCAGTTGGATTCATTTTAAAGCTTTTCAAACAAGGAGGAGGTACTCAAGAATATAGATTTTTTTTAATGTGTAAAAAAAAATAATCAAAATTGGCTTACGTGAAAAGAGATTTATGAGATAAAATCTCTTTTCACGTAAGCCGATTTTGATTATTTATTATTGTATGAATGATATTGCTTTCAAATTGTCTCATTTAAATTTGATCAAGATCTGATAAGTAGTTCTTGAAATATCGTCAATAATGCGTGTTTAGTACATCTAATTTGATCAAAGTTCCAAAGATGAAGCGGTAAAGTCGCAGAAGCAGATCTCTAAGTGGACTTGGGTGGCTTAGCGCTTTATCCGTCTGTCCGTCCGTATGTCAAAAGGCATTTAGCATCTAAACCGTACAAGCAGATAACTTCAAATTCTTAGAATATGTAAAGCTGTGGCCCGGAGCAATTAAAAGTAATTAAAAGTATATAAATAAAAAAATATTAATCCTACTAATATTATAAATCCGAAAGTTTGAAAGTGTGTAAGTATGTTTGTTCCCTCTTCACGCTTTTACGGCTAAACGGATTTGGATGAAATTTGGAATGTACATAGATTATACCTAGGATTAGCACATAGGCTACTTTTTAACTTGATAACAGCGGGCGACGCCGCGGGGCACGGCTAGTATATAATATGAATACTTGTAAGTGAAGAGTAAAATTTCTTATCCTGAAACTTTAACGACTTGAACACGCAAACAGAAGGCGAGTTACGTGATTTTCACTGTATTTTTCTCAAATTCACAGGTTACTCTGTCGTATATCATTTCTACTTGAACAGCTAGATATTTTTACAAGATTTGTCTAGACTAACAGACGTAGATAACTTGTGTTCAGTCAATTTTAGTTACGTAGACAATAACTGAGATATACAAGATTAAACTTTCTGTTCATTGTATGTAGAACAATTAAACTTATCTTCTTTATAATTTGATAAAAACTCACGCACATTTTTTGATTATTGAACAAAAAGATAAAGCTACAGCATACATATACAGCTTACAGATAAACCTATAAAGATAGGTACAATGTGCGACATTATCGCTAAGAGCGATCTCATCCTGACAACCTTTGAATGAAAATATAAACAAACAGTGAATAAACAGGATGGTTTGATAAAATGATTGAAATATTATGTGCTGTATTTACCTCGTTTACAGCTTCTATACTGCACTACGTTTTCTATACAAATTCTGTATAACCTAAACAATTTCAATACCCTTCAAAGAGCAGCGTGAAGCAAAGTCCATTTCGGAAACATAATTATCAACACCGCCTTTATAGCATATACGTCTTAATCAAGCCTTCAGTGCTTGCAAAGCGACTTAGTTTTATGTTCTAGGTCTCTAGGTACTGGGAGGTAGCCGCTGTTCAATTTGGTTCTGTTGACCTTTGAATTGAAATATACTATCGCTAGAGGTTACACTCTACATTCTATCAATCGCGTCTATCAACCCAAGTGCAATATTGAATACTCCAGTTCTTCGGACACGTCAGAACGATTAGATCAAATTAGATGTGGGCCCTTACTTAGGTGTACCATAATGACTTTAAATAGAATGAAAAATAATCATTAAGAGTGTTGTAAGAGCAAAACTGAGAAGAAGGAGAGGTTACTACCTACAAGCACGAAACTAAGGTTTTAAATGACGTGAGTAAAAGCCGTTATACAATCATTTTAGAGGTACCTAGCACTGTTATGTAAGTTCTAGTTGGCAATGCAGATGTTGCGGGCCGTAAACGTAACGACTACAGTTAGAGTAATAACTTGCTATCTCGTTATAATATGTGCATAAAAATACATAAACTCTTATATCTATAATATAAAAATGAATCGCAAAATGTGTTGGTAAGCGCATAACTCAACAACGCCTGGACCAATTTGGCCAAATCTTTTTTTAAAATGTTCGTTGAAGTTCAAGGATGGTTTTTACGGCGAGAAAAATTAGAATTATTGCTGGAAAAACCCTAAAAATAGCCCTTTTCTATGCACCCGGGCGAAGCCGGGGCGGATCGCTAGTTTAAAATATTATTATGTTTAAAATATTTCAATATATTAAACATAAACTCTTTCACACTTACACTCACAGCCCCACACTATGTTCAAGGAATTGTGTCGTGGGTGCCGGAAACATTCACCCCAAACACAATCACACCCAGAACTAGTAAAAAAAAATTATCTTGGGGAGAAAACTTGTGTTTCCACCGGAAATCAAACTCGATACCTGTTGTTTAAAAGGCGGATGGATAAGCAACTAAGCCATCGGAGAGTTAATATTATATAGTGAAATTAAATAATATATATTATTTAATTTTATAGTGAAATTAAATAATATATATTATTTAATTTCACTATATAATATTAAATAAAATTGATCTCATGACATATTTTATGTAAGTGTGCAGTATGTTGCGATGCAATCAATGTAACTTCTATACGACTTATATACAACTCAAAGGGTCTGAAAGCGACCAGTGAACAAACTGACAGGGAGTAAATCAAAGTTAAGCAATCAAGCTCCAAAATGCATTTAATTAGTTGCAAACTTAACTACGAGATTGGTGGCTTTGAAACGGGATTCAGCACTAGCTGTATTTGAATACAATACATTATTATAATTATAAAACATTTACTCAATAATCAAGATATTTCAATAATTACTAATACGAAGGAGTGGAACTCATTATCTGCGTCTTTGTTCCCCGAGGGGTATAATTTAGAAGTCTTCAAGTCAATAGTGAATAGATATTGCCTCGGAAAGCATGTCACTTCTTCGACCGCATCATCACTTTCCATAAGGTGAGATAGTAGTCGAATGCTTGCCTACACAGAATAAAAGAAATAAACTTTTTCTTATATAATATATACAAAAGTTTTTAAGACGGGTGTAGGTTAGTGAATTCAAACCAAAAAAAACGAAAATATCAAAATAAATAAACGCTTTCACACGCACATCCCAAACTAAGTTTGATGACTTGTGTCGTGGGTGTCGGAAACATTCACATCACACACACAATCACAGCCAGAACCAGAAACACAAATTTTCCTTGGGGAAAAAACTTGTGTTCCCGCCAGGAGTCGAACCCGATACCCCTGCTTATAAGGCGAACGCTCACCCAACTAGCCAACAAACAGTTCAAAAATTCATAATAATTTAAAAATGTTTCTTACAATTTACCTAAATAATATAACAGCAATAAATTTTATTAATTTAAGTAGGTTCTCTGTAAGAGATCGTTTTCTACGATAGACTATTGATACATGTATTTTATAATCGTTTTCTTTTATTTTTATTATAATCAAGGTGTCCAATAAATACTTTATCTATGTATCTAATCTAATACCCATTTTAAAGCCCCTATGTCACCTAGCCACCGCAGATTGTTAGCATTCAATTCCCGCTCAGCCAATTTATTTTGTTTGATAAATTAACTTCCTTTCAGGCACCGATTCGACTATTTGTCTCCTCTACCTCGGTGAAGAAAACCACATTTGTCGAATTATGGTGCGGTTAAAAGCGATTTTCTGTGTGTAACGTCCGGAGGAACAGTTGGTTCGGATGTGATAAGAAATTAATGAATGATTTATTGTTCATTCACAAGCATTGATATAAAATAGAGTGACAATAAGCAATAATTTCAAATTGATTATGTTATTGTGAAATATCTTACGAGCGTTTTAAGCATAAACCCTTTCACACTCACAACACCACTAAATTCGATTACTTGTGTACTGGAAAATGTTCAACACACCCTTTTATTTTTATGCCTAATATGCAAGCATTTGACCGCAATCTCACTTGATGGAAAGTGATGATGCGGCCGAAGATGTAGCATGCTTGCTCATAAGTTACCTATTCTCTCTTGACTTGAAGACTCCCAGATTATACGTATTCATTACTGCCAGAACCAGAAACACAAATTTCCAATCCGAGACCGTGCATCAAACTAAGACAGCAGGCAGTTCAGTAGCTTTTGCATAATTAATATCAGTACGTTGAGTTGCTATGCTGGGACCAGGAATTCTCTGATAGGGAGATAATTATAGCTGTGACACACAAACACGACTTTCTTCAGATGTTTTAACATGCCGGTTTCTTCGCGCATTTCGTCGCTTGTAGATTCTTACTTAACACTTGAGTCACCTTAGAGATCTGTAATGTATATATATCAGTATATAATATATCAGTGTAATATATAGTGAGAGTGCTGCAAAAGAACACATGAACAAAGTGTATTACCCTTAAATAGAGACAATAAGAAAAGTGTTAATGGACACATTCTTATTTTAGCAATGTAGCAGTTTAATTTAAAGTTAAATTACTGATTAGGCATAGTTTGGCTAGATTGTAATTATAAAAGGGCATTTTGTAATAAGTACTCTAGAAGTAAAAAAAAAAAAAAAACCTTAGAGATCTCGCTTCGTTCGTTCTACAATTTGACAGGGTAAAGTTATATTTAGTAAACCCAGTATTCAAACTGGTATAGTAGGATGTTCATATTAGAGTTATCATCATACATAATTGTAGGGCCCGTTAATACACACCCTTACATGCATTATTACACTTCCCACACTATATAAGAAAGAAAGAAAGAAAACACATTTATTTGGCACTATAAAAAAATAAAAATAACAATTAACTTAAAAAACTAACATTAAAAATAAGTTTTTTTTTAATTATTATTGTGAGTTTTTTGTATGCCAAAAAGGTTTAACTCAGCTTTTTGCCGAGCAGATAACTCGACACTGATTTTTCAGTGAAACCTGAACTAAGCGGGAAGCATAAAGCATAAAAAAATATAATAAATAAAGTATAAAATAACTTAAAATTAATAAATACAATATATGATACACACATGATTATACATACTTAGTTTCATTTCTACATACATAAAAAATAAATACATACATATAATACATACATATAAGCCAGTAAGATAAATATATAATATAAATAGGTTAAAATAAATAGATAAATAACCTTCAAAATGGTATTATATGGAAATACATTTCGTAGAGTTGAATCCCGAGACCACCAGTCCCTCTACTGAGCCAAAAATACGCAAGCTATATCGCTATAGCTATATATATATACCACATTTATAAAGATTGTCATATATAGATCTCAAATGTGATCACAAATGCTAACGACATTTTTATGTATTTCATTGATGGGAGAAACCACTGGCTCCTGAAACACTGTTTGACTAGTTTGGGAGCCTATGGATTCAATTAATAATTGTACCTACAAAAAATGCCAATAAAGCAAATTTGAATTTGAATTTTTTAATTTGAATTTGTTAAGCAGTCAGTCCCGGTGGTTAGTCAAGATAACAAGCAGTGGAGCTTTAACGAGAAAGTGAAAAATTTCGTTATCGATAATATTCTACAACTTGTGATTTTTTAAGTGTAATAACGATGGATTATTGATCAGTAATAGATCTTGAACGTGCAGGAGTGTAGGCAAATTATAAAAAATTCAAAACGTGATTTTCCGTTTTTTTTTTTAATTGTTAGGTCTGGTAAATTTTGTAACTATTCACCAGGGCATAACTTCACTGTGACTCTTTTATTTGACTGTGACTGATGACTAGGACTGTTTTTATGAAATGCTTTTACTAACTTAAATTATTTGATACTTAACAAAATACACAAAGAATCCAGTCTAAGCAAAAAAAGCGCTATCGAATGCCTCCAGGAGGCCTTAAAACATCAAACTAGAATTAAGCAAGCAAGTAGTAATAACGATCACAGTCTTCACCTACCTTTTACCTGCCACTACCTTTCAATTCCACAAATCCCACTAACTGTCACATATTCTATGCCCGAGCCTAGTGGTAATATATGGAGACATAGCATAATGCTCGACAAAATTAAATTTGCTTCGAGCCCGGTGTTTCATAAAGACTCCCCGTTGAAATATTGGGGTCGGGTTCAATGACCTATTTAACACAAGGGATTGTGATTTTGATGGAGGAAACGTGATAGTCTTTAGTTGGCACAATATTAATTAAATCGATGATAGCGATGACATATGCACAGTATACCCAAAGCGGGACGTCAGCGCTTTACCGTAGATGTCTGGACATTATAGATATTGAAGAAAAATTAATGAGGTAGTATATAGAGCAACAGAAGCCAAAAATGTTTTTTAATTCTGTATGTCTCTATGTTTGTACAAGCATCACGCAAAAACTACTGCATGTATGCTATATTTCGGCACCGTTACTGATCAAAATATGGGTACGAATCCAGTATCAAACATAAATATTGATGACATAGTAATTTTATTATTCATAACAATAATAATTGTTTTGACGATTGAAAACATTCATAAATATTTTATTCGCAACTTCAAATGTTAACTAAAAAATTCCACAATCAAAACAAAAACAAATTATAAATATATATATATATATATATTGCATGAACTCATTAATATGTGGCACTGTTTTTAACATTTATAAATATTTTATTCGCAACTTCAAATGTTAACTAAAAATTGCACAATCAAAACAAAAACAAATTATAACAATATATATATATATATATATATATTGCATAAACTCATTAATATGTGGCACTATTTTTATGGAAATAAGAAATATCAAAAATTTAAATTTTACATTGCTATTTTGTGCCTAGTACGCAATATTATATTTTTATAGAGACCCCACTTAAAGTGCTTTATCATTTAAAGGTTTTATGTAAAAATAAACTGTTGTCATAAATATATTATTTAAATAACTTAAGACGATCAAAATAACTATGCCTCAAAGTAATTTCAACTTAGAAGTAATAGCAAGCCCAGGTGCACCAAATGGCCAATACTTAGCCACATTTTTTATTACTTAACACCACTTAGGATTTTAGTGGCCGTAAAGAAAATCGTTGTTCTCGTAAGTTATAGCGAAAAATAGATCATGTGTAACTGAATTGAATATTATTTTACAAATAACCGATTTTATTGTAATGGGTCCGCATCGCAGGCTCTATTAAATAGATAAAACAACCAAACGTGAGTCGAAATCCCACACTTATGGTTCCATATCTCCACACAATATAAACAGTAAACAACAAAAAAACAAACTCTTACACACTCACAGCCTCACACTAAGTTCAAAGACTTGTATCGTGGGTGCCGGAAACATTCACATCACACACACATTACACCCAGAACCAGAAGTACAAATATCCCTTGGGAAGGAATTTGTGCTCCTGCCGGGAATCGAACCCAGGACCCACGGCGCAGAGGGCGGGCACCTGTCCACTGCGCCAACTGGGTCGTCAAAATAAAATAAAGGACTAAACCAACGGACAAGCTATCTCCCCAGTGAAAATGTGTGTTTCTGGTTGTGATTGTGATTTTATTTTATTTTTTATTTTATTTAATACTTTTGCACAAAACAATAGTACAAGGAGACTTAAGAGGCCGGGGAGGCTTTGAACGAGTCAATAGGCTGTCTCTGTTTAACTGGCAAACTGTGCCCATGCTTGATGCGATAGCACTACCGACCGAACAATCTGATAGGTGCCGTAATACCAAAAATTATGAATGAAAATGTAATGTTAAGCCATTGTTTTTTGCATTAATAGTACCATAAAATGATAATCTATGTTCCTGTTGTAATGACAAAAGAAATGAGTTAGTTTTTAATACAAAACGAATAAGTTAAAGATGCGACATTTATGTCGTAATAATGTGTAAAAATCAATTGGTTTATATTTCGTTTTAGGTAATTATTTTGGAATAAAAACTATCCAGGAACCTAGATTAATATGTTTTTAATCTGAATAACAGCACAGTATGGTGGTAATATGCTTGAATTATAAATAATTTCGGTATTAAGATTGTATGGGCAAATCAACCTCCGCAGGCCTCTTAATGCTAGAATAGCATTTTGTGATTGTGTGATTGATGAGATTGTTTCCGTTGCTCGTTGGCTTGGCTCGTTGGCTTGGTGTTTGCCTTCTAAGCAGGGGTATCGGGTTCGATTCCCGGCGAGTACAAGTTTTCTCACCAAGGAAAATTTGTGTTCCTGGTTCTGTTTGTGATTGTGTATGTGATGTGAATGTTTCCGGCACCCACTAAATAAGTCAACGAACTTAGTGTGGGGCTGTGAGTGTGAAAGCGTTTGTTTACATTCCGGCATCCACAACAAAAATCATCGAATTTAGTTTGGGGCTGTGATATTGAAAGCGTTTGTGTTTAATACTTCGATTGTATGTTTGGTGTATTAAACATGAATATTTCGGTTAATAAAATGTTAATTGTATTTATTTCATAGCTCCACACTAAGCTCGATGACTTGTTTCGTGGGTGCCGGAAACATTAATAACAAACACACAATCACAAGAATCAAAAACACAAATTTTCCTTAGGGAGAAAACTTGTGTTCTTGACGGGAATCGATCCCGATACCCCTTAGAAGGCAAACACGCACCCACTTAGCTAACGTGCAGTTCAAATTGTTATATTATACTGGCAAGAGTCCTGACCCCCGATTACCTATCTCTGTTGCAAAAGGTTTCAATACTAAATTGATAAAAATCCTAAGAAATAAGGTTCATTTTGCTTAATTCTAGAAACCTCGTGCAACAAAGATACGTAATAGGGGAGCTGGTAACCTATAATACAAATTCTTTAACAAACGTATGCAAGGCGCCATAAGTATACTAAAACCTGAAATTTTAATCAAATAAAGTTGCTGTCAAATTTATAGGCTTTCCGTTAGTGCCCGTATCTATACATATAGCATAAGGGTCATTTACACATAGACAATAGTGAATGCGGTCGGATAAGTGCGGGTGCATTGAATCGGATATGTCGTGCTCAATGGGGACAGGGGCATGAAACATGCGACTTGTAAATAGTGCAAGGCTTTTATATTATCCTTTCTTTACTTTTATAATATTATAAACGCAAAATGTTGTATGTATGGATGTTTGTGACTCTTTCACGCAAAAACTACTAAATGGATTTTAATGAAACTACAATAATATAGCTTATACATCAGAATAACACATAGGCTATAACTGTTAAAAGATATTGTGTGAATTGTCGAAAATATAACGATAAATCAAGTAAGTTGAAAAAAAATCAGCCATCTGCGAGCTTTTCTGGCGTGCGCTGCAAAAACTGTTAAAGTTAAACGTATATAATGTATAATGGAACTGTTTAATTTAAATAGTAAAACAAAAAAGGCTGCAATAACATATATCTATCTTTTATGTGTAAGCCATTACCGCCAAAATAGTGAACCATAAATACAATAAAAATTTAAAGCTACTCGAAGTACTACACCTGCGCAGAAGAAGTCGCGGGTACTAGCTAGTGTACTATAAATACCACCTTCGCTCGCATTATGATAACGTATACCTTTGTCATAACTTTATTTATCTTCCATAGCAAACTTTATAAATATAAGTACTCCACAACCTATGGAAACCTTGGCAGTCGCATATTTGAGCCGTTTGGTCTTGAAGTCCAGCACTGAACAGATGAAATCAGACAGACATTATGTGGGGGAAAATGCCTTCCACTTTCTCTAATTCACAGAGGTAAAGGAAAAGGGTGTATGGGGCACGAACTAAATAAAAACTCCCCTATGATCAGTATTTCGACGAGGTGGGGTAAGATAGGATCGCGCTATTACAATCACTATCTTGCCTCGATGTCAAGCCCTAATACGGACTGACACTGCGCCCATGAAGGGATGACCTTGCTCATCAAGGCCACCCACCAGACGTTTGGTAGGTGGATAACCCGTGACATACAGCATCCTATAGTGTCAAGCGCCAATGTTTCATTTGGCTACCTATTTTTACCTAGGTATGTTAGGAAGTAAATACACAAGTCTATCAAAAATAAAAGAAAAGAAAAGATGATAAGAATGAATGATGGCCGACTTTTATGAGAAGTTAGCCTATTCTGAATATAAGCTACTCCTCCAAAAAGTTGAAAAACATTTGAGCGTCAATATATTTACATCCCAATAAAACAACTCGCATTATATCAAACTCCTCACAAGCAGTCTAACAAAAATATTCGTAAAACCGTAGAATCATAAGAATTTATCGTATATGTCAATGCTGAAATATGTGTACTCAGTGATTGTTAATATTATGGAAAATAATATACGTAATACGAGCATAAGTTCAAAAATAAAATCTGACTACTAAATAGAAAAAATAGTTTTTATGACTTTGATAACTAGCGGACAAACAAGACGCATCCAACGACATTTGTTAAAGTATTTGAGGAGTTTAGTAGTAATGATAGGAACAAATGAACATACATACATATCGGTCAAAACATAACCCTCCCCTTTGCTTTGCCGTAGTCGGGTGAAAAAACATCTGTTCAGCTCCGACCCTAAATAATTATAAACGAGAATTAAAAACGAAATATAAGCGTAAAACTGCACATTAAGAACATAATAATATTTTTTTTATTATTAATGCATGATAATTACTAATACTCTTACATCTTTCTAATACTTGTATAAAAATTTCGTGTCATGGTGTTTGGATAGACCTCCTTCAAAACAGTTCGACCGACTTTAATTTGTTTTTTGCGTATATGGTATACTAGCCGTGCCCCGCGGCTTCACTCGCTATTATCAAGTTAAAAAGTAACCTTTTTTTTTTTTATTTGTGACAGGCTAGTTTTTGACCACTATCTCACCTGATGGTAAGTGACGATGTGATCAAAGCTGGCAAACACACTAGACCTGGAATACGCAGGCTCTCAAGGATAACTGCCGGAACACCGTATTTGGCTTGGCGGCAGACTTTCAACTTGATGGTGGTAAGCTACTTTGGTAGCAAGCCAGGCGAGCAACTCACAAAATGCTCTACCACCTCTCAAAAACCTATGTGTTAATCCTACATAAAATCTATGAACGTTCCAAATTTCATTCTAATCCGTTCAGCTGTTAAAGCGTTAAGAGGAAACAAACATACTTACACACAAATTTTCAGATTTATAATATTAGTAGGATATTTTGTATGGTTTGTATGAACAATATCCAAAAAGTTTTTAGTATAGTATTAAAGTACTATGCGACCATAAAGGTGAAAGAGGCAAAACAGTTTTTTTAAACCTGACATTGCATCGCATGCAACGGATGCAGCTAGTATTTAGATATTATTATAACCCAGTGCACCAGAAAATATTCATATTTTACACAATATCAATTCCGTTAGCACTTTGGCATCTTATACATGTAGGTATTGCCAAATCGCTTGTTTAATGGCCCGTTCTGCAGATTCTGTTGAGATGTTATCGTTTAGAGATGAGGTAGTCTTTATTTTTATCCGGACTAAAGGATTTTTTCCGGTTTTATCCGGCTATTTTTATACGGACGAAATGTTAGAAATAATTACGTGTAGCCTATATTACGATATATATGCTTTTTTATATTAATGTGTTTACGTATCGAATGCAAGATAATTTTTAGATGTCGAAATAGTTCCTCGAGTAAAACGCCAATCTTATCTTTTTAAGGTAAGAAGTTGCATTACTCGATGAAATCCTAAAATTAAAAATAGATAGCTTAAAATTTGCTGTCTGTTTCATGAAATTAAAATATTAGGAAATATTCTAAAGGGGTAATACTTCCCGTAAGAGGAATGTTAAATACCTCCCACAACTCCGAAAAAAGATGGGCAACACTGTCAACAAAAAAGTTGATAGTATCTACTTCTTACTATATGACAGTGGAATACATTCCTTTTAATACTTTAGATTTTATATCTCATATGACGAAGGTACTAGCAGCAAAAAAGTTGATAGTACCAAGGTTGCGAATCTAGTTGGGGCGTTATCACTTCTTTGTCTCATGGCATATAAAATCGAGGAGTGTTTTGTACTGTTATATTATTATGGCATTTTGAAGCCAAAGGTCCAGGTAGTACTGCAACTATCATAGACCGGCTTAGTGCTAATCATTATGGTTTTTTTTTTCGATATAAAAATACATTGTTAAAATAATTTTTGCTCTCTGACAGCACAATTACAATTATTAAAAAACTAATTGACTGCTTTCCTTTTCCAGTTTTCCAACGATATAGTCAGTTCTATAGTAGAACTAGAACTGACTATATCGATAAATAACTAAACGCAGGCAAAGCTTAAAAAAACCGACTTCACTGCTTTATCATCGGAACCTTGATCTACCAGCTTTCAAATAAAAAAAGAATCATCAAAATCGGCTCACAACGAAAGAAGTTGTCAGGTAACTTTTGAAGTCGGGTAAACCAGAACATCGTCAAAGTACGCATTATTCGTCACAAAATAGACATTATTGACGATATTTCAAGAACTACTGATCAGATCTTGATCAAATTGAAATGGGACCAATTAGAAAGCAACACCTTTCATAGTAAATTTTTGACATCGGCTCACGTGGAGAGAATTTATGAGGTAAAACATTAAAAAAAAAAAAATATAGTCGTCTTGACCTTTTTTGGGAAGTCAGTAAAAACTGAAAACATTGTCATAATATCTATAGAAGATAAACAAAATGGGTCCACGAACCATTTTGTTAATATTTGTCAAAACTGTGAGATGACAGAAAATAAATCAGTAAAATACGATCACCTATTTGTTTTGTATCGCATTTTTTATATTAAATAAAGTCAAAACATCAAAATTGGAATTCGTAGTTGAATGAAAAAATAATATATTTTTTGTGGTGAAGTGATAGCTGCATCATAGTAAGCATAGTAAAACTCTAAAATTGAGACTTCAAACAAACTTTTTTAATACATCTAAATAGTCGTAATGTTTGATTTATTTTAAAAATATATTCAAACCATGGACCATACATATCTTACATATATCAGCCAATCCGCTCAAAATAATTTTTCACATCTCTATATCGAAACTGAATATTTCGTAGAGATATACTGCACCGTTAGGAAGAGAATAGGTGTTCAGATTTGAGCGATAGGTATGCTGCTGAAACCTTGCACTGATCGTACAATCTATCCTTTGTACACTTTGTCGGGAAATCTTAGCTTCTGGCAATAATTTGAATATTGATGACGTTAAGGCATTTCGAGAGATTCTGGTAAATACGTAATACAAACAATGGTTGAAAAATTAATTTTAATCAATCCAATATTAAGAAAAATTATAACAATAACATTAACTTTATAATATTGGCATGGCTACGATGATATGATTATGACGGCATAAAAAGCATGCTGATTTATTTTTCTATCCTACTAATATTATAAATGCGAAAGTATGTGTGTGTGAGCGTTTGTTACCACGTATCGCCGTAACGAGCTAACCGATTATGATGAAATTTAGAATGTAATAGTTTAGGTTACGGAATAACGCATAAGCTTCTTAAATCATCATCAACATCAGCGAGCGAAGCCGCGGGATCCAACTAGTGATTAATAAATAATAATGAATAATAAGCGCGCATGTATCCTAAAATTTAAAACACATATTTTAAATATCCCCTACTTTAAAAAACATAAACGCTTTCACACACACAGCCCCACACTAAGTTCGATGACTTGTGTCGTGGGTACCGGAACATTCACATCACACACACAATCACAACCAGAACCAGAAACAAAAATTTTCCTTGAGGAGAAAACTTGTGTTCCCGCCGGAAATCAAACCCGATGCTAAGGCGAACACACACCCATCTAAGCCATGGGCAGTTCTTGCTCAGTTCACTTTGTATGAATATAATACACCAAGTACCAATTAAGTAGCAAACAACTGTAATTACAAAATAATTACAGTTTTAGAGTTCGTAGCATGTCGCTACAGGCGTAGGCTGCTACGAAAATTCAACGTAACTTTTCGTAATAGCCTACGCCTTCGTAGAAGCGTTACGACAGAGTATATAATTAAATGTTCGACTTTATTATCGCTGCTCTCTATTTATATTCACCAATTACTGATTTATACATATTAAAAAAAAACATTTACATTATGTATCTTTCTCTTGTACTGTTGTTCAAAAGCATTTTTTGAATACTATAGGTATAAACTAGTGCAGAAATCTATTAACCAAAATTATCGGATTAGTCGATTGAAAAAAATAAATCGCTGGAGAAAAAAAATAAGTGCGGGACGGTGCATCGGCCCGATTTCGTGTCTGTGATTAATATCAATAACCTTTCGTAGCCCGTTACAAATACTATTTCAGTCATCTAAATAAAAATATAACAACCTAAGCTATGCTTATTGAAAATAAACAGACATCCGTTATAAGCACTGAAAAATCATACTTATAATTCGCAACTTTGTTTACTTGAAAGACATTCCTATTTTCAGTTATTAGAATTTAAAAACCAAACTTCTAAACTGAATTAATAACTGGCTCGTCTTATCTCTGAAAGACATAAAAAATACTTTTGATGAAATTTCCATGAGACTAATGAGAAAATTTCAAATTATAATTAAACGCAAGTAAAGCTTAAAAAACCCGACTTCAACGTTTATATTTTAGTTTTGGCTGGATTTATCTCGATAAAATTTATATGGGACCACCTCTAAAGTATAATCTACCAAATAAAAAAAAATATCAATATCGATTCATAATTGGCGGAGATATGGCGTAACATAGATACAGAAAAAAAACATACAGTCGAATTGAGGACCTCCTTTTTTGAAGTCGGTTGAAAATAATCAGCATTTTTTCAAATCTGAGTAAACTAACAAAATATATACATACCAAGTTGAGAACGTCCTGCTTAATTTGAAGTCACTTAAAAAAGGAAGTACTTTGGTTCAATTACTACTATGAAACTTACGAAAGGTATTATAAATATTCATAATTATTATTTGCGCACTTTATTCAACAATAATTATAATATTATTATGTGTTTAATATCATAATTATTATTTTTTAATTTATTTTAATTTTCATGTCCAAGCATAAAACGGCGTTCTACGATAAACGTTAAAGATTTTCGTCGTGTATTTAAACACGCCTGATAAAAGCACTATTACACTAATATTATAAATCGTAAAGTGTGTAAATATGCATGTTTGTTTCCTCTTCTCGCTGTAACGGTTAAAAGGAATTGTAAAAAAAATTAATGCACATAGCTTATACCTAGGATTAACACATGACGTACTTTATTACTTGATGATCGCGGGGCAGGCTAGTATTATTATAAATGTAATATAAAATGTATTATATATAACAAAGGGCATTAGCGGAGCCGTAGCCAACGCTGGCTACGGCACCGTTAATGCCTAACAAAGGTCCGGGCATGGACACGTAATTTTGAAAATAATATACATGATTATTATACAGTGGAACCTGGTTAATTGGGATCTCAAGGGACCAAGAATGTTGTACCATTTATTGAGTGTTTCCATTAATCCAGTTTTCCAATTAGGCAGGTTTAAAATTATAGTTGTCTCATTTACAGAGGCTCCTGCTTATAGAGGTTGAAATGTACGGCTATTTCATTTTTAGAGGGAGAGGTGGAAATGTTAATAAAAATGCGTATTTTTGGTGTAATGAATCTAATATATTATGTAGGTATGAATGTACAAACATTATGTATAACGTGGAATTTTTTTTTTTTTCATCAAGTTTGATATTTACGTTTGGGCATTTTGTACACTTTTACTCCCTTGTTTTTAGGTCAAAACTTGAGATAGTACTGACAAACAAAGCGTATGCGAAAGACATTCTAATGTGTAAACAAAAGTGTCAAAACCTGTCGCAACCTGTTAATTTGTCTCATTTATAGAGGGAATTGAGTTACAGAGTCCCAATTATAAAGGTAAACATCGATTAAATCCTAGAAATCAGATCTCATTTAACCAGGTTCGAAAAGTCCCATTAATAGAGGTTATTCAATGAAAAAGTACCGGGACCTCATTGTAACGCTCAATAATAGAGGTTTCTCATTTATCCAGGTCCCATTTAACCAAGTTTCACTGTATTAGGTTATTAAATTTGCGTACAAACAATCTACGCTTTGAAATTCGACATTAATAGCTAAGCTACCTCAATCCCGACATATAACATTTTAATAAACAGTAAGTCCAACAAATGCTCATAAAAGCGTATGTATAAAATGAACTCGGCTCGATCTCATCTACGTGACTTGTATACTATTCACCTCCATTACAATTCCATATTTACAACAGTTGATTAACCATCGCTGCTTTTACTTAAATGGGTTTGTAGAGCGTAGAGTAAACTTGTCAATGGACGTAGAAATAGCGAAAATGTCAAGAGCAAGGGTGTTTTTAGAATAGTGTAGTTATTGCGTAAAAGTGTCGAGTGTTAGAGTACGTGGGTAGAATAGTAATTTTGGAGGTAGCACAAGAAATGCTGTAATGTAAAAGAGACATTAGTTACAGTTTATCCTGAAATTGATCTTACCCACAGGGAAAGTATTAAAGACCTAGTCCTGGCATTTTTAGCGGCGCTTTTATATTTTGTGCGGTAGTGGAAAGAGGAGGATCAGAGCATAAATGTGAAAGTGTGGGGCAGTGATTTTTACACTCAGCTTGAGAGTACACACTTAGTACAATGACTTGTGTCATGGGTACTGGAAACATTCACATCTAACACGTAATCACACCCAGAACCAGAAAAACACATTTTCCTTGGGGAGAAAGCTTGTGTTTCCATCTGACATCGAACCCAAAAGCCCTGCTTTCAAGATGGTACATGGTATGATGGTACGTACAATTACTACGCACCGTATATAATTATGTATGTTTGTGTATATCAGCTTGAGACACTTGAGACTATTGAACGCAGAGCTAAGAGACTAATAAACTGCAAAGAACTGACGGATGCGAAGCTTCAGAGCCTAGAACATCGTCGTAAGGTCGCAAGTCTATCGGTCTTTTATAGGATACATTTCGGAGAGTGTGTCACGGAATTGCATGATTTGATTCCCCCATCCCCCTTTTACCATCGGACATCTAGACAATCAGCCACGTGACATCGGTTTATGGTCGATATTCCAAGGGTGCGTACGAAGCGTTTTGCTTCCACATTTATTATACGTACTGCTAAGGAATGGAATTCTTTGCCCGAGTCTGTGTTTCCCGTTAAGTACAATCTAGGAGTCTTTAAATCTCGAGTGAGCAGGTATCTTCTAAGCAAGCATGCTCCATCTTCGACCACATCGTCACTTTCCATCAGGTGAGATAGTGGTCAAATACTTACATATCGTGAATAAAAAAAATATATATCTGAAGTTTGTGTTACCAATTTCTTATTACTTAGGTATAATGTAGGCTAGTTGTATTGTATATGGAAATTCAAGATCGATCTGGCAAGCAACTATGTAACAAACATTAAGGTAAACATATAAGCCTTCACACTCACAGCCCCAAAACAAATTTTACAAGTATTATATATTACAAACTTTAGTAAGAACTAAATGAAAAGAAAACTAATAAATCTATGAACGAGTATGTTCTATTTGTTATTCCCTCATCGTCAAAATTAAATTCAAAATCAAAGTTAAATTATTAATGATGTTTTAGTTACACTTAAGAGATATGACCTGCTACATTCCGGATGTACGCTCACCAAATCCATGTTACCTCATGACATGATGGAATCAGTTTATTAAATCCGGATGCAACGTCACTGTGTCAACACTCAAACATGTTGCACGGATCGCGTAGCATATTTAGGCGTTCACATTTGACAGTCGGGCATACATGTTCATGTGGATACAATAGAGTTTCATGCACGGACTTATTTAAAGACTATTTATACATAGAATACTTACCCGACATTAACAACCTGTAAATCCGTGAGTGTGAGAGTATGTTTTTTTTCTATTCACGCTGTAACGGATAATAGATTTAGCTAAAATTTGTTATGTACTAAAGTAATACTTTAAAATGATTTACAATTTTGAAGTTATATGAAAACATTAAGTGAATTCAAGTTTCTACCGCTGGTCATCGAAATCTAATACTATGAGAATCTTTGGCTTGACATACCTACTGATTCACTGACTGATTGACTGACTGACTTAGAGACGACGCACAGCCTAAGCCGCTAGAAACTTAAAATTTGGAGGGTACTGTTTAACTAAATTAACCAAGTTACCTGTATTTACTAAAACTGAACTAAATACTAAAAAAAAAACAACATACACTTAAGTTTCCTAAAAAAAAACCGAGCTTATATGTAACTCAAATTCTCAAGTCCATTACCAGTGGTTAGCGTTCCCATCATGCTGGCGGCATTGCCTCTCTGAACTACTATGCTAATAAGTTGAGCAAAAGAATTACCAGCATTTTTATCACGCGTCGCCTCAACCAGGCGCTCTGATATAACCAATGAGCGGTGAGCGATGAGCTAGAGCTTCACTACAGAAAAATGAATTGGCTACTTGAGAAGTTTTCTTCGTTGTCAGTTTACAATAAATTACTTTTGTACAAACAAGTCCTCATGCCAATATGGACGTACGGTATTCAGCTGTGGGGCTGTACCCAACACAGCAACATCCAAATTATACAAAGATTTCAAAACAAAGTATTGAGGAGCATTGTTAATGTACCATGGTATATTAGAAATGACGATCTTCACCGGGACCTTAAAGTGGAACTAGTCTTTAGTGTTATAAAAAGACTCGCCGAAGCTCATAAACAAATACCTCATCACCATGTGAATGTTGAGGCAATCCAGCTCCTCGATAACACAGACTTAGTAAGAAAACTCAAAAGAACTAAACCTTTTGAGTTAGTGTAGTGATGTGACAGTGTAATATAGTAAGTATTATTAACATAGAATACAAGATCAAAGTGTCTTCCCGATAATAAGATAGTAAGAAAAGAGTTAATGGGCACATATTTAGTATACTACTCTACTTAGCAGTTTAGGTCAAAATTAAATTACTTATTAGTCTTAAGGCTAGATCGTAATTCCAATGGTGTACCAAACGTAATTGGTACGTCATAATAAGAAAAAAATGTAATATCCTGTAAAGCATATTTCCAATTATTTTATCTATGTCTTTTTCTAAACACATAATATTTGCGCTGCACCATGCTATGCAATATTATTAGTCTGACCGCACACTATTTTTTCATTGACTCTGTGCAGATGACACGCCTCTGACTCTGCAGGCGATTCGTGCACAGAATATGAATTTCAAATCTGCTCAGATGGTTGTTAGTTTATATTTAGATCACTATAAAAAAATAACATCGCTGTAGTAAATTAAGATATATCGATTTTTTTAAGATAAAACTTCTTTAACGGCGTGTTTTTTTTTTTGGGATGGGTAAAAAATGTTGAACTCGCGTTAGGACACGTGACCTGATCATAAATTCGTAAGACAAAGGAGAGGAAGTAATATCCCCCTCTCTTTCTACCGCTCGGCGATAATGTATGCCAGCTCCTGCTGTTTACAACGTTAATGTTTACGTTTTAACTTCAGCCGGCACTCCCGGAGTGCAACCCGTATTTTTTTATATACTCAGTTTTATATAAAAGTACCCGGCATGCGATGCAATGCCAAGTAAAGAAAATGTGTTTTACCTCTTTCATTTTATGTTCGCCTAGTACTTTACTAAGTCCGACAGACGTAATATTGTTCGAAATTGTAAAAAAACCGTTCCATACAACGGTATAGGAAAATGAATTTATTTTATAAATACCGTTTTCGTGTATTTTCCAATGTTTTAATAATTATTCTGCTGTTTGGGGCAAAAACAAATCCAGAAAATTAGAAACATTAAAAATCAGTCCAACTATTTTTTACTTACAAAATGGTGTAACTAACTTGACTTTAGTTAATCTTATTGTTAACAAGCAAAACCGGATTGTCCGTGAGCCAGACTCCGATAAATAAACACATCCGCAGAACCGTCTCCAATAATTCCTTATATACCTAGGTATTGTACATAGAACATATTGATTAACTAAGCTTGTTGTGAGTGGCAGGGCATCAAGTTCCTAATTGCAGTATCTCAGTTTCTAGTATAGAGTTGCCTAGTCTTGACTTAATTACCTATACGTCTATTTCAAGCGTTTGTAATAGTTCAGATAGTGTCGATGTCTTTAGAGGAGTATTTTGACTAAATATTTAGAGGAGAATGTGTTGATGCAATTGGAATATTGATGCGTATTATGAACAAGTGGCATAATAAATGAAATTTAAATACCCTGACGCTCTATCTAGAAAACGGCTGCACCGATTTTCACCAAACATAGCTAAGAACACTCTCGATTAATTCACCTTTCAAATAAAAACGACTAAATCATTATTGAAACGCAAGTAAAGCTTTAAAAAAATCGACTTTACAGATTATATTTCGGTTTTCGATAAAATGTATATGGAACAACTTCTGAAGTATACTCTACCGAACAAAAAAAATCATCAAAATCGATTCATAAGGAGGTATCGCGTATCATACAAACAAAAACAGTCGAATTGAGAACCTCCTTTTTAAAAATCGGTTCCGCCGTTTAAGAGCTGCGATGCCACAGACTTACCTACACAGATACAGAATACAAACTTAAAACATCCTTCGTTTTCCTCGATGGTTAAAACTATGAATGATGATCAATAAATAGTCCGCTGGCCAACTATTATTGATTAATTGATTGATTGAAAATTCTTTATTTATAATAATATTCTTTTTTATATTTATAGAAGAGTGGTAAGACAAGCAAAGAATACCACATGTAGAAAAAAATGTTTTTTAACAATTAAAATATAACACAGTTACAAGTTATATTCAGTTTTTTATTTGTAGCAAACTTCATCCTAGCGTGAAGTGCAATTTGTCAAGTAAAATGATCCTAAAAGTCGCGATGACAGGTGTCTTGTCCAGATGTCTGATCCTGTTAAATTTACGACAATTATTGCTCCACGTTCTGTAGAGGGGTTGCAAATTGCTTTGTCGGTGCATGAGCGGGTCGTGCTGTAATAGGAGCGAGTTTTATTTTATCACGTCCTTACAATAAAAGGAAATAAAAAATAGTAGGTAATTCCTATAATATCTACACATTTACCCTTAAACTTTCGCATATGTAATATTAATATGATGTGATCAATGGTGTGTGTTTTTATGATCTAACATCGTTTGAATCGTTGAGGAAACACGACCTTTACAATAGAAAATTAAAATTAAAACGTTTTAAAACCAAGTCAAGGATTGTACAAAAAATATTGTACTGACAACATTTTTTTTTCTTAATATTTTAAAACGTTATAAATTGTTAAGTAAGGATAAATATCCTTAAACTTTCCGAGTAAGGTAGCCCCGCTTGAAACAACGAGACTTTGCCAAGATTTCTGAACAATTTTCTGACGCAGTAAAAACATCCTTCAAACTTCTCTTCGGAACTTTACCGTGTTATATGACGTCACATGCCGTTACCATAAGCCGGTATAACCAGAACGGTACGTAGGGTCCTTGTGCACTACATTGGACCAAATTAGTAAAGAGTCAACCTGTTCTGGGTCTATTGAGCTTACGATAAATGAGCTGTCAATTGTTTTTCTATACATACTTGTACATTTTTATATTTTTGACTTATACAATCTACTGACTGGTGATATATATATATATATATATATATATATATATACGCGCAGTAGTATATATATAATATGGGTAATTTTTCTAACGTGTATATGACTGAACTTTTCCTAAACGGCTGGACCGATTTTATCGATTTTTTGTCTAAGTTCAGGTGGATTCAAGAATAATTTGAATTTACAATGCAATCCGATATTTTTTTTATTATTAACACGGGCGAAGCTCTGGGGATCAACTAGTTATTTTGTAAAAATAAAAAGCCCTACAGGCTTTGTAATCAATTTGCTCTTTTATGAGTTAAGGTACTAAAAGAAGAAGCTTTATTTAAAAGACCCCTCTTTGAAAATAATTACAATGTGCGTATTTTTTTTATCTATGATGAAATAAATTGGCCATTATTAGGCAGAGATAGAATAACCTAAATCAAAGGCATTTTTTTCAACATCAGCACTTCAATTTTTTTCTTCTATGTTTCAAATGTTTATATTTGCTTGAAGTTTGACAACTACCATAACTAATGGTTAGTTACCACTTAACCATGTTAAACATGGATTGTTGAACACAAGTTTTCTCCTCAAGGGATTTTTTTTTTTTCTGGTCTTAGGTGTCTGTGATTTGAATGTTTCCAGCACCTACGATACCAGTCATGTGCCTTAGTGTAAGACTATGTGTGTGAAATCTTTTGATGTTATTGATTTAAAAGTAATTTCTAAAGAGTACAACGACAAATAATAAAAGCCAGCTAAGTAAATTAGAGTTGGACATTGAGTGGTGATATAAAGCCCTTGTTATGCGAGTCAGAATCACACTTAAACAAGTGCGATGTATTTGTTTTGACTTTGGTTCAATGCAGGTGAACGTAGACCTGCGTCTTAATATTTTTAGCTTTAAACAGAAAATGCTAAAGTTTATTCGCAGGAATTTAAGTAAAATGTCTGCACTTAAAAGGCTGTCATTGGAGATAATGTCGTTATTGGATTTTGCACTACTCATAATAATATTATTATTTTTTTAACAATTATGTTTTGTATGATATTGTGAGAATATCAGATATACATATATATTTAGATACGCTTAGAATTATATATGTGTATAGTAGACAAACGGTACAACTAGTTTCATCACGTAATGAACACATGTGTTTGATAGTACACCCACATTATTAGTATTTTGGGCGGTATTTGACGTTCATCCTTACGAACACAATACAACAAGAACTTTGTGTCTAATTGATACCAAGATTTATTTTTGGCCCTTAACATTTTAAGTAATATTTACCTACCATTAACCTAATAGGCGAAATTATTAAAAGAAAACTATCATCTACCCTTTGTTTCCCCAAGATATTTATATAAAAGACAGCGTGAAAATTACCTGGTATCCAGGCTCTCGCGTCTACAACTTTTTTTATGTTTGTAGTATTTTTAGCTTAGCCTATTTGTTTTTACCTGGTAATATCGTGGCTACTAATCAGTAAAATACCATAGCATTACACAAACAAATTTAATTAAAAAAATCATTAACGCTTTCACACTCAAAGCGCCACGCTAAGTACGCCTACTACACGCTGTACGGATGATAAATGTATAAACAAAACGCTTCGAGCGAACCGGAGGTATGTCAACCATATATGGACTACGTTTGACAGTTTGTCTTGTTGTTAGGTGCTAAAAAGGGCATGGGGAAAGTAATCATGCAACTCCTGCGCACACCCTACTAAGCTGCTTCTTATCCCGGAATCCCGGGTTCGAGACTTACGCGGGCTAAACCGAGAGGCGCAGCGTAATATATACGAACGTTTTATACGTTTTTACACTCACAGCTCCACACTAAGTCCGATGACTTGTGTCGTGGGTGCTGGAAACATCACACACACAATCGCAACGAGATATAAAAACAATATCATCACAACAACAGGTATTACAGTACAGAGAAACATTTTAAATAATAAAACACAAGAACCCACAAAATCTTTTAAAAGCATACTTCTAACTTTGAGCATTTATTTGAAATATTTTATGCTTTCAAAGCACATAATAGACTTACTTTCTGGGGCGGATGTTAACATAAATAATATCCAGCCATGGCCGGGTACAGCAGTGTATGTAAATTTTTGAGCATATTGCTGTACTAAGTTTTATGCTTCTATTCTTGGCATGGAAGCAGGCTTTTAAGATCATGGTTATAATGTTTTTAGTATCTTATTTTGTATAAACGATTGGTTAATAAATATTTCTGAATAAAAATATAGAAAAAATCGAATTCACATTCACAGTACAAACACTAAGTTCAAGGACGTTGTTTCGTGAGTGCCTGAAACATTTACGACATACACAATTAAACTGCGGCCTGAAATACTAAAATGTCCCCCTACAATCTGGGTGTCTTCAAGTCTGAATAGGTACCTTCTAGGTAAGATAGATAGATAAACCGTATATTGAATGCCTAAATTGCGACAAAACCGAACAGAAATATTGATTTACTCTTCCGGTCAACCTTTGGATGGAGAGGAATTACATTAATTAAAGTTGGACTTCGGTTTAAGCACATGTTACACCTTCGGTTACATCTTCACTATCCATCAGGTGAGATAGTGATTAATTGCTTGCCTTTATAATAGAAGAGAAAATGAAAAACAACGGCGTAACATGTAAACTAAGTTATTTTTATTTTTCCACAGTTTTCTTACAGATTTCTTACAGAGCTATATATAAGCTTTGAAAATTTAAGAAATTAAAAATGGTTGCTAACCAATGAATTATTCTCGCAAAAATTTAAGTAATAATCATCAAAATCAGCCCACGCGTTTGGTCTCTAGAACGCCGTAGACACGAGGAACTTAGAGGTTAGTCACAATAATGTTAATTAATTAATGTTTATGAATGAATGAATGAATGTTTATTTCTTTTTTAACTCGTTTTCTTAAATTAATGTTACACTAAAGATACAGAGTAAAGTGTTTTCCAAACTTAAATCTATAAATATTTAACATGTAAGTAAAAGCACGAAAAAATCCGATTTTGTAATAAAAATATGATTGCAGTTCGCGAAACTTTAATAAATTTATAGGCATTACTATACTCCTTTAAGTCATAATAACAAATTATTACTTTTTTTTAAACTTTCGCGAATTTCAATCATGTTTATGTGAGAAAACCGGGTCTTTTCGCAATATAATTTCAAAATAGCATTATACAGTCTCTCGTGACCACGGCCGGTGCAACCCTGCCAAAGCGTCGAGGTTAGTCAAAATAATGCTATTTTGAAAATAAAAGCGCGAAAAGACCCGGTTTTCTCACATAAACATGAAAGTATTACTTTTAATTTCAGCCTCTAATGAAATGCACTGAAACGTTCCTTTTAACTGAAATTTCAGGTAATGAAGATACGCAAATAGATACAATCGGGACCGTAATCCACTGGTTTCAGCAGCGTCGGGCCAGTGTTCCGTGAAACAATGATCCCTATCTTCGGACGACACGCTCACGTACCTACCTATACGTGGCAAAACCATGTTAAATTCATCGATAAAGTTGAGCTGGTTTGTCTAAATTGTGTGGCGATATAAACTGCCATTGTTTCTTCGTTAATACAAATTTGATTTTATATAGCAGAAATATTTAAATTAACTTGAACTACCAGTTGGCTAAATTGGATAAGCGTTCGCCTTCTAAGTAGGGGTATCGGGTTCGATTCTCGGAGAGACAAGTTTTCGCCTCAATGAAAATTTATGTTTCTGGTCCTGGATGTGATTGTGTGTCTGATGTGAATGTTCCCGGCACCTACGACACAAGTCATCGAACTTAGTGTTGGGTGAGTGTGAAAGCGTTCATTTATTTATTTACAAGCCGTGCCCCGCGGCTTCGCCCGCTATTATCAAGCTAAAAAGTAGCCTATGTGGTAATCCTAGGTATAATCTATGTACGTTCCAAATTTCATCCAAATCCGTTCAGCCATTAAAGCGTGAAGGAACAAACATACTTACACACTTACACACAAACTTTCGGATTTATAATATTAGTAGGATTTATCTTGATATTGTAGAGGACCAGCTAAATAAGCTTGAGCGTCTTCAATGTATGTCATCAGGTTTATATTTGGATTACCTACTCAAGTATGACTTCTTTTAATTTCGCTCTATGGTCAAATGGCTTTCTATACGCCTTCGCTTGGATACTCACTGTGCTAGAGTAATTTTAGTTGTAGAAGAGAAGAAAGGAAGCAGTGCCGAGCCAGTGTTCTATGAAAAAACAATCGCTTTATTTAAACTCACATTTAAAATAATTATAACTAAACTATAATACAGCCATAACTATGTTAATTCGTGGCAAGTTTGGGCTAGTTTCGCTGAATTGTGTGGTGAAACAGATAAACATACTGATTGTTTCTCAATTCTAATACTATAAGAATCTTTTCCTGACATACTGATTGACTGACTGACTGACTTACAGACAACGCGCAGTCTAAGCCGCTGGTCGTAGAGAGTTGAAATTTGGAGGGTACATTTATGAGTACGTAGGGTTGTACTTAGAATGGATTTTTAGAAATTCCACCCCGATAATGTTAAATGTGGTTATAACATTTGTATGAAAGTTCTTTGATTTTGAATCTATAGCGATGAAATTGGTATTTAAATAGTTAATTAAAAATAAAAAATGATGTTATCAATATTTTTTTCAAGTTGTGCATTAAGGTGGTGCAATTTAGATTGAAAGTTTATATAGATTCTTTTTTAGAATTTAAAATGATTAAAATTTTATTGTATCCGAGTAGTAAAAGCCATCAGTAAATAAGAAATAACTACTCTAACGCGTAGAGAACTCTATTTCAATTACACTAATATTATAAATCCGAAAGTTTATGTGTAAATGTATTAGTGTGTAAGTATGTTTGTTTTATTTTAACGCTGTAACGGCTGAACTGATTTGGCTGAAATTTCCAACGTACATAGCTTATATTCAGGATTAACACATAGCCTATGTTTGAAATTATATATCGCGGGCGAAGCTGCGGGATACGGCTCGTTCGAGTATAATAAAACCTGAACGCTTCAAGCATATTTTATATGACAGTCATACGTTTGATAAAAGACAACGGGCAAAAATTTATGAAACGGTGAGAGTCAAATGCTTGCCTATCAAGCATAAAGAAGATATGAGGTAATACACATAAAAAAAAGAAAAAAATACAGTCGACTTGAGTACCTCCTCCTTTTTTTGGGAATTCGGTAAAAAATACTTAGGCCCGGGTCTAATAAGACGTAAATTTATATTAAACTAGCCGTGCCCCGCGGCTTCGCCCGCTTTTATCAAGTTAAAAAGTAGCCTATGCGTTAATCCTAGATATAATCTATGTACATTCCAAATTTCATCCAAATCCGTTCAGCCGTTCAAGCGTGAAGAGGGAACAAACATTTTCGGATTTATAATATTAGTAGGATAGGATAGTCGGTGTTTTTATATAAAAGAGAGATGTAAAGAAGAAGAGCAAGAATGAGAAAAGAAGAGAGAAAATAATGAGGATCTTTCACTTACTCGTGAACCCATGTTGAGTATCATAATACTACATAATATATTTTATAGCCTCTCTGACGTGGAAATTTAAGAAAAATCGCTGGTGCAGTTTTTCCCAGTTATTCACCAATTTAAATATAAACGAGGTAAATTCACGAATAAAATATTTCCTTTTCAATGTTATTATAAGTGTGGGCCTATGTGTTCTCCAGATTCCATTTCCAGCGGACTTCTTACGGCTGAGATGATGATAAGGATGAAATGTTAACTTTACGTGATATTAAAGACCTAATTTATTTTAGTAAGAAAATATTTTGCCACTTCAATACATTTTTAACTGACTTCTGAAAAGATTCGCAATTCCAGTAAATATTTACAAACATAATAAAACGAACGCAATAAACATAAATATAAAATGCGCGATTCAAAAGAGTCACATTCTTTTATCTTTTTAAATATTTTACTTAATATTTATGCATAATATTTGTTAAGTTTATTTCAGGATTTACTGAAAATTTGAAGGGGTTTTTAGTCTTTTTTGACATAAAGGCAACAAATACGTTGGCTACGACTAAATAAGTTCGCCAAGCAATTTTATGACCGCAGAGCTCTATATATGTAGTTGAACTAATAAGCCAAAATAATTAACAGTAAAATCAATTGAACTGGTAATTGAACTTCTGGGAACAAACTGTCTCAGCAATACAATTAACCGTCATTAATTGAACTAATTAGACAAAGAAGTCTCATTAGTGCAGTCAATTGAACTGATAATTGTAGGTACTACTTAAACGGGAACGGAGGCATTTTTTTACTTACGTATAAATTTCGATTTATTACCGGTTATTGTTAATATGGGTCTTTATAGAGAGGCAGACGGATAACGAAGTGATTCTGTTTTTTTCTAATGTTAAAACTATCGTGAGTATTACACATTATGTTTCAATGTTATATTCGGCTTAAAACACGAAAATTTCGACTTATTTTGTAGTCAACTAGTTTCGGACAAATTGTCACGCGCCGAGGCCCGAGCCGCACGCCTCTGCGTATTGCGCGTCTGACTCATCCTGATGCAGGACAACTAATTTGTCCGAAACTAGTTGACTACAAACATTAAAACAAACTTTTTTTTCCTTTTGAAATACATAAACTTAAACGATTTCACACTCACAGCTCCACATTTACTTCAATACCTTGAGTAGTTGATGCCGGAAACATCCACATCACACACAACCACAACTAGAAACAGAAACACACATTTTCCTTGGGGAGAAAACTTGTTCCCGCCGGAAACCCAACCCAATACCCCTGCTTAGAAGGCAAACGCTACCCAACTAAGGCATCGAGCAGTTTGAATACGAAACCCTGTAAAAAAATTAACCCCTAATATACCTCAAACAAGAATAATATTCTCCAAACAAAACTAATATCCTTCAACAAATATATTCCGCTTGAGCTGGACCCTTTGACCCTAATTCTTTCAAAGATATCTCAGTCTAGGCCTTTAGTGGTACTTTATGGAAATAGTAAGGTATTTCACCTTGAGAGTGTTCAATAAAATCAGCTTAGGTTATTGGGAAACGCTTTGAGACCGATATTTAAAGGGCATTATGTCCTTGAGCTCGTTTTGGGAGATGTTAACAATTTCATGTTTAAATCAAAACGTGGCGGGGTTTCGTTCGTTCGCTTAAAATGAAAAAGTGGACTGAATTTTTTTACTACATTTCATATCGTTTTTATATGCCTAGTGTTTGACTGCTTTTTAATCTGCCGGTCAACTATGACGACGTGCTTTTCGACATGATTTTTTTCCAATCGCATTTCGATCATTTGTTAATTTATTTTACTTTTGACCTTATCATAAAACAAATAAACAAAACAAACGCATTCACACTCATAGTTCCACACTAAGTTCAAAAATTTGTATCGTGGGTGCCGGAAACATTCACATCACACACACATTATACCCAGAACCAGAAGCACAAATATCCCTTGGGAAGGAATTGGAAAGCGCCAACTGCGTCGTCAAATCATAGAAAGCTCACTAGGCTTAAAATTTGATTGGATTGGATCTGATTCTCTAGGACAGCTCGAAATGTCGTCTGTTAACAAATTCTCTATTTCTATTGAGAAATATACGTTCGAATAGTACTGTAGTACACTGCACATAAACATATCCCTAGCTTCTGCAACAAGTGAAATTTCAAGTGCCAGTTGGCTTATTTGAGTGAGCGTTCGCCTTTTAAGCAGGGGTATCGGGCCGGCGTTGTTTGTTATGTTTTCTTATTTTGTTTTTCTTGTTATTCTCGATAATTGTAATCTATTGTTTATATTATTTTTTATGATTAAAATTTTTGCCTTTTTGTAATTTTAAATTAATTAATGTGTTGTTATAATTTATTAATTTTATATGTAATCTCGCAAAAATTATTGAATGTAGTCTTCACCTATAATTATAATGACACTTAACTTGTAAAAATGCATTTAAATATGTTGATTGTAATAGTGTATGTTATGTTGGTGTTCATAAATAAATAAATAAGCAAGCATTTGACCACCATCTCCTAATGGAAAGTGATGATGCGGCCGAAGATTTGCTTGCCTAGAAGATACTTATTCACTCTTGACTTGAAGTCCCAGATTATATAGTTCAGGGAATAAAGACGCGGGCAATGAATTCCACTCCTACGCAGTACGGATGACAAATGTAGATGCAAAACGCTTCGAGCGAAACGGAGGTATGTCAACCATAAATGAATGACGTATACCAGTTTGTCTTGTTGTTAGATGGTAAAACGGGCATGGGGGAATTAACTCACACTATTAACTACACGGGTAATTCCTGCGTACACTCGCCAAAATGTAACCGATAGAAAACCGATAGCCTTGTGACCTTACGTCGGTGACCGAGACTCTGCAATTTAAACTCACTTAGCTTATCATCGCCAATGAGTCTCTTTGCTCGTCGGTCGATGGACTCAAGAGCTTCAAGCTGGTACTTGGCTGATCCATCCCATAGGTGGCCGCAGTACTCCATACGTGATCGGACTTGATCTTAATATAAATTGAGAAGCTGTCCCGGTGTGAAAAGAAAGTTCTTCCCAAAGAAAATTTGTGTTTCTGGTTCTGATTGTGACATACACAATGTGTGTGATGTGAATATTTCCGGCACCCACGACACCGGCACCCTGACAGTGAAAGCGTTTGTTTGTATTTAACTCAAGATAAACAATATTTATTAGAAAATATTGATCATCACTTTCCTTTTCACAACATGTCAGATCAGCTCGAAATGAATTTTTCTACTACTCTCTTTAGTTAGCCGCTATCTTCACTCTCAATATTTTCTTACAAGGGTCATTTTTAACACAACCCATCCATATTTTCAGGCATTCTACTTCTGCTAATAAATCCATCCACGCTAATACCTAACTCTGTTTTCATTACATGATTTTCAGCCTCTATAGTTCAACATTTTTATATAACATGCTACATATTTTTTATCTATTACTTCTCAATATTTCTGTCACTGGTGCAACTTTAAATTGTTGCCCTGGTGTATTTTCTTTAATCATTAAATTTAATTTTAACAATGGAATTATTTAGCTTGGAGTAGATGTGAAGTGGGGAAGTGGAGTAGGAAACAAAAGGATTCAAAGCTTTGAAGTGACTACTCGTTCCATTTTCAGATTAACAATTCATAATAACAGCTCTTGGAAGTTAAAACTATCGAGACTATCACTCACAATTTTTGAGTCAGAAGTTAAAAAGCTTTAGAAAATGAAGTCCAAAGATCAACATAGAAATGTAAACGAAAGTAGCTTCACGTTTAGTTGTGCGTGCATAAAAGCAGTTTCACATCGGAGGAGTTTCAATGCCTGCATTCGATGCGATTTTCCATCCAATCTGCAGTGAAAAGCGAGGTCAGCACTGCTGTAGAATTGGAATAGCTGTAATGGCTATTTACAATGCTGAGAATGTAACTATTCAATATTTACCTACGTGTGAGGATAACCTAGATGCTTGCTTGTCGAATGGAGTAATGGGCAGACCTGTAAGGATTTTAGGAGGCCCCATTAAAGAATGAAATCGGCTGCATCATCAATTTCCATCAGACGAGATAGTGATCGAAAGCTTGCCTAACCATCACAAAAAAAATAAGCTGTATTTGAGCATGTATGTTATCAAAACATCAAATTTTCTTATTAGAATACCTAGTATCCGCCAAAACATTTAATCATTTACAAGTGTTGTAACTTATTCAAGTTTATTCTTTAAATAAAATCAAACAAATTGTATTTTTTGCGTAAATGAACTATTCAAAACTGGTGTCAGAGAACATAATTGTGTCACTTCACTTAAAATCAGCAGTGTCATCCAAAAGACAATATGAACACGAGAGTTTTAAGTAGGACTGCAATACACTTTATATACTCTTACAGCTTTAATGGCTTCGCCACAAAGGACGCACCTGGCTCGAATGGATGGCATGCGACATGGGGACACAGGCGCGGTCACCTCCGTTACAGTGCAGCCCTCGCCACCTTCCCTACACGATGATCTGTTCGAACCTGGGTCAAACCGAATGCACCCAGTGTAGTAAAGCCCGAAGCAATGACAGGGCTGCTATGCAACTGTTCTAGGAAAGCGGTCATACTACCCTATTTAAACTCATAAAAGATTCTAACCATCACCAAGCTAACCTGCGAAATAACAAAAATAAATTCAACTTCTTTTTAAACACCATAATTAACTAACATTTAATCCGATCTAGTGAGTAACGCGGTGCCTAATTGAATCCGCCGGCAGTTATAATTGAGCGGCAAACTTGAAAGGGGCGACGCTGTATTTTACAGAGCGGTACAGAACGGGAAGTTAAGTTTAGGGACTGTTGGGTTATTATTGTTAGTCTTCGATGCCTCACTGCAGGACAAAGGCAAAGAGGTTTTTCCCTTATAATAAGATATCGAAATAATTAATAAAAAAGATGGGGAAGCAGTGATAGAGCCGATGATGACGTCAGTCATCGAGTAAATACCGCATAGCTCAAATGGAGATACTCGACTAGCATGCTCTGTGATCCAAAAATGCCCTTGAAAACAAAAGGATAAGTCTACAAGACGGTGGTGACACTGGTCCTGATGTATAGATCAGACGATCAGAATTTCAGCTTACTTAAAATAGAGTTCGAAGCCTGAACTTTTATCTGGTCAAGCCGGAATTTGTTTGGACTCGTGCTTGGTAAATGTTTAAAAGCTGTCCAGGTCAGAAATACTGCCTCACTATACTGGATTCCCAAGTTTTTGGCTTTGGGGAACAAAACAGGTCAATTGTACTAGCCCAGGCTATTTTAAATTATTATTTAATTTTTCTTTCTTGGTGTACAATAAAGAGATCATCTATCTATCATCAACCATTATTTGCCTACAGGTAAAAGTCAACACTAGCCTAAACTACATAATTAAACGCAAGCAAAGCTTAAAAAATCGACTTCAGCGTTTTATCTTCGGCACCTTGATCAGATTTAATGTTAAACACGCATTATTGACGATAACTCAAAAACTAGAGATCAGATCTTGATCAAATTTCAATGGGACCACATATAAAGCACCAACTTTTAAATAAAAATCATCAAAATCGGCTCACATCGAAAGAAGTTATGAGGTAACTTTTGAAGTCGTTTAAAAACGAGAACGTCGTCAATGTAAACCTCTGCGGTTTACATTGACGACGTTCTCATTTTTTAACCATTATTACCACGTCGTCACGTTCTCATTTTTTAACCATTATTGACGATATTTGAAGAACTACTGATCAGATCTTGAATAAATTTAAATGGTACCAATAATGGAAAAGAAACATTGTTCAAACAAAAAAAATAATTCCAAATCGGTTCTTGTGGAAAGAATTTATGAGGTAACTCACACATAAAAAAATAATAATAACACATTCGACTTGTACGTCCTCCTTTTTTGTGAAGTCGGTAAAAAATACCTTTGTCAGTGCTTTTAGGTTATATGACTGACTTTTATTTATAATATTCTAAAGTCATACGTAAACGAATCTCACGCCATCTCCCTTCCTATAGTAACGAAAGTCTTTCCTCGACCTCAGCTCAAGGAAATGAAATTTACGTCACCCGCTTCAAGTTGATTCGGAATCGCGACTCGACAAATGGTACTGTTTGTAGCTGAAAGTTTTATGCGATTTGTTCAAGCCAACGTTGTTAAACTAGTTTCATTTATTGTTTGAATTTCAAGTTGAATAGAATGAAAAGGAAAAGCAAACTTTAGTGACGGTATATAATGACAAAGATACTCGTAGACTTTATTACACTATCAACGGTACTCTCATGTACCGGGGCGTTTCTCTTCCGTTCCCCCTTTCCTGGCAACTGTCCAAGCTGAGGCTCGCACCTCCTAGGTGGCCCTTGTGCTAGTTGCCTGCGTATTCCAGGTCTAGTGTGTTTACCAGCTTCGATCACATCGTCACTTACTATCTATAGTGTAAAGTGTTGTTATGTTATTTATTTTTTTGTTAAGTTCGTGTCTAAATCTGTCCTGATGCGCGTGATGTCATGTATGGGTTCCGCCTGAAAACCAGTTACTGGGTAGGTAGGAGGGTTCTGCCCACCTACTTACCTAGTTATATGCTGAGTCGGGACCTCATTCGTGACATCATGCGGCGTTATATTGTTTGTTTTTTTGTATTTTTTTATGTGTCTTCTTGTTGTTTTATGTACATAATGTAACGTCGCGTGTTGTCCCGAATAAATGTATTTTCTTTCTTTCTTTCTTTCTTTCTTTACCATCAGGTGAAATAGTGGTCAAACACTAGCCTGGCACAAATAAAAAAAAAAAGACCCTCTCTTTTGCGGCTGAGCGCCTTTCGCGCTCTCCCCTCCTCTGCAGCGTCACCGGGCGGGAGGTGACGCTGCAGAGGCTACACACAGCCAGCAGCCATGTGTCCGTTAGACAAAAAACAACGTAGGCTTTATTAGTCGCGGTCTTTACAACGTTATCTCCTCTTTTTTTACGCCCGACGCAAAAACATATCAAATCACATGCAAATAACTAAAATTGGTCTTTTTTATTTACGTCATATCATTTCACTTTCATAAGAACACTACAAAAAATATTTCGTTTACGTATTTTTACTAGACGAATTATTTATACAGCATTTTTTTTTTTAGGAGAATTTTCACGAAATTTGAATAAAACTATGAAAAATCATAGATTGCCACGCGTGACCTAGCGTTACCGCCATAAAATTGGTAATGCAATATGAGCCTTTACTAGTAAAACTTTCATGATGCGCACTGCAAAGGAGTGGAACTCCTTGCCAGAGTCTGTGTTCCCAGATAAGTACAATCTTGGAGTCTTCAAGTCGAGAGTGAATAGGTATTTTCTAGGCAAGCGTGCTCCATCGTCGACCGCATTGTCACTTAACATCAGGTGAGATAGTGGTCAAATGTTTGCCTACAACAGATAAAAAAAAAAAAAGTGTAAAAGGATAATAATAAGCTGTGATTAAATAGATTTCAAGCCGCTCTGATTTTATTCAAATAATGATGGACAAGTACTTATATCTGTAAATAAAACAGCTTCCCTCCATTTTCTGAATGTAACCGAAAATCATTTCCACTAATCGTATTACCGGAAACGGAGAATAAAATTAGATTGCTTCGAATATTGTGTTTGAACGGCTCGAATCGACTAAGGAAGGGTTTAATTTCATTTGGGTGATGGGTGATTTAATACAAAAGTCGGGGAGAAAAGGAAATGTGCAGATAACATACCGAAAATTGAATAGGGATTTTCAATTGGTAAACTGATTACCGTGGTTACTCGTACATTTGATCTTGGGTTTGCTTGGCTTGACAGGGTTGTTTTTTATCATAATAGACTGTCGTTTGACCCTTTCTCAAATTATCATAAATATATAACATAACATAAACGCTTTTACACTCACAGCCCCGCACTAAGTTCGATGACTTGTGTCGTGGGTGCCGGAAACATTCACATCACACACACAATCACAACCAGAACCAGAAACACTAATTTTCCTTGGGGAGAAAACTTGTGTTCCCGCCGAGAATCGAACCCGATACCCCTGCTTCTTTGGAGTCGAGGATGGTAAACAAGCTAGGGCTAGAAATGTAGTATATAAATTTCTTTGACTTTCAAAGATACCGGAACATTTTATTTAATAATTTTGGCAACAGATTTTACAATAATTAAAAATTATTGTTTCCAAATATTTTTGCCAACCCTACGGTTACATCTGTAGCGCGTGATGTTGAACTTTGTTTTGACCACCATTTGATTGTCAGACGTCTAATTGCAAATACTAAGCGTAACAGGGTTGCAATTGACATATTTTTTAGGGTTCCGTACCCAAAGGGCAAAAACGGGACCCTATTACTGAGACTTCGCTGTCCGTCCGTCCGTCTGTCTGTCACCAGGCTGTATCTCAAGAAGATGATGTATTTCTATTGCAGCTATAACAACAAATACTAAAAATAAAATAAAATAAATATTTAAGGGGGGCTCCCATACAACAAACTTGATTTTTTATAGATAATGGTATACACACAACACCCACGTAGAATAAGATTGACTGGCTCTCCAAGGATAGCAGTCAAAATGTAACTTTTATTTTTTTACTGACGATCTGACCAAATCGATTCCCCGATCTCATTTACGCGAGCAAAATTGCGGGGCATTGCTTGTATACACCATAGCTGTTTGTTTTAAAATTGGGATATTTACACTATGTTCAAAGTTTGTTTGGAGTTATATGTAAATTCACTTAACTCTATACAAACTTCGAACATGGTAAATATTCCGGATATAAAACAAACAGGTACAGAGTGTAGAAACTATTGAGGTAAAGCATAGATTATATTTTCATCGACGTCGAAAACGAACGAATTTCTTTTCTAATGAACCATCGAATCAACTGAAATGTCAACCAATCGACTGTCGTATCGACGTCGCATCAATTCTAACAATCGTATTTTGACGACCAGGGGGTCTATTCCGGGCGTCACATCGACGTCGAAATCGAGCGATTTTCTTTTGTTATGAACATCGAATCAACTGAAATTTCAACCAACCGACTGTCGTATCGACGTCGCATCAATTCGAACAATCGTATTTTGACGACCAGAATAGACCTACTGAATAGACCTATTGGTCGTTAAACTACGATTGTTAGAATTGATGCGACGTCGATACGAAAATCTTTCGTATTCGACGTCGATGTAAAGATAATCTATGCCCAGAATAGACCCCCAGAATAGACCTACAGGTATATTGTTATGTCAACAAGACCACTTTTTAATCGAATTTAAATTAAAAATAGAATTACTGTTTCAAATTTCACTCACCCTATTCTGTCACTAACTTTTCTTTTGATGTCCCAAACCCAAATAAATCTAATTTAAAATCGTCGATCGACTAGGTTACTTTGACACAAAGAGAATCATTAGTTGTGCGCTTCTGATCCAATACATATTCGACTATAACTCGTTTTCTCAAAGTTGAGTTTCCTTTGATCATTTTGCGAAATTAATGCTGACCAGAAATTTAGTTCCAAAATTACTTGAAGGTTGAATCTGTTAAAGGATATCCTAACTTTGTTCTAAGTCTAATACTAAATAAACACTTCAAAACAATTATTATACCACTGGGTATAGTTAATGTATCATTGTAATATTATTTACATGTTATAGTGACTAGAGGTTCTATTGGCCACATCACTCATGTTATATTTTAATTAATTAAGGTCTTTGACGATTTTTGTAAAATAAGTAATGATATAACCATAGGACTGAATAAATTATTTAACCCATTTACCACATCTCTGATTATGTCAGAGACGCGACACGCTGGCAGGGCCTTCGCGCCCGGATTATAAAATAAAAAAAAAATTACAAACTACCCGTTGGCTTAGTAACTTGTGTTCCCGCCGGGATTCGAACTCTTACTGCTTAAAAGGCGCATTCAACTAAGCCTTAGTTGAATGCGCCTTCTTAGCACGGGTATCGAGTTTGAATCCCGGCGGGAACACAAGTTACCTCCCCAAGGAAAATTTGTGTTTCGGGTTCTTGTTGTGATTGTGTATGTGGTGTGAATTTTTCCAGCACCCCTGGCACAAGTCATCCAACTTAGTGTGGGGCTGTGAGTGTGAAAGCATTAACGTTTATAGTATTAGTTTATATAATATACTAGCGATCCGCCCCGGCTTCGCCCGGGTGTGATAAATAAAGAACCGCTCGACCGATTTTGTGCAAACTTCACATAAACCATCTACTAAATAGTCCGAACAAAGCCTAAACATTTGGTTTGGATAGGTGAGCCCGTTCTTGAGTTATAAAATAACAACAAAAAGTGGCATTGATTTTTATATATATATATATAAATATAAATATATATAGATACGTATAATATTTATGTCAAAGTGTACAATCACGGTATGCTGGGTGTAATGTGTGTGTGTGATATGAATGTTTCCGGTATCCACAATACAAGTCTTAGAACTTAGTGTGTGGCAGTGAGTGTGAATGCGTTTGTTTGTTGTTTCATTTTCCATTAATATTTTCAAACAGTAGTGTTATTTCAAACAACTCATTAAAAAGTGTTAATTAAAACAAAAAGCCAACTGTTTCAGTTTGAGTAGTAAACCTCACAGAAATACCGTTTTCAAGTTATAGAACTATAAATTTAACATTTATAAAAGACTGTTATACAGTTAGAAAAGTAAAGCATTTGATTGTTTGATATTTAATAAATGTCTTGTGTGATTGAAAGTTTCATAAGTATTGCACATATTTAAGACTAGCCGTGCCCCAGGGCTTCGCCCGCCTTTATTAGGTAAAAAAGTAGCTTATGTGTTATTCCGGAACCTAAGCTATCTGCATTCAAAATGTCATTTAAATAGGTTTATTCGTTACGTAAACACGTGGTAACAAACATTCACACACAAACTTTCGCATTGATAATATTAGGTATAGTAGGAATGGAGAGTAGGATTTCACTCATGAGCCATGGTTCGTTCATGCCGGACTGTCTACGCGTATACTCGACTGATGAGGCAGCACCGATTGCTCCGAAACTAGTCTTACAACAATACGAGAAACAAACGGTGAGTGAAATTGTATATATTTAAATAAAAATCACTTTGTCCTTTGTCGTAAACAAAAACTAACAACTACAAGATATAATAATAATAATAATCTGGGAGTCTTCAAGTCAAGTGTGAATAAGTACCTTCTAGGCAAGCGTGCTACATCTTCGGCCGCATCATCACTTTCCATCAGATTGTAGTCAAATGCTTGTCTATCAGGCATAAAAAAAAAGATTTAGTTTACTTTGATTGCCTACGATATCAAACGTCCTCGCATCGAAACGTAGACTGCTCTTAACAGGGGAAATATTTATTATTATACGAATTAATCAGTGATAGTAGTAGGTTGGCCTTTCCTGGATATTTAATAAACTCTCCAACGACTATAGCGAGTCCAATCCTCAGAGAACAGGCCTTTTGTATTGCCAGTGTAAGGAAAAATGGTTTCATTGTTTTGCTACCCATAAAATATATTGTCCATTGTTACAAAGTAACTATTACATTAACTGTGCCTTTGTGATTTTAATAAACGAATGTATACAAACTCTTTCATACTCACACCCGCAAACAAACTAAAATTTGAATTTTATTATTAAAGAAATGTTATTAAAACTTATTTTGGTATCGGGCTCGATTTTTCTACAGAATCGAGTGTAAAACCAAACACAGTTTTTAATATCCACAAGTATATTATACAACCAGTAACCTTAGCCAGTTATAAACAATACTATCAACCTCCGTTAATCAAACATAATTATACGGATTCTACGAAAATTCCTCAAAAAACATAATCTCATTAATCAAAATAAAAAATTACCATGTGGCCGCCATTTTTTTCCGATATGCCCGCCAAAAATTTCCGCGCCACAGACTATAAAAATGGCACAGCGCGACCTCCTTGTCGCTGACAGTCTATTTGTACGCTAGTTCTAAAGCGTACAAATAGACTGTCATTTAATAAGAGGTTTCATAAAACTAAATTCCTAAATTTGAAACACCCAAGTTTTGTCCCCAAGCGAAATTTGAGTTTCTGGTTCTGGTGCTCGTGTGTATGATGTACATTTTTCTTACACTCACGACACAAGTCATCTAACTAACTGTGGCGCTGTAAATGTAAAAGCGTTAATTTAAACACTTATACCTATAAAATAGAGATATTATTATAGACTTTTCGCAGAATTAAAAAAAATGCAAAAGAAGTTTAAACACCATTTCTTTATTATTAAAATTTACATTTAAGAAATTTTTGCTTTATAAATTGAGTTTTAATGCAAGCAAGACTATCTTCCAAACAATAATTTCAAATTCTCATCGTTAAATTTACATTAACGATCAGTCGCTTTGCTGAGCTAGCTTTTGTGTCCCTACACACATCAACTTTTTACCCAACTGCGCGACGCAAACGAGGGTAATGCGTTTATCAGGGTATGTACTTGTACATACGTATGTTTGTTCCTTTGTGACGATCTGGAGACCAATCGCGTAAGTCCATTTTTATGAATCTTACGTCAGTCGATTTGTATTCATTTTGTAAGTGTCACTAAAGATTTTATTATGTCAGTATTCAAAATTCAAAGTTATAAACATCGAGATAGGAAACAAACCTACGGTTGATAAAAATTAAAAAAAATACGAATGTCGATGATCTATGTTAAGTAGAGTATTCAAAGAGAATTTATAGCTTTTTATATTAATACATAACAATATAAAAGTCGTTTTCCCGGACTGATATGTCGCGCCTACATTTTATCTAATAAAGAAAATCTTTTGAGGTTAATTGCTTTTTTTTTTATTGTTTTATTTATGTATTTGTTGTTCAAGTACAGGATAAAATGGATTTTACACGTAACAACTTAGGACAAAATTAGTCTAAAAACAGTGTTTTTGGTGGCCTGCAAAATTGTTATTTTCAAACATAGATTTTTATTTAAAACGATTTCGAAATTAATTTGCTAAGTTCTTTTTAAAGATACCTATTAAGGGCAGATAATAATAATTAAACGCATGCGGTGAAATCGGTTAGTTTAAACTTAAAAAAAAACCTACTTCGCCGCTTTATTTTCAGAACCTTGGTCAGATTAAATGTATTAAGTACGCATTATTGACGATAACTCAGAAACTACTAATCAGATCTAGATCAAATTTAAATGGGACCAATAGGAAAGCAACAGCATTGAAACAAAAACAAATTCAAAATCGGTGCTCGTGAAAAGAAGTGATGAGGTAATAAGTAAAAAAAAATACAGTCTTTTATATATTTTTATGCTTTACTTTCGAGTATAGGGTTCCCCTCAATAATTTTTTCTTAGCTTTACACATTTTCTGAGAATATGAAGTTATATGCTTGTATGGTTTATACGCTAAATGCCTCTGACAGACAGACGGACAAAGTGCTGAATTATCCAAGTCAACTCAGAAATCTCGCTTTGCTCGATCAACAAAATATTATGCTATAATAAACAGCCAATAATTTGATTTACATGTTTTACAATCAAACATATTTAAAACAATGCTTATTAGAGAATTCCTAGGATTTTTTTAGTGTCTAAGAGTTGTCCATTTTAATCGCTTACTGTAAGAGCCCTAGGTACTTACAATGTAGGTACTCCAAAGGGCTTTGCATTAATAACAAATTCACAATTCTATACACGAATCGCTGAAGGGTAAACTGTCAGTCTCTGGTAATTCTTGGTTGTTGATTCGTTGCCCTTTGGGTGTTGGTAGTTATCAAAAATTCATATACATGTATAAGTTGCAAACAACTATCAAAGGAGTCTTGAAGCTTGTGAAAATTAACTAGTTCTTATTTTATAAATTGTAATCATTTTCACTATAAATGTTTGTATCAATAACGGGATATTTACCATGTATTTCTTTTGTTGAAATACATGGTATATATCCCTTTATTGATACAAACATTTATAGTGAAAGTGACCATGGTAGCTTGAAAACTATAATCATTTTCTTTAGATAACAGACACGTCAGTTAGAGTATCTCTCTATTTGTTTTTGTTTAGCACAATATATTTCTGTATGTATCTCTAAGTTCACTTAGGTGGGTCTAAACTTCGTCCGTCCATCCATCGGTTCGTCAGTCGTAATCATAATCATTTATTTGCTTAAAATGTAGTTTAGTCAGATGGAAATGGTTAGTATAGTACCAGATACATTTTGCAGTGTCACTGCGTGCAAATTTTAGACATTTCATATCTATTAAATTATACAATATTAAATTAATTTAAGATTAAATGTATGAATTCTATAAAATAATTTCAAAATTAATTGTATGTCAATTTATATGAAATTTATAAAAATATAAATTCAATACCATAATATACAATGTAATTTTTTTTTATAACTTGAATATTTATAATTGTAAAACTAGGTTTTAGAAGATAGGTATTTTTATTATTCGTTTTATGTTTTAACTAATACATACTTTTTCTTTTGTTTTTTCTACCGACTTAACAAAAAGGGAGAAGGTACTCAAGTCGACTGTATTTTTTTTATGTGTGTTATGTCAAACAGTTAAATTAATATTACTTAATTTTCAAGAAATCCGATATCGAATAGTAACACTTTTCTAATAATAATGTTTTTAATTTCCTTATTAATGTATGAGCATTGCTTTTATATCATTATGAAGGGCGTAGTCAAAATCATTAAGCATCTAAACCACACATAAAAACATAAACGCTGAACACTCATAGCCCCACACCATGTACGACGACATGCTTCGTGGGTGCCGATAACATTTACATCACACACACAAATAAAAAGAAAACTTGTCATCAAAAATGTGTTGGGTACGGTAGCGAGGTTGCAGTGTGAATTAAAGATGTTAGTTGTTTATAATAACTATCACTGTTAATTGTCCATGTAAAACGTTCTTAAAGTATGTTCTTATGTTAAATGTTAATGAATTGTTAATGTTAGGCTGAATGCACCCATGTGCCGCGGTAGCCAAAGGTGCACTAAATCCGAAATAAAAAATATTTAATTAGTTAGGTAATGCGACACGCGTCACGGTGCAAAGTGCTGTGTAAGGTGTTCGGGTTATATCCCGAACAGTTTCCACCGGGAATCGAATCCAATTCCTAATTTTAATTGCAGCACCCAACTAAGTCAAAAGGCAGTTTATTTCGTTAGATAACCACTTTGGTGTAGATGGTCTTTTGGTCTTTCCATGCCGGAGATTGAGTAGTCCAGAAACCAAAGACATACCTAAATTCATGTAAACACTTGAGACAAATTAAATGGCAACACGTATTCGCAACATAAAACATCATAGAGACGGTGATCAGCATAAAGATACGTCATAAACCGTGGAGATAGAAATACGTACATTGATAATAGTACAACAACAGTTTTATCTCCATTTTATGGCTAAAAAGAGAGAATTTATCGTTCAACCACACAGCACGAGACATTAACACTTAACATGCGAATTCTACCATGTCCTACCACTTTTCGTGATTCTACTAAAATTCCCAGTGCTTTCTGCACGTTCCACTGACAATTATCTCGGTCATTATTCTGGAAGTAACAAAAGCAGAATAGTTGTGTGTAAGTATACTTAACGGACCGGCATGCTTTATCAGCTGGAAGTTAATTCTGGCCAGGTGTTAGAGTAAGGAAGAAGGGTCTGTTTTAGGATTTTGGTAGAAAAAAATCGCAATAATCAGAATTTGATATTAAATATACTTAGTAGGCTATTTTCCCTGCTAAGGAAGGGTTATGTTTTTCGCCTGTGTATGTATATTTGTAATTTTTTTATTCTCTTGTATCTTGCAAACGGCTGGATGGATTTCCACACTTAACCCGTTAAAAAGTGTCCTTAGATAGCTGGTGTATGAAAATGAAAAAATTATAATCATAATCATCACTTATAAAAAAGTACGTTATAACAGGTATGTCAATTAAAATTCATATATTATTATTATTTAACCATATATTACAAAAATTATAAAAACAATAATTATATAAATCAATTAAAAAAATAAATGCATTTAAAATGAACAGAAAAAAATTGTAATAAAATTAAAGACAGTATTTATTTCGTGCGTTCATGTTCATTGAAATACATTTAAATCAATTATAATGTCAATATTTAAAAAAAAATATATGTCAAACTTATTATTATTATTCTATGTCAATAGATTAATAAAAAAACTTAAAAAAAAAGATTAGGGTATCAAAATAAATGAAATGGGGATAACATAAAAAATAGGTTTACAATTTTGCTATAGAGTTTTTTGAGTTATTAGTACATTGACTTGTTTTCCATAATGGGTACGATAAAAGTTTTAGAACTTACATAATAATATAAGCCCACATGTTTTGCCCTGTAGGGCATACAAAATTTCAATGGCATGCAATTGCTTTCACGATTGGTTTATAGAGTTTGTAGCTCTAAGTGACTTGATATACAAAGCACTTGAGGCGCGCAATGGCAGCGCGGGGGGAGGAGTCTCTTTACTTCCGCGCCATACATTTTACCTTCATAGCGCTCGGGGCGCGTGCCTCGGGGCTTTGTATATATTGTCCCTAATACTAAATCAGAATGTGTACAGATTAATAAAAGATAAAATTGGGAATATAGACACATAAATTAACATATAACACATAAGTTATTTCGCTTTATAACTTGATTGACACGGACGAAGTCACGCGGCACTGCTAGTAAATCATGATCACTGGGGGAGAAAATTCGTGTTATCACAAGGAAATGAACCCGATACCTGCAGATTTGAAGGCAAAAGCGCACACGACTACGCCAACGGACACATGACGATGTCCTCGTGAAATAATATATACCACATGACCTTCGCTAGGATACCCAGTTTCTTAGCGGCCTGAACTCAGGGGGTCTATTCCGGGCGTCACATCGACGTCGAAATCGAACGATTTTCTTTTGTTATGAACATCGAATAAACTGAAATTTCAACCAATCGACTGTCGTATCGACGTCGCATCAATTCGAACAATCGTATTTTGACGTCCAGAATAGACCTACTGGTTTCAGTCTGAGTGCCAAAGTCGTCAATAATGTGACGCCAAAAAGTTTTTGTGAATAGACATATAAAGTCTAGTCTAGAACATTCTAGATAAATCCATTTCTTCGTCTCTCCGGTCGTTGCTCCAGTGAAAAGCAAACTATTCTGTCTTGCACTGCTAAATGTGAGCTACGGTCTAGTACGGAACAGCGCTTTCGTGTGATTATTTTACTGTATTAAATGCTTAACAAGATTTGCTTTATTTGTTTTGATAAAATATATTTATGCTGTTTACAAGGGACGTCAAAGAAAATGCTTTGTTCAATGTTTATAACCATTTATGGACATAATATTGTATCAGAAAGTAATTGATCAGAAATTTGGGGAGAAAACATATGTTCCCGGTAGGAATCGAACCCGATACCCTTGCTTAGAAGGCGAACGCTCACCCAACTGAGCCAACGGGCACATTTCAAGCTGCAACTTACCTAAAATATCCGTTATATCCTGTTCTTGAACAACAAATGTCTCCTAATTAGCCTTAGTATTTTTATCTCTATTAGGCAAAATGTAGACGTAAGCTCTGTTCGAGACGAATTTTTAGTTATTATAACTCAAAAGAGCATTCTTAATTAATTGTGAGTTAATCCTAGTATACGCTATGCACATTCCAAATTTCATCCAAATCCGTGCCGTTACAGCGTCAAGAGAAAACAAACATACTCACACACAAAAACATTCGGATTTATAATACTAGCGTGATAGCGAAAAGAACTTAGTTCCCGGTGACCTCTTGTTCTTTTTTCTTTGTGGTTAAAATAGCAAACAATTAGGTTAAAACATAAAATTGACATAGCTGTCGTGATAGGGCGGAGCGTGATGAGTTTCCTTAGAACACGCTATGCCACATGGTGCCATACCACACCTTGACACAATATGTATTGTGTTGGTTGTAATAGGTTCCTAACATGGAGAAGAAAACCGATGAATCATAATCTATAAATACATATATAAAGAAAGTCGGGTTAGTTACACTATTTATAACTCAAGAACGGGTGAACCGATTTGTCTGAAAATTAGCGGGGAGGCAGGAGACGGACATAGAATACTTTTTAGGAATGTCACTTTTTTTTGTTTTATAAGGTAGATAATCACGTTTTCTCCTTAAGGGAAATTTGTGCTTCTGGTTCTGGTTGTAATTGAGTCCGAGATGTTTCCGGCACCCACGACACAAGTCATTGGACTTAGTGTGAGGCGTTTATTTTCTTTTCTCGTGCTCATCTGACTACCGATATGTCAAAATAAAGTTAGTTCATCACCTTGAAATAAAAATATGATATTTAGATTCTTGAAAGCCAATAATTCCAGGCCTTGCGTATTTACCAACCTCGACTACATCGATAGGTATCCGTTGCCAGAACAGTTTATTAAATTGATCTCAAATCAAATCAAAATCGTTTATTCTCATGGGCCCCAAAGAAGCACACATGAAAGTTAATGATTCTACTGCCAGATTCGCAAAATTACAGCCATCTTGAGAAGAACCTAGCAAGAAACTCGGCGGCGCATTTTTTTTCATTCATTTTTTAAAAAACATTCTTAATTTCTAATACATAATTTTCATAACCTAGGTGTTATTATGGTAGTCACTAGAAAGAGCCTGTGCAATTTGCCTCCATGCATCCTTGTCATTAATATAGTCTGTGGTTTTATAGTAAGCTTTCTTAAATAATGCCCGTTTTATTAAAATATTTCTCGGAATTTGTATTATACCTACAGATTTTTTTTTTCATATATTTTTTTTTATCGTTTCTTAATACTGATACATAATTATATTAACCTAGGTATATCTATATTATGTAGTCGCTAGAAAGCGCTGGTGCAGTTTGCCTCCACGATCGTTTGATCAGACCACGGGCACTGTTTAGTGTCCCTAGTTAGACTGATCATCATCACTAATAATCAAGTGATAGAGCAGTCAAACGCGAGCCTATCAGTTATTAAAAAAATGTATATTGATACTTAGCATAAACATTTTTCGTATTGTTTTGTAGAACAGGATTTTGACCTAAGTTAAGGCAATGGGTCACGCTTACCATCAGCCGAGCGACTTGTTCGTTTCGTGACTCAATTATCATAAAAATAACTTAAGCATGCCTAAATAACTAAACCGATTTTCATACCTATATTCATAGTGATAAGTAAAGATCTATCTATATATATAAATAAAAAATCAATGCCACTTTTCGTTGTAATTTTATAACTCAAGAACGGGCTCGCCTATCCAAAACAAATGTTTAGGCTTTGTTCGGACTATTTAGTAGATGGTTTATGTGAAGTTTGCACGAAATCGGTCGAACGGTTCTTCATTTTACACACCCGGGCGAAGCCGGGGCGGATCGCTAGTTAATTATAAAATGTAATAATGTATTAGTAATTAATTAGGTAAAGTTGAATTTATTCAAATGTATATAATTAACTTAATAATAAATCGTTAAAGTTTTGCATGCCAGTCAATGGTGAAACATGTTGTTTCAACGTTATAAAAACACCCAATTGTACCATGTTTCAAGCAAATAAATATTTTTATTTTCATTTTCATGTTTAGCAGGAGGATATAACCTAATACTTTTAGAGACTTCGGAGAATGAAGAAGGCCGGTTCGCTGCTTACATCGTATATTATTAGGACAGTTATTTCGTGTCTGAAATACGGATGCGGTGGTAACCATAACGCAATTTAATGCTTTTTACCAACTTCAAAAAAGGAGGAGGTACTATGTATGTATTTTTTTATGTATGTTCACCGATTTCTCCCCCATTTGTGGACCGATTCTCAAAATTCTTTTTTTGTTTGGTAGATTATACTTCAGAGGTGGTTCCATATATTTTTATCGAAATCGATCAAGCTAAAAAGCAAAATATAAGCGGTGAAGTCGGTATTTTTAAACTTTGGGCCCTCTTTGGGGTCCATGTGAATAAATTGATTTGATTTGATTTGATTTTTTTCTCGCATTATTAAGAGATAATACGATGGACGGTCAACGTGCGACATCTTTCATCAGTAGTCCGAGGAGCACCGACTGTTCCAAAACTAGTCTCGTAACAAAGCGACAAAACTACCGTGAGTTAAATCGTATAAATCCTTAATATCAGTAAATACATATTTACCCTCTCCTTAAACAACCCTGGTTGCGACTAAACTGTTGAGTCTTAGTCATCGGCGTAAGGTAGCGAGCCTATCGGTTTTCTATCGTTTGCATTTCGGAGAGTGCGCGCAGGAATTATAAGAGTTAATTCCCCCAAGCCCATTTTACCATCTAACAACAAGACAAACAGTCAAACGTCATCCATTCATGGTTGACATACCTCCAGCTCGCTCGAAGCGTTACGCTTCTACGTTTATCATCCGTACTGCGAGGGAGTGGAACTCATTGCCTGCGTCTTTGTTTCCTGAGCGGTATAATCTGCCAGTCTTCAAGTCAAGAGTGAATAGGTATCTTCTAGGCATGCATGCTACATCTTCGGCCACATCATCGCTTTCTATCAGGTGAGATAGTGGTCAAATGCTAGCCTATCAAACATAAAAAAAACCCCCCATAATATACTTTTCGGAAAATATAGTAGACTAGCTGTGCCCCGCGGCTTCGCCTACGCTTAAACATAAACATAAACGCTTTCACACTCACAGCCTCACACTAAGTTCTATGACTTGTGTCGTGGGTCCCGGAAACATTCACATCACACACACAATCACAATTAGAACCAGAAACACAAATTTTCCTTGGAGAGAAAACTTTTGTTCCCGCCGGGAATCGAACCCGATATCCCTGCTTAGAAGGCAAACGCTCACCCAACTAACAATGGGCAGTTCAAATTAAGATTATTAAGTTAAAAAGTAGGCTATGTGTCAATCCTAGGTATTAACTATGTATCTATAAATAAATAAATATATATAATAAATATATATATAAATATATATAACTCAAAGGTGACTGACTGACTTACTGACTGACATAGTGATCTATCAACGCACAGCCCAAACCACTGGACGGATCGGGCTGAAATTTGGCATGCAGGTAGATGTTATGACGTAGGCATCCGCTAAGAAAGGATTTTGATTAATTCTACCCCCAAGGGGATAAAATAGGGGATGAAAGTTTGTTGTACTTCTTAATGCGAGCGAAGCCGCGGGCAAAAGCTAGTATTCTCATAATTCCAGTCACCTTAAATATTATGATTATTTTTATGCTTAACAGACAAGCAAGTCATTCTCCTGATGGTAGGCGTCACGCACTACATGCGCCCATAACCTAATATTACTAGAGTTATTCGTATAGGCTTGTACTTGGAATCAAATCAGCGCCATAATATATACTCTGTTATATTATTTTTTTATATTATACATGTAATTTAACTTCTTTGGTATACAATAATTAACTTTCTACTCTCTAAGCAATTTCTAAGCAAGAGAGGTGGTAGAGCATTTTGTGAGTTGCTCGCTTGGCTTGCTACCAAAATAGCTTACCACCATCAAGTTGAAAGTCTGCCGCCAAGCCAAATACGGTGTTCCGGCAGTTATCCTTGAGAGCCTGCGTATTCCAGGTCTAGTGTGTTTACCAGCTTCGATCACGTCGTCACTTACCATCAGGTGAGATAGTGGTCAAACACTAGCCTGTCAAAAAAAATACAGATGAAATAGTGGTTAAAATTGTCATATCTTAACCTATGCAATAACTTATAACTGGCAATAATAACTTCACAGCAACGAAACATACGACACATATATGCAACCTCCTTGAGAGGCACAAAGTTTCCAGCACTCCAGAACTTCCAGCTGTTAACAGATTAACTTTATTGCTCCTGGAAATTATTCTGAAGAAAGTTATCTCGACTGTCTACCGTAATTGAAATGGTTTGACTGTGAAGCGAGAGTTTGACTGCGAACGACAAGTGTTGTATTTACTTGCTGTTTGTGAGAGTTTGAGACGCACGAAAACGCGTCAATTTCCTGGTTCTGTGATACTTTTTTTTTTTTTTTTTTTAATTTGTGACAGGCTAGTGTTTGACCACTATCTCACCTGATGGCAAGTGACGATGTGATCGAAGCTGGTAAACACACTAGACCTGGAATACGCAGGCCTTCAAGGATAACTGCCGGAACACCGTATTTGGCTTGGCGGCAGACTTTCAACTTGATGGTGGTAAGCTACTTTGGTAGCAAGCCAGGCGAGCAACTCACAAAATGCCCTACCACCTCTCAAATGTCACCTGATTAGCACTACCCGGGGACCACGTGTAGGGAGTCAGACTTAAGGGGTATCCTCCTACGGACGTGGGTGACTCAGCCCCCAAGAAGTAACTGATGTTAAGAGACGTCACTGACTAATTATTGCGGAAAATAGGATGCTCAGTTTATTGAATAAGTCATCATCATCATCACAGTCTATTTTTGTCCACTGCTAGACATAGGATTCTCCTAATGAACGCCACTGAGCCCGATCTTCGGCTCTTCTCATCCAGTTTCTGCCGGCCTCCTTTCGCAGGTCGTCGCTCCATTGAATAAGTAAATGTTTTTAATTTTGCATATCATATGTAGGTTCCTTATTGACCGAACGAGCAGAGCGAACTAAACGTCTTCGTTTCAGCTTAGGCAGAATTGGTTTCGTATGGCAGCGGATTTCCGGTTGTTCTCCTATACAGGTCGCATTCTAAACCGATTCTCAAGAATCTTTGTGAGAAGGTTCGATAATAATACAGATTTTTTTTTGTCGATTCAGTTTTTGGAGATCTGAGGGTAATATTTGCTAAACATATAACTTACTAGCCGTGCCCCGCGGCTTCCCCGCTATTATCAAATTAAAAAGTAGCCTATGTGTTAATCCTAGGTATAATCTATGTACATTCCAAGTTTCATTCAAATCCGTTCAGCCGTTAAAGCGTGAAGAGCAACAAATATACTTACACACTTACAAACAAACTTTCGGATTTATAATATTAGTAGGATAGGATTTTAGCCATTTCATTAAAATAACTTATTTCAGCCATTTCCAAAAATACGGTCTTCAGCTCACAGAGTATTGAATGACTTATTTAACTGTTTGTAACGCTTAAGCTTTCGCGATTTGAACAAATATTATAATTATGTATTAATATATCACAGGATTTAATGGCGACTATTTTTATTTACGTCGATTTAACTACTACTATTTTTATTTACATCGCCGATTCGGTCAAGTTGCATTAGCCATGGTGTCAAGAATGATTTCATGAGTGCGTGCCTCTTAGGGACCTTTTGGATAAACGATTTTGATTTTCAATTTATTAAAATTTACTTTAGTTATATTGACTGTCAGTCGTAATTTAAATGATTTGACTGTAGGCGAGAGTTTGACTGCGAACGACAAGCGTCGTATGTACCTGCTGTTTGTGAGACGTACAAGATACGGGTTAATTTTCTGTTACTATTATGATACTGCAAGAAATTGACGTTAAGAGACGTCACTAAATTATTATTATGGGAAATAGGACTCAGTTTATGGAATAAGAAAATGTTTGCAATGTTGCCTTTTCGTTCCTTATACATATTTTCTGTTACTATTATGATACTGCAAGAAATTGACGTTAAGAGACGTCACTAAATTATTATTATGGGAAATAGGACTCAGTTTATGGAATAAGAAAATGTTTGCAATGTTGCCTTTTCGTACCTTATACATAACTAGCTGTAAGTCCCAAATTCGCGGGAATTCCAGGATAATAACCTATGTATTAACTCATGGGTGTCAGCTACCTTCGTACCTAATTTCATCAATATTGGTTCAGCCGTTTGAGCGTGAAGAAGTATCAAATATACAAAAACACTCACAAACTTCCACATTTATAATATTAGTGTGATAAGCTATTGATCGAGCGAAGCGATTATTATATTTTAACACTCGAGTGTTAATGTGTAATAAAAGAATCACAGGTTTTGAAAAATTATACAAAATCAACAACGCCTTTTTTTTTACTTTCTCGACAAAACATGGTTACGTCGTTATTAGATTTATTTCTGTTTAATTATATAAATGTGTAGTTTAGGAAATATCTCGGGACTTAATCGCGCTAAAAAACTATTTTTATTTACCTCGACGTTTCGGCCAAGTTGAAATATCTTGGGACTTAATCGCTTTTACAAAGTTAGTTTGTCTCTAAAATCCTTACTAAAACGCTACGTTCTCATCATTTAACTATTTATATCCTAGGACAGATTCCCTTCACACGCGTGTACTCGGAAAGTTCTAGACGTTGATTTATGTAACATGTCACTCGAGGCGACAGATCCGTGGCCGTGAACTGTGAATGCACACTGCAAGGTTTTAAGCCGGAATTTTGCCGTTTAAGTAAAGTAAGCACATAAAAAAAACAACGGGCTGCACTCCGGGAGTGCCGGCAGAAGTGAAAACTCGCTTTGCGGTAAAAAGAGACGGAGATATTACTTGCTCTCCTTCGTCTTACGATTTTTCGATCAGGTCACGTGTCCTGACTCGAGTTTAAAATTTTTTAGCCATCCCAAAAAAAACGCCGCTTAAGAAGTTTTCACTTTCTAATACGCGTGTGTGTACTCATTTACTCACATAAGAAGTTATACCTACTTCTTTAGCGTATCAAAATAAAAATAACTAAAAATGTTATCCCGTACTCATTGTTGAAAAAAATACATTAAATTACGTTGAATACCTAGAATAGAGACTTAATGACTAACGTCATGGTGGCGCTATTAGGAGCATCGTGAAAATTCACTGTCATATTTTTTCCAAACGCGTTAAAAGAAGTGTTCGTATTGATACTTCAATAAACATAAACATGAACAATTTCACACTCACAACTCCACACTAAGTACAACGACTAGTGCGGAATGAATAGGGTGCGGGAAACATTCACATCATGCACACAATCTCATCCAAAACCAGTAGCACACATTTCCCTTGGGGAGAAAGCTTGTGTTTACATCGGGAATCGAACGCGAAACCTCTGCTAAATAGGTGAACGCGTACGTTTCTCATCCAACGGCCAGTTCACAAGCAACATAAGCAGTTGCCAAGATTATTTTCTTGTTTTGCTTCTAGTGGCTTCAACTGCAATATTATCAAGCATTTCCCGTAACGGTTTGGTAAGTTATAATTTAAATGTTTTGCATGGATCTCCATGCAGAATATTACATGGACTGTATATATCTACTCAGTAGGCCACTATAATAGACTATAATAATACTATAGTAGACTATACTATAGTCTACTGTATAAGCCTACTGAGTAGACGTACTATAGTCACTATAGTATATAGGCCTTAAGTAGTTATTTATTGTTTTGGGATTTTATTTTGTACTAAATTAATGAGGTAAAAGATTTGGAAAACAGATAACATGAATAAAATACAAATAAAATAAATATAATAAAACATATAATCAAAATTCTTTCTCTCTTTGACGACCCAGTTGGCGCAGTGGACAGATGTCCGCCCTCTGCGCCGTGGGTCCTGGGTTCGATTCCCGGCAGGAGCACAAATTCCTTCCCAAGGGATATTTGTGTTTCTGGTTCTGGGTGTAATGTGTGTGATGTAAATGTTTCCGGCACCCACGATACAAGTCTTTGAACTTAGTGTGGGGCTGTGAGTGTGAATGCGTTAAAAAAAAAATTATTGCCATCGAAACAAATAAAGTTAGACAGGTACCTGATATTTCTGTCAAAGTGTACAGCCACAATGTTTTTTACAAACTCCGGATCTTTTATCTTGTTGATAACTTTACCACATCTCTAATAACACGGCCGGCAATCAATTTAACTACCTCTAGGTCGTCCTTCGCGTATAATGTCGTATCTATGATAGACGGTAATAGTTTGAAGGTAAATAGGGCGAAGGGACGAGTGAATCTATCATCTCTTCTCACTAGTCCCACAATTAATGCACCTATTTAGATGAAACTCTTTAAATGTATATCCTAGAATAACGTACAGATTATCACCATCATCATCGCCAACGCGGGTCAATCCAGAAGTTCAGAGAACCGAGCTTAGCTCGTTAAAATGTCGTTTTCTAAATGAAAAACTTAGCTAGATCGATTTATCGCCCCCAAAACCAGGGGGTATGCAGGGGCATATTAAATTTCCGCGTCCGTCCGCAGTATCACGTCCCGTCGGAAGCCAGCTAACAGATATTATATCAATTCAAATCAAATTATATCTCGCATTCGACCACTTATGGGGGCTATTTATTATATATTTGGGGGCTGAGTCACCCACGTCCGTAGGAGGATACCCCTTAAGTCTGACTCCCTACACGTGGTCCCCGGGTGGTGCTAATCAGGTGACATTTGAGAGGTGGTAGAGCATTTTGTGAGTTGCTCGCCTGGCTTGCTACCAAAGTAGTTTACCACCATCAAGTTGGAAGTCTGCCGCCAAGCCAAATACGGTGTTCCGGCAGTTATCCTTGAGAGCCTGCGTATTCCAGGTCTAGTGTGTTTACCAGCTTCGATCACATCGTCACTTACCATCAGGTGAGATAGTGGTCAAACACTAGCCTAGAACAACCTTTTTAAATAGTTTAGATAATATAAAGGTCATTGTGAACTCAATATAGGTAATAAATGTATACTAAACTATAGATTTAACAAACAGACGATTTCTTATTTGCAGTACAATCGGGTATAACATAGATAATCTGAATATCAATTCACGCCTGTTTTGTGAAAATGTAGACACAGAAAAAACGAAACTGTAGAAAATATTTTTTTATAGATTATAAACAACATTTGCACTTAAATTAAAAAATATATCATGTCTTAAACTGTATTGAAATCGCGATACGTTTTTTGTTATTTTCAATAATTGTTGTATAATACGATATATATTTTGAACTTGTGCGTATCAGCCAGAGTAAAAGTTATCCTACTGTATAAAATACACTACATCTTAATAAAGAACGTATAGTTATTGCGTGGCGCACAGCCTGAGTTATTACGCCAGGACGTGTTCACAAAATATAAACAGATATTAAACGGAGTTCTGCTGACACACAGGGGTTTGAATAAACCGACAATCGTAATCGCCGGTAAATATACAATGATCTTCATAGATAGAGAGATGGACTCTATAGTGTACACCAATTCAAAAAGAAAATAACAACAAACAATAAAATAAAAAAATAACTTAGGCTAGAACAATGGGCGGTCTTATCGCTTAAAGCGATCTCTTCCAGACAACCTTTGGATGGAAAGGAGATCGCAAAATAATTTTGAAACTGTGGTATACTACAATTCGAAACAAATCCTACTAATATTATAAATTAGAAAGTTTGTGTGTAAGTGTGTGTGCAAGTGTGTAAGTGTGCAAGTATGTTTGTTCCCTCTTCACGCTTAAACGGCTGAACGGATTTTGATGAAATTTGGAACGTACATAGTTTATACCTAGGATTAACACATAGGCTACTTTTAACTTGTTAATAGCGGGCGAAGCCGCGGAGCACGGCTAGTTATAGGTATATAAAAAAATAAGTTGTAAATACCAAATATGTAACAATTACATATATCCCCATGGAAAATTTGTGTTTCTGGTTCTGGTTGTGAGTGTGTGTGTGATGTGAATGTTTCCGGCACCCACGACACAAGTCATCGAACTTAGTGTGGGGCTGTGAGTGTGAAAGCGTTTATGTTTATGTTTATGTTTTATGTATAAAATATTATAGTTATATTATATTAAATATTATAGTTATATTCATACTTTTGAATGGAAAAGTATCCAGATTATTTGACGGTAGTCGGGGATTGCTAGAATAACATACATGTTAATGACTCCCAATAAAAAGTATTCGCCGGTATCTGCATGGACCATTTACTATAGGCATTTTCCGTGCTGTGATTGTTCCCATTGTCATTTGTTTATACTCGATAGGCAAGCTAGACCACAATCTCACCCAATGGAAAGCGATAATGTAGCCGACGATGCAGCATAATTGCCTACAAGATACCTATTCAATCTTGACTTGAAGACTCCTAGATTAAACCGTCTTTTTGTAGCAGATTGTAACGTCATGCAAATCCATCTTAAGTACTTGTACTATTGTTTATTCTGAGCCACAAAGGCCACTACTGTACTATTTAGGAAAAACTATTAAAGTCTGACAGTTTACGGCAAGCAGCATAAATACAATCTGACAGATTTTACGTTGCTCGCGTAATGTACTTTATTTTAATGGCCGCTAATAGAATAATCGGCGCGTAGCGTTTGTTAAATTATATGCCTCTACGATAATTGTAGCAGAGCCTACGAATATTAATCATCTACGAAAATCGTAGCAACAGCTATGACCGTAACAGCTGCTGTGAGCCTATGGAAAAGCCATTTTACCTAATTGAGCTATTGTGATAACGGTATACAAAGATATAGACATTTTAATAATTTAGCTGCGATGCAAATATATATCAGATAATTAGTAATCTGCATATAATTTGATAAAAACTTACGCACATTTTGAACTATAATTTAAATAAAAACGGGAATTAGCATAACTTATGCGTTGTCGATCTCTAAATCGACAATTGTTTCGGCTTCATTCGAAAGCCTTCTTCAGGATGAGTGCGGAGCGCTCGCCGTCGCGTCCCATTTCGCACTGCGAGCAGCAGCACGAAGAGCGCGGGATTTAGACATCGACAATCCCGTTTTAATTTTAATGTAATATATTTGCATATACACAAATTATTATTTTCTAAAATACAAAAATAAGTGAACTGACAGTCATATGTTCAAATGATAGTAGTGTTCAGATATCAATGTCAAGGGGAAGAGCGTATATAGAGCTAGGCTATACACCGTCGGTTGCCTATTAGACTTTGTTATTCAAGTTTTTAGCTGGCACTGCAAATTTTAGACACAATTGTGATATTTGATCCTACGCTCGAAAAAATATCACGCTTGTGTCTAAAATTCGTTAAAAATCTCTAATTTTATTAGGATGATTCAGCACTTTGTCCGTCAGTCCATTTATTCATCTGTCTGTCAGAAGCATTTAGCGTCTAAACCATACAATCGAATATCTTCAAGTTCTTAGAGATTATGTAAAGCTATATAATATAGAGTATAAAACTGTATTTAAATGTCTATTCAAAATCAGTATTATAAAATAATAACTCGGTAGACTACCAAAGACATTTTATTGAGCCGTATATTCTCCCTGGGTCTATCTACAAATTTAAAACTGAAACTTGCATACAATATCCTTTATATCCCCTTATAAACAAGATATACAAAAAATTCACAATTATAATAAATAAAAAAGTTGTAAGCAATTAACTTCAAAGAATTTCTTCCATCTCTATGTTAGGTAATATATAAGCGCGAGATCTCAGTTCGGGGAGAACGACTAGTTACCTATACATATATATATTTTTTTTTATTTGTGACAGGCTAGTGTTTGACCACTATCTCACCTGATGGTAAGTGACGATGTGATCGAAGCTGGTAAACACACTAGACCTGAAATACGCAGGCTCTCAAGGATAACTGCCGGAACACCGTATTTGGTTTGGCGGCAGAGTTTCAACTTGATGTTGGTAAGCTACTTTGGTAGCAAGCCAGGCGAGCAACTCACAAAATGCTCTACCACCTCTCAAATGTCACCTGATTAGCACCACCCGGGGACCACGTGTAGGGAGTCAGACTTAAGGGGTATGCTCCTACGGACGTGGGTGACTCAGCCCCCAAAATATTCGTTATGATAAGTTTGTAAGCTTAAAATAATGTATTATTATTATTAAAGCTATCGTGAGTCGTATTCATATTGATTTAGTCCCGGTTGTACTCACGTTATGTCATCGTCACTTTCTATCAGGTGAGATAGCGGTCAAATGCTTGCCTATCTAGTATAAAAAAAAAATTATGTCTGTAAAACGTCATCCATATATGGTTGAAATACCTCCAGTTCACTCGAAGCGTTTCTCTTCTACGTTTATCATCCGTACTGCGAAGGAGTGGAACTCATTGCCCTCGTCTTTGTTCCCCGAACGGTATCATCTGGGAGTTATCAAGTCAAGAGTGAATATGTACCTTCTAGGCAAGCATGCTACATCTTCGGCCGCATCATCACTTTTCATCAGGTGAGATTGAGGTCAAATGCTTGCCAATCAGGCACAAAAAAAATGTAAAGTCTTGTACGTACGCCAGTAAAAATGTCCGTATGTAATAACAAACGTACTAAGATTAGGCGTAAGCTATTGTTAACACAACTAACCTTTACGACCTCGCTCGAGAACACATAAATAGAAACTAGGGTCAGACTAAACATTGTGGGTTCCACTTTTAACCCTTTGTTGACAAAAACTTGTCATAATAAAATATGTATTAGCTGTAAGTTAGAAGGGTCAAAGGTACTCGCAGTTTATTGATGTTTGAAGTTTTTAGTTGCATAAGCAGACCACGCATAAATCATAGTAGTGAAAAACTTTATTAAAACTAACGTAAATTGATATACATTCTAACTAAAATTAAGTGACATAAACATAATATAACATATCGCTCTACACACAGACCAACACTAAGTTTAATGACTTGTGTGTGCCGGAAACATTCGAATTACATCATCATACCTCCAGTTCGCTCGAAGCGCTTCGTTTTTACGTTCATCATCCGTACGGCGAAGGAGTGGAACTTATTAATCGCGTCTTTGTTCCCCGAGGGGTATAATTTGGGGTCTTCAAGTCAAGAGTGATAAGGTATCTTCTAGACAAACATGTCACATCTTCGGCCGCATCATCACTTTCCATCAGGTGAGATAGTTGTCAAATGGTTGTCTATAAGGAAAAAAAAATTACGCCCAAATATTGTGTGACAATTGTCTTATTATTATAATATACATGGGAAATGAGTTCCACTCCTTCGCAGTACGGATGACAAACGTAGAAGCGAAACGCTTCGAGCGAACTGGAGGTATGTCAACCATATATGGATGACGTTTGACAGTTTGTCTGGTTGTTAGATGGTAAAACGGACAAGGTGGAATAAACTCGTATGTTATGTAATTATCTCTCTATATATTACCCTGCGCACATCCTCCAAAATGTATACGGTAGAATACCGATAGGCTCGCGACCTAACGTCGGTGACCGAGACTCTACAATTTGGACTAGACTAGCTTATCATCGCCACTGAGTCTTTTTGCTCGCCGGTCGATGGACTCAAGAGCTTCAAGCTGGTGCTTAGCGGATCCATCCCACAGGTGGCCCTAGTACTCCATACACGATCGGAATTGAGCTTGACATAAATTAAGAAGCTGCCCCGGTGTGAAGTACTGCCTAACCTTTGCGAGTATACCCAGTTTCTTAGCGGCCAGCTGTGCTCTGGCTTCGATTTAGATACCAAAATTAAGGCGACATCAAGAAAACGCCAAGAAGCTCGAGTTTATTTGCTATCGGTATTTCTAGATTTTGGTCAACGTCGAAGACAGGTGAAAAGGACTCCGTTTATTGGAGAAAAGACACGCCTGTGATTTAGACCTACTAAAACGAACCAAGTTGGCATCGTCCTAATCGGCTACGGCTAACAAACTCGAATTCAATCGACCTATCATATACTCTCTTAGTGACTGGACTTGTACCTCACCAGCTCGTGCATTGGATACGTATCTTTCGACAACAGCGCTATCATCTGCATATCCAAAGATACCGGGCTTGAGCAGATCGTTAATGTGAAGCAAAAAGAGAGTTGCCGAAAGAACAGACCCTTGAGGTACCCCGGCATTAATTGCCATTAAAACCTATTTTGTACGCTTATCATCTAAGCAAAACATGACGGTTATTTTATAATTTGTATCACCAATGAGCATGCATAAAAAGTGTGTAAATTTTAATAATTTTACACCTAAAAAATTACCTATTAGCATCTGAAAGCCTGGACAAACAGCATCTGAGGTGGCGATCTGTTACTGTATACAGTATTACGTCTCGGGCCGTGGTTGCGGCGACATAGCTGGCTGCATCTGGAGAGCTAGCCGCAGCTGATCGATTGACCGGTTTTGTGGTATCCTAATATATTAAGGTAGTTATTCAGTTGCGCTCAAAGATTGTTTTGCTATTGGATTTTGCAATGGTTTAAATTCTCTGATAATTCTAATTGCGTCCCATAATTTTATCACAGGGCGCTGTTTATTTTACTGTGGTGCACTACTTACTTATGTTTATGTCACTATATTCCTGAATTTTCCTACAAAATATTATACTAATTACAGGAAAATTTGAAACAAATTGATCTACCATTCTTTACAGCCGGGCAGCCGTTTTAAAAGAAAGGAATGTTTTTTTCTCTTTGTTTTGATTATGCAGATGTTTCTGGCCTGATTATCATTATTCCTTTTTAATCTTATAAAGCCAAGACGCGAGAAAAATCTTGGAAATAACATTTTGGCGATTGAAAATAGTTTTTAATAATTTTAAAATAAATATGGTAAAATGACTTCATAGTTTTATCTTCGGAACCCATTATCAGATTCAATAAAATACCTACGGGGGAGGTTTTATGTTCCACTGTATGTATTTTTTTTATGTTTGTTTACTGATTTATACCCCATTTGTGGACAGATTTTCAAAATTCTTGTTTTGTTTGGTAAATACTTCAGAGGTGGTGCCATATAAATTTTATCGACATCGATCAAGCCAAAACCAAAATATAAGCGGTGAAGTCGGTTTTTTCAAGCTTTGCTTACGTTTAAATTATTTAAATGTGCTATTTATCTTCTCTGTAAGTCCAAGGTGTTAAATGTCAACTGGCGTTGACGTGTATATTACGAAGCGATAACATTTAATTATAGATTTTTAAAAAAAAATCATTTTAATTATTACAAAAAATATAGCATTCAGAAGAAAATCTAGAAACTAAATGAGCATACAGGGGGTCTATTCCGTGCATTAATTATCTTTTTATCGACGTCGGAGGGACTGAACTTTCAACCGATCGACTGCCGTATCGACGTCGCATCAATTCGAACAATCGTAGTTTGATCAGAATAGATCTGCAGGTTAACATATGAATCAGGTCCTGAGACTTTTCTGGTATTTTTAAAATAACTCTGTAGGTATTTATTTGTACTTTAATTTTAGTAACAATAACAAATGCTTAACTACTGGCAATTAGCGTGTCGAAGCGTCCATAAGCAGCATCTGAGACGGCAATCTGTCACTGCACGTTGGATTAATGTGGACATTACGTCTTCACCCGTGGTCGCGGTTGCGGTCACTCACGGTCGCTGGTTGCAGCTGAGTGGGTACCACGATCAATCGAATGAATTATTTAGTTGCCTAATGTTCCTAGCTTGAAAAATAGACATAAAAACAGACGATTTAACGCCCACACTAAGTTTACCATCCGTACTGCGAAGGAGTGGAACTCATTGCCCGCGTCTTTGTTCCCCAAACGGTACAGTCTGGGAGTCTTTAAGTCAAGAGTAAATAGGTATTTTCTAGGCAAGCTTTGTCTTTTTTTTTATGCCTGATAAGCAAACATTTTGACCACAATCTCACCTGATGGAAAGTGGTGATGCGGCCGAAGATGTAGCATGCTTGTCTACAAGGTATCTATTCACTCTTGACTTGAAGACTCCCAGATTATACCGTTCGGGGAACAAAGACGAGAGCAATGAATTCCACTCCTTCGCAGTACGGATGAAAAACGTAGAAGCAAAACGCTTCGAGCAAACTGGAAGTATATCAACCATATATGGATGACGTTTGACAGTTTGTCTTGTTGTTAGATGGTAAAAGGGACAAGGTGGAATTAACTCGTATAATTCTTCGGCCGCATCATCGCTTTCCATCAGGTGTATAGTGTTCTTTTTTTTTTTTTTTTATTTGTGACAGGCTGGTGTTTGACCACTATCTCACCTGATGGTAAGTGACGATGTGATCGAAGCTGGTAAACACACTAGACCTGGAATACGCAGGTTCAAATGTTTTCCTATACAGCATAAAAAACAAAACATTTACATCACACATTTCCTCCATCATCGATTTCCGGCGGGAATTATCTTTCCATGGAAACATTGTGTCTTTGGTTCTGGGTGTGATTATGTCTGTGATGTGAATGTTTTCAGCACCCACACCACAAATCATCGATCTTGTGGGCTGTGGGTATAAAGGAAATCGCACGAAATGTTACAAAAAATGGAAAAAAAATGCTTTTTATTCCATTATATTGAACTGAATGAAGCCTCATACAAAGTAAACCTAATAAACGGTTGAAAAGTACAAACTCTCGGTTTGAGTGTTTCGGAGAAACGCAGAAGCATCATAAAACTAAACTTTGCTGCTCTAGTGAAGTAACAAACAGTGACTTAAGTTTGGACATCTGTATTTATAAAAGTTAAACCCTATTTACATTGGTCACGTCATAACTTGGATGATTTTTCAGAAAATAGAAAAATTAACTAAAATTTTTTTGCAACAAAATCATGCCAAGAATTTGATAAAGTATTAGGCAAACATAAACATAAAAGCGATAATAATTTAGTCAATACATTTTTAGTATGGTATTTAACTACTAGGATACCATAAACATGAGTCAGGTAAAATGCAAAAAATTGTACTTTACCACTTTCATGTTCATGGTTGCCAACTACTTTTTTTTTTTTTTCTAATTACACTGATATTATAATCTTATATAATATCTTCTGAAATATCTATCTACGGGCCAATTGCCTATATTTCCTAAAACTAAACTAAAACTATATACAGCAAAGAACCAAGTTACCCACAAGACATCGAGCCTATAGGTAACTCAAGTGCTCAAGTGGTAGTACCAGTGGGTAGCGTTCCCATCATGCTGGCTGCATTGCCTCTCTGAATTAAATAAGTGCCAGCATTTTGGTCACGCGTCGCCTCAACCGGGCGCTCTAATAGAATTTTGAAAATAGAATGAGCTCCCAGTCCCCACGGATCCAGTGTCAACACCAAACGGCTCAAATATGTAACTACTACTTAATTACCTTAATACGAGAAGTCGCTAAATTGAAAAGTTACGAGAAGTTGCTATATTAAAAAGTTGGCATTGTAAGAAATTATCGTTTTGAGAAGTTATCATTTTGAGAAGTTGAAATTATAAGAAGTTGGCGTATTCCGAATGGTGGCCATTTTTCAGAAATGGCATTATAAAGATGAACGGGACTAAATGCAACCAGTGTGTGGAGGCTATCAAAGATTTTTTTTTAATTACATACCAGTTTAATTTGATAAACCATCGGAATACGTTCTAGCCTAAAGACAAATAAGTAATTTAATTTTGACCTAAACTGCTAAAGTAGATATACTAAGAATGTGTCCAATAACACTTTTCTTACTGCCTCTATTAGGGAAGACCCTTTGTTCTTTGTAATTAGCACTTAATATATTACACTGTCACATCACTACACTAGCTCAAAAGGTTTAGTTCTTTTGAGTCTTCTCGCTAAGTCTGTGTTGTTGAGGAGCTGGATTGCCTCAACGTTCACATGGTGATGAAATTTTTGCTCATGACCCTCAGCAAGTCTTTTTATAACACTAGCGACGAGTTTTATCAAAGTATACTTAAAATTGTATAACTTATGGTCTGTATTCAACTGTACACCTCCTTTTCTCTCGTTTACTTTGACGCTCGCGGCTGATTCCTGAGAGTGTTTCAAATCACTTCCTACTTTGTTCCAACGGCTATTTTTTAGTTTTAAGAACTGTTTCGCTCATTAAGCGACTTCCTTAAGTGTTAAATGGTTTCAGAAGAAAATTAACTTTAATTACTGTTTTCATTTTATTTTATACCATTGAGAAATGCAAACGGAATGATGTTGGATGTATACGCTCACAATAGGTACAAACTGTTTTCTTTATACTATATTTATAATTTAACTTTTGTATGTAACAAACACTAAAAATTTTCCCTCTTCTGTTAACAAAACAAAAAAAAAATCTAACAAAACTCAACTGCCCGTTTATTTGTTAGGGTGTGCGTGAGTGTTCACTTTCTAAATACAAGTTTTTTCCCCAAGGAAAATGTGTGTTCCTGGTTCTGGGTGTGATTGTGTGTAATGTGAATGTTTCTGGCACCCACAACACAAGTCATCAGACTTAGTTTGCGGCTGTGAGTGTGAAAGCGATTATTATTATAATAATTTTGATTTAAGAAAAGGGCCAAGACATAAAAAAAAATAAAGAAAAAAATATAATATGTTTTTTTATAATTAAGTGGTAGAGCGAAGGCGAAAATCACGTTTTTCAATATTGTATGATATTTTTTTTTTTTTTTTATTTGTGACAGGCTAGTGTTTGACCACTATCTCACCTGATGGTAAGTGACGATGTGATATGATATGCCTACACATATACACGTTTGCTAAGTATTAACGGTTAATAAATAATCCACCATTATTACACATTAACCCTCGAAGAATCACAGGTTTTGGAAATTATACAAAATCAACAACGCCATTTTTTCACTTTCGCGGCAAAACTCTTATGTAATGTTATGTTATCTATATGACCATTTCGTACGAAGACATAAAAATAGAAACAGACACGGTTATTGTTACGTTTTTGACATAAAAATGCATTTCAGCTTCAGTACAAAAGGGTTCCCTTAAAAAGATAAACTCGCTACCAGCATCGTTACCTTGCATTATTCATGGCAATCCTACAAAAGAATCCGACAAAGCAAACTTGGACTGTTTTTCCAACTGTACATTGAAAACAAATTCAACCTTCGTTATGAGTTTTACATTTTGAATTACGTTACGTTCTCATCATGCACAATAATGACAATCATAATTATTCGCATTGTACTTAAAATATCATAGAAATAATGTTCAATATTTTTTTTCTGAGTATTTTCGGAGATTGGGGAAGAAAAAAAGGTAAAATAGAGCCTATTTTTACGTTAGATATGTAGTAATCGGTGAAAACAGCATACAGTTCCATGCAGTAGTTTCTGCTTGATGCGCGTATAAACATCCAGAGAGACAAGAATGGTTGTTTTGGCTTCGGTTGTCTAATCTATCTAATATCTTTAAACGAGCAATTCTTGTATATATATATATATATATATATATATGTGTGTGTGTAATCAGGATCTTGGAAACGGCTCCAACGATTTTCATGAAAATTACAGATTAGGGGTTTTTCGGCCCAAGGAATCCATTTATCCAGGTCCGAGAAATGCTCGGTTCCCAAACTGCATTTGAAAAACCGGATTTAAGAAACTATCAGCGCCATCTATTACGCCATGACCGATTAGACCGTGGGCCGGTTGTCGTCAACCCTACCTCATCGAGTACCAAGATGAGACCTATATGGGGGTGTCGTGTGTAAAAAGTTATGCTAAAAAAATCAGGGTTGCCTGTTCCTAGCCTGGAGCATTTTGTGCAGGCGACAAAAAACTGATCCATTTTTTTGGTGAAATTTACCTCATCGAGTACCAAGATGAGACTTATATAGGGGTGTTGTGTGTAAAAAGTTATGCTAAAAAAATCAGGGTTGCCTGATCCTAGCCTGGAGCATTTTGTACAGGGGACAAAAAACTAATCCATTTTTTTGGTGAAATTTACCTCATCGAGTACCAAGATGTGACATATGCCAATCGATAGCCCCGTTTTTCCTTCTATTAAAAAAATAGGGTTGCCGGCCCTAAACCTGGAGCATTTGTTTTTCGGCCTACTTTAGTGTTCAGGCATCAGAAGAAAGTTTTATGAAAATAACATCGAAATGATATATTTTAGTTATTTAAACAACAAAATATAGTAGAAAATGATGATGCGCATCATACAATTGACTATTTAGTACTGTCAGAAAGAATGTGACCTCACAGTGAGCCAAAACCGTGGTGACGGAGAATACAATACTTTGTTTTACAATTACAACGAGTTTTGATTGAGCAACAAGATACCATATATGGCGATCGATAGTTCTATTCATCCTTTTACTAAAAAAAACTGGGTTGCCTGGTCTGATTTCGAAGCACTTGTTTTTTGGCCTAGTTTAATATTAGGGCGTCAAAAGTAAAGTGTTTATCAAAATCACTTCTAAATTACATATTTAAGTAGTGTAAACGACAAAATATTGTAGAAAGCAATAATGAGCAACGTAATTTTGACTTTCAAGTCCAATCAGAAAAGAAGTGAACACGTAGTAAGATAAAACATAAATCACACAGTAAACAAATCATATAATGCAATTACAACGTCTGTTCATTGAAATGAGATAAATAATGTGTGGCAATTGATAGCTCTACTCATCCTTTTATTAAAAAAATTGGGTTGCCAGGCCTTATATTAGAGTATCAGTTTTTCTGCCAAGTTTAATTTTCAGGCAAAAAATTACCTCATCGAGTACCAAGATAAAACATATGCCAATCGATAGTGCTGGTCTTCCTTATATTAAAAAAAATTGGTTGCCGGTTCAAAACTTGAGCATTTGTTTTTCTGCCTGCTTTAAAGATCAGGAATCAGAAGTAGCCTATACGAAAATGCCTTGTTTAGTTGTTTCAACAACAAAATACTGTACAAAGTAATAACATGAAACATACATTTGACTATTTAGTACAGTCAGAACAAAAAGAACACGCAGAGAGCAAAAACAGTGATCCACAAAATTGGTATTGTGCACATATTACGAGTTTTGATTGTGTATTAAAATACAATGTATAGCAGTCGATAGTTCTATTCATCCTTGTATTAAAAAACTTGGGTTGCCTGGCCTAAATGTAACGCATTTGTTTTTCGGCCTATTAAAATATTCTGGTAAAAGGAGTAGTTTTTATGAACAACATGATATCTCTTGATGATTCAAACGACAAAACACTAACGAAAGCGATAAAAAGCATCATACATTTGACTATTTAGTACTGTCAGAAAAAAAGTGAACACATAGTAAGCAAAACAGTAATCACGCCATATACAAATCTATACTATGCACGTGTTACGAATTTTGATTGTGTACTTAAACACAATGTATAGCAGTCGATAGTTCTATTCATCCTTGTATTAAAAAACTTGGGTTGCCTGGCCTAAATGTAAAGCATTTGTTTTTGGGCCTATTAAAATATTCTGGTAAAAGGAGTTGTTTTTATGAACAACATGCAATCTTTTGATGATTCAAACGACAAAACACTAACGAAAGCGATAAAAAGCATCATACATTTGACTATTTAGTACTGTCAGAAAAAAAGTGAACACATAGTAAGCAAAACAGTAATCACGCCATATACAAATCTATACTATGCACGTGTTACGAATTTTGATTGTGTACTTAAACACAATGTATAGCAGTCGATAGTTCTATTCATCCTTGTATTAAAAAACTTGGGTTGCCTGGCTTAAATGTAAAGCATTTGTTTTTCGGCCTATTAAAATATTCTGGTAAAAGGAGTAGTTTTTATGAACAACATGCAATCTTTTGATGATTCAAACGACAAAACACTAACGAAAGCGATAAAAAGCATCATACATTTGACTATTTAGTACTGTCAGAAAAAAAGTGAACACATAGTAAGCAAAACAGTAATCACGCCATATACAAAACTATACTATGCACGTGTTACAAATTTTGATTGTGTACTTAAACACAATGTATAGCAGTCGATAGTTCTATTCATCCTTGTATTAAAAAACTTGGGTTGCCTGGCTTAAATGTAAAGCATTTGTTTTTCGGCCTATTAAAATATTCTGGTAAAAGGAGTAGTTTTTATGAACGACATGATATCTTTTGATGATTCAAACGACAAAACACTAACGAAAGCGATAAAAAGCATCATACATTTGACTATTTAGTACTGTCAGAAAAAAAGTGAACTCATAGTAAGCAAAACAGTAATCACGCCATATACAAAACTATACTATGCACGTGTTACGAATTTTGATTGTGTACTTAAACACAATGTATAGCAGTCGATAGTTTTATTCATCCTTGTATTAAAAAACTTGGGTTGCCTGGCTTAAATGTAAAGCATTTGTTTTTCGGCCTATTAAAATATTCTGGTAAAAGGAGTAGTTTTTATGAACAACATGCAATCTTTTGATGATTCAAACGACAAAACACTAACGAAAGCGATAAAAAGCATCATACGTTTGACTATTTAGTACTGTCAGAAAAAAAGTGAACACATAGTAAGCAAAACAGTAATCAAAAAGCAAATTATGAAAAGAAACAAACATTGAACTATTTTTTTTTAACTTTTTCTTTTACTTTGTGTTTTGGTCGTTGGAATCATCAAAAAATATCATGTCATTCATAAAAACTACTCCTTATATCTGAATATTTTAATAGGCCGTAAAACAAATGCGTTACATTTAGGCCAGGCAACCCAAGTTTTTTAATACAAGGATGAATAGAACTATCGACTGCTATACATTGTATTTTAATACACAATCAAAACTCGTAATATGTGCACAATACCAATTTTGTGGATCACTGTTTTTGCTCTCTGCGTGTTCTTTTTGTTCTGACTGTACTAAATAGTCAAATGTATGTTTCATGTTATTACTTTGTACAGTATTTTGTTGTTGAAACAACTAAACAAGGCATTTTCGTATAGGCTACTTCTGATTCCTGATCTTTAAAGCAGGCAGAAAAACAAATGCTCAAGTTTTGAACCGGCAACCAATTTTTTTTAATATAAGGAAGACCAGCACTATCGATTGGCATATGTTTTATCTTGGTACTCGATGAGGTAATTTTTTGCCTGAAAATTAAACTTGGCAGAAAAACTGATACTCTAATATAAAGCCTGGCAACCCAATTTTTTTAATAAAAGGATGAGTAGAGCTATCAATTGCCACACATTATTTATCTCATTTCAATGAACAGACGTTGTAATTGCATTATATGATTTGTTTACTGTGTGATTTATGTTTTATCTTACTACGTGTTCACTTCTTTTCTGATTGGACTTGAAAGTCAAAATTACGTTGCTCATTATTGCTTTCTACAATATTTTGTCGTTTACACTACTTAAATATGTAATTTAGAAGTGATTTTGATAAACACTTTACTTTTGACGCCCTAATATTAAACTAGGCCAAAAAACAAGTGCTTCGAAATCAGACCAGGCAACCCAGTTTTTTTAGTAAAAGGATGAATAGAACTATCGATCGCCATATATGGTATCTTGCTGCTCAATCAAAACTCGTTGTAATTGTAAAACAAAGTATTGTATTCTCCGTCACCACGGTTTTGGCTCACTGTGAGGTCACATTCTTTCTGACAGTACTAAATAGTCAATTGTATGATGCGCATCATCATTTTCTACTATATTTTGTTGTTTAAATAACTAAAATATATCATTTCGATGTTATTTTCATAAAACTTACTTCTGATGCATGAACACAAAAGTAGGCCGAAAAACAAATGCTCCAAGTTTAGGGCCGGCAACCCTATTTTTTTAATAGAAGGAAGAACGGGGCTATCGATTGGCATATGTCACATCTTGGTACTCGATGAGGTAAATTTCACCAAAAAAATGGATTAGTTTTTTGTCCCCTGTACAAAATGCTCCAGGCTAGGAACAGGCAACCCTGATTTTTTTAGCATAACTTTTTACACACGACACCCCCATATAGGTCTCATCTTGGTACTCGATGAGGTAGGGTTGACGACAACCGGCCCACGGTCTAGATGTAAAAAACTGTTTCTACTCGACACTAGATTTTTTTTTTTTTTTTTTTTTTTTTATTACGGACCAAGCAAACGTTTGACCACAATCACACCTGATGGAAAGTGACGATGTAGTCTAAGGTGGAGCACGCTTGCTTAGTAAATACCTATTCACTTTACTTTTGAACACACCCAAATTGTACCTTTCGGGAAACACAGACGACGGCAAAGCGTTCCATTCTTTTGCTGTTCTATAAATGAACGAAGACGCGAAACGTTTCGTCCGAATGAACGGTATCTCAACCATAAATGGGTGACGCGACGCCGTTCTTCTAGATGAAAGGTGGAAAAAAGGTGAAGCGGGAACAAGGTTGTGTAGTTCCTGAGCACATTCACCGTAATGTATTTTATAGAATACCGATAGGCTTGCAACTTTACGCCGATGTTCAAGACTTTCTGAGGCTACAAATTCAAACACATTCTACCAAAAACAAAAAAGACGTGTGGCACTCGGGGACTGCCGCGGTAAAGCTATTGCATAGCATTTTTTATTTTTCAGTTTCATTTTTCTTCACAAAAAGTTTTCGGTCACGTTGAGATACGTTTTTAAAGTAAACGTCAAGATCTATATGCTTATTTCGAATTTATAGTTAGAAGACTCAGTAGCCGATAGGTATTGGATACTGAATCGAATGCATCTGTACGGAGTTCGCAACTCAACGTGACCGAAAACTTTTTGTGAAGTCGCTAGAGTGGGGGGCGTTAGGTTTTTTCGTTACGGAATTTCTGGATTAGGTCTCCACGCTCAAGGCCCGCGATAGAAGCTATGCAATAGCTTAAAAACCGAGCAAAGCTCGGTCGTCCGGATATTAGTTAGTTTATATACAATATCTGTTATGTCCAAACATCGGCCTGTTACAATTTCATTATAATATGTATATATCGGTACATGTTTTTTTTTTCAATAAAGTAGGTACAAATAGCAAACAGCTCGCAGATGAGGTTGATCTTAAATTTGCATACAGAAGATACCAAGAAACGATATGCTTTTGATTCGTTGTTCTAGGAAATGCAGAAAATACCAGTTTCAAGGAATCTAGGTTAACAGTTCGATTGCGGTTTCTCTTAATACACCTGGAGACCAACGTCTTTCGTGGGACTTTTCCTGGACGATTTTTCTAATAAATTTTAAAATATAATAATTTTTTTCTAGAATATAATTAAGTAGGTATATTATCATTACTACTTTTCTATTCATGCACTTAACAAAATTTTGTTATTTTTCAACGTGTAATGTGTGACTTTTTTTTTTATTACTGACCAAGCAAACGTTTGACCACAATCACACCTGATGGAAAGTGACGATGTAGTCTAAGGTGGTCCCTTGCTTAGTAAATACCTATTCACTTTACTTTTGAACACACCCAAATTATACCTTTCGGGAAACACAGACGACGGCGACGGCAAAGCGTTCCATTCTTTTGCTGTTCTATAAATTAACAAAGACGCAAAACGTTTCGTGCGAATGAACGGTATCTCAACCATAAATGGGTTACGCTAACGCGACGCCGTTCTTCTAGATGTAAGGTGAAAAAAAGGTGAAGCGGGAATAATGTATTTTATAGAATACCGATAGGCTTGCAACTTTACGCCGATGTTCAAGACTTTGCAATCTGGATTCAACTAAAGCGTCATTATTAATTAGCCTCTTTGCGCGTCGCTCTATCGAATCCAAAGCCTGCAGCTGATACTTGGCAGAACCATCCCACAGGTGACAGCAGTACTCACACGACCGGACCTGCGCTTGATACAAGTTTAAAAGCTGTCTCAGTGTGAAGTACCGCCTGATCTTCGACAAAATACCAAGTTTTTTTGCAGCTACGTTGGCCTTAGTTTCGAAATAGGAACCAAAGTTGAGGTGGGATGCCAAACTGACACCCAAATAGTTCTAGTTGATTGCCTATCCGGATGGGCAGTTTACAGAAGACGGGAGCTAAAAGAAACTGGCTTTTTTAGCAGAGAATAGACACGCCTGAGTCTTAGAAGCATTAAACCTATCCATATTAGTATCACCCCAGTTGAACACAGCCTTTAAGGACAAGTTTAACTGTTCAAATCCTCACGGTGGTGCTGGATATCTACACTACTTGCGCGAGCGTTGGGTACGTACCTTTTAACTACTGTCGTATCTTCTGCATACCCAAGGGTAAGGTATATACATAATGTGTAATACTCATGATAGTTTTAACTTTAAAATGTTGTTATGTTAAAACACCGACGTCCAATTTTATTGCGTAATTCCTCTCCATCCAAAGGGTGTCGCTTTTAGCGATAAGACCACCTATTGTTACACTTATTTTGTTAATATTTTTTTCTGTTCAGTTCTGTCACAATTAAGTTGTTCAATAAAGAGTTTATCTATCTTCTCTGTTAAGTCTTAGGTGTCAAGTGTCACCTGGCGTTGGTGATTTTTTATTTTTTGCGGCGCGGTTGTGCCATTTTGTGCGGGACAATGTTGCTACCGATTTTTTAAACAGCTAATAATTATAGATTTTCAATATCATAATTTCTTCTTCAAATTTTTTAGTACAACCACATTCTTTTCTATGAGCTATGTTAATAAGAATTTATATCATTCCATTCCAATCGATTCAGATTTTGAAGTATTATTATTTTCTTTGGCAGGTAGTATGGCATTTTCTACGTTGTTCACTTTCAGTCACAATTTTAGCAAAAATTAGGCGCTCATCAATAGCTCCTGTTTTAGTAGCTATCCTTGAGCGCCATTCCGATTAAATAGCGAGAGATTAAGTAGCATCCCTGACGGAGGTAAAAAAAACTATATAACAATAAAGTTTTATCGCTGACTAAAAGATTTCCTGCCAACAACGTAATGTTTTTCCAACTCCACAATAAAAACAAACTGGAGCTTCAAATTTGTAAAAATAAACTTGCAGCGCTTACAAAAAGCGCTTTCGCGGTCCTCCGGGTAAAGTTGGATGCATTTTGTTGACACAATAAATATTTTTATAAAATATCTCTCAGCAGCAGCTGCAGTAAGTAGTTTAGCTTAGTACGTCAAGTAATCAGCTAGGCATTTTAGTCTTTACATAATAATAATTTAAATATGCTAGGCAGAACTATAGTGGTAAATTTAGACTGGAAAAATAACGCTTGAGGCGTGTAACATTTCCTTGTAAGACTAATAATTTCGACGCTTCAGGCAGGGCTGAACTACACATTAGTGGTGAGCATGACACCCTATTGGCCGCGGGTTCAAACCCCACCTCAAGCGATAATTTTCCTTTTTAAATTTACAACTAGAGGTTGACTATGTATACAAAAAAAAAAAAACCTCTGACAAGTTTAGTTTGCTATTTTGGCTAAATTTATTTTTCAGAGTTTTATCTTATTTTGAGGGCATATTTTGCCCACCGGTAGGCCCTGCGCCTTATGGTACTTGCAAGGTATTGTTTGTAGACCTAGAGATAATCGCTAATTCGTTTTATAAGGGTATTTGTTTTCATCACATTTTTGACATAAATAGTTCTATTTGCTGCTAATTTGTTATTTTTGTTTTCATGGTAACGCGGCTGCGCGCCGGCGCTTTGCGGGCCACGTCAAGTCATACTGACTGACGTCTTTAGAAATCCTAAGATTACTTTATTTACTTCTGTAAAATGGCTCTTTGCATGCAAATAGTGACGAATGCAGATGTCTTAAGTAGTGTGTCGCAAGAGAGCATGGTTCTGTGTACTTTGTGTCCCCAGGCTCGTTATTTTAAAGGTCAGAGGGGCTTAAAAATTCACAAAACTAAATGCCATAAAATCAATGTCCCCCTTTCTTTACGAGTTAATGAAGAAAGTATCAATAGTAGCAGTTTAACGAGCGCTGCTACTCCTCCCAAACCGTTTTGGGAGGTATTGAGCTTGTACAAAAATTCGGTCCCTATTTTAAAGCGCATTCCGCGAGGCGCACGCATTTCAGTTGCTCAGTCTCTTTCAAGGGCAATTAAGAAAGTTGTTTTTCAAAATTCATTAAGTGCCTGGGAACATCTATTGACTTTTTCATACCACGTACTTTACGTATCTTTTGACCCTAATAACAAAACGTCCCTTACTAATAGAGTAAAGGAAAACTGCGTAAAGTACATGGCATTGGAAGACATTTCTTTCGATTCTTGCATGATTGTCCCGCCCATAAGGCGGGATAATACAAATTCTAAAAATAAAGATAATTTGGCGACTTATAAGATTGTAGAAAACAAAATTAGTGATGGTGACATTACAGGGGCAGCACGAGTCTTGTTCTCTAGCGACACTTTAGCCCCTTATAATTCGGATACGATACAGTCACTTCGTGACAAACATCCACCCGCGGCAACAAATCTCCATTTACCTGATCCACCTCAACAGAATGACGTCACTGTTGAGGCGACCGCTCAGGATGTTGCTGCGGCCGTTATGTCTTTTAAAGGTGGGTCTGCCGGTGGCCTAGATGGCTTAACACCGCAAATTCTAAAAGATCTTTTATGTGCTAGTTCTGGCGAGATTGGTGAGGCTCTTTTGAAAGACCTTACGGCTTTAGTTAACCTGATGTTGTCAGGTCAAGTCAATAAAGACGTCACAGATATTTTGTACGGCGCAAATTTATGCGCACTAAACAAAAAAGATGGTGGCATCAGGCCTATAGCGGTAGGCACCACATATCGCCGCCTCGCGGCTAAAATCGGTTGTAAGAAAATGTTTGCTTCTTTAAGCAATCTTTTTCAGCCTATACAGCTTGGTTTTGGTTCGCGGGGCGGATGTGAGGCTGCTGTCCATTCCCTAGAACATTTTTTCCTTAGAACATTTTTAAATCAAAATTGTGGAGAGGTGTTGCTAAAGGTGGATGTTAAGAATGCTTTTAATTCTGTTGATAGAGGCACCCTTCTGACCCAGGTGAAAGATAAAATTCCAGAGTTATATAATTTTATTTGGCAATGCTATGGTAAACCATCAAAATTAATTTACAAAAACGATGTTCTTTTGTCTTCCGTTGGATGTCAGCAGGGTGACCCGTGCGGCCCAGCAATTTTTTCTTTAGCTGTCAATCCGATAATTCAACGTCTCCAATCCAAACTAAATGTTTGGTATTTGGATGACGGAACTCTGGGAGGTGATGTGAATACTGTCTTAAGTGATCTAAAATTACTAATAGATGAATTTAAAATGATTGGGCTTGAACTAAATTTTTCAAAATGCGAACTTTTTGTTTGCGACAACTGTTCAGACAAATTATCGCTTTTACAAAAATTTAACTCATTGGCTTACAATATAAAACTAGTCGACAAGTCTTCACTTCGCCTTTTAGGTTCGCCGATATTAGATGAATCAATTTCACCTTTTGTAGAAGAAAAAATTCAAAATTTTAAAAATTCTTCTGACAGATTGCTCAAAATTAACACTCATATGGCTTTTACAATTATTAGATTTTGCCTTTTTGTCCCAAAATTTACGTATTCTTTAAGATGTTGTCCGCTATGGAAACATGGCGCGCTCCTCGAGAGCATGGACAATATCGTAAAGAATACTCTTGTATCGGTTTTGAATATTGACATAGATGATAGGGCTTGGTCGCAAGCTTCTTTACCTGTAAGACTAGGAGGCTTAGGTATTCGTAAAATTTCTAGTGTTGCGTTACCGGCTTTCTTGTCCTCAGTTCATGGTACTTCTAAATTAGTCGAAAAAATACTTTCACATAGTTTGGGTTCTTTAGAAATTTCAAACCAGACTGAGGCCACAAGCGCCTGGGAGATGGCATGCCCAAATACCGGGCTCCCAGTGAGGCTATCCTCACAGAGACTGTGGGATCGGCCGCTCTGTGAACTAGCACGGAAACATCTTTTAGATACGTGTCCTAGCGTCACAGAGCGTGCTAGACTTCTAGCAGTTTCTGTATGGGAGTCAGGGCTTTGGTTGCAGGCCATTCCCTCGCTTAATACTGGTACTCTTATGGATCCATCTGCTTTCCGTCTCGCTATATGCTTACGTTTGGGTGCAAGGTGCTATGTTGCCCATAGCTGTCAGTGTGGTACTGCTGTTGACCAGCTCGGTCACCACGGCCTCTCGTGCCAGAAAAGTGCTGGCCGAATTTCCCGCCACGCCAGCCTCAACGATATCATCCGCCGGGCTTTTACCAGTGCCAACGTTCCAGCCATTCTCGAACCGAATGGTCTGATGCGTGACGATGGTAAAAGACCTGACGGAATGACTTTAATTCCATGGAAGATGGGACGGCCTTTAGTGTGGGATGCAACTTGTGTCGATACTTTAGCTCCGTCACATCTTCCTGAATCACAGAATGGGGTTGGCGTCGCGGCAACTTCGGCAGAGCAGCGCAAACGGCGAAAATATGGAAACCTCGGCAGTGGTTACATATTTGAGCCGTTTGGTGTTGAGACACTGGGTCCGTGGGGACCGGGAGCTCATTCTATTTTCAAAATTCTATCAGAGCGCCTGGTTGAGGCGACGCGTGACCAAAATGCTGGCACTTATTTGGCTCAACGTATTAGCATTGCAATTCAGAGAGGCAATGCAGCCAGCATGATGGGAACGCTACCCACTGGTAGTGGGCTTGAGCACTTGAGTTACCTATAGGCTCGATGGCTTGTAGGTAACTTGGCTCTTTGCTGTATATAGTTTTAGTTTAGTTTTAGGAAATATAGGCAATTGGCCCGTAGATCTTAGATTGTATAAAAATGTATACAAGATATACAAATAATTACGATTCAACTGAACATTGCCTTTTCGAACGAGCGAGAGCAAAGCGCGAGCGAAATGGATCTGTTTCAGTTTGGGCAAATTGTTTTCGTGTGTCCGGAAGTCCGGATTTCCGGTTGTTCTCCTCTACAGGTCGCATTTCTTAACCGATTCTTGTGAATGTTGTGAATATGTTCGATAATTGTGTAGTTTTTTTTTTTGATTCAGTTTCTGTATTTCTTTTAAATAGTGGTTGATATCACCGCACGAAACTAATGGTCTAAAATTAAAAAAAAAAACAAAAAAAAAATGGTCAAAGGTACATAACACTTGTATTATGCTATAAAAGCAAGCATTTGACCACCTTACCTCACCATCTCACTTATGGAAAATGAAGAAGCAGTTGAAGATGAACGTGCTTGCGTAGAAGATACCTATTCAATCTAGACTTGAAGTCGCCCAGGTTATGCAGTTCGGAGAACAAAGACTCAGGCAATCAGTTCCACTCCTTCACTGGACAGTTGATAAACGTAAAAGCGAAAATTAAACAGGTGGCTAAATTTGGTACAGATCGATCATCGCAGCTGCATGAGCTAAAACTCCGAACTCAACTCAACTCAACGGCATTTGTAACCTCAATTCCCTTCCATATTCCCCACGAGGAACCGATCATTAATCAAACAGGTCACCAATTTTAAACTATAAACCCTGTCCCCGGCAGGGTTGAATTGACGTGGCCATATTTCATGCGGACAACTTGACCCGACGGACACCGGCCAGTAATGGCGGCCAGGTCAATATTGGACCGGGCCGTTGTGTAAAAACGTAAAATAAAATTTATCAGGTTGCAGTCTCAGTCATCGACGTAAGGTCACAAGCTTATCGGTATTCTACCGTTTGCATTTTGAGAGTGAGCGCAGGAATTACATGATTTAATTCCCCTTGCCCTTTTTACCACCTAACAACAAGACAGACTATCAAACGTCATCCTTATATAGTTAACGTATCTCCGGTTCGCTCGATGCGTTTTGCTTCTACGTTTATCATCCGTACAGCGAAGGAGTGGAACTCATTGCCAGCGTCTTAGTTTCCAGAACGGTACAATCTGGGTGTCTTCAAGTCTAGAGTGAATAGGTGTCTTCTAGGCAAGCATGTCACATCTTCGGCCGCATCTTCACTTTCCATCAGGTGAGATAGTGGTTAAATGCTTGCCTATCTACTATAAAAAAAACTTTTATGGAAATATTGTCGTATCAGGTTAATGTGTTCGCTCTTATTGATTCTGTTTAAACTATTTGTATTAAGAATAAAAGAGTTATATTTTTCTATAAAGGTAGGTCATTTTGTTTAAATACACTTTCTAGAAGTCATTCAAGGTTGAATCTTTACACTAAAAACTGTTATGAACATCGAATTTATAGGTACTATTACTCTTATATATATACCGGGTGTTTGGTAGAGGGTCCGACAAACGAAATGAGCGTGTTCGGGGGCCCATTTGGAGAATACAAGTTGGCCAAAAAAAAATCCCCGCCTTCCCAATTTTTCTTACTTTTTTTTGTGAATTTTCCCGTTTTCTCCGAAATTTGAAGAAGCGCTTATAAAAGAAGAAATACTTTTAGGACAGTTATATTTAATCTCTATTTTTATTTCACGTAAATCATAAATTGTAGTTCAAACGGGTTGAATTCGAATTTAACTGAAATGAATATTCACTAGCTATTATCTAACGTTAATGTCGAAATTACGCACGAACCGCGCGGCAATATCGCGCCACCGCAGACGCTGGACGTACGCCTGAGTTATAGACTAGAGCTGCAGCAAATAATCTGAAAATCCGTAAATAATACTCCGTAATCAAGAGTTTGAGGAATCCAGAATTTCTCTTAAAACGTGTGACTTTGTAACAGTTTTCATTCTCAGTGGATATGTAAAGCTATGTCTCAAAACCAAAAATGATATAAATTGAAATGTTAAGGAGATTAATAAGCGGTAAGTGGGAGACAAAATAATTTTGATTTATGTTGTTGCCGGTGTGGGGCATCGTTCTGGAAATAGTGTTCGAAACAATTGATAAAAACAATAGGTATATGTTAGAAAATAACAAATTCGTATGACGAAGGATTTTGATCAAACTGTAGGTTTGTTTTCTATCTCGATGTGTAGGAGATCAAAATCATAAAAAACCTGACAAATAAAAACATCCATCGAAATCTGTGTATAAAGATAAATGACGCATTGTTCTTAGAATTGCTTGGTATCTAATAGATCTAAGATAATATTTTTACTAATACTATTAAAGTTCGTCCAAAGAACAGATGGATTAACAAAATAATCGCCACAGCAGGAAAAGAATGGCAAGTAAAAGCAAGGGACAGAGAGAGTTGGAGTAAACTGGAGGAGGCCCATACCCAGTCTGGGGTTCCAGAATCAAATAACACAAATTTAATATATAAATAATCAGCATTTTATTCATATAAAACTTCTATATTGTAAGTTAAATTGTTATTTAAGGTTATTGGAAATAAATGGGTTTCATTATTACTATAATAAAGTTTGAGGCTAGGTGCAAAAGTATAGCCCCCGATTTAAGGAGTTGATATTAGAATATCTCCTAAAACGAGACTTTGTAACCATTTTATTCGGCATTAATTACAAAACCTGATAAATAAAAAACACTTGTCGGAGTCTCTACAACGTGATAAATTACTCATTCTTCTTAGGGACATGATATACAAAGCGCCCAATACCCGCGCCCCGGGCGCTGAATTAGTAAAAGGCTTGTGTTTAAACACCGCCCAAAAAGTACCTATTTTACTACCACAAAAATTCTAAACGGTTACCAAAATGGATAAATGGTCACCAAATTACGTTTCCTAAAATATGATGAAATGACCATTTATCCATTTTGGTAACCGTTTAGAATTTTTGGTGGCCGTCTAAATTATACCCTTAGTAAAATGTATGGAGCGTAAGGGACCTTGATATACAAAGCGCGCGCCCGCGTCTCCTCCCCCCGCGCTCCCGTTTTGTATACATGTCATAATGAAAAAAACAATTACTCCATTTTTGACAAAATTGAGTTATATACATTATCGGCATCAGGAAAAATAGACGCTTCTTCTATTATTATTATTTTTTAATTATTCAAACGCAACCTACTAAATCTTACTTTTAATTTAGACGCATCTGCTACAAGTCATTACATATACTATATAGCAAGGACATTTCTGATTTATTTAACTCTAGTTCGCTCAAAGCGGTTTGCTTCTACGTTCATCATCCGTACAGCGAAGGAGTGGAACTCCTTGACTGCGTCATTGTTCCCTAAGGGGTATAATCTAAGAGTGGATAGGTATCTTCTAGGCAAGCATGTCACATCTTCAACCGGATCATCACTTTTCATCAGGTGAGAAAGCGGTCAAATGCTTGCCTATTTAGCATAAAAATAAAACTCAATTTTGACAAAAATATTAGTTTGGTCTTTTACCTTGACGGCAGTACAAGGCGCGCGCCTCGGGCGTTTTGTATATTATGTCCCTTAGATATGTACCCTAATATTATATGTAAAAGTTTGAGGCTAGATATGACTATAAGGCATTGGTAACCCGATTTAAGGGGTGACACTAGAACGCGTCCTAAATAGTTTGACTTTGTATCCTTTGTAATCGGATTTCATCTATTATTTTTGACATCAAAATAAAATCTTAGTCTTGACAGTTGCTCTCCTAAGTATTTATAAAGGCTCAAAATCATCATTTCTTGTCCTTTTTCCTCCAGTTTTGGGTTCAGCACAACATGTACTCTTCCTAGAAGAAGAGTTCTCACTTAGATGTACATCGGCATTTTTGTTTCCCTTGTCTAATGTTACTCCTCTTCAGATGTTCACAAAGATTGAGGTGGGTGTTTTATAACTGTTTTTTTATAATAGGTACTTGTAAGTACTCAAATAAATATATTATTATAAATATAGCCTAATTGAAAATAATTAATCCCACGATACATATAGTAGTGTACCGGGATCACTAAACGCTTAAATTTCGAAGATATATTCGATTTCAGTCACATCAAAAATCACACCTGTTTACGCACCCTCGCGAGTCGAGGGACGTCTTGAGTTGCGCTGGTTATGACAAACAAATGTACACAAATTCCACCAAAGAGAGAAGCAGATGCTCAGTTAATGCAAACAAACTCGCCGAAACACCTGGCAGTCCTCGCGTGGCGGGCCCTCCAATAACTATTCACATAAATCTTCACAGATCACAAAGGTTTCTTAGGTTTAACGGAGATGATCGACGGCTATAATGGGGAACACTTGCACAATTCGCGGTAGATTGTAGACTCGTCCGTAGACGAAAAGCAAGTGGCAGCACACCTTACAAACTACCCTCAATTTGGTGAGAAATATCAAAGTTGCGATTAACAAAGGTGAAGCTACCTACATAAAACTGTCGATATTATAATAACAAAAAAATACGAATTACGGGGATTCAACAACACCTCTTTCTTTAATCAGCAGGTAAAGTAGCGGTCGAAGAAGCTTCGGCGGCTCAGTGTTATCCCCGCCGCAGTAATAACAATAATTTATTCTACACTATAATCAGCATTATCCCAACACTACAACTAATTATTTAGCCGCCGCTGTCGGAATACTAATGCCCTGTTCCGATGCGTTAACTCGCTTGTATCTTGATGTAGTTATTGCACCAAATTACCATCTACATTGCGCTGGTTCTGGCTGAATTTACATAAGATACAAGTGTGTTAGGTATATTCTAGGCTTATGTAGATACAAAAGCCTTAGTACTTAACAGCGTAATATAAACCTATAAAAATGAAAAATTATAAAAGGTTATCAATCATCCTGTATACACGCGGGCTGTTGCTCGGAACCGGTTGTGCACTCAACGCGCCAGCAATGTGTACGGGGAGAGGACTGCTAGCTACTTAGTTCCTCGGTTAATTAATAAATTACCTACTGATTTACTCCACATAGTTACGCCAAAAAACATAACTTTTTATCTAATCTACACATACTTCATGATTAATAAATGCACTTACCTAGTTTCAAAGATAATGGTGCCGATTCTGTTGTCCAGAATTAGACTAAACTAGGCTAAAATTAGTTTTAGTCCTGCTTTAGTCCAAAACCTATTCAGAAAATGCAAGATTAGACTAAAATTAAGTTAGACAGGACTAAGTTAGTTTAGTTACTCTATTTAGTGAAAATGACCAAATTCTTATTCCGATGTACATGTTTTACGTCAAATTAAGACTAAAAATAAAAAAAATTAACTCATATTAGTCTGCATGAAAAGGATCTGGATTATTTTTAATGTGATCTTATACTTGAAAGAATAGCGTTTAGGTATTCTTTGACTAAAATTAGTTCATTTTTAGTTTAGTTTAGGTTAGTTCGGTGCTTAAAATTAGTTTATTTTTAATTTAGTTTAGGTTAGTTCGGTTTATTTTTAGTTTAGTTTAGGTTAGTTCGGTGCTAAACAGAATTAGCACCAATATCCTAGTTTTCACTTTGATGTAGACTAAAAATGATAGCATTATCCCTACAAACCTTAGTGGTTTTTTAAATGCTATTACCGTTTGTTTGTACCTATTGTAAATATTTTAATTAGTAATTAAAGGAAAAATAAACAAACTAGGTAAACTAGGTAAAGTGTGTGAAAATATAAGCACTTTAGGTTCGAGTAACCATTTTCTTGAGAGCTTCAAACTCGGCTAGGCCTGTATCTTGGAAGCACGGAACAAAATATTTTTTAGCTTGTTAGATGTACCGTGCGGTTTGGGTGGGTAACTAAGTAGGTAGTAACAGTAGGTTGCGATTTAACATATATGATTACAGAAGCCGTAATGGCGCCGTCGTAGTAAGCCCGCTTTCTTATTGTGGCCTACGGTTTTTAATTCTACGACGGACCTCCATCCACTGCAATGTACCAAGCAGACGCAGTTCACCAATCTCGAGTAGAAAAATATATCGTCATAACTAGTCGTTATAAGTATTGCCAAGAACATTTTTATCAAAATAAGCTGGTTACTTGTATGTTTATTGAGTATGTTAATTTTAAGTTAAAAAGTTGATTAAAATCTAGTAACTGCTAAACAGTGTGAATTTGTGCGAATGACTGTACCAACACAAACCTCTTTTGGCTTAATTGTACTGTACCTACTATAAACTGTATGTAATTTTTTATTAAATAAATAAAAAAAAACTGAGATCTAGCGCCTGGCCTACATTTTGCCCCATAGAGGAGATCTTTATCTTTATCTTTTGAGGTTAATTGCTTATAACTTTTTTCTATATAATAATTGTTTGATTTCTGTATTTGTTGTTTAAGTACAGGATATAACAGATATTATACGTAAGTTTAAGCGTTCAGTGTGAAGCCGTTTTTGATATAGAACTCGGAACAAAATAGGTCTTACAACAGTGGCTTTGGTGGCATACCAAATCGTTATTTTCCAACATAGATGTTTTTAAACCGATTTTGTACTAAACTCATCAAGTCTTTTTCAACGATTCCCCCTATTTTACAAGGGTAGATAAAAAATAAATAATATATCAAAGACGTCGTTGGAAATTTTACATGAAACCATCAACATCAAAAATCTGTTTAATGTGTAATAAAAAAATAATTAAAAAGTGTAATAATGTGGTATAATGCTAATTAAACGCAAGCAAAGACTAATAAAACCGACTTCACTGCTTATATTTTGGTTTGGCTGATCGATTTCGATAAAATTTATATGGGACTACCTCTAAGGGTCTATTCCGGGCATAGATTTAGATCGACGTCGAATACGAACGATTTTCTTTTCTTATGAACCATTGAATCAACTGAAATGTCAACCAATCGACTGTCGTATCGACGTCGCATCAATTCGAACAATCGTAATCTGACGACCAGAATAGACCTACTGAAGTATAACCTACCAAACAAAAAAAACATCAAAATCGATTCACAATAATTGGCGGAGATATCGCGTAAAACACATACAAAAAAAAAACACAGTCGAATTGAGAAACTCTTTTTTTGAAGTCGGTTGGAAAAGCACTTATGTAGTATTAAGTAAGTATATAAAGCGACAGCATTATATTCGTTTGCCTTTTAATACAAATCATTTAATAAAAAGCGCCAAATTTTACAGATGCTAATTAAATAGCAAACCTGAAGTTAAATGATTATCATTTTAGAAACTGAACCGTTTATAAAAAAGGTTTTCCTGTAAAAGACTTTCCCGAAGGCGATTTCTAAGAACAATATGGTTATACCTTAGCTCAATCTAAAACCGGAAGTTATATTACCGGAAGCTAATTTTCAAGCCCTTTCTTCAGTATTCGTTTAATCCCTTCGGAGAATCTGAGAACCCATTATCGTGTTGGAGCAGTTACGGACCATTATAATCGTTCTTATAATGTATTAAATTCATTAATTATTAAAAATTTAACTTCAGTATTATATCTATAACTAGCTGTAGGTAGCCGGCAAGCGTTGCAATGAAACGCAAAGAATAACTGTTTTACCCCTTTCATGTTTATGTTTGCCTAGTACTTTACCAACAGACGAGACGTAAAACTGAAAGCCGTTCGATACAAAATGTCTAAGAAAATTTACATGTTTTATCAAAATTATTTATACAAATCTTTGCCGTGAATTTTTCCAATGTTTTAACAGTTATTCTGCTATTAAGGGCGAAGACAAATCCAACAAATTATACACTATAAACATCGGTCCAGTCATTCTTTTTTTACAGAGTTTCAAATAGTGCTAATTAAAATTTGAAAGTTCTAGTGATTATTTATTTTGAATTAATATATAGATAGATTGGAATTAATAACTGTGTTTTTCTTTTGGGATATAAAAACAGAATGTAATTTACTGATTTGTATTTGTTTTCCTAATCTAATATTATTAATTATTACGTTTTACTATGTATTGATATTATTTTGAGAATTGACATTGTATGTACCTATAAAAAATGTATCATAATGATATGCATAATTGGTTAGAAAATTGATTTTAATTATATTTCCACTGTAGTTATTTTTATTTATTTTTGCTAATGAGACATATTACAAAATTCAGACACGATGTAATAATTGTTAGTGATAAATCGAATTAAATTGAATTAACTTGATTTGAGCGGATGGCATGCGGTGACGCTGGCACGATTGCCTCCGGTTCAGTAATGCCCGTGCTCGCGCGAACCAAATGCGTATTATACATATTATGTGGTAGCTATGCAGCTAAAACAAAGGGGTATAGTTTACAAGACCACCAAAAATTCTAAACGGTTACCAAAATGGATAAATGGTCACCAAATTACGTTTCCTAAAATAAAATTTCCTGTGACAGAACCGAATCGGATAACAGTAGGTTAAGGTAATTTTTGTTTTATATTTAAAACAAAAATATTTATAATACGAAAAAAATTATTTATTAAATATTTTAGTAAACGTTATTTGGTGACCATTTATCCAACGTAATTTGGTGACCATTTATTCATTTTGGTAACTGTTTAGAATTTTTTTGGAAGTAATATACAGTACTTTTTTGGGCGGTGTTTAAACACAAGCCAAAACAAAGCTTCACCAATTTGTCGTCATCACTGACGCGGTGCGCGGGCGCACGCGCTGTCACACGCAACGCGCCATATTTATGGCGGCCATTCCTCATTCTGCTGTTATTTGTGTTTTCATTTGTGTATAGCGAGGCGCCTTGTTAGTTCATTAGTTGTGATTGATTTTGATGTATCGCTCTGTTAAAATAAGTTTGTGACTGCCTTTGTATCGTTTTTCACCTTATTTGATGACCAGTAATGTATACTGATGTGTAATTAATTACACAACTAAAAGTTTTATTGAAATTTATACAGTTAGCATCTGAATGAAAATAGCCTAGTAGTTCGGCTGAACTGAAACTTCGCGACAGCAAATTCGAAACTTTTTGACACATGATTACAAATAAGTCTATTGATAGATATCTAGTGATTATACATACATTTATTATAAAGCACTAACACTTATAACAACACTATACATAAATACAATAACAATACATAATTATGACATCTTATTATGATTTAAATTGATACATTATGATTAATAAAGCATGTCGTCCTCCTCTGCTCTAAATTGTTGTGCCCAACAGGGTCTCTAATGTACTGTCATTTATTTATACCACCTATCTACATTTAGAGAATGCAATAAAGATTTGAATTTGAATTTGAATTTGATCCAAAAAAATTAAAAGAAACGCCTTTATTTAGACTGATATTGTTATTCTACCGACTTCATAAAAAAGGAGGAGGTACTTAATATGACTGTTTTTTTTTGTTTGTTACCTCATAACTTTTTTCACGTGAACCGATTGTGAATATTATTATTGTTTTGTGTGATGGCTGGTGCTTTCCTAATGGTCCTATTAAAAATTGGTCGTGATCCGATCAGTAGTTTTTAAGTCATGGGCAATAATGCGTGTTTAATACATTTAATACGATCAAGGTTCCGAAGATAAAGCGATGAAGTCGGTTATTTTTAAGCTTTGCCTGCGTTTAATTATTGCTTTACTTACCTTATAATTTTTTTGTAATTTCTAACTTTTCTACGCTTTTGCACTGAAACACTCAAAGATTTTTAAACATTTGTGTACTCTATTTGTTCTCTTTTAAACGATACCCATGATCAGAAAAGAAAGTAACAATATGTTGCCTCCCAAATGGTGGACAAAATAATGAATTTTCTTTTTAATAATACATACCTATTATTCGTCTTTGTTCCCCGAACGGTACAATCTGGGAGTCTTCAAGTCAAGAGTGAATAAGTACCTTATAGGCAAGCATGCTATATCTTCGGCCGCATCGTCACTTTCCATCAGGTGAGATTGTGGTCAAATGCATAAAAAAAAAATTCGACAACTTAATTTTTCACTTTCACTACAAAACTCGAGAAGATTATTTTCTACGGTCATTACCATTATCCACCAACGTGATAATATAAATATACTAGCTGTCCCGGCGACCTTCGTTCCGCCTAACAGTCAATGAATGTGCATATTTAGGAAGCCATACCCGGCATGCGTTACAATGTCACGTGATTATATTATTACAACCTTCATGTTTATGTTTGCCTAGTACTTTACCAAATCCGAGTGACGTATGAGAAAATGGAAAGCATGTCGAAATGTAAAAAAAAAAATTAAGGAAATGTACGTTCTTAAAAAGTATCCTATGTCCTTCTCCTGGCTCTAAACTACCTCCCTGCCAATTTTCAGCTAAATTGGTTCAGCCGTTCTTGAGTTATAAGTGGAGTAACTAACACGACTTTCTTTTATATATATAGATATAGATTCGTCTTAGTGACTGATTGATTCGGCACATGACCAAAATGCTGGGTTGTATTTGGGGCAGAGGATAAGCCTTGCTTAACATACAGCGTGGTAATGCAGCAAGCATTTTGGGAACTTTGCCGACATTAAAGAACGTCTAGATCATCTTTAACCTATTTTATTTTTTTATAACTTCAATATTTATAATTGTTAAACTAGTTTTGGAATAAATAAACTATCTTTTATACGTGATAATGACACAATTCTCTTGCGATTCTACGTCAATCGGGCTGTCAATTAACATTGACAGATAACCCAACTACAAACGCCATTAAAGTGTTACCTATCAACGCTATTTTGGCGTAAATAGGGCAATTAATGGAAAGCTCTCCAATAACTAAAGCTAATAGACAGACGTTGTATTATTAACGGAGGTGGTTATCAACGATTAAAGTTAATCGGTTGATTAGAAGGCATTTTAAATGGTTGAGTCTAACTCACTTTGGCAGATTGGCTAATCTGCCTGTTGGCTTAGTTGGGTGAGCTTTCGCCTTCAAAGCAGTGGTATTGGGTTCGATTCCTGGCGGGAAAACAAGTTTTCTTCCCAAGGAAAATTTGTGGATCTGGTTAGGATTTGTGTGTGATGTGAATGTGCACCCACAACACAAGTCATCGAACTTAGTAAGGGTCTGCGAGTGTGAAAGCGTTTATGTTTATTGTTATTTTGCATTCAAAAACTGTGTAAGTTTAAAAGGAGTTCGGCCGAGAAACGGAGAAGATTGTTTTGTTTTTTTACCGACTTCCCAAAGAAGGAGGAGCTCAAGTCGACTCAATTTTTTTTTTCTTTTTAATGTGTGTTACCTCATAAATGCTCTCCACGTGAGCCGCTTTCGAAAATTATTTTTTAGATTGAAAGATGTTGCTTTCTAATTGGTCCCATTTAAATTTGATCAAGATCTGATCAGTAGTTCTTGAAATATCGTCATTAATGCCTATTTTGTGGACTACTTTGATGATGTTCTGGTTTACCCGACTTCAAAAGTTACCTCATAACTTGTGTTACGTTGTGAGCCGATTTTGATGATTGTTTTTTTATTTGAAAGCTGGTTCTTTTCATGTGGTCCCAGTGAAATTTGATCAAGATCTGATCTCAAGTTTTTGAGTTATAGTCAATGATGCGTGTTTAATATATTAAATCTGATCAAGGTTCTGAAGATAAAGTGGTGAAGTCGGTTTTTTTAAGCTTTGCTTGCGTTTAATTATTGGGTTAGGTTTAAGCAATCACCAGATATAATGAAATATAACGCCCAAAAAATCGTAAGTACAAGACTTATCAGAATTTAATCCCCATTTTAATATGAAATTATCACCAATAAACGTAAAGTCTGCTTACCTAAAAAAGACAAGTATCTTCAGAATAATCGCTGAGCTACCCAAAAAGGCCACGCATGCACCAAATATGTACTCGCATTTTATGTAAAAATTTCATCCAAATATGGTTACTATAAATCAATTTTTTCGTATTACAAATATTTTTGCATAAATTATTTAAAAAAATTACCTTAACCTACTGTTATCCGATTCGATTCCGTTACAGGAAATTTTATTTTATTTTTGGTGGCCATCTAAATTATACCCCAAGTTAAAATTTGGTGCACGCGTGGCCTTATTGGGTTATGAAAAGTTTTTGTAGCGCAGGCATGACTTCAATAGCCCGAAAGATGTTGGTACAGGTTTCATTTATTTGTACATATTTTTTTTTTTTTGATGAGGTTGTTGTTTAGGGCAACGATTGTTTTTTTGGTGGTCATTAAATTTAATCCCTTAATTATTTGCATTATTTTTTAACATACAACTCATGTTTAATTGTTATATAGTGGTGGATTATTAACCGTTAACAGTTTGTGAATGTGCAAAAGTGTAGGCAAGTTACACAATATTGAAAAACGTGGCTTCGCAATCTTGTGCATTTAGCCAGTGTAATAATATATTTCAAGCGTATTTCACATTAAAAGTCCTAGCCACAAGTCACAGTCAAAGTTAATTAAAAGTGTCAAGGTCCAGCCATAATCAAGTCATGTCAAAGTTAAGTGGTAAGAACTTTACTAGCACTTCCATTGCAGTTTTGGAGCAAAGGCAAAAATACCGTTTTACAACTTTGTACGATTTAACTGCACTTCTGCACGATTACTAAGTATTAATGGCTAATAATCCACATTATTACACATTGACACTCGAAAAATCACAGGTTTTGGAAAATTATTCAAAATCAACAACGTCATTTTTTCTTTTTCGGGGCAATACTCCTAAACATAGACATAGACGTTTTCACACCACAGCCCCACACTAAGCTGACTTGTGTCGTGGGTGCCGGAAACATTCACATCACACACACAATCACAACCAGAACCAGAAACACAAATTTTCCTTGAGGAGAAAACTTGTGTTTAAGTCGGGAATCGAACCCGATACCCCTGCTTAGAAGGCAAACGCCACCTAACTAAGCCAAGAGATAACAATCCTGATAATGCAATTTAGTTCCATCACATAGATTTAACATAGCAAAGCGCTTTGGATCAAAGAGGAACATACAGTTATTACTCGATTAGTGCCAGTTCACCGCTAAAATTCCCGGGAATTCCTCAATACGGGTGGATGTTGAAGTACCCTCCGGTGATAATGTGAAACACGCCCGCGCCCGCATTCCATAGAGGCGCATTAGGGTTGCAGGCAGACGGGTAACAAAAACAAAATCGTTTTTACTTAAATATTTTTTCAAAACGGATTGTAAATGACTGAATTTTTGAAGTGAAAACTTTTTTAGCGGCGTTGTGCACTTTTTGGGATGGGTAAAATTTTTTTAACTCGCGTCAGAACACGTGACCTGATCAAAAATTCGTAAGTCGGAGGGAGAGTAGAACGCTGCCGGCGCTGGCGCGGCGTAGGAGAGGAAGTAATATCCCCCTTCTTTTCTACCGCGCGGCGAAAATTACCGCGCGACGAAAATGTATGCCTGCTCCTACTGTTAACAACGTTAACTGCCGGCACTCCCGGAGTGCAACCCGTTGTTTTTCAGATATCATTAATCAACAAATAGGACAACAAAAAAAAAACCACCCGAATGAGAAATTCCTCCTATTTTTAAGTTTCATAATCGAATTAAACCTTTAACTTAGCTTATACAGTAGAAGTTGATGAAAATTATCTTAGCTCCAAAGTATGCACTTTAATTCAGTAGAAAACATCCAGTCTAGACATGCACGCCCTTCACCAAATTTGCAAATTTGCAATTGTGAAGAAGCATGCATTAAACTGAATGATATCTAAACAAGGATAGCCCAATTTCCGAGCAAGTGTTACGAAATTTTAATAAACGTTAATTGGTCGCACTTAAAATATAAAAATAAAGCTTGTAAAAGAAAAGGAGTACAACGATAGAAGTAAAACTTTTGTATTACAGTGTAACAAAAAGTGAGTTGAAATAAATAGTATGCAAATATATATATAATATTGCCCGTCTGCTTACCCTTTTATGCTTAAACCGGCAACCCCTTGTCATAGAGCTGTCATCGTTGATAATCGTCCCTAGGGCATATTCACACTGGGTCATAGTAATTACGTTAGACGCTTGTTGACAAGACTGTATCAGGAACTGGATTGGGAATGATGCCTTATTATTTGTTTTTTTTTTATGATTATTAATTAATAATAAATGATGTCTGGAAGAGATCGCTCTTAGCGATAAGACCGCCCATTGAACCTATTCACTTGTTATTTATATTCTGTACTTTTTATTATTGGTGCCAATGAAGACTTATTGTTTTCTAATACTAACAACGAGTAGCTTATCCCTCCCGGCTTTGCCAGGGACAATTTTATAGATCCCCAGTTCAGCTGTTTGTTACCCGAACGGTTTAATCTAGGAGTTTTCAAGTCAATACGTATCTTCTAGGCAAGCATGCTACATCTTCGGCTGCATTATCACTTTCTATCGAGTGAGATAGTGGTATTAAGATGACGATTTATAATAATTATATTTGTAAGTTTATTTTATTGTATGGATTTTATTAAATTATTAGTATTATCATAATTCAATATCTCATAATCTCTATAATTACATTTCAGATGTTGAGATGCCTGCAGTACTTTTTGCAAATAATTAAACGCAAGCAAAGCTTAAAAAAACCGACTTCACCGCTTTATCATCGGAACCTTGATCCACCAGCTTTCAAAAAAAAAGAATCATGAAAATCGGCTCACAACGAAAGAAGTTGTGAGGTAACTTTTGAAGTTGGGTAAACCAGAACATCGTCAAAGTATGCATTATTCGTCACAAAATAGACATTATTGACGATATTTCAAGAACTACTGATCAGATCTTAAATCAAATTTTAATAGGAGCAATTAGAAAACAACATCATTCAAACTAAAAAAAAAATTTGAAATCGGCTCACGTGGAGAGAAGTTATGAGGTAACACACAAATAAGTGAAATGGAGACTTATGGAGAGTTTACAATAAATCTCCTCTACATGTGGCAGATTTACAATTATCACTTTTAATTAATGTGGCGAGCTAACTTTTCGTTTGATGATTTTATTTGTTTGGTAGAATATACTTCAGCGGTGGTCCCATGTAAATTTTATCGAAATCGGTCAGGCCAAAACTGAAATATAAGCGATGAAGTCGGTTTTAAAGCTTTGCTTGCATTTCAACTATAAAATGTAGAACTTACAAAAATGTTGCGAGTTTACTCTGTAGCAAGATAACAATATTTAACTAAAAATAGTTTTTAGCGCAATTAAGTCCCGAGATATTACCTAAACTATGAGATAACAATAACCCCTTAAATACTTGTCTATCGAGTTTAAAAAATAACCTGTCATTAGATTCGAAACACGATCCCCGAGTATAAGGTTTAAGGTTATGTATACGACGGTGCCATCACGCACAAACAAACAAATAACTTTTTGATTTTATTTATTAGTAGGAATTATTTATTTATATTTGCAAAAATCTGCAGATATGGCTATATTGCGTGCTTTTGAACTCGCATCAAAGCGATAAAAAGGTATGTCAATTATTGTCAACTCGTAAAGTTCGGCGACTAGTTCGTATTTCAACGCAAACTTTTTCCTTATTGTTGCGTGTATTTAGGTCATTCTATAACGACGGGCCAATTGCCTATATTTCCTAAAACTAAACTAAAACTATGTACAGCAAAGAACTAAGGTAACTTAGTTCTATGTACAGCAAAGAACTAAGGTAACTTAGTTCTTTGCTGTACATAGTTTTAGTTTAGTTTTAGGAAATATAGGCAATTGGCCCGTCGTTATAGAATGACCTAAATACACGCAACAATAAGGAAAAAGTTTGCGTTGAAATACGAACTAGTCGCCGAACTTTACGAGTTGACAATAATTGACATACCTTTTTATCGCTTTGATGCGAGTTCAAAAGCACGCAATATAGCCATATCTGCAGATTTTTGACAAGACATCGAGCTTATAGGTAACTCAAGTGCTCAAGCCCGCTCAAGCAAACCAGTGAGTAGCGTTCCCATCATGCTGGCGGCATTGCCTCTCTGAATTGCAATGCTAATACGTTGAGCCAAATAAGTGCCAGCATTTTGATCACGCGTCGCTTCAACCAGGCGCTCTGATAGAATAATGAAAATAGAATGAGCTCCCGGTCCCCACGGACCCAGTGTCTCAACACCAAACGGCTATAACGTTTATTATATATCGGGCCCTATGGATTGGTGTCCATATATATATTACTAGCTGTACCGGGAATGCGATGCCATGCCACGATTAGAAAGTGTTTTACCTCTCTCACATTAATGGTCGCCTAGTACTTTAATAACATACTGAAAACTTTTTGAATATTGGTTATTCATACAAAAACCGCGATCAAAAAATGAGGAGTGGAGGGTGAAACATACTTATGTATATAAAAAGTTAGAGTGATATAACTGCAATAGTTACTGTTGGACATATGGTCTCGCGTTTTTTGTAGATATTGGTATGTTCTATAATATTGTTGAAAATTTTTTTGTTCTATCATCGATATTTTCCGCAGCGCATGCGTAGAAAAACATTTTATGGCATATTTTTTTAGACCTTGAGTTGGTTTTAGTAGGGATATTTGTAATTTTTCTAGTAATAAATACAGCTATATACTTTGTCACTTAGTTATAATGTAGCTTTCTAACGGCAAAAGAATATTTGAAATCAGTCCAGTAGTTTTTAAGTTTATTCGTTACATACAAATCTTTCCTCTTTATAATATTAGAAGAAGAAGAAGAATATTATATAATTGATTATACAATCTTCTTCTTCATTATTATATTCCAGTTGTTTTCCTCTACGTGTCGCATTTCTCAACCGATTCTCGTGAAACTTTGTGAGTAGGTTCGATAATTAGAAAGTTTTTTTTTGTCGATTTAGTTTTTGTTTTTTTTTTTTCAAAATAGCGGAGGTATCGTGTTTGAAAACATAAAAAAAAAACATATTTTAGCTCTACCCAAACATACGCAAATTCTTCAGCTGCACAGAGCCACTAGTTATTATAACATTTTTACTGTTCATACTTAGTCTTTATCCATCAAATAATATATCAGAATTTACTTTCTTAAATATTTTATACTCACATTTTCCCCTAATGACTATCCTTTTAAAAACCTTTTAACCCTCCTCGACTTTTTAATATCATCTTCGTAATTTGAATATTTATTAACCAAAACATTTTAATGGCGGGCCCAAATATTTAATTTGGCTTTTTAATATGTGAGAATTTCATCAATATCCCGAGAGGGTATACAGTATTAGGTACAGTATTTTTACTACAGCTGTATCTTTCAACATTGCTCGTTGATCGAAATTATAACAGTTCTCGACTATAGGTACATACTAGATTTCACTATCCGTTACAGCGATATCCATAGATGTTTCAAATATTAAGCTATTGCATAGCTTCTATCGCGGGCCTTGAGCGTGGAGACCGAATCCAGAAATTCCGTAACGAAAATAACCTAACACCCCCCACACCGGTGATACTTTTTAGTTTTGCCATCTATCGATGAATAGCAAAACTTTTAATGACTTTTTTGAAATATCACGCTTGTCTCTTTAGTTCAGCAACACGCCTCTAGGTGAAAGGAAAAAAAATACTGCATAAATAAAATAAATAAATAATTATAATTGCATAAGTTGATAAAAAATGCTATGCAATAGCTTTACCGCGGCAGTCCCCGAGTGCCACACGTCTTTTTTATTGTTTATATTTAGGAATTCACGATTTCCAACCGAGAGTGGTTTTTCGCAATGTTGCGAGACCAGTTTTGGAACAGTCGGTGCTCCTTCATCAGCCGAGTACGCGTGTAGACTATCCAGCATCTCGACGTGGATTATTATTTTTGCCTTTGAACCAACTTTGATATAAAAAAATAGATTCTCAATTAGGTACCTATGTTTTATGTTTGTTAGCGTAGAAGTACCTAATTTTTTAACCAATTTGAAACGTTATTTTTTGCTTTAAATTATGTACTTTAAGATTACTTTTATAGAAATTTCATTTAGGTTTGATTTAGTTTCGTTTTAAAATCAAAATAACTAGAAAAAATATGTCATCTCAGTAAATGTTGCGTATTTTTCGTTCACTTTTTTGCAATCACTATATAAGGCAATCTCAATGAACTCTATGGGCACCATGCCCATTTTACCATCTAACAACCAGACGAACTATCAAACGTCATCGAAGCGTTTTGCTTCTACGTTCATCATCCGTACAGCGAAGGAGTGAAACTCAATGCCTAAATGAGCAAATTATGAGTGAATAGGCATCTTCTAGGCAATAAAATAGGCCGCATTATCACTTTTCATCAGGTGAGATAGTGGTCAAATTCTTGCCTATTTAGCATAATTAAAAATCTTAAGTATTTTTATGCTCAATAATGCGGGCAAAACCACAAGGCACAGCTAGTGTTATACTAATTGTTAATTCATTATCATACGACTATCATCAAGCTTTTTGAGAATGAATGATTTCACACGATCCATCAAACCAACTTTAACTGACGTTGATGTATTAACTTTTGTTAGTACATAACACCTATTCAATAAACCTCTGTTAAAAAGGACCTTGTCACACTTACAAAAAATATAATTTATTGGAGAGATGAAAAGATGGGATGGTGTTTTCAATGAGATAGAGTACGAAAGCGGTGGTCACTGTTGACAATGAAGTTGTGACGTGTGCAATATTTTTAGATTAGCCATTAGGTTTATTTATAAAGTACAGCAAACAAAGGGAGTTGATTTATTAGACTTAATACAGTCAATCACGAGCAGAGCTATGCCAATATTAACTAATATTTATATACCAATATTATTGACGACCCAGTTGGCGCCGTGGACAGGTGTCCACCCTCTGTGCCGTCGGTCCTGGGCTCGATTCCCGACAGAAGCACAAATTCCTTCCCAAGGGATATTTGTGCTTCTGATTCTGGGTGTAATGTGTGTGTTTTTTTTTTTTTTGGGGGCTGAGTCACCCACGTCCGTAGGAGGATACCCCTTAAGTCTGACTCCCTACACGTGGTCCCCGGGTGGTGCTAATCAGGTGACATTTGAGAGGTGGTAGAGCATTTTGTGAGTTGCTCGCCTGGCTTGCTACCAAAGTAGCTTACCACCATCAAGTTGAAAGTCTGCCGCCAAGCCAAATACGGTGTTCCGGCAGTTATCCTTGAGAGCCTGCGTATTCCAGGTCTAGTGTGTTTACCAGCTTTGATCACATCGTCACTTACCATCAGGTGAGATAGTGGTCAATCACTAGCCTGTAACAAATAAAAAAAAAAAAAATGTTAACGTTTCCGGCACCTACGATACAAGACTTTGAACTTAGTGTGGGGCTGTGAGTGTGAATGCGTTAAAAAAACAAAAAGGACATGGATTCGCAAACTTAATTCAAAATCCATGTATGTATTTTAACGCACAGCAGTTTTTTTTTTTTTTCGAACGGACTACATGCTTCTGGCTGTATGTAGCCTCTGCAGCATCACCGGGCGGGAGGGCGAGCGCGAAAGGCGCTCCGCCGCAAAAGGAGAGGATGTAGGCAACTAGCACAAGGGCCACCTAGGAGGTGCGATCCTCGGCTTGGACCCTTGCCAGGACAGGGGGAACGGTAGAGAAACGCCCCGGTAACGCAAAGCAGAGAAGCGGAGCAGGAAGCGGGACAGGGAAGTGGGGCGGGGTAGCGGGACTCGCCAGTGAGCAGCCTAGCTCCGCACAGTATTCAATCCGCTCCGCATACTCTCTCGCTCGGCTCCGCTTCCTCCGTGTCAATGGACAAACACAGTTCGCAAATCTGATCCGCATTACTCCCTCGCTCCGCTTTCTCGCCCCGCTTCAGTTGACGAGAAGCTTTAGTCCAGAGAGACGAGCAAGCTTCCTAAATGTTTTGTTTTTATATATTAGATAAGCAAGCATTTGACCGTTATCTAACCTGGTGGAAAGTGACGATGCGGCCGAAGATATTTTACAATGGTATCCTCGACCGATCACAACATGTTCATTAATGTGTAGCTTTAATATGTTTTTTGACGTGATAACGTCTTATAAATCAATGAACACCGGCTGCATGCACGAAAAAGTGTCACGTTCCGCCTGACCCTGAGCGTACAAGCGAGAGCGCGGAACAAGCGATAGAGAGGCACGATCGGCCCAAGCGTTGGCGAGTCGTTACGAGTGTAAATAAATGTTAATTTATCGAAAAATTATAGTTATCTATTAAATCCTTCTTTGTATTATACAAAATAATGATAATTCAGTGATAATGATTCAATTAAATTCATAAAAGTATGCAATTTTTCATCAATGATTCTTTATGACGTTATCACGAAAAACTATCGTCCGTAAACGGACTTTACAGACAACCAATTCTTATATCTTCCATTTGAATGAAGTTTCGGTAGATATGTTACTATTAACTATGATATGTTATATTTTACTATTATTATAATATTTTACTATTAAGATAATATGTTCCATTTTATTATTAGATATTCTCCAGTCGAAATTTTCGCCGTTTTTAGGATGAGAGCTGAGCGCTTGCCGTCGCGTCCCATCTCGCTAGTCACGCTAATTCCCGTTTAAATTTTAATTAAACCTTTATATTACCTACATTAAGATCAGAAAATAATAAAAATTTGAATGAGCTGATTCAAGTAAAGACGCCGATTTATCATTTTTAGGGGGCTATTTTTGTATAAAGCTCCCTCACATTACAATTAATTGACCATTAATATACAGTCATTAAACTATTTTTTCCTTAACAATTAATGGATAAAAATAGCCATTAAGGAATTCCGATTTCGAAGCAAATAGCTATATATCGTCACGAATGGCGTTCCTGACGCGCCATATTTATGCGTCCACTCCTCATTCTTGATTTTATTGTTTTGTCTTTGAATTAACTATTTTGGTGGCGATAAAATCAGGGCTTGTTAAAATACTTATGGTGAGTGGTTTATTTAAGGTTTTATATTGCTCTTTATTATATACATTACATCGCAATTAGGAGCGTTTACTTTCAAAATAGAAGCCTGCCTAATAGGGTGCGGGTCCACCTTCTACGCAGCGGGTATCGAGTTCAATACAAGTTAACTTAGTTTTTTGCTGTTTATAGTTTTAGTTTAGTTTTAAGATATATAGGTAATTGGCCCTTAGATACCCATACAAGTTATCTCCCCAAGTAAAATTTGTGTTTCTGGCTCTGGGTGTAATTGTGTTTTAGATATTAATGTTGCGCAACCCACGACACAAGTCACCGAACTTAGCGTGGGGTTGACAGTGTGAATTTTTTTATAAAAAAATATGTGCATTTTATAAACAGCAATTTTTCAAAGTCATAGTTGACATTTTATTCAGCAAATAAAAACAAAAGCTTCGAAAAACTTCAGGCAGGCATTTGATGTAGTTGACAATAACGTCCTCTTGGTGAAGCTGTTGACTTAAGGAATTTCTCCTCAACTAGATATTCCACAAATGCGGACGAAGCGTTTTGCCTCCACATTCATTATGCGAACTGCAAAAGAATGGAATTCCTTACCAGATTCTGTGTTCCCTGATAAATACAATATGGGAGTCTTTAAGTCACGAGTGAATAGGCATCTTCTAGGCAAACGTGCTCCATCGTCGACCGCATAGTCACTTACCATCAGATGGCCATATGATGGTGACGGCGGTCAAACGTTTGCCTATCTTGAAAAAAAAAACTTCTGAGATTTTTCGCTCATTACTTAGGCGATAGCCGGCAGTATGTACAGGTAATTAAGTTAAGATTACATCAGGGTCGGGAGTCGTTGCCAGGATCAGTTTTTCTATTGTTTCGGTTTTTAATTTCAAAACCCTCCCAAAATAAGTTTCACGTCAAAAATATGAAATTCCCTATTACTTACATAGAACCCAGTATATAAGTACGTCAGTTAATCTATTCATCAGTTTGTGAAACAGACCGCGTGTGTAACAAGTCTTTATTTCGAATGAAGTCTTCCTCTTCAATTACTTGGCAATTTAATTTTCATTTGAATCGTGACGCGACTCGCGTCAACTGTCGAGGAGTGCAGGTAAAAGAGTAATAGGTACAGAAGGATCGATATACTAATAGGTAGGTTTATATTTATTACATAAAATTTCGAACAACTAATTAAACCTATTGTTGTCAATGAAATGGCTGTAAATTTTATGAGTACACTTCCCTTCTACATTTATCATGCATACTGCGAAGGTGTGGAACTCATTGCCCGCGACTTTCCTTAACGGTATAATCTGCTACATCTTCAGCCGCATCTTCACATTCACTTTTAGGTGAGATGGTGGTCAATGCTTGTTTATCTAGCATAAAAAGCCGCTTCTTACAAGCAAAGCAAATTATTACATTATCATAACAATTATACAAAGAGTTTTTTTTTAATTTTGTACATGAATAAGCGGATAATCATTTGTTGAATTAATTTTCGCGACTATAAATTTTTATACGCTTTCGCACTCATTGCTCCACACTAAGTTTGATGACTTATGTCGTGGGTGCCGGAAGCATTCACATCACACCAAGAACCATAAACAGAGACAAACTTTCCCTGGGTAGAAAACCGTGTTCCCGCCGGGAATCGCACCCGATACCCCTGCTTAGAAGGTAATCGCTCTCCCTACCAAGCCAATGGGCAGTTCAAAAATATTGATAAATTTAGAAAGGAAAAATGATCGTTTGAGGCGGGGTTTGAACCCGCGGCCATAGATTGTAGGTGCGGGTTAAAACCCCGCCTCAAGCGATATTTTTCCTTTCTAAATTTATCAATATTATTATCAATATATAGTTCTGCCTAGCATGGCTAATGCTATATAAACAATGTACAATTCAAAAATGTGGCGATAATTTATATAGTAGAAATTTATTTTAGATTTGTACCCCATTATAAGGATATTACAATATATATATATATATATAATTGCTTGCTGTAACAAACATTTTTGTTTTCTTTTAATGTTGGCTTTGCAATCTTGTGCATTTAGCCAGTGTCAAGTAATAAAATATTTCAAGTGTATTTCATATTAAAAGTCCTAGTCACAAGTCAAAGTCATTTAAAAGAATCAAGTCCAGTCATAGTCATGTCATGTCCTAGTGAAGTGGTAGAAACTTTACTAGAATTTCTATTGTAGTTTTGGAGCGAAGGCGAAAATCACGCTTTTCAATTTTGTATGATTTGCCTTATGCACATTTACTAAGTATTAACGGTTAATAATCCACCATTATCACACATTAACACTCGAATAATCACAGGTTTTAGAAAATAATATAAAAAAAAACAACGCCATTTTTTACTTTCGCGGCAAAACCTCCACATTTGTCACATCTATGACATCTACACGCTATCTCATCTATATAACCTACTACTAAATCGCTGTATATATCCGTCACATTTGTCTTTCTGACTGAGCTCTTTCAATGCCAAAGGTATGCCAAGCCTATGTCACACTCACATCCCCAACGTCAACCTTACCTGTCGAACTATAGAGTCGGTATTCGCATGTTGGCAGAAACTGAAATGCCATGTTAATAAAATCGGGAACGTTAATACAAAATGTTAATTAAGAATGGATGGGATTTAGTGGTAGTGACATGGGACTTGGGGATTTAACCTGCTTTACTGAATGGGGTGTAAAAGACTCGTTTGTTGTAAGCTATGGGGTGTAAAAGGTGCAGCGTTTTATGGTAAACGTTAAACTTATCTCTCGAGTGTAAAATTTGAGCTTGTTAGCCCTGAGCATCTACTACGATTCCACAATTCGCCGAAACACGAAGTTTCGAGTTTCGTATCGTGAATTGAAAAACGAAACTTCATGATGAATAACGAATTGTTCAATATATTATGTCTATTATAGTATGTGTATTGTTTTCATATTTATATATATATATATATATATATTTTGGTTAATTTGGTCATAACCAAAAAAATATTTTAATAGTGCCATATTTTTACCACTTTCTTATTTTTGATGCATGCTTACAGCCTCCGGTTTTCAACCATGAGTGGTTGACTGGAAAGATTGAATTTGATATTTGTTTTTTCCTGTAATAATACTTTATGAAGTGAACCTTCTTATGGGAGGACTTTGAAATTCTGATCCACAACCTTTTTTGTGACGAAAAGTGATAAAATAAATCACTGTGATGAATTGTTAAATAAAAAATGCTTCCGTAATACAAAAGTTTCACTTCTCTTGTGTATCTAGATAGACCGAACATCTCATCTGAGGAAAAGCGATGGATCGGCCAAAGATGTAGCATGCTTGCCTAGAAGATACCTATGCACCTATGACTTGAAAACTCTCAGATTATACCATTCGGGGAATAAAGACGCGGGCAATATTCCACTCCTTCGCAGTACGGATGATAAACGTAGATCGCTTATATTATGATTTTTCGCTTTTTGTTTTGTTAACGATTATAATATTTCTTGTAATACATCCTGTTACGCACTGAGCTTATTTAAAATAACGTTTTATAATAAACTGGCTGTGCCCTGCGGTTTTACCCGCGTAAATCCCGGACCGTCGGGGATTCTGGGATAAAAGTAGCTTATGTCTTCTCCCAAGCTCTAGTCTATCTCTGTACCAATTTAATTTAAATCGGTTCAGTGGTTTATTGCGTGAGTGTGACAGAGAGACTGAGTTACTTTCGCATTTATAATATTAGGTAGGGAATATTCATAGTGGTAGGATAACTTGATTAAGTTAATTAAGTAATTAACGTTTGCGATACTCCAATAGAAGTTCTAGTAAAGTTTCTACCACTTTACTAGGGCATGACTTGACTATGACTGGACCTTGACTCTTTTACTTAACTTTGACTGTGACATGTGATTGAGACCTGCAATATGAAATTCACTGGAAATATATTATTATTACTTGACACTGGCTAAATGCACAAGATTGAGAAGCAAAATTAGTAAAAAAACTTTTACGATTGTTGTTTTTGAACTTAGTAACACACATCATATATTACGTTCTGTGTTCGTATTTCATTCGGACACGAAGTTTCAAATAAAATTCATTTAAAAACCATGGTAGCCCCCTGAGCAGTTTATTGACCGAGCGAAGCGAGTGTCTCCAAGAAAATGCTGAACACCCGAGGTTCAGCATTTTCCGTCCACCTGTCCGTCCGTCAGGGGCTTATGGTTTCTGAATCAATTAAGTTTGATGATTAAAATTTCTACACAATATGTTAAACTAATGCACAAGCCCGAAAATTATGGTTCACAATTATATAAAATAAGAAAAAAAAAGTGGGGGATCAAAAGGGGAGAGAGGTACAGCCTCTTTTCCCCCACTTTTTTCACATAATAAGCGAGAAATTTTTAATTTTCATAGAGTGAATGTCATTGAAAATAAACATATTGCCATGTTTTCCTTTGAACGCAAATTTTACTGACGACGCGGAAACTGTATAAGGGCAAAGAGATTTTCTTCTCTGTGACTTATTTTTCTGTTTTTTTTTTGTTCGACCTATTATTTAAAAAAAACCTCTTACGTAGTGCCACACAAAAACATAAACCAACTAATAGAAACATTGGAATAGGCATTCATTTTTTTTTATTATTTGACCATGGATGCATAGTCCTTCGTCGAAATATTAAACAAAAGCAACAAATTCTATAATTCATAATAGAAGTCCTAGTCACAAGTCACAGTCAATGTCAAGTTAAAGAGTCAAGGTCCAGTCATAGTCAAGTCATGCCCTAGTAAAGTGGTAAAGATTTTATAAGAACTTCTATTACAGTTTTAGAGCGAGGGCGAAAATTACGTTTTTCAACTTTGTATGATTTGCCTAGACTTATACACGTATACTTAGTAAGGGTTAATAATCCACCATTATTACACATTAACACTAAAAAGTCACAGGTTTTGGAAAAAATTATAAAATCAACATCGCCATTTTTTCACTTTCGCGGCAAAACACCCTATTCCGTGATAATGGTGTAATATTGCCAGAAATAAATATACAAATAGTAAATACTGCTTTAAATTTTCGTTCGATTCGAAATATAGATTTACTAAACCAGCCAGTTCGAATTGCAGAACGATATCGGCACGCAGATCTACGCAGCTTTTGAACATCGAATGCATTTAAATGGACAATAATTTGGCGGTTTATATCCGTATTAAAATTAATTCGAAGGTTGGTAGCACTGTTTAATGGTGGCGATACATGGAAATGTGATTAAGAGGATTAATCGATGGGATTCATTTAATATTACTGGATGTAGATTTTGTAGAGGGAATTATTGAGAAAACATTATTTGTAATTTTTAAACTTTCGCGATTTGTACACATGGTTAAGGTAATATCTCGGAACTTAATCGCGTTAAAATTATATTATTCTCCTCGACGTTTCGGCCAAGTTACATTGGCCATGGTCTCGAGAAATTATATTTCAGTAATCCAGATAATAATGTAATCATTATTATTATAATATTAACATCGTATTGACGACCCAGTTGGCGCAGCGGACAGGTGTCCGCCCTCTGCGCCGTGGGTCCTGGGTTCGATTCCCGGCAGGAGCACAAATTCCTTCCCAAGGGATATTTGTGCTTCTGGTTCTGGGTGCTGAACATTCACATCACACTGTGTGTGTGATGTGAATGTTTTCGGCACCCAAGATACAAGTTTTTAAACTTAGTGTGGGACTGTGATTGTGAATGCGTTCGTATTACATTAATATCATTTCCTTATTATTATACTAGTACATTAAATTTTTCGTACAGATCTTGTTTAGATTACACTAAAAGTAGTTCTCATGAATTATTAAACATTGTAAAACAAATAGTCTAAGATGTACCTACCTATCATAGACAATAGACATTAGTACATCATATATGTTATAAAAACAGGAAATTACGGCAAACACATCTTCAGCCTCATCATCGCTTTCTATCAGGTGAGATAGAGGTCAAATGATTCCCTATCAAACTTAAGAAAAAGTAAACAATAGGTTTTTTTGTTTCTTGAGCTATTTGTACATCCCTCAAAGAAGCAAAAGACAGATGCTGCTTATTTATAAAATATTTTGCGAGTGATTTACGCGTGACCCAAACGCTAGTCCGAATGTGACTTAGGCAAATTGTGTGCATGGCACCTAATTTCTATGGTTCACATTATAGGAGCTAGTCATTTATCTTCAAACTTTTAATAACATAATTACTACTTAAACTCTACAATTTTGCATTTAACTCTAGTTCCATCTTTGGCCGCATCGTCACATTCCATCAGGTGAGATAGCGGTCAAATGCTTGCCTATCAAGTATAAAAAAAAAAGTTTTTTTGACGTGATAACGTCTTATAAATCGATGAACACCGGCTGCACGCACGAAAAAGTGTCACGTTTCGCCTGAGCCTGAGCGTGCAAGCGAAACCGCGGACACGCGATAGAGAGGCACGATCGGCCTAAGCGTTTGTCTTATGACGTTACCACGCAAAATTATCATCCGTAAACCGACTTTACAGACAACCATTTTTTTTTGCTAGAACACTTTATATCTAACGACAAAAGCCATTTAACCGACAGCGAGCTCTAACCTTAGCTTAGTGACAGTAAAAAGTATTCCCGGTAAAACTCAGGATTCCAAACTAAAGCCGAAATGATGCCCGGATTATGTTCACATGGATTATCCCGGAATTCTTGACACATCCGGATTTGTTGAGCCACGGAACTTAATCCCCCACTCAATGGAGTCATCTCTAAGCGGTTTCACTGAGGTAAGTGAGGTAAGGATTTTACCTTGGGTTTACGGTGGTTTAGAAGTTTGATGAGGTTGTACTGGTTTGTAAAGTCAGTAGCGAATAAGGACAAAAGTTGTGTACTCTATATATATATAACACCTAGGTTAATAAAATTATGTTTAAGAATGTTTTTAAAAAAAATGAATGAAAAAAAAATGCGCCGCCGAGTTTCTTGCCAAGTTCTTCTCGAGATGGTTGTAATTTTGCGAATCTGGCAATAGATTCATTAACTTTCATGAGTGCCTCTTTGGAGCCCATGTGAATAAACGATTTTGATTTTCATTTTGACTGATGATAACTAGTCGTTCGCGCCGAACTGATATCTCGCGCCTACATTTTGCCTCATAGAGAAAAGCTTTTGAGGATAGTTGCATATAACTTTTTTTCTATATAATAATTGTTTGATTTCTGTATTTGTTTTTTTTTTATGACAAATAGGCTAGCATTTGACCGCTATCTCACCTGATGGAAAGCGACGATGCGGTCGACGGTGGGACATGCTTGCCTAGAAAGTACCTGTTCACTCTTGACTTGAAGAGGCCTAAGTTATACTTATCGGGAAACAAGAACGAAGGCAGGGTATTCCACTCCTTTGCAGTTCGCATTATAAAAGTAGAGGCAAAACGCTTGGTTCTAATCTGAGGAATATCGACCATAAAAGGATGTCTTGTTTTAGTACGCCTTGTTGTCCCATGATGGAAGGGAGCTGGAGGAATCAAATCATGCAGTTCTATCGCACACTCTCCGAAATGTATCTTGTAAAACACGCATAAGCTAGCTACCTTGCGCCAATGTTCGAGGCTCTGAAGTCTGTTCAAGTGTTGTTCAAGTACAGGATATAACGTACATTATACGTAAGTTTCAGCGATCAGTGTGAAGCCGTTTTTGAGATAAACCCCGGAACAAAATAGGTCTAAAAAGAGTGACTTTGGTGGCCTACCAAATCCTTATTTTCCAACATAGATTTTTTTTAAACTGATACCGTACTCTACTTGTCAATCTCATTTCAACGATACCCCACAAGGATGGATAACAAAATTTTGCGTCCCACATACATGTATGGGAGCCCCCTTATTATTTTCATTTATATAATTTTAAATGTCTTTTCTGGCTTTAGGCCGTAGTTTTACATATTCTATGAGAATTTGAAGTTATTCGCTATCCGATTCATTCGGTTTTGACGCTGGATGCCTCTGACGGACAAAGTGCTGAACGACCCGAGTTAACTAAGAGATCTCGCTTCGTTCGATATTCGAGCTTTACACGAAATGGGTTGCAATGAAAATTTATAGAATAAATTATTACCTCCTTCTTGTTCATGGTTGCCTATTACTTTACAAAATCCAAGAGACGTATGCAATTATTTTTTTTATTTTTTTCATTAATATATCATCGATATCTAAACCATTCTTGAACCTTACTGTATAATATACCATTCTATTCAGCTATTAGAAAGCGTTCGGTGACGATGACGCGAGTTCCATGATTTTTGTTCTCCCAAAAAGTGCTCAACGCGCCTAAAGAAGTATTCACTTCAAAAATGAATTAGAAGGAAAAAGAATAATCTTATCGAAATATATAATATTTTTTCTCACCTGAGCACACACAAGATTTTTAACAAAATCGGATCAAATATTCCATTCCACAGAATGAAATAACAATAACTACTGTAAAATAATTATGTGGAAAAAAATTAAGAAATCCAATGCTTAAACAACAAATGTACGTCAAAATTCTAAATAGATTTATTCACATGGGCCCCAAAGAGGCACTCATTAAAGTTAATGACTCTACTGTCAGATTCGTTAAATTACAGCCATTTCAAGAAGAACCTGGCAAGAAACTCGGTGCATTTTTTTAAACACTTAAATAACTAATATACAGGTATTATCTTAACCTATGTGTATCTATATTATGTAGCAGCCTTCCAACAGCAGTTTTCCTACTAATAATTATTATAGAAAAAGAGGAAAAAAAAGATAGTTTAAGTATTTTATTTTACATATTTGTACCGTGTATACACCCCATAAACACCTCAAGCGATCATAAAAGTTAATAATCATCGAAAACCAATATGGCGGCGCCAAAATGGCGCGAAAATAATTGACGGGAAACTACGATTTTAATGACCGATCATCGAGGATTTCAATGTTAACTGTAAGTGTTATATATACCTACAGACATTAAAACATTTGCCTTGGAATAGCCTGATTCCTAAGAGTCCCCTAGTAGTGGATAGGATAATACCTTGAGAGGTACAATTACTCCCCAGAATAGGAGAAAAAAATACCTTCCGCGAAACACGTTTAGAGTCTAGTAAAGTGGTAAAAACTTTACTAGAACTTCTATTGGAGTTTTGGAGCGCAAACAAAAATCACGTTTTTCAGCTTTATATGAGTTGCATACTCTCCTGCACGATTATTACACACTAGCCGTGCCCCACACAAACTTTCGCATTAATAATATTTTAGCAGATAACCACTCGAAGAATCACAAGTTTGCAAAACAATACGAATTTGACAACTCCATTTTTTACAACAATAAACATGAATTGACAGCCTCAGAAAAAAAAAAAAAACGAGTTTAAAAGACCCATTGTCTTAACTAATGTAGAAATAGGCTATTAGTAGAGTATAGTATCCGCTTTTTACAGGATTTTATTTAGTTTCATCTGTCCCGTTGTCTGTCTGTCTGTAATCAAATCTTGCAAATTAATTAGACCTACTTCCCAATGTCCGATTGGACTCAAAATTGGTGTACTTATGTATCTTTTGTGAAGCTGGAAAGCTGTCCATTAAGCTGGAGAAGGAAGATGGCCATTGGAACTTCCGAGTTTGGGCTCGTATGATTCGTCTTGACAAGTTCTCTGGTTATTTAACTTCTTAGTCGTTTTTTATTTACAAATGGTAGAAGATTGATTTAAAAATCTTTTTAAAGTATTACTTGTGTCAACCCCATGTTTCAGCGTAATATCTATGTTATTTAATAGATCATGTTCCTGAGTAAGTTGGGGCATAAGTTCTCTAAGGTCCCTCACCGGATGTTCTAAACTAATTATCTGAACTGGGCTGCATTGACGTTGGAGAGCGGAAGTTTGTCGTTAGTACCTATAATAATGTTGCATCTGAGGTCTGGAGGTATTTCCTTTGAGGATTATATTTTTACTGTTTTCTTTTCTTAAAAAAATTGTTGTCTGTAAAGTCGGTTTACGGACCATAATTTTACGTGATAACGTCATAAGACGAACGCTAGGACCGATCGTGCCTCTCTATCGCTTGTTCCGCGCTCTCGCTTGCACGCTCAGGCTCAGGCGGCACGTGACACTTTTTCGTGCGTGCAGCCGGTGTTCACCGATTTATAAGACGTTATGACGTCTTAAAGACAATATAACTATAACCAATATTGTATGTAGGTTAAAAGTAATTGTATTGTGAAAAATGAAAATTCTCTCTCTATTGGGCATAATCAGGCAGTCTTCAAGTCAATAGTGTATCTTTTAGACAGGTATGCTACTCTTAGGTCACATAGGTGAGATAATGGTCAAATGTAAAATGAACATAAAAAAATGTTTTTTAATATCATCTCCGCTATGTTGTACGATAATTATATATTATATACACAAAGATACACTAAACACGTAATTTGAATAATTAAACGCAAGAAAAGCTAAAAAACCGACTTCACCGCTTTATCTTCGGAACCTTGATCTGATTTAATATATTGCACACGCATTATTGACATTAACTCACAAAGTAGAGATCAGATCTTGATCAAATTTAAATGGGACCAATTGGAAAGCAACATCTTTCAACAAAAAAAAAATTTCGAAATCGATTCACGTGGAAAGAAGTAATGAGGAAACACACATAAAAAAAAATAAAAAAATACAGTCAACTTGAGTACCTCCTCCTTTTTTGGGAAGTCGGTAAAAATTAACACAAAAATTTTAAATATGATTCAATAAATAATTATAGTGTATCCGGTCATGGACCGATTAGTATGTAAATTAAAGTTTCTAAGTATTCTATTAATCTTCCAAGAAATACTTGTGTACATACTATATGTAGGTACATAGAAGATCATCAATCCGCTTCCAACTAACTCCAGAATTACAAGAATAGTACAAAAATGTGGCGTCCATCTGAGCATTCCTTGAGGAATGTAAATTGTTACTTTATATATAGCAAGCATTTGTCTGTCCGTCCGCTTTATTACTACACGCCAGATTTACGACCCTTGGGAAAACAACGTTATTTTTGTACAAATGCATACTTACCTAATAGTGATGTAGAGTGTCATCCGTCTAGTTCAGGGGTCGGCAACCTTTTGAGTCGGAAGAGTCAAAAATAACAATTTACAAAATTTCAAAGTTTTATGGAGCCACAAAATTTGTTCTTGCCAACAATAATACCTACTTTACTATAAGTATCGCATAGAAAACGCTATGCAAGTCTTATACCTACCTTATCATCCCATAATTTACTTGTTTCAACTGTATAAATTTACTTTTTTTGCTACCTTTGGATGCTTGTAAATGGCTCGATAGAAATGGTGCCTAATCCTCGTTAATCGATTCAGATCGTTTTTTTTTTTTTTTAAATAATTAATATTTGCGTATGGAATTAAAGAGCCGCAGCTTCCCATCCAAAGAGCTACATGTGGCTAGCGAGCCGCAGGTTGCCGACCCCTGGTCTAGTTCAATTGATCCGGGTGTTCAAAATCAAAATCAAAATAGTTTATTCACATGGCCCCCAAAGAGGCACTCATGAAAGTTAATGATTCTACTGCCAGATTCGCAAAATTACAGCTTGTTGTGCAAGTGGTTGTAGGAAGAGAAGATAACATTTAATAAATTTACCAATATTTAAAAAAATAAGCTTTTGCAAACTACATTCTTGTTGTTTTATTATTACAGGACTTATTTACACACATTTATATATTATTATTTTGAAAGAAAATAATCAACATGACTCAATTTCTGGGCATATGAAATATGGACTGTAGAAATGTGGCTTATAGAATAATTAAACGCAAGCAAAGCTTAAAAAACCGACTTCACCGCTTTATCTTCAGAACCTTGATCAGATTTAATGTACTGCACACGCATCATTGACGATAACTCAAAAACTAGAGATTCTGATCTCTATCTCTATCATTCCTGATCAAATTCAACGGGACCATACGAAAAGCACCAGCTTTCAAATAAAAAAATAATCATCAAAATCGGTTCCCAACGAAAGAAGTAATGAGGTAACTTTTGAAGTCGGTCAAAAACGAGAATATCGTCAATGAGTCATCTGAGTCATCCACGTCCGTAGGAGGATACCCCTTAAGTCTGACTCCCTACACGTGGTCCCCGGGTGGTGCTAATCAGGTGACATTTGAGAGGTGGTAGAGCATTTTGTGAGTTGCTCGCCTGGCTTGCTACCAAAGTAGCTTACCACCATCAAGTTGAAAGTCTGCCGCCAAGCCAAATACGGTGTTCCGGCAGTTATCCTTGAGAGCCTGCGTATTCCAGGTCTAGTGTGTTTACCAGCTTCGATCACATCGTCACTTACCATCAGGTGAGATAGTGGTCAAACACTAGCCTGTCACAAATAAAAAAAAAAAAATGTAGTCCACAGAATACGCTTTATTGACGATATTTCTGTTCAGATCTTGATAAAATTTAAATGGGACCAATTGGAAAGCAACAACTTTCAAACTAAAAAAAAATCAGTTCACGTGGAAAGAAGTTATGAGGTAACTAACACGAATAAAATAAAATACAGTCGACTTGAGTACCTCATCCTTTTTTGCGGAAGTCGATAAAAAGTAAACTTTTGCGAGCCACATTCTTGTTGTTTTACTATTACAGGACTTATTTACGCATACATTAATCGATATATTATAATTTTGAAAGAAAATAATCAACATTACTTAATTACTGAACATATGGACTGTAGAAATATAGCTTATAGAAAAACACTTTTTTTGTTCTGCCCATTGTCGTAAATTCCGCTGTCTAAGCAGCGGGTATCGGGTTCGATTCCCGGTGGAAACACTAGTTTTTTCCACAAGAATAATTTATGCTACTGGTTCTGGGTGTGTGTTGTAAATGGTTTCCGGCATCCACGCCACAGTCATGTCATCAAACTTAGAAAAAGTACATACCTTGTCCACAAAAAACAATTACCGACATATATGTAGATAAGACTTATGTTTAGCTTTCTTTACATTTATATTTATAAAGCGCTATTTTAAAAATATTGATTAAACTAAGGGTAATTGTAGTAACTCAATTTCCATGTTTTGGATGATGCGATCCGTAAGCTGAATAATCTTAGAACTAAATCTAGATTACACCATAAAAAAACATAGCAAAAGGTAAAAAAAACTCATCATCCATATATGGTTGACATACCTCCAGTTTGCTCGAAGGATTTCGCTTTTACGTTTATCATCCGTACAGCGAAGGAGTGGAGCTCATTGCCTGCGTCTTTGTTCCCTGAACGGTACAATCTGAATGTCTTCAAGACTAGAGTGAATATGTACCTTCTAGGCAAGCATGTTCCATCTGCGGCAGCATCGTCATCATGAGGTGAGATAGTGGTCAAATGCTCGCCAAGTGCATTAAAAAATCCAGCATTAAAAAAAATCCTAATATACAATGAATTTTTGCCGGACCATCCGGCTTAATCATTACCCGTCTACATTCCTTTATTATTTGGTTTACTTCGGTTTATGGAGAAAACGAAATGTGCCCGCTTGAGACGCTATAAAATTTAACGCTAAAGATACAACGACAGGGAATGGCAAAGTTATAACATATGCTCTAACAATACTTAGTACCTAAAAGAAGAGAAAGTAAGAAAAACCCTACACTTTTTCGTAGTCTGGGGCAGTCCGCCTGGTACAGTATATAGATAGATAGATAAAATCTTTATTTGCACACCAAAAAATAACACCTACAAAGAAATCTTAAATATAACATAGGAGCACAAAGGGTGGTCTTATCGCTCAAAGCGATTTCATCCAGACAACCAAAGGGAGATGATAAAAATATTACAAACAGGGACGGTGATGTACCTCAACACGTATTTAAATTAATAAATGTACTCATACATACTTATTAATATTAGATACATAATATACATACAAAGACCTACATAAATAATAACCTAATATCTTTAAACGAGCAATTCTTGTATCTACCTATATGTGTTTAATCAGGATCTCGGAAACGGCTCCAACGATTTTCATGAAAGTTACAGATTAGGAGTTTTTCAGCCCAAGAAATCGATTTATCAACGTTCCAGGTCCGAGAAATGCTCGGTTCCCAAACTGCATTTGAAAAACCGGGTTTAAGAAACTATCAGCGCCATCTATTACGCCATGACCGATGTAAAAAACTGTTTCTACTCGACGCTTTCTGAGGCTACAAATTCAAACACATTCTACCAAAAACTAAAAACTGAGCTAAGCTCGGTCATTCGGATATTCATATATTACAAACATACACAAACTAATATATATTAATATACATATATATTTATTTGTCATATATATTGGGACATTCATAGCTTTAACTTAATTGAGAGTGATACCATTTTTTTATTTGTTCTTTAAAAGTGTAGTGATTGAGAGCGACGTATAGAGACCGGTTAACTGCCTTCAACCGCCATGCAGTAGTGTGCAAGCATTACTGTATTTAGATTGAAAGACAATGTTGCCAGTGAAATTACAGGTCTAAAGAGATTTAACATCTAATAACTGATGGTACTGAACTATAATGAGCAAGCGTGACGCTTACCATCAGGCGACCGACGTGCTCGTACCGTCCCTCAATAACATAAAAAAATTGTAGGTACTTACGTTGTTAGGTATTAGTTTTGTCCAAGCGTAAGTCACTTTTTCGATTTTGAGGACACTTAAAAGGATCATGATACATCCGGTCCCCTTATATAACCAGTGGCTTGAACAGGCTTTTAGAAAAAACGCGGGAAACTGAACATGGAATCGACAATCAATGGCGGACCTCTCTGATCGCGCGCCCGTCGGCAGAAATTCGAGTGTTAGGACCACTTAGAATGGTTTGTTTGCTAAACAAATGACCATTATGGGCTCGTAAAAGATTACCGCTTCATCTCAAGTGTTTATTTTAAGTGTGTTACAAAGTAATTGATTGAATATACCTACCATCATTAGTAAGTAGTGCAAAATCCTGCAGAGAGTGATTTAAAATCGACAACTGAGCAGAATAAACATTTTGAAAAAAAAAATCTATCGCAAAAGATTTTTTTTTTTCGATACTGGTAAGTAAATAGTAGCGCGACAGTTTAGAAGTAACTGTCAAGTAAACTATGGCAACTCTTAGATTGCTGCTAAGATAATTATACATGGCTTGGTTTTTATGACTTGAAAGGGAAAAAATGACGTTGTTGATTTTGTAAAATTTTTCAAAACCTGTGATTCTTCGAGTGTTAATGTGTAATAATGGTGGATTATTAACCGTAGATACTTAGTGAACGTGCATAAGTGTAGGCAAATCATACTTCTAGTCAATCATCATAGTTCTAGTAAAGTTTCTACCACTTTACTAGGGCATGACTTTACTGTGACTGGACCTTGACTCTTTTACTTGACTTTGACTGTGACTTGTGACTAGGACTTATAATATGAAATACACTTGAAATATTATATTATCACTTGACACTGGCTAAATGCACAAGATTGCGAAGCCATAACTAAGAAGAAGAAGAAGACGAAGAAGAAGACATGGCTTAACAACTGTTGCCTTACGACAGCGGAGCAAAAATAATAAAAAAAATACAGTTACCGGATAAAGAGCTTCTAGACATGTTGTTATACCTAGTCCATTTATCATGATACCGCCGTATGATGAGTCTATTACAACTCGTGTAATAAAACTGTATCGTGACGAGACGGTGCTCAGACTGATTAATGACGTCATGAGGCGACGGGATGTTAGCGGTTAGGTATTTCATTTTGAGGAAGGGCTGTGAGGGGTTGTATATATGAGGTTATAGCTTGGGTTCACTAAAGTTACAATAACATTGGATTTTATTAATTTAATATTTATAAATACTTTTATAAGAAGCAAACACTCGAGACATTTAAAATAATAGTAAAAAAACAATATTTATCACAGCTTATATGAAATCATTATCATGTTTCATCACTTATATTAATAATATATAATTAATAATATATTTATTTTTAGGTTATATTAAGTATGTGTATTTTAATATTTATAATAATATATGTATTGTATATTGTTTATATATTTTGTATTTATCTTTAATTTATTTATTACTAGCCGTGCCCCGCGGCTTCGCCCGCTATTATCAAGTTAATAAGTAGCCTATGTGTTAATCCTAGGTATAAGCTATGTACATTCAAAATTTTATCTAAAACCGTTCAGCCGTTAAAGCGTGAAACAATACTTACACACTTGCACACTTACACACAAACTTTCGGATTTATAATATTAGTAGGATAAAATGTAATATGTATTTACTTATTATGTATGTAACTATATGTATGTGATTTGTTTCATTACATTAATAGTTATATTTATGTTTAAAATATTGCATGTATATTGATCATTGCCGCACCACAAATCACTTTTTGTTAAACTTTTTTATCCTCTCCACCCTAAGGTTTCCTGGAAGAGATCGCTGCTTAGCGATAAAGCCGCCGATTGTACTGAACAGTAGGTAACGATTAAATCATGCTGGCGGCATTGCGTCTCTGAATTGCAATGCTAACACGTTGAACCAAATAAGTACCACCATTTTGATCACGCGTCGCCTCAACCAGGCGCTCTGATAGATTTTTGAAAATAGTATAAGCTTCCGGTCCCCACGGGCCCAGTATACACACCAAACGGCTCAAATAAGTAACCACTGCCGAGGTTTCCATATGTTTTCATACTAAAGCTAACTACTTATAGTTAGTACCTACCTAAATACCTAAATTATTATTATGATATCATATACCTACACACATTTTGAATTACTTTGCAAAACATGTGATTCTTTGAGTGTTAATGACTAATTATGCACCATTATGAATGTTCATGAGGCAAATCATACAAAGATGAAAAACGTGATTTTCGCTTTCGCTCCAAAACTCCATTAGAAGTTTCTTTATTAGGGTAATTGACACTGGCTAAATCAACAAAGATTGCAAAGTCAAAACTAAACGAAAAAAAAATTCCCCTACAACTTTGAATTTCATCACTTTTTAGGGTTCCGTACCCAAAGGGTAAATACGGGACCCTATTACTGAGACTTCACTGTCCGTCCGTCCATCTGTCACCAGGCTGTATCTCAAGAACGGTGATAACTAAACAGTTGAAATTTTCACAGATGATGTATTTCTATTGCCGATATAACAACAAAGACTAAAAATAAAATAAAATAAATATTAAAAGGGGGCTCCCATACAACAAACTTGATTTTTTATAGATTATGGTACGGAACCCTTCGTGCGCGAGTCCGACTCGCACTTGACCGGTTTTATTTCATACATCCACCAGAAGACCAAGCCCATCGTAGAATTACTTCACAACACAGTATTGAAATAGCAATCACAATATACATTTCCACGGAACTTACCACAAAATAGCTGAACAAACGAAATTTTACTCGCAGAATTTTCGTAAGTGCGCACAAAATCTTCGTTGACAAAAGCTGGTTTCCAATATCAAAGTGTTCTAGGAAGTGCTTTCAATACCGTAATGAGGTCAAAAGCACTATAAGAAGGTATACTGCTGAGATCCTTGCGGTTTGAAGCTTGAGGTTTAGGATTACGGAAGTCATCCTCTTTATTACACAAAGCTGTGATAGTGTAGGTGTGATACTTTTCAACCGACTTCAAAAAAGGAGGTCATCAATTCGACTGTATGTTTTTTTTGTGTATGTTTGTTATATATCTCAACCAATCATGAATCGATTTTGATGAGTTTTTTTTGTTTGGTAGAGTATATTTCAGAGGTACCATATAAATATCGAAATCAGTCAAGCCAAAACCGAAATACAAGCGATCAAGTCGGTTTTTTTACCAACTTCCTCACTTTTTTATGTGTGGTACCGCATAACTTCTTTTCACGTGAACCGATTTCGTAAATTTTTTTTGAAACTTTAATTTGAAAGATGTTGCTTTCTAATTGGTCCCATATAAATTTGATCAAGATCTGATCATTAGTTCTTGAGATATCGTCAATAATGCGTATTCTGTGGGCTACTTTGACGATGTTCTCGTTTTTGACCGACATCAAAAGTTTCCTCGTAAATTCTTTTGTTGTGAACCGATTTTGATGATTATTTTTTTATTTGAAAGCTGGTGCTTTTCATGTAGTCCCGTTGAAATCTGATAAAGATCTGATCTCTTGTCTTTGAGTTATCGTCAATAATGCGTGTGCAATACATAAGTATGATCAAGGTTCCGAAGATATAGCGGTGAAGTCGGTTTTTTATGCTTTGCTTGCGTTTAATTATTTAAGCTTTGCTTGCGTTTCAATTATTGTAGTGTGCGCTGGAATAACATGATTCCTCCATGCCTCTTTTCCCTTACCATCTCAGGACAAACTATCAAGTGTCATCAATTTATAACATACCTCTAATCCGCTCGATGCGATACGCTTCTACGTTGTCATCCGTACGCTATAGGAGAGGAACGACATAGAATTAGGACGTATTACACTGAAACGAAACTTTTTGCTAAATACCTTTTTATAAGCTTTCATTTAGGTTTCGAGCGATGATGTGGGGTTAGTTTAATTTGCAAGTAATATAGTAAGTTGGTACAAGGTTTTTGGAAAAAAAATAGGCCAATTGGCCATTTTTGCAAGCAAAGGGCTAGTTCGAAAGGACTACGCAAAAAGTGTTTTCGTATCACGCACAAATAAACCCCCAAAGAAACATTTATCCAGTGCGTCATAAAATTAAATATTAATTAAAATTTTAATTAACCCTCGAAACGTTGCCAGTTTGAACTGGAAATTAATACAATGCTCCAATTACTCGGGAACGACAAACGGCAATCAGTGCAATCCCATTACCGGGGTAATGGGAAAAAATACAATTACCGGACTAAATAACCGGCAGTCGATAGCGATGTGTTCCGTAGGAAATATCATAGAATTTGAAAGAAGGTAAATGATCCCTACAAATCAGTGTAGTTTTTTAAATCTCTGATAGAAATCTACGCTAGCGTTAAAAAATATAATAACAATCGAATGGTACAATCTGGGTGTATTCAAGATAAGATAAGATAAGATAATTCTTTATTGGCTAAAACTGTAGTGTTAGTATTCGCGAGTTCTTATTGCAGGTAATGTTATTACAGTTGACCCATCTCGGGCGTCCAATGTCACAAAATATGATTATACAAGCCATACAAATTTTCATTATTTAGATTATAGATATTTGGAATTTATGGTGAATAAGATACAATAATTATAATTAGTTTGTGAAATGTAAAGAACACTACAAAAATGTCAGAGATATTAAATTCATGCTATGTCAAAAAACTTTTAAGGAAATATTCTTTCATATTCTTTCAAGTCTAGAGAGAAAAGGTATCTTCTAGGCAAGCATGTTACATCTTCGGCCACATCTTCATTTTCTATCAGGTGAGTATTGGTAAAATGCTTGCCTATCTGCCATAAAAAATCTCATAGAAGATTGATAGATAGAAAATTATTACACACGATAAAACTGGTACATAGGCGAACTTAACGCTATTTAGCATTTTCCTCCAGTTAACCTTTGTGTATGATGGATTTGTTGGCAGTTGTTTGCATAATATTACAAGTTTTACAGTAGATATACTGTAAATAATAATAATAATGATAATAATGACTTATAAATAACTTAATAAATTAATTCGAATAAAATAAGATATGATATTTATTCTTTTGCACAATATAGCTGTTTACGGGGGACTTAATGCTAATACAGCATTTTCTACCAGTCATCCGAGAAGGAGCAGGAAAATTCGTGGTAGTGCAGTAAAAGGAATTTGTCATAATAAATAATTTCATTTATCATAATAATATTAAATACCCGGATGACCGAGCTTTGGTCGGTTTTTTATTTTTGGTAGAATGTGTTTGAATTTGTAGCCTCAGAAAGTTCCATCTAGTGTCGAGTAGAAACAGTTTTTTACATCGATCATGGCGTAATAGATAGCGCTGATAGTTTCTTAAACCCGGTTTTTCAAATGCAGTTTGGGAACCAACCATTTCTCGGACCTGGAACGTTGATGAATCGATTCCTTGCGCCGAAAAAACCCCTAATCTGTAACTTTCATGAAAATCGTTGGAGCCGTTTTCGAGATCCTGATTACACACACACATATATATATATATATATATATATATATATATATATATATACAAGAATTGCTCGTTTAAAGATATTATAAATCCGAAAGTTTGTGTGTAAGTATATTTGTTCCTTCTTTACGCTGCGACGGCCGAACGGATTTGGATGAAATTTGGAATGAAGATAGCTTATACCTAGGATTTACACATAGGCTACTTTTTAACTTGATCGACACGAGCTAAACCGCGGGTCGCAGCTTTTTTTTAATGAAAGTTACTAAATAAAAATTAAACAAAATATCATACATACTCAATAATGTTCAATGTAAACTCCTATATGCAAGTGATTATAGTAAATCCTGTTTTGGTTTGTCTATGATACTGAATCATATTCATAATATTATACTAGTTACCAACTGAGCAGAAATATCTATACAAAAAATCTAGCTACGCGAATTCTGTACAATCCAATTATCCGGGTAATGGGAAAAATACAATTACCGGATAAACAGCGGATAACGACGAGTGTTCCGTAGGAAATAGGCTGTCATTTGATACCAGGTATTTATATATTCCGTGTAATTGTTAGATGATAAACGGAAATAAATCAGTTGGAATTTTATAAAATATGTTCTAAAGTATATACAAATTAGTAAATGTATACGGAATGAGCACCTATTCAAAACGACTAGAGCTGTAGAGCGGCTCCTGATCGGGCGGTCCCGATTTTTTCATGGTCGGTAGCATTCAATCAAGGTAAAATTGTGATGAAGTCAACCTTGGCGCTGAGATCGTTTCTTAATGCTCGATTAGGTATTAAATTAGAAAAAAATCAAACAACGCCATTTTTCACTTTCGCAGCAAAACGCCCCATCCGAGGATTTTTCTTCGAGAATAATACGTGAGTGAGTGCCGGTTTAGATAATAATATTAATAATGAATACCTCTAAAGATTGTTTGTATACTAAAAAATGCTTTAAGTAGGTACCTACTTAGAAAATCTAAGCACCTGAGACTTCTCCGCATCCCCACGAACCAGTGACGGATTTACCAGCAGGCTGAGTAGGATAGAGCCAAGAGCGGCAGATTTTAGGGGCGGCAAATTTAGGACCATTTTTATTGACCTAGTTTAAATTCATACTAATTACGGGCAAAAGGTGTTGTAATATAGTGTATTATGTAGTGTACTGCCCATACACTATCATCCTATTACACTAACTATCGGCCTATTACATTTTTTTATTGAAACTTTAACTTTATGATTTGGAAATCATAATATTTCTTATTAATTCCACCATGCCCATTTTACCATCTAACAACCAGACAAACTGTCAAACGTCAATCATTTATGGTTGACATACTCCCAGATCGCTCGCATTTTGCTTCTCGTTCATCATCCCTACAGCGAAGGAGTGGAACTCATTGCCTGCGTCATTGTTCCCCGAGGGGTATAATCTGGGAGTAATCAAGAGTGAATAGACATCTTCAAAGCAAGCATGTCACATCTTCGACCGCATCATCACTTTTCATCAAGTGAGATAGTGTACAAATGTTCGTCTACTTATTTTTTTTTTTTTTAGGGCACAAACGGTATACAATACAAAGATAGGATAAACTAGCTTAAAATTATTACATACACCAGTAAAGTTGCCACAAATAGAAACATTATATATGTTATATGAAACGAACAGTATAGTAGGTACTTGTATTTAGGTGATAACTTAGCATGTGCAAAAACATTTTAATTAATATGATTGTGAACTAAGGAATTGAATTGTAGAGGTCGGTAAGAGCGGCGAAATTGAAATAGCCTACTGGCGGCAAATGTGTAAATCCGCCACCGCCACGGAACCCTAAAAGGCATGACATTCTCGATGGTTGCACATGCAAATTGGTCCGGGGCAGTAACCCACGCTTTATTAGCGTAAACGCAGTTTAGTTTTAATTAACGGAAGGTTACTTCAGTTTTTCAGTCGTTAGCAGAACGGAGTTATGTTGTTGGAGTTAAGTTTCTATAGTAAACAGACGGCGGTGTTTGTTTTTGTAGAAACTTGATAACTTAAGAAACTTTTTCTAGGAAATTAATATCGGATTAATAGCCTTTAATATAGGTACCGATTTGTGAATTTAGAATGTTGGAGGGTTGGAAACTGAGAACTAGGTGTACTGGGTATTAGCATAGTAGAAATATATAAGTAAGTTGTCTTCATAGAGTGGTACCAAACGCGGCTTGTACCTACCTATGTGTGCACGGCCGTGCGCACGTGCCTCAGCACGTTAAGTGTCAAGAAATAGTACATAAAGGTAGATAACAGCGTCGTAACTATCGTCAGTGCTATCACACTAATATTATAAATCCGAAAGTTTATCTGTAAATGTGTGTAAAAGTTTCTTTGTTTTCTCTACTTTCTGTGACGGCTGAATGGATTTTAATGAAATTTGGAATGTTCATAGCTTTTTACCTAGGATTGACACATAGGCCACTTTTTTAACTTGATAAACGCGGGTGAAGCCGCTGGGCAAGGCTAGTACATAGATAAACAGTAGCTTCATTTCTATGTAGTCTAGACTTACGGCTATGCCAGTATCTTATCAGCACACTTTAAATTAGATATGAATCGGATAGTTGTTTTGCCGGATACCGAATATCCTAAGCCGATATTATCCGGCCGAACATAGCCGATTGGCGCATCGTAACGAGCAAGCTCGCGTACGTACGTGGCGCACAAACGATCGGGTGGATTCGGGTGAGTAAAGAGACTAGTTCGACCATGTACGAAGAAAGTACCTATTGATTTGTCGAATTTATTGCAAACACTATCTCTTGAGGTTATGATTAACATGCTAGTGTAGTTTCTTATACCTATGTTATTCTAAAAATATATAGCGACGAAATATGACACACTGAAAAGATTGTTTATAATGCGAATGGGGAAAATTCTGATATAGTTACGCCTCAGAATACAGAAACAGTTACGCAGTGACGATTAAGTTTTATATTTCGTTCTTTTTTTAATCTGGATGGGATTTTTTTTAATCCATCATATACCTACTGTAAAAAATACTAAAGTATTGAGTGTCAAGTATGAATAATGTCGAGCAAAAGCCTTAATTTTAAGAGTGGACAATCACTATCTCAAAGTGCAAAAAGTTCTGTACCTAGGTAACTACAAGGATTTAACCCTTTTAACTCGAAGCGTTAACTAGAATTTTAGGTTAACTAGAATAGCATTATCTGTCAGCCATCTTGAAATGCAGAGAAATAATTAAACGCAAGCATAGCTTAAAAACTGAATTGACTACTTTATCTTCGGAACCTTGATCAGATTATATCTATTAAACATCCATTATTGACGGTAACTCAAAAAAACTGATCAGATCTTGGTCAAATTTTAATGGGACCAATAGGAAAGCACCAGCTTTCAAACAAAAATAATCATCAAAATTCGACTGTATTTTTTTGTGTGTTATGCATAACTTCTTTTCACGTGAACCGACGTGAAAAGAAGTTATGCATAACACACAAAAAAATACAGTCGAATTGAATACCTCCTCATTTTTTGTGAAGTCGATAAAAATGGCTGACGATACCTACCTATACCGTATAGGTAGGTATCGTACTGCTGTACTTTTTCCACACGCTTGCCTCAAAATTTTTTAATAAAATAAGCTTTAATAATTGTTACTCTCATACTAATTTCCACTAAAAGCCCGGGAAAAAAGCTAATTGTTATCCATCGCCGTTATATTTTTCCCGAGACGGGCGTTATTATTCCCTGCCCACCCGTGTTAACGTCACCCTGTAATTATGTTTGCTTTGATCTAAGGATATCCGTATATCCGGATTTGTACTTTATAAGAGAAATGATATTATTACCTACAGTATTACATCGTTTGCGTTTTTGTTGGAAAGGAGCAATGCCCGGAATTGGATTGTAATGAAATACATTTTAGGTCGGGGATAGCATGATAATATTCTTATTATTTAGACATTTCTTAACATCATTGGTTAGTACCTATTCTAAAATCCTGTTCGAGGTGGTTTAGAATAGACAACTGGGCAGAATAAAAAAATAACTTTATTAGCTTGGCTAAATACTTTTTTTTTATTAGCTTGCTTGGATATGGTGGATATATGGTAAACATTCCACAAATGCGGACGAAGCGTTTTGCTTCCACATTAATTGTGCGAACCGCAAAGGAATGGAACTCCTTGCCAGAGTCGGTGTTTTCCGATGAGTACAATATGAGAGTCTAAGTCGCGATTGAATAATATTGGAGGCATGCTTGCTCCATCGTCGACCACATCGTCGCTTACCATCAGGTGAGATGGTGGTCAAAAGTTTGCCTATATGGAATATGTTAACCCAGCTACCAAGCTATATGGCAGAGCGCATTTGACGTAATTGGGGCTTTAGAAGGATGCTGGTAGGTTGAAGGCTTAGCGGAAAATGATGATGTAGTGGACTGTATTTGAAAGGGTTGAACTAACCTGGGTATCCTCGGGTTGACGAGTATAGCTGTGGCACCCCTCGGTTTCCTGGTGTTCTGGAGATATTCCTGATGGTTGATCAGGCGTCGTCGTTGTAGGTAATTATGTAAATTCGCGGCGCGAGCGCGGGTGGAGCCGTTAGTACACGGCTTCTAAAGTGATGTTCACAAATCCCAAAGGCGGTTGGGACAGGAACGTAAAGCACGGTAGGTAACCAAAATGGCAATGATTCGTAGTTGAGAAATGACGGACGTGCGGAGGCATCCACAGTCGACAAGGGACGACCGCAGACTGCTCGCTTAAGCATGCAGTAGGTACCCTCATCTACCACAAAGTGATAATTCCAGCGAGTCAGTTTCCTTAGGAAAATGAGGGTAGGAAAGGAAAAATAAAGGAAGCGTCTAGAAATGGCGGGTAAAGATTTTTTTATTTATTGAAAAGTGTTTAGTTATTCACCCAAAGATTATCTTATTTTACTATAGATGCAGAAACATCGGGGCGAGTCGTGGAACGACTCAAAGTACCTACTTCATGCCTCACTCTAATTGACCGAGCGTTCACCTTTCACCGTTTCAGCTTGGTCAAAATTGCTTTCTTATGTCCGGATGTCCACCATCTCACCATTTCCGGTTGTTCTCTATAAGTCCCATTTCTTAACTGATTCTCGTGTAATTTTCAATCAGTTGGTCCATTCTGGTCGTCAAACTACGATTATTCGAATTGATGCGACGTCAATACGACATTCGATCGGTTGAAAATTCTTTCGATTCGATGGTTCAAAATAGTTCGATTACGACGTCGATGTAAAAATAATCAATGCCTAGAATAGACCCCAGTAGGTCTATTCTGGTCGTCAAACTACGAATGATCGAATTGATGCGACGTCGATACGACAGTCGATCGGTTGAATTTTCAGTCGATTCGATGGTTCATAACAAGTGAAAATCGTTCGATTTCGACGTGGACGCAAAGATAAAATCGATGCCCGGAATAGACCCTCTGGTTCGATAATTATATAGCTCGTTTTGTCGTTACAGCTTTTGAAAATTTTACAAAATGGCGGAGATGTAGGGGTTGAACGTAAAAAAAAAAACAAATATCCGCCATTTCGAAAAATAAGCGAGGTCTTCATCTCACAAAACCACTATGTAGTAGATAATAAAAATACAAAAACATTGTAGTGTACAAAATTACTTATTTATTGAGATACAATCACAGAACCAAAACATTCCTATTGCACCACAAACAAAAACATCTTCGTACATTGAAAAAATAAACACTCAAATTGAAGTAGATATGAGAGACCTCAGTACAGCCTACAGTTTAACACAACCATAATATTATAATAATAATTACGATCGATATTATCGTTTGAGCAGAAAAGCAGAGTACGGTTTCCGACATTAGCCGAACGTGTAAATAATCAGTAGGTCTATTCTGGTCGTCAAAATACGATTGTTCGAATCGATACGACGTCGATTGGTTGAAATTTCAGTTGATTCGATGTTCATAACAAAAGAAAATCGCTCGATTTCGACGTCGATGTGACGCCCGGAATAGACCCCCTGATGAACAAGATGGCGGCCAGCCGGAAAAGATTTTGGCGCGAGATCGATTACAACAAGCAAGATTGAAGCGTGCGTAGAATTCTATTGTCCTATTGGTAGATTAAAGTAAACAACTAAAATTAAACTCTCGCAACTAAAATTAAACTGTTTTATTTAAATAGCATTAGCCATGCTAGGCAGAACTATAGTGATAAATTTAGAAAGGAAAAATTATCGCTTGAGGCGGGATTTAAATTTATCACTATAGTTGGGCTTGAGTAGCTCAGCGGTTAGAGCAATAGGGCATGAGACCCTATGGCCGCGGGTTCAAATCCCGCCTCAAGTGATAATTTTTCCTTTCTAAATTTATCACTAAAATTCAACCCTTTATTTTCCCCATTAAAATTAAACCCTCGCAACTAAAATTGGTCTACTGCGCAGGTATATCAAAAGGATTAAAAGATCAGTAAGTACTACACTTAATAAACAGTACCTGGATCGAGTTTGCTCGTTAAAACGACGTTTTCTAAACATGAAACCTAGCTAGATCGATTTATCGCCCCCCGAAACCCCCTGCATACTAAATTTCATGAAAATCCGAGCTGTTTCAGAGATTCTGATTATCAAGAATTGCTCATTCGAAGGTATTAGGTAGATAGATTTAATAAAATTTCAATCGCGGTTGTTTTTTCGTAGAAGCCGGAAGGTCTACGCGCGTACTCGACTTATGAAGGAGCACCGATCGTTCCGAAACTAGTCTCGTAACATGCGAGAAAACAACCGTGGATGAAAGCGTATAAATCCTTTTATATCAAAAGAAGTTGCGTAAAATTGTATGAGAGCTATCGTGAATGTTGTTTATTACAGGAATGTTAATCGGTACTCATGTTAAAAATTTCAGGGGTCTGCAGTAGCCCCCTAGATGAATCGTCCTGTGGAAACAAGTTTTCTCCACATGGGAAACACGGATGTATAAAAATACGGACGTGATGCCGCATCCACAACGGGTGAAGCACCCTAGGTCAGGGGTCCGCAACCTGCGGCTCGCGAGCCACATGCTCTTTGGATGTGAAGCTGCGGATCTTTAGATCCATACGCAAATATTTTTCTTATTAATCATTTAATGTGAGAGTGTCACTGAAGATATGACAGTTATCAAAATTCAATATGGCTAGCTAACTTCAGAGGTGGTTTTATATAAATTTAATCGAAATCGATTTAGCCAAAACCAAAATATAAGCGGTGAAGTCGGGTTTTTTAAGCTTTGTTTGCGTTTAAATTAATTAATAACTTGTTAGTATACGACTACGTGTCTTATTAATTAGTTATTGCTTTCTAGTCCAGGGTCGATAATTTTTAAAACCAAAAAAAATCATAATAGGATGAAACCCATTAGAAAAGGAGGGAAATATGATAAAAATGAAAGGAAAAATAATTTACGGGCGATCTGAGGTTGGGAAGGGGATGGGGGTGAGTTTTTAAGGGTAAAAAACGGTTTTTCTCGATTTCCGGCAAAACTAAAAGTCCTATCGAAAAAAGTCAAATGGAAAAGTTGTAGATAATAAAAAGATCTAAAACTTTTGTATTTACACTTTTTTCACATAACCTCAAAATTTATGTGAAAAATTCAAAAAACCAAGTTTTTGGTTTTTTATTTTTATCTTTTACAAAAAATTTTTTTTTTAACGAAATTTTTTGAAAACTTACCTTTTTATGTCCCAAATACGCTGTAATTTATTTGATTAAAAATATTTATTTTTTCACCTTATTTTGAATTAATATCGAAAAAACACCCTAATTTTCAATCGAAAATTCACCCGTCAAAATATCAGCTTTTTTCAAAAAGTTGGTGTGGTTTCTGTTCGTTGAAATCTCTACTTTCCGATGGTGAAAAAAAAAAATATATGTTACGATGGTAAATCTTCTCAGAAAATGCAAACTAAATGAAGTATAAAATAAAGAAAATGCTACGAAATATATAGTATATAATAGTAGGTATGTATGTAGTAAGACCCAGACCCGCCTAGCCCGTTCCCCACTTCTCCACGAAATACCTGGAAGTGGGGAAGGGGCTAGGCGGGTCTGGGTCTTACTACATACATACCTACTATTATATACTATATATTTCGTAGCATTTTCTTTATTTTATACTTCATTTAGTTTGCATTTTCTGAGAAGATTTACCATAGTAACATATATTTTTTTTTTCACCATCGGAAAGTAGAGATTTCAACGAACAGAAACCACACCAACTTTTTGAAAAAAGCTGATATTTTGACGGGTGAATTTTCGATTGAAAATTAGGGTGTTTTTTCGATATTAATTCAAAATAAGGTGAAAAAATAAATATTTTTAATCAAATAAATTACAGCGTATTTGGGACATAAAAAGGTAAGTTTTCACAAAATTTCGTTAAAAACAAAAAAATTTTGTAAAAGATAAAAATAAAAAACCAGAAACTTGGTTTTTTGAATTTTTCACATAAATTTTGAGGTTATGTGAAAAAAGTGTAAATACAAAAGTTTTAGATCTTTTTATTATCTACAACTTTTCCATTTGACTTTTTTCGATAGGACTTTTAGTTTTGCCGGAAATCGAGAAAAACCGTTTTTTACCCTTAAAAACTCACCCCCATCCCCTTCCCAACCTCAGATCGCCCGTAAATTATTTTTCCTTTCATTTTTATCATATTTCCCTCCTTTTCTAATGGGTTTCATTCTATTATAATTTTTTTTCACTTTTCATTATTTTTAAAGGCTTCTACCCTGGTCTATTCTTTAAATACGTAATTATAACTGTATTACGGTTTTTTAAATATAAGCCGATTCTCTCATATCTACTTCTATTGAGTCGACACTTATTTGTTCAAATAGAAAAAGTAATATATTGTAAATAATAATATAATTATTTAATTATTACTCCATCAAGTTGGATATAGTTGCACTAACAATAGATCATAATTGCTTTTAAACATCAGAAATAACTTACAAATACAAAAAATCTAACTATGATAAAGTTAAGCTAAGGTCACGGATGTATTGAAAATGTTAAAATACGGACGTCACACAGCATCACGGATGAAGCACCTTAGGTCCTACAAATTTCGCTTGTCGTAACGCGATCATCACACAGATACAACAAAGGTCGGACAATCGGCGCCATTTCTAACTATTAGTTGTCTGTGACAATTTGCCCCGAGATGCAACGCACACATGGATATTGGCATGCTTCACCCATAGTTGTATGAGTATACGTCAGTATTTCTTTCAAGTCCGTGGCTAAGGTATGCAGAAACAGATTTGAAACTTATTTCAATATACTTAGAACTCATATTCGAAGGAAACAGACACCTTCGGCCAAATGAAGCCCATGTACGGGCCTTAGAGTATAGTAATTCTAGGTCTAGCGAGGGGAGTCTAAGAATGGGTGCCTATTACCCATTCTTGACAAAACTATCATTTACTAGATGAAATAGGTCATACGCTAGCTTATCAAATACAAAACAAAATGCTATTATATTATATAAGATTTTAAAGTCGCAAGAAGTATATGTATCCAAAACTCCAATTAAAGTTCCGGTAAAGGTTCCACCACTTTACTGGGGCATGACTTGACTATAACTGGACCTTGACTCTTTTACTTGACTTTGACTGCGACTTGTGACTGAGACTTTTAATTTAAAATATATTGTTACTTGACACTGGCTAAATGCACTAGATTGCGAAGCCAAATTAAAAAATAAAAAGTATATGTATCGTAATTCGTATATGAATAGTGGAATGTGCTATTGAATTACTGCTTACAATGTATTTCTAACCGACTTCAAAAAGGAAGAGATTCTTAATTCGTCGGAATCGTATGTTCCCGACTCGAAGACTCTAGAAGTTTAAAAGGGTATACTTCTCAGCCCCCTGTTACGTATCTTTGTTGAACGCGGTTTCAATTTGAATTAAGCAAAAATGAACCATTTCTCAGGAGTTTTGTCAATTTGGTATTGAAACCGTTTCAAAATATATCGGACATGTATATAATATAGAAATTGACAGTCAAAGAGCCATAGTTCGGGAGTGGGGGCTCGTGACGTCACGCCTCAGTAAAAAATGTACTTAGGCGTGACGTCACGCGGAATCATCGTAATTTTTTGTTTAAATGACAAAATAAATACGTGTCCAATATTTTTAAACAGTTTTATTTAGTCAACCCTAATTATTAGGTCAACTTTAGTAATTAGTATTGTGCACCCTTCCAGTCGACTGATTGATCTGAAATTTGAATCTTTACAATACTATTATGTATATTCAGAATCATTGTAAATACAAGATGGCCGCCGCCACAAAATGGCAGATTTTTTTTTTTCAACCTCAGTATGGATATCAATTGAAAGTGTTTGACTAATAGAATACAGTACATCATAAACAAATCAAATTCAAGATGGCTGCCGTAACCAGATCATTCTCAATTATAATCTTATTGATGATTTATCAATCTTTTTTTCAAATAAACCATTCAACGTTATATTTTTTTACCTTTTTACTTGATAATGTAAATGATGGACAATTTTTTTTTCAGGCATCGATAGGTATGGCCCATCGATGACTTTTCACGTGGAGGGCCAAACTCTTATGCAAACAAAGCATTCTCCTTTAATAAGCTTATGCTGAAATAAAATGATACGTATTCTAGAGTGAATAGGTATCTTCTAGGTAAGCATGCTTCATCTTCGGCAGCATCATCACTTTCCATCAGGTGAGATAGCGGCCAAATGCTTACCTATCTGGCATAAAAAAAAAAAAAAAAAAAATCTGCTAAACCTAAAACTCAAATTTGGATGATACGGAAATCTGCAAATAGCACCAAAAATATATAAGAAAAATAGTTCCATAAAACGTATCATTTGCAACGACTCTCTTTCGATCAACATAAGGTTCAATATTGTTAAACTTTACATATCGCTTTTATCAAAAGTTGCATAAAACATGTTAGCGCAATAATATATCCAACCGTAATTGAATTAGAGTTCATATTTGTTCTTCAGATCTGCTATATCGTTGTCGCTGCACTTTTCCGCCGCTTTACAGTGGTCTAGTAGTTGTTTTAGCACTGAAACGAAAAAAGGAAGATTTTTAATCGGTTTTGAAAATAGTAATAAATCTGTAATCAAACCGGCATTAATTAAGAAAGCTTAGTATAAAACGATCGACTATAATAATGACAAGGATGCATGGAGGCAAACTGCACAAGCTCTTTCTAGCTACCATAATAACACCTAGGTTAATAAAATTATGTATTAGAGATTTAGAATGTTAAAAAAAAATTAATGAAAAATAATGCGCCGCCAAGTTTCTTGCCAGGTTCTTCTCGAGATGGCTGTAATTTTGCGAATCTGTCAATAGATGCATTAACTTTCATGAGTGCCTCTTTGGGGCCCATGTGAATAAACGATTTTGATTTGAGTAAATTACATTAATAAATCATTTAAACGCAAGCAAAGCTAAAAAAATCCCGACTTCACCGCTTTATCTTCGGGACCCTTGATCAAAAGAAAACTATTAGGTCCGAGCCTATCGGTTTTCTATCGTTTGCATTTCGGAGAGTGTGCGCAGGAATTATACGAGCTAATTCCCCCAAGCCCATTTTACCATCTAACAACAAGACAAACAGTCAAACGTCATCCATTTATGGTTGATATACTTCCAGCTCGCTCGAAGCTTTTCGCTTTTACGTTTATCATCCGCACTGCGAGGGAGTGGAACTCACTGCCCGCGTCTTTGTTTCCTGATCGGTATAATCTGGTCTTCAAACCAATAGTGAATAGGTATCTTCTAGGCAGGCATGCTACAACTTCGGTCGCATCATCGCTTTCTATAAAGTGAGATAGTGGTCAAATCTTTGACTACCAATCGTAAAAATAAATAACTACGCATTATGACGCAAAAAAAAAATTACGCTGAAATTTACATATGTCTAATTAAACAACAAATTCAGAAATCAAACAATTATATTATAGATTCAAAGACCACATTTGGCGCAGTGGAAGTCTCTGCCCTCTACGCTGTGGGTCCTTGGTTCGATTCCCGATAGGAGCACAATTTCCTTCACATGAGGGTGATTTGTGCTTCTGGGGGTCTATTCCGGGCATCAATTATCATTACATCGACGTCGAAATAGAACGATTTTCTTTTCTTATGAACCATCGAATCGAATGAACGTTTAACCGATCGACTGTCGTATCGACGTCGCATCAATTCGAACAATCGTAGGTTGACGACCAGAATAGACCTCTTGGTTCTGGGTGTGATGGTGTGTGTGATATGTGAATGTTTCCAGCACCCACTATACAAGTCTTAGAACTTGGTGAGGGGAGTGTAAATGTGTTATTAAATATATAATACGACCCAGTTGGCGCAGTGGACAGGTGTCCGCCCTCTGCGCCGTGGGTCCTGGGTTCGATTCTCGGCAGGAGCACAAATTCCTTCCCAAGGAATCATTCAGTTCGGGGCGCGAACGACTTTACTTACGTTGCTTATCGGAGTCGGACAGAAACATAGCCAGCGCTGAAAAACGTTTCACTCTGCCCAGCCCGTTAAGATACGCGTTAACGTTGTCGAATTTACGCGTATATTGCGCTAAAAGGCGTAACACCTCCGATAACACGTCGCTTTCGAGCGCGTTGTCGAATATTGATGGGATTTTCGATGGGTCTATAATCTGGAATAAGAATGCTATAATTAAGACACATATTTATACCATTTAACTAATTACTTAAGATCATTAAGGAAATTGAATCAACAGATGTAATTAAAATATAAACGAAACTAGCCGTGCCCCGCGGCTTCGCCCACTATTATCAAGTTAAAAAGTAGCCTATGTGTTAATCCTAGGTATAAGCTAGCTATGTACATTCCAAATTTCATCCAAATCCGTTCAGCCGTTAAAGCGTGAAGAGGGAACAAACATACTTACACACTTACACACAAACTTTGGGATTTATAATATTAGTAGGATAACTCAAAATTATGTCTACATACAGCTAACACGGCTTGCCATGCACAACATGACTTGCTTGCCATGCAAAATAGTATGTTTTGCATGGCAAGCAAGTCATCCTACTAATATTATAAATGCGAAAGTTTGTGTGTGTGTGAATGTTTGTTACGACGTATCTACGTAACGAATAAACCGATTTTGATGGAATTTAGAATGTAGATAGTTTAGGTTCCGGAATAACACATAGGCTACTTTTTAACTTAATTAACGCGGGCGAAGCAGCGAGGCACGGCTAGTCTATAATAAATTACGGAAAACAATGAAAGAAGAGCAATGTGCAATGTTCAAAAAAAATCTATCATAATGATAATTTGATAGTTGAGATGAATTACATATTATGAATGATTGAATTAAATTTAAATATGACATTAATATAACGATACTAGCCGTGCCCCGCAGCTTCAACGGTTATTATCAGTTTAAAAAGTAGCCTATTTGTAAATCCTAGGTATAAGCTATATACATTCCAAATATCATCCAAATCCGTTCAGCCGTTAAAGCGTGAAGAGGGAACAAACATACTTACACACAAACTTATGGATTTATAGTATTTTCGTTGTTATTTTATAACTCAAGAACGGGCTCACCTATCCAAACCAAATGCTTAGGCTTTGTTCGGACTATTTAGTAGACGGTTTATGTGAAGTTTGCACAAAATCGGTCGAGCGGTTCTTCATTTATCACACCCGGGCGAAGCAGGGGCGGATCGCTAGTAATGTATACGGCAAAATTACGTTTGCCGGGTCAGCTAGTTTTTTAATAAAAGTCTAACAATAGGCGGTGTTATAACTAAAAGCGATCTCATCCAGACAACCTTTGGATGGATAGGAATAATAAATATATTGTATACTTACGCTCAAGTAATCGCTCTTAGCCCCATCGTTCCCATGTAAATGCTTCCACTGGTACATAAACTGGACACTATTGACCGGCGCTGCTAAGTTGGACACGCGATTCTCTTTCTCAGTTACCATAGAATCAGTTATCAGTTTCACCGATTCTGGACTTTCTGTATCTGGAAATATGGAAAAGCTCGCATTGCAGCCTACAATCCTACTCATTTTATAAATGCTGTTTGTGTGTGTAAGAATGTTTGTTGCCACATATCTCTGTGGGAACAAACATTACAATACAGACTTAGTGAGAAGACTCAAGAGAACTAAACCTTTTGAGCTAGTGTAGTGATGTGACAGTGTAATATAGTGAGTGCTATTAACAAAGAACACAAGAACATAGTGTCTTCCAGATAATAGAGACAGTAAGAAAAGTGTTATTGGACACATTCTTAGTATACTACTCTACTTTAGCAGTCTGCCAAACGTAATTGGTACGTCATAATAAGATAATTAAACGCAAGCAAAGCTTAAAAAAACCGACTTCACCGCTTTATCTTCGGAACCTTGATCAGATTTAATGTATTAAACACGCATTATTGACTATAAATCAAAAACTAGAGATCAGATCTTGATCAAATTTCAATGAGACCACATGAAAAGCACCAGCTTTCAAATATAAAAATAATCATCAAAATCAGCTCACAACGAAAGAAGTTATGAGGTAACTTTTGAAGTCGGGTAAGCGAGAACATCGTCAAAGTACGTATTATTCGTCACAAAATAGACATTATTGATGATATTTCAAGAACTACTGATCAGGTCTAGATCAAATTTAAATGGGACCATTTAGAAAGCAACATCTTTCTAACTAAAAAAATTTTCGAAATCGGCTCACGTGGAGAGAAGATATAAATTTGATCAGGATCTGATCTCTAGTTTTTGAGTTATCGTCAATAATGCGTGTTTAATACATTACATCTGATCAAGGTTCCAAAGATAAAGCGGTGAAGTCGGTTTTTTAAGCTTTGCTTGCGTTTAATTATCATCAGGTGAGATTGTGGTCAAATGCTTGATTATCAAGCACAAAAAAGGAAATTACTAAAGAAAAGACCAACCTCCTTTAACTTCGCAATTCTGCACACTGTCGTCATGGTTGGATAATTTGGTATCATTGGTTTCGCAGTCTTTGTTGGTGTCTCCTTGGGATTGTTCGATTTCCACTATTTTGATCCTAGTGGGGGGTTTCTCAGGTGAAGTGCTGCCTAGCTGAATCTCCTGGATTGCTATGGACCTCAGTGGCCTCTGTAAATATAAACAAATGGAATTTAATGACGTCATTAGACCTCTCCGAAACATAGGTAATGTTATTAAATTTATCTCGTCTTTTGCTCTTTCGCGTTTTTCACTTTAGTGTATCTAGGATAATTAAACGGGGCTGAGTCACCCACGTCCGTAGGAGGATACCCCTTAAGTCTGACTCCCTACACGTGGTCCCCGGGTGGTGCTAATCAGGTGACATTTGAGAGGTGGTAGAGCATTTTGTGAGTTGCTCGCCTGGCTTGCTACCAAAGTAGCTTACCACCATCAAGTTGAAAGTCTGCCGCCAAGCCAAATACGGTGTTCCGGCAGTTATCCTTGAGAGCCTGCGTATTCCAGGTCTAGTGTGTTTACCAGCCTCGATCACATCGTCACTTACCATCAGGTGAGATAGTGGTCAAACACTAGCCTGTCACAAATAAAAAAAAAAAAAAAACGCAAGCAAAGCTTAAAAAAAACCGACTTCACCGCTTTATCTTTGGAACTTTGATCATATATAATGTATTAAACACGCATTATTGACTATAACTCAAAAACTACTGATCAGATCTTGATTAAATTTCAATGGAACCACATGAAAAGCACCAGCTTTCAAATATAAAAATAATCATCAAAATCGGCCCACAACAAAAAAAGTTATGAGGTAACTTTTGAAGTCGGTTAAACGGGAACATCGTCAAAGAAGTCCACAAAATAGGCATTATTGAAGATATATAAGAACTACTGATCAGATCTTGATCAAATTTAAATGGGACCAATTGGAAAGCAGCATCTTTCAAACTAAAATATATAAAATAAATAAATAAGTCTTTCGCGCCGAACTGAGATCTCGCGCCTACATTTTGCCTCATAGAGAAAAACTTTTGAGGTTACTTGCTTATAACTTTTTTCTATACAATAATTATTTGATTTCTGTATTTGTTCTAATTCTTATTCTTATTCAATATGGGGGCGTTAAGGCCTGCACTGACGTCCCGCTTGGGGTGTATTGTGCATTTCCCCCTGCCAGGAACTACCCCATCCACCCCAGCTCCTTAAAATAACGGAGTGTGGTTTTTGAGTGCTGGCATAACTGTTCCAGTGATGAAGTTGTTGTATTTGTAATTGAATTCTGTTAGTCTTCAGGTGAGTCTTTATGTTTTGTGGAATGTTGCTCTAGCATTCCAGTGTTGACTCTAATTTCTTCAGTGACAGCACACTGAGCTATTACGTGTTCTGTATTTGTTGTTCAAGTACAGGATAAAACGGATATTATGCGTAAGTTTCAGCGTTCAGTGTGATGCCGTTTTTTAGATACACCCCGGGACAAGATAGGTCTAAAAACAGTGACTTTGGTGGCCTACCAGATCGCCATTTTCCAACAAAGATTTTTTTAAACCGGTTTCGTACACTAGCTGTTAAGTCCTTTTCAAAGATACCCCACAAGGTTAGATAAAAAAATTAAAAATATTTTGCCCTTTCGATTGCCTCAACATTCACATGGTGATGAAGTCTTTGTTCATGAGCTCGGAGTCTTTTTATAACACTAGCGACGAGTTCCACTTTTAGGTCCCGATGAAGATCGTCATTTCTAATGTACCATTGCCCCTCAGTACTTTGTCTTCCGACTTCACAAAAAGGAGGAGGTACTCAAATCAACTGCTTTTTTTATGTGTTACCTCATATCTTCTTTCCATGTGAACCGATTTTGAAGACTTTTTTTTGTTTGTAAGCTGTTGCTTTCACATTGGTCCCATTTAAATTTGGTCAAGATCTGATCAGTATTTTTTGAGTTATCGTCAAAATGCGTGTTTAATAGTTGAATTTGATCAAGGTTCCAAAGATAAAGCGGTGAAGTCGGTTTTTTTTAAGCTTTGCTTGCGTTTAATTATCTTGAAATCTTTGTATGATCTAGATGTTGCTTTTTTTTATGCTAGATAGGCAAGCTATGTTCTGTATCTGGAGAGCCAAAGACTGGAATTTGAATTTTAATTGACTGTACCTTAGATCGCAAATGCGGTGGTTTCTTGACAGGTCGTAAGACAGCAACATTTTCCCCTGTGCCAAGCCGCCAGTGGTCCTCAGCAGTAAGTTGTCTCGGCTTAGTCTCTTCGGGCAACTCGACTATCTTAGGCTTAGCTTTGGTCTTGCCCACGATGGGTTTCGATTCAACAGTTGGTGTTGTAATTGGTGAACATTTTGATTTGGACTGGAAAAGAGGTATCATGCGAGTTAATAATATATATCATCAATTGTTTATGATATTAAATAAAAAAATCTTGGCAATTTTTATTAAGGCGACTTGGTATCGAGTTGGCGGACTGTGGCCTTGTAGAATTGCCTGCATAAGCAGCGTGCGCGCTATCATATATTTTATAAAATTAATCTTACCCTTTTACAAAAAAATTGAGTTCATAACGAGGTTTGAATGTTAGTTGGGATTACACCCAATATTTTTAGTAAAAAATATCTTTTATAGAAACAGAATAAAGTTGATTCATTCCAGTGACGGGAACGGGAAATTTGGTGTTTTTTAGTAAAGTTTAATGTTATTTTTCTATAGAGGCAAATTTATTCAATCGTGTATCGCTGAACATATCCGAATAAAATATTTTGTGAACATTTATTACACATAAAAAAATGCTGTTAATCGACCGTTTTTAAAGGTCAAATCTTTAATATTCGTGAGGATGAATTGTCCAATTTGGAGCCTACTTCGCCTAAGTATAAATCTGTCAATTAAACCGTATATTTTCTCTTTATAAAACAAAAACAGTTTGATGAAGCTATTATTGTAGCAGCTGTCAAATTTATGATTTTGGATTATTTACTAAAACTTTTGATTCTTCGAGTGTTAATGTGTAGTAATGGTGGATTATTAACCGTTAATACTTAGAAAACGTGCACGAGTGTAGGCAAATTATTCATAGTTGTAAAACGAGATTTTCGCTTTCGCTCCAAAACTCCAATAGAAGTTCTAGTAAAGTTTCTAGACTAAAGTTTTGGACCTTAGCTCTCTTTTACTTGGCTTTGAGTGTGACTTGTGACGAGAACTTATATTACGAAATTTACTTGAAATACTTTATCACTTGACTACGCATACATACTTGGCAACATGCACTAGATTGCGGAGCCAAAATTAAAAGAAAAAAATATTCTGCGCCACAGTGCACTTACTAGTTAGTATGAAAAAAAGGATACTAATATGATGAAACATATTTTTTTTCTATGCCATTACTGGGTTCATATATTAAGACCTTAACTTACACTGATAATAAGAATAAAAAATATTAATTACACAAGCTGGTGCCCGCGACTTCGTCTGTGCAACATTAGTAATTCGAGTAACTTTTTTTTTCAATGTCCCATCTATCTATACACCAAAATTCATCAAAATCGGTTCTGCGATTTAGTCGACCGACCGCCCGCTTCATTTGCCCGCCGCCCGGACCGCACGCAGATGGCAGAATTTTTTTTCCACTTACTTGACACTTATCGTTATATTTTGGATAATTCACACAATGCTATTCACACACGCCTATGTGTTATTCTAATGTATAAGCTATATTATTGTTTCATTAAAATCCATTCAGTATTTTTTGCGTGAACGAGTCGACAAACATCCATAATTTTATCCATAAATGCTAAAATTTGTGAGGATGTGATTTTATCCATAAATGCTAAAATTTGTGAGGATCCATAAATGCTAAAATTTGTGAGGATACTCTTGCACTGAATCGATTTTAATGAAACTTTAAAATAATACATAAAGCTACATCAGAATAACACTTTGCAGTAATATTATAATTCCGAAAGTTTGTGTGTGTGTTTATTTTCTCTTCACGCTGTAACAGCTAAACGGATTTGGTTGAAATTTGGAATGTACATAGATACCAAATTTCATCAAAATTGGTCCAGCTGTTAAAGCGTGAAGTAGTAATACAAACAGTCAAACACACTCACAAACTCACTTATAATATTAGTGTGGATAATAAAATGGAATAAACTTACTCCCTTCGTTCCCATGCGAGCTTTGATGGCGTCCAACTGAACCTTAGCTGCCTTATTATGGGGCTCCAACTTCAGTACTTCAGTTAGGTCATTCGCGGCAGATCTGAGAGAGCCAAGCTTTTCTCTAGCGGAGGCTCTGCGCTGCAGGGCTTTAACATAGGTGGGGTCCAAGCGAAGCGCTTCGGTGCAGTCTGATTCCGCTTGATGGAGGCTGGAAGTTATGAAAATATATTTTTATGATAAATCACATAATACCTTTTTTTATCAGACTGCGTGACGCAAAGGAGGATAATGTGTTTATCAGCTTATATAATATGCTTGTATGTAAGTATGTTTGTTCGACAATTTCCTTCCCGAGGGATATTTGTGCTTCTGGTTCTGGGTGTAATGTGTGTGATGTGAATGTTTCCGACATCCACGATACAAGTCTTTGAACTTAGTGTGGGGCTGTGAGAGTGGTTTGGTTTATATAGAACTGACAACTATTTCGAAAAGTAGTGGACCCTTAACAAGCCCTACTACATTTTTGTGGTTCCACTCAAATAGTTCCTCACCTATCTTTCTTAAGGAAGCACAGCCCTCTGTTGGCGTAGTAAATGGCATCATCTTTAACCAGTTCAATAGCCTGGTTGTAGCATTTGATCGCATCGTCCCATTTCTCATTCTTTACGAAGTTATTTCCCTGAAATCATAACACTTAGATTATTAATTGAGCTGAGCCTGTTTTATTACTGTTTATACACTAGCACAGGGGTCGGCAACCTGCGGCTCGCGAGCCACATGCGGCTCTTTGGATGTGTAGCTGCGGCTCTTTAGTTCCACTTTGAAATTTTGTAAATTGCAATTTTTGACCCTTTCGACTCAAAAGGTTGCCGACCCCTGCACTAGCAGCTTGCACCGACTGTAATTACACAGAAGCCGCTTTTCTGTCTCTAAATAGGAAAATCTATATATTATATATAAAAATGAATCTATATTTCCCTTGGTCATCGCATCACGCATGAATGGATGAATCAATTTATTGTCAGAAGGTTCTTTTGAAAGAAAATTTTAGCCCAGGATTCCCGCGGATTTCCCCGCGGCTTACTCACACGGGTAAAGCCGCGGGGCGCAACTAGTTACAAATCATTTGTTAGAATAATTTACAAAAGCATATCTTCAATCAAATCAACAATCTAAGCGTTTAATTTCTCCATATAACAATGACTCCTCAATTATTTAGCTAACAAGGCAGCAGTCTCTTGGTGCCTGCGGTAAACCAGATTTAATAGGTAAGCCTTATATAACAGTGAAATTACAGGGCTTAGAGATTTAACACCTAATATCTCAGTGTGACGAGCGCAGTGCTTTGCCGCACAAGAGTTGGAATTATATAAACATAAAAGCTTTCACACTCATAGCCCCACACTAATTTCGATGACTTGTGTCGTGGGTGCCGGAAACATTCACATCACACACACAATCACAACCAGTACCAGAAACACAAATTTTCCTTGGGGAGAAAACTTGTGTTCCCGCCGGGAATCGAACCCGATACCCCTGCTTAGAAGGCGAACACGCACCCCACTAAGCTAACGAGCAGTTCAAAACTTTGGGTAGCACTCAACTGTATTGAACAAAGTGTGACGTTTACCATCAGGCAAGCGATGTGCTCGTCTCAATTATGTAATAAATTAAAACGTAAGCAAAGCTAAAAAACCAACTTCACCGCTTATATTTTGGTTTTTGCTTTATCGATTTCGATATAATTTATATGTAGAACATGTAATAGTTGCGCTCAGTGCGTTGTCACTGAAAAATTAGAGCCACCACTGGAATGCTAAAGCAACATCCCAAAAAACTGAAAGACAGCATTCAAATGCAACATCTTCACCTCTGGATCAGATATGCCAGCACCCCAAAGCCACACTCCGTTACTTTAAGAAGTTACCCAATCCACACGGAGTAGTTCGTGGCAGGGGGAAATGTACAATACACACAATATAAACATTTGTTTTCTCCTCAAGGATGTTTTGTGTCTGGTTCTGGTTGTGATTGTGTGTGTGATGTGAATGTTTCCCATGACACAAGTGATCGAATTTAATGTATGTGATGTTAATGTTACCATGTGCACCCACTATTTAAATCTTTGAGCTAAGTGTGGGGCTGTGAGTACAAATGCATTTATGTCTTACGTTCGCTGCCTAAGCACTATGTCTTACCCGCTCTTTCTCATACTGTGCTTCCTCTCGAAGCTTTTCCATCTTAGCTCCACTGCTCTTCTTACTATCCAGTGATGTAGGGCCCTTGTCTTCTGTGTCAATATCCTCACATGCCCTGTCCTGTAACGTAACATAACTCATAAAAGATTCAAAGAAGAATGACACGTCTGTGGCTAGAAAGGCCATACACAAATAAAGTGCGTTGTTATATCAACTAGGTTGTATATGTGTATGAAATCTATGGTCTTAAGAATTTGTATGAATTGAAATGATTACTTGTAAATGTATTCATTCAAAATCAAAATTATGATTTCCTCCTGTCCTTATAATATAGTCACTATACTTTAATTGAAGGGGGCGGGGAGGAATCCCAACTACATATTACCATATTACGAGTATTGGGCAAAAAAGGTGTAAGTGTTGCCATCGACACGCTAAGAAGAAGATTACCAAACCTCAGAGAGAAGAAAGGGGCTCCAAATAAAAATAAGCACCTCACATACATAAAACAAACTTAAATGTTTTTCACACACACCGACCCTAACTAAGTTGGATGACTTGTGTTGTGGGTGCCAGAAACATTCATATCACAAACACAATCACAAACAAGACCCAGAAACACAAATTATTCTTGGGGAGATAACTTGTGCTTCTGCTGGGAATCGAACCCAATACCCCTGTAGGCGAACCTAAATCAAATCAAAATCAAAATCGTTTATTCACATGGGCCCCAAAGAGGCACTCATGAAAGTTAATGAATCTATTGTCAGATTCGGAAAATTACAGCCATCTCGAGAAGAACCTGGCAAGAAACTCGGCGACCTACCCAACTAAGCCAACGGGCAGTTGTTAGTTCACAAGATTGATAGATAAGAAGTCCTTTAATCTGCGAAATGCTGATTGTAGTGGAGAACAATCGGGCATAAAATAGCATTTTAGCCCAAGCTGAAGTTGAAACACTTTGCTCGCGCTTCTCTCTTGCTCGGTCAACTAAAGATCAGCATATTAACAAATAGATAGAGTATTGTGGTATTTACAATATCAAATTTCTCAAAAAATTTGAATTACAAAATGGCGGATGGGGTAGGAGAGTGAAAATTATTTTAATACTTTATTCTCATACCTAAGATAATAAAAAAATAATTTAAATTGGTCGAGCCGTTTCGAAGGAGTTCAACCACAAACACTGTGACACGAGATATTTATATATAAGAAAGAAAACATGTTACACAGGTAAGTTGTATCATGAAAATATCATTCCAATTATTTTTGCCCAAGCTGAAGTGGAAACACTTTGCTCGAGCTTCTCTCTTGCTCGGTCAACTAAAGATCAGCCTATTAACACATAGGTATAGCATGGTGTCGGTACTTACAACATCAAATTTCTCCCATGCCTGGTAGTCGGAAGCTGAAATTCTTTTTTCCGGTTGTTTCTTCACTTGCTCCGGCTTTTCCTTTCTCACTTTGCTTCTGACAGGGGGCAAATCCTAACCTCGAAAAAAGGTATATTTTGTTAAAATCTCGGTAGTTACTTACAATTAGAAGAACATGCAACATTTACGGTCACTAAAAGCATCAAAATGATAAACCGTACTTCGCCATGTCGGCTTACGATCAAAGTACGACACTCAATATTATGCACTACCTACTTACTCAATAAATATATTTTACACGAGAACATTCACAGAAAATTGAATTAATTAATTAATATATATAGGAATACAATGAGTATAACAAAGAAAATGATCGTGAACCTGCTCAAAACCGCCGTTTATCGCAGTCTCTTTTCTTTTCATTTCTTTTTCCCAAGTTTGTAGGTCCGTGAGATAGTTATTCAACGTTTTAGTGTTATCGCGGACCTGTTTTTGAATTTGGTAAGCTTTATCCATATTTAAATTAAGCACTAACGCAATGAATTAGCCGTTTTCTTTACCTGTTTGATCAATAGAAATAATTTTTGTGGTTGCCGTGAGAACTTGTCAAACAATTTTTGATTCTTCACAACATAAACGTCATTGTCAATTTGTCATAAGTCATCGTCCTATTTGACTGTCAGACGTTCGTCAGTCTCTCTCAACCATAGATTTATTTTCACTGGCTTCGCTCACTCTGTGCATTAAGACAATTTTAGTATGGACTCGCACTATCATTTAATTTATTAAATTAGTACTGTACGAACGGTTATAAGTCATTAATGTTCCATTGATAGGTAACATGCTCAAGTTTACTCTTGTTAATTAGCAAGATTAGGTACCTACCATAATGATATTGTGTTGTATGTAATATCATACCCCCTTTTTAAAATAATCTTAATGTATGCTATAACTAGCCGTTCACCACCACTTCGCCCTAATTAAGTTAAAATGCCTTGTATTAATCTGAGACTCTTAAATTAATCCTGAGTACATAGCTATGTACAAATACATTCTAAATCTGATCAAAATCCGATCCGCCATCACAGCCTATTATACTAACAAACTTATAAATGTATTCTAACCCAATTCTCGCATTTATAATTATTAGTGTGATGTGATAGATGCCTATTATCATAATTATATATACCTATAATAATAATATTATCGAGATGTCGATAATTATGCAGGTTCCATAGAAAAGAATATACTCTACCCGAGGGTAGTTCTACTAGCTGTCATTACCCGGCATGCGTTGCAATGCCGCGTTTATAAAAATGCGTTTTATCTCTTTCCCGTTTATGGTCACCTTGTACTTCAATAGGTAGGTATAAGTAAAAACTTTTAAATAAGTATAAAGTATAGTATAAAAGACCATAGTAAAAACTTTTTGGATATTGTTCATACAAAATTACGGATAAGGAGAGTGAAAAATACTTTACAACCTGTTCTCGTACCTGCCAAATATACAAAAAAAAAATACATTGAAATCGGTCGAGCCGTTTCGAAGGAGTTCGACCACAAACACCGTCACACGAGATTTTGATTAGAAAGAAAAGATGGTAGTTAAGTAAGTCGTATCATGAAAATATCCTTACAATAATTATTAATTAGGTCATTTCAAGTTAGTCGTTTGACCTTGCCGTATTAATACTGACCCCGAGCGCAATATTCGTCAATCAAAGTCAGGCGTTCTAAGATCATCACGAATAGTTGCGGAATTGCACGTGATAACGGGTCTAATTGAATTTCAAACATACGTAATTATAATAATGAACGTATTCATTTCGTAAAAGAAGACGCAACTTGTCTTGTAAGTTCAAATACAGCTGATTAATGCGAGTTGGTCTCGCACAGCTAGAGTTCCGTACACATTTTTTACAATTAATTTACTCTGTACCGTTTTTTATTTTTTTGATTATTGTGTTTCCACTACCAACAGATCTACATAAAAAAATTGAGAACACATCATATTAATGTGTGGAAGAATATAACTATTATGTAAGTGGTTTGGAACGCCCATTACATGTCCCAAACAATAACAAAATACATGTTTCTTGTGTGTGTTACATTATTATGTAAGTATACTTTGGCGTTTCATTATGTTGTTGGCTTAATTCGGTGTGCGTACGTCTTTTAAGCAACAGATATCAGGTTAGATTCCTGGTGGTAAGATAAGTTTTCTCCCCAAGGAAAATGTTTGTTTCTGGTTGTGTCCTTTTGGGTACAGTACCCTAAAAAGTTATGATGATGTAGAGCATAACAGATGAAACGCAGATACTTAGTTTGACGATCCAGTTAGAGCATTGGACTAGAATCTGCCCTCTGCACCGTGGATCCTGGGTTCGATTCCTAGCAGGAGCACAATTTTTATTTCGGATTAGAGGGCAATGTTTTCAGTGAAATTACAGTACATAAAGATATTTAACATCTAATATCTCAGGGTGACGAGCGCAGTGTCTTGCCGCTCAGGATAATGACATAAGTTTAAAATTCTAGGTGGCACTCAACTGTAATGGACAAGCGTAAAGCTTACCATCAGGCAAGCGGCTTGCTCGTCTCTTCTATCAATTACATAAAAAAAAATTGAGAAGTGTCAAGGGACACCCGGATGGAACGAAGTTCAATTTCCGTCTAGCCCCCTTTCGCAACGCGCGATAAGGAAATTTCGTTCCAAAATTAAAAGAAACATGCAAAAACCAACATCACGCGGTGTTCCCAGGCGGTCACCCATCCAAGTACTGACCGCGCCCGACGTTGCTTAACTTCGGTGATCGGACGAGAACGTGGTATGGCTTACAACTATAGCAAAAAGTGTCGTTACAACTTTTGGTCTTAATTTTTCCCGTCTAGCCCCCTTTCGCAACGCGCGATAACGAACTTCGTTCCAAAAGTTGGAATAGAATCCATTTCTCAGAGAATAGACACGCCTGGCGTGGTGGTATTAAACCTGACTAGGTTGGCATTACCCCAATCAGAGACTACCTTTAAAGATAAGTTATATACATATTTGTTATCAAAAGAAGGTTTTTTATTAATCCCACAACATTTAATAAAGAGATTTTCAGCGTAATAAGAAATAAAAGTTAGTTTTAACCATAAAAACATCACGAATATTTTTAGTGTTTACCAAACTACGAGTATGTTCTTTTACATCCCCCCTCATTAGGTATTTTTGTCCTGTAACAGAATTACGTACATTAAGTATATATTTTATCAAGAATACTGAATATTAAAATAAGTATAGTTATAAATTTCATCTTAAACAACGAGTGAATCAATGATATTGGTGAATACTTTACATATATAACAAGAATACATAGGTAGATACCACAAATCAATGATTATGTTTCAATGTTATATCCAGCTTAAAACACGAAAATTTCAACTTACTTTGTAGTCGACTAGTTTCGGACAAATTAGTTGTCCTTCATCAGGATGAGTCAGATGCGCGATACGCGGAGTCGGAGAAATTTTCGTGTTTTAAGCCGGATATAACATTGAAACAATGTGTAATACTCACGATAGTTTTAACTTTAAAATTACAAATCAATGATGTTGGATTATAATTCTATGCCACAAATTTTAGAATTATTAATTCCGATCCAAATTGGTGTGCCTTCGTTTTCTTTCACCTTTTCATCTTTACGCCTCTTCTTGTAACGCATACCGATTTAGCCCAGAAACTGGTACCTCGGTGAACGTATGGTATCGGTGAACAGAAAAATATATAAAAATGTGATAAATAACAGCAAAATAATTAACAAAATTGTGTAATAAAATAGACCTGCGGAACTGTTTACAACAACATCCATAGAGAAAGTAAAAGTCAATATTTTGACACTAACATATTAAAAGAAACCATCGCGATGCAAGATTAAAAAATAAGCCATAATAGACAAAAGCCCCCCCTTGTCATAGACAGCTTAACTAAACCATGGAAGTAAGAGGTGTGCCAAATTGTTGTAGTCGATTTTGTTTATTTTGCCAAAACTTGTGATTCTTCGAATGTTAGTAATAATCTGTTACATACATAATATTACTTAACATTAACGGTAATAATTATGGATTATTAACCGTTAATAGTTTTTGAAGTGTATGAGTGTAGGTAAATCACACAGTTTTTCTTTTGACGTAATAACGTCATATTAATCGATGAACACTGGCTGCACGCACGAAAAAGTGTCACGTTCTGCCTGAGCCTGAGTGTGCAAGCGAGAGCGCGGAACAAGCGATAGAGAGGCACGAACGGCCTAAGTGTTCGTCTTATGACGTTATCACGCAAAATTATCGTCCGTAAACCGACTTTACAGACAACCGATTTTTTATGCTGTATAGGCATTTGACTACGATTCGCCTGATGGAAAGTGATGATGCGGCCAAAGATGTTGCCAACGAATCTTCTCGAGACCATGGCCAATGCAACTTGGCCGAAATATCGAGGTAAATAAAAATAGATTTTTAGCGCGAAGTTCCGAGATATTACCTAAACTATGTGTTCGAATCGCGAAAGTTTAATAGTTACAATGACTTTACTGCCAGATTGTCAAAATTATTGCCATGGCAGGTACGTAGATATGGCCTGAGGATATGGCAAGGTAATGAGACATAGGATGTGTTATGTGTGGTATCCTGTCAATTTACCAACACTTATTAAATTTATATTTTTTTCTTTACATCCAACGTTTACCAAAAATATAAATCGTCAAATCATTATTTTGCAAAAAATATTTAGCATTTATCTAAATGATCATTCGACAAATTTACATTTTACAACGTGACAGTTAATTTTACATCATATTATTTAATTAATGTTTTTTTAAAAAATTATAACTTTACACCTTTTAAAGAATGGTTGTGGCACCAATTCTTCGTTAGGTTAGGTTTGACAACAATGTTGCCCTATTAAACGAAACTTACGTAAAAGATTATGGCCTGTCTGACCATAAGTCTATAAATGTTGCAATAAGTGGTGAAAACAATGATGAGAAAAAAGTTTGGTACAAAGAAAAAAGATTATTCAATAATAACAATATCCAATGTTTTAAAAAAACATTAAAAGAGGTTGACTGGAACGAAGTGATTGACATAAATAAAAACATAAATGAAAACTATAAATCATTTGATAACCAAATTAAAATGCTACTCAATAAATTTATACCAATACAGAAAATAAAAATGAAATGTATACATAAAAAAGGATGGCTAACTAAAGGCCTAAAAAAGTCATGTCAACATAAAAGAGTGTTAAGAATTATCCACAATGAAACTAAAAGTCCCATTATAAAAACATATTTAAAAGCATATAGTAAAACATTAAAAAGCATTGTCAATGCTTCAAAAAAACTTAAATACATTGAACAAATGAGAAAATCAGATAATAAAACTAAAACCATGTGGCAGATTATAAATAGTAAAACAGGAAAGCATAAAAAATTTAAACATGAAAATTTTATTCTTAATATAAACAATAACAGCATTACTTGTCCTGAAACCATTTGTAACACTTTTAACGAGTATTTTGCAACCATTGGCAGCACAATTAATGATTCTAACATATTGAAAAAAACAGGAAGACCAGTTATCAGTTCTCCAAGTAACTCCATGTATCTGCACAATATAGACCAAACCGAAACAATAAAACTCATTAATAATCTAAAAAACAAACACAGTTGTGGTATAGACGATATACCACCAATTCTAATTAAACAATGTGCGGAAGAACTTGCAATTCCATTGACTACTCTAATTAACCAAAGCTTTGAAGATGGCCAGTTCCCAGATTTATTAAAAATATCACTTGTCAAGCCCGTCCATAAAAAAGGAGACACTAAAAACCCTTCAAACTATAGACCAATATCTCTTTTACCGAGTTTTTCAAAAGTTTTCGAAAAGGCAATGTATAACCGCATTTACACCTTCTTTGAAAAACATAACATCCTTGATGATTGTCAAAATGGATTCAGGAAATCGAAATCCACAACGTCAGCTGTGTATAACTACGTCCAGACTGCTTTGAAGCTTATAAATGACAAAAAACATGCCTTGGGTCTTCTATTGGATATGACAAAAGCCTATGATAAAGTCTCGTATGATATCCTGTTGTCTAAACTTTATGGCTCAGGCATTCGTGGTGTTAGTCATCTCTGGTTTAAATCGTATCTCAGTGACAGAAAGCAAATAGTTCAAATAGAAAACCACAATTATACAACTAATAAAGTAGAGACTGTTAGATCTATAGAAAAACATATGACAAATTCAATACCCCAAGGCAGTGTACTAGGATGTATATTATTTCTAATATACATCAACGATTTACCAAAAATTTTAGATAAAGAAATAGCACTGCCGGTATTATTCGCTGATGATATTTCAATTCTCATAAAATGTGAAAAGACTGATGACCCAAACACACTTATAAACGATAACCTACAAACCGTAACAAACTGGCTTACAGAACACAACTTAGAATTAAATATAAATAAAACAAAAATTATGCAATTTAAATCTTATAAAAACCCTGCTTTAAATATAAACATTTCCAATCATAACGTCGCCCTCGAAGTCGTAGAATCTTTTAATCTATTAGGAATACATATCGATACTCATATAAACTGGAAAACTCACGTAGAACAAATTAAATCAAAATTATGTAGGTTTATCTACGCATTATTTGAAATTAAATGCAGCACTGATTCGGAAACAGCAACATCAGCTTATTATGCGTACGCCCACTCTTGGCTAAAGTATGGCATAATGTTGTGGGGTAATAGTGTAAATGCCAAAGATTTATTCACTTTACAGAAAAGGTGTGTAAGAATCATAGCACATATAGATAACACACAGAGTTGCAGGCCATTTTTCGTTAAATTAAAAATACTCACATTGATATCAATGTATATAGAAGATTTATGTATTTTCGTATATAAAAATAAAAATTTATTCACCCAATTCAAAAACGTCCACACCATTAATACCCGTCATAATAACAATCTATTCCTACCGCCTTCAAGATTAAAAATGCTTAACACTAGCCCGTACTTCATGGCCATCAAAGTATTTAATAAGTTACCACAGGATATTAAGAACCAAACTAAACTTGTTACTTTTGGTACCAAGCTCAAAAAGTTCCTTATTAAAAAAGCTTTTTACACAATAGACGAATATCTTACCATCAAATAATATTAATAAATACTTAATTGAAGTAATAATATACTTACTATCTGATCTGTACGAATGATTCTCCAGCTACGGATAATTTAATATTTTGTCTTTGTTTTTTATGATGTTATGTATTATAATTTGCTATGCTTGTAAAAGGCGGCTAAGTTTAAGTTCTGATTACTTAGAATAAGATCCATGTAACACTTAGTTTGCAAATAAACGTATGAGTATGAGTATGAGTATGAATTGCGACAAAAGAACGCGCGAGCCGAGCGAGCGAAGGGAGCGTGACGCGGCAGTGGCCGGCAAAGCGCTCAAAACTAAGTAGTTAATATAAAAAATGAAAAAATGCGTAGGAAGCGTTTTGCTTCCACATTCATTGTGCGAACTGCTAAGGAATGGAACTCCTTGCCCGAGTCGTTTCCTGATGAGTACAATATGGGAGTCTTCAAGTCGCAAGTGAATAGCTTGCTCCATCGTCGACCACATTGTCGCTTACCACCACGTGAGATTGTGGTCAAAAGTTTAATCTTGAATAAAAAAAAAACTAAAACCAAAACATGATTCGATACATTTTACAAAAGAATCATTTGAGAATTAGATGCTTGGAGTTTTGATATGAACCAATTTTGAAATACCTAACATGTTTTAGAAATACAATTGTATTCGAAACGTTGGTTGTAATGTATTATTTTGTCATAATATGTATTTTGGTTAATCATGAGGGAACCGTTTTGTGTGTGCTCATCATTATTTCTATCATATTATTAAAGCACTTGTTTTAATAAAAACTTTATATTCAATAGAGACAGATTGGATGCCAATAATTAAACGGATGTTTTCGTAATTCGGTCCAACAGCTCACGATATGGCAATAATACTTAAAGATCCACCGGTTGTTAAGTAAAAACTGAATAATATTGGCTGTAAAAACTAAAAAGCAAAGTTGGGAAAAACGTGATGATGACCTCACGCTTGCAATGAGTTCTTTGGGAAACGGATCTTAGCTAATCAATAAATCATCTTTTATTTCTTAACATAACACCTAAGCTATCTGTGGGAGCTTTGCCGCGAAAGTGAAAAAATGGCTTTGTTGATTTTGTATAATTTTCCAAAACCTGTGATTCTTTGAGTGTTAATATAATGGTGGATTATTAACCGTTAATACTTAATAAACGTGCATAAGTGTAGGCAAATCATACAATGTTGAAAAAAGTGATTTTAGCTTCCGCTCTAAAACTCCAATAGAAGTTCTAGTAAAATTTCTACCACTTTACTAGGGCTTGACTATGACTAGACCTTGGCTCTTTTACTTGACTTTGACTGTAACTTGTGTCTAGGACTTTTAATATGACATACACTTGAAATATATTATAACTTGACACTGGCTAAATGCACAAGATTAATGGCGAAGCCAAATTTAAAAGAAAAATAACACGAAATACTCTTGAAATATATCATTAGGCACTGGCTAAACACTCACCAGTGCCAAGTAGAAGAAAAGAAGATCTTTTTTATTTGGCTTCGCAACTCTTTCAAATAATCATCGCTGGTGAGGAGGGCTTGCGAGAGTAGTAACAATATCCTGAAAGTAGTGGCCGATGACCCGAAAGCGCCTGTACTGAGGCATCTCGTGCAGACAATGATACCTCACGAGATGCCTCGTAAGTACATGACGCATTAATTTTATTTGTACTTTATATACTTTAGGTTTTAAGCCTGGGATGGATCCGTCAAGTACCAGTTAGAGGCTCTTGAATCTATTGACCGGCGAGCCAAAAGAATAATTGGCGACAGTAAGCTAATCGAGTTCAGGTTGCAAAGTCTCGGTCACCGACGTAAGGTGGCAAGCTTATCGGTATTCTATCGATTACATTTTGGGAGTGTGCACAGGAATTACATGACTTAATTCCCCCATGCCCTTTTTACCATCTAACAACAAGACAAACTATTAAGCGTCATCCATTTATGGTCGACATACCTCCAGTTCGCTCCAAGCGTTTTGCTTCTACATTCATCATCCGTACAGCGAAGGAGTGGAACTCATTGCCTGCGTCTTTGTTCCCCGAACGGTATAATCTGGGAGTCTTCAAGTCTCGAGTGAATAGGTATCTTCTAGGCAAGCATGTCACACCTTAGGCCGCATCATCACTTTCCATCAGGTGAGATAGTGGTCAAATGCTTGCCTATCCAACATAAAAAAAAAAAAAAAAAATTTATTCATTGTTGTTCCGAATTAAACATGTTGAATTTGTATTAACCGACTAAGATGACCTCACTCCATGTGGTATCCCTGCTGATTAACAAACGAGTACTTCTAATTAGTGTTGTCTGGGATATCAGGCGGCCATATAGATTCATGCCAAACTTTGTTTACAACCCTTCATTTATGACCTCATCTTTTAATTACAGCAAAAACATAACTAGCTTTTAGTAATGTGATAAAGTAAACTAATAAATTCTGACCTAATGATTTCTGTGTAGGTGCTTCAATTTTTATCATCTCCCTTTAGTTGTCTGGAAGATATCGCTTTGAGCGGTAAGACCGCCCTTTGTACTCCTATGTTATATTTAAGATTTCTTTGTAAGTGTTATTTTTTGGTGTGCAAATAAAGAATATATCTATCTATCTTCAAAGTAAGCGTCATTGATTAAGCGAAGCGACTTGGGTGGTTGACTTAGTCGATTTGGGTGGTTCAGCACTTCCTGTCAGCACTTCGTCCATCTATCAGAAGAATTTAGCGTCTAAACCATACAAGCTAAGAACTTCAAATTCTCAGTGAAAGTATGAAAAGCTGTGACCCATAGCCAAAAATTTGAATTATGTTTTTATAAACCTTTTATTAAGGCACCCCAAATGTTAGTGGGAGAAAATTAAATTTTCGTCCCCGTGGGTATCGTTGAAAAGAAAAGTAGAGGACGAAATAATTTTAAATCAAATCTATGTTAGAAAATAACAATTTGGTGGGCCACCAAATATAGATAATACCTAAGTATTAGTTATCTCAAAAACGTTTAAAGCTGCAACTTACTTATAACATAATTGTGTGTGAAGTGAATGTTTCTGGCACCCACGATACAAGTATTTGAACTTAGTGTGAGGCTGTGAGTGTGAATGCGTTATGCGTTATGGGTTATATGCGTTAATTATATTATACCCTGTACTTGAACAAATACAAAATCAAACAATTATGTTTCAGAAAAAACATTATAAGCAATGAACATAATTATTTCTCTATTGGGCAAAATGAAGGCGCGAGATCTCAGTTCGGGTAACGTATCATGATGGATTGCAAGATTTTGCAGAGATTTCATGTCTTCTGATGTTCTACATAGATGACTTTGAATTTGGCGACTTTAGAGTCTCGTTTAATTTGTAAGTTTCTCATGGTTTTGCGACATTTAACATGAATAATAAGTAGGTACCTGCACTCTTATACCACTCGTATATTTGAGTGATCTGCCCCCCTATTACGTATCTACGTAATGGGGGGCAGATCACTCAAATTTACGTTGTTGCACGCGGTTTCTATTTGAATTAAGCAATAATGAACCTTATTTCTTAGGAGTTTTATCAATTTCGCATTGAAACCGTTTGCAACAAAGATAGGTAATAGGGGGTCTGATTGTTTCCACCCTGAAACTGTCAGTTGGCCTAGTTGGGTACGCGTTCGCCTTCTAAACAAAGATATAGGGTTCGATTCCCGGCGGGAACACAAGTTTTCTCCCCAAGGAAAATTTGTGTTTCTGGTTCTTGTTGTGATTTTTGTGATATGAATGTTTCCGGTACTCACGACGCAAGTCATCTAAATTAGTGTAGTTTATTTAAATTATGATCATTTAATTTCGGCTATGGGCTATAATATGGAATGTTTATAGAAATGTATCTTACTTAATCCACATAAAGTACATCTTTTGAACTAGTATCAACTCATATTTTTTTACCGACTTTTTAAAAAAAGGAGGAGGTACTCAAGTCGACTGTAATTTTTATTTTTTTTACTATGTTTTACCCCATAACTTCTTTCCACGTGAACCGAGATCGTATTTTTTTTTAGTTTGAAAGATGTTGCTTTCCAATTGGTCCCATTTAAATTTGATCGAAATTTGATCAGTAGTTCTTGAAATGTGTATTCTGTGGACTACATTGACGATGTTCTCGTTTTTAACCGTTTTCAAAAGTTACCTCATAACTTCTTTGTGAGCCGATTTTGATGATTATTTTTTATTTGAAAGCTGGCTTTTCAGGTGATCCCAATAAATTTGATCAAGATCTGATCTCTAGTTTTTGAGTTATCATCAATAATGTGTGTTTAATACATTAAATCTGATCAAGGTTCCGAAGATAAAGCGGTGAAGTCGGTTTTTTTAAGCTTTGCTTGCGTTTAATTATTATTACCCACTGCGTCCCGTAATTTTCTAGATCGAAGATGCATCAGTACAAATTATTTATTGGCACATTATTTCAATCGATCACGACCAATCGATTACCAATTAGCAGAATCGTTTTAATTACAAATTGTAATACCTTTGGTGTTTTGTGATGAGTAATACGCGATGTTACTATCAAAGTGAAGAATTATTATTTAGGGATACCTTTACCTAATATGATGTATATTATAGTGTAGGAAACAGTTGCTTATAGCCACTAAATCTATCTAGTATTATTAGATTCTTTGTCCTGATATACTGATTCACTTACTGACTAATTTAGACAACGCACAACCTAAAACGCTGGTCGTAGAGACTTGAAACTTGGAGGGTATATTTGTTTTAGTACGTAGATTAGAACCTTAAGGGTTTATTGTTATTATTATTATTTAATTCTTTATTGCCCAAAAAAGGTACAAAGGATGGACTTAACGCTAAAAGCATTTTCTACCAGTCAACCACTCATGGTTGAAAAGCGAAGGCTGTAGGCATCCATCAAATATAATAAAGTGGTAAAATTATGAAACTATTAAAATATTTTTAGTATGACGAAATTAAATTTAAAAAAATAAAATAAAAAAAACTTAAATAGTTTTTGGAAATTGTACCCCTAAGAGGGTTAAATAGGGTGAAAACATTTCTATGAAATATGGTTGACATCTCATTTACCTTTCCATCAGGTGAGATAGCGGCCAAATGCTTATCTATCTTAAAGTTAATTTTAAAGCTAAGATTACCTATCTATCATAAAAAAAATGAAAGTTCTTTTTTTATAAACTTAAACGCTTTCACACTCACAGCGCCACACTAAATTCAATGACTTGTGTCGTGGGTGCTGGAAACATACACATCACACACACAATCACAACCAGAACCAGAAACACAAATTTAATTAAATAGTGATGCACATTACTGTTTGAGTAATCATTTATTATAAAAAAATATGTACAACTTTTTTTGCCAGAGGTGCATTAAGGTGGTGCAATGGGGGATGAAAGTTATATATATATATATATATATATATATATATATATATATATATCGAAAGTTCTTTATTTATGAAGTTATACTAATGGAAATTAGTATTTGAGTAGTTCATTTAAAATAAAATAGAAGGTGTTAATAATATTTTTGGCATTTAATAATTTTGGAATGAAAGTTCATATGGGAAGGTTTAATGTTGTAGTTAAAGCGATGTAAATTCAAACAAAAAAACGCTTTCACACTCACTCTCACAGCCCCATACTAAGTTCGATGACTTGTGTCGTGGATGCCGAAAAAATTCACATCACACACACAATCACAACCAGAACCAGAAACACAAATAATCCTTGGGGAGAAAACTTGTGTTTCCGCCGGGAATCGAACCCGATACCCCTGCTTAGAAGGCGGACGCCCACTCAACTTAGCCAACGGGCAGTTCAAAGTAAAAGTATTTGAGCAAGTATTTGAGTAGAAAAATGGAAGGTAATTTTATTAATTAGTATTTACAATAAATCAGAAATAGCTTACTTATTACTTTCATTATATATACCTATCTATAAAATAATCCCTGTTGAACGATGCAGTGAAAACTTAGCTTGGGGCTGTGCGTGTGAAAGCTTTTTCAAAGTGTATATATTAATAATTTGTTCAATAATATTCTTATTTTTTGGTGGTGTTTTTTTTTTGTTTTTTAACCGACTTCCCAAAAATGAGGAGGCACTCAAGTCGACTGTATTTTTTTTGTGTGTGTTACCTCATAACTTCTCTCCACGTGAGCCGATTTAGATTTTTTTTTTAGTTTGAAAGATGTTGCTTTCTAATAGGTCCCATTAAAATTTGATCAAGATCTGATCAGTAGTTCTTGAAATATCGTCAATAATGCCTATTTTGTGAAGAATAATGCGTACTTTGACGATGTTCTCGTTTACCCGACTTCAAAAGTTACCTCATAACTTATTTCGTTGTGAGCCGATTTTGATGATTCTTTTTTTATTCGAAAGCAGGTGCTTTTTATGTAGTCCCATTGAAATGTTATCAAGGTCTGATCCCTATTTTTGAGTTATAGTCAACAATGCGTGTTTATACATTAAATCTGATCAAGGTTCCGATGATAAAGCGGTGAAGTCGGTTTTTTTAAGCTTTGCTTGCGTTTAATTATATTTTCTTGGTATCTTGCACTCACAATACTGTGCCTACTGTCACACCGCTAACTTCATACTCTGCCTTATAACCTGCCTTATAACCTGCCTTATAACCTGCCTTATAACCTGCCTTATAACCTTGTTACTAGAATCCATATCGCGCTAGTCTCATGCTGCATAACGGTTGTTTTATCGTCTCCAAATCTACATTCACCAGAAAAAGCTAGCAGGTACATCGGAAGTCTGTTGCCAAGGTGATGTCAATGAACCCTGACCCGGCAATAAACGTAACTGCTCTTAGCCGACTTTGCGGTAGAGGTTACTTTCGGTTTCGGACAAGTAGGTATAGATGTTATTTGCACAATAGACCACCGATACATACTCGTAAAACATAAACATAAACGCTTTTACACTCACAGCCCTCCACTAAGTTGACGATGACTCGTCTCGTGAGTATAGGAAACATTCTCTTCACTTACAAAATTACAAATTGAACTATTTTTATCGTTTTTTTTTTATTATCATGATAGGCAAACTTTTGACCACTATATCACCTGATGGTAAGCGACGATGTGGTCGACGATGGAGCAAGTTTGCCTAGAAGATACCTATTCACTCGTGACTTGAAGACTCCCATATTGTACTCATCAGGAAACACCGACTCGGGTAAGGAGTTCCATTCCTTTGCGGTTCGCACAATGAATGTGAAGGCAAAACGCTTAGTGCGCATTTGTGGAATGTCCACCATATAGCGGTGTCGCTTAGCAGTTTGTCTGCTTGTTTGATGATAGAACGGGGATGGGGGAACTAGATCGTTACTTTTTAGACAACTTATAATTGTAACAAAATGTTTTTTTTAAGAAATATTTAATTTATTTTTGTATGCCAACAATTATCCCCTGACACTAATATCTACGGGCCAATTGCCTATATTTCCTAAAACTATACTAAAATTTTATACAGCAAAGACCTATGTTACCTACAAGACTATCACTCATAGGTAATTAAATTAATAGGTATTTTTTGTAGGTACTCATTTGTTGAATAAATCTTTGAGTTTTGTCGTTGAAGAGGAAGAAAAGTTGCAGCTATTTATGAATCTTATTAATTATTGAGTGTTAATCTAAGTTAATTTATTATCTGAGAAGCCCTTTTGATCGTGCCTCATATTTAAAGAGTAGGTACAAGTACATTATATTGACCAGGGAACAAAAGTGCTGGCAGCATTCAATATATCAAAGGTTTTCTCGCATCATTACGCCATCCATGAAGTCATCGGCTGGCATTTCAAAGCTCTACATTATCTAATAGGTACGAGTACATTTGGCATTAAATAAATGTGACCAAAATTGGTGATGGACTATTTAAATATTTGTAAAACTAGGACATACAAAAGCATTGATAGAATATTGTAATAACAATGTAAAAAATTGGCAATTATGATATGAAATATAAATTAACATATAGGTTCAATGACAAAAAAGTCCAATAGTTGCCGTAGGTACCAGAATACCGTTTGATATCTTCAATAAGGCAAGCCAGGTGAGAATAAACCCGCAAGACGTCTAAAATAAAAACAAACGCATTCACACTCACAGCCGACATTACGTTCAAAGATTTGTATCGTGGGCACCGAAAACATTTGCTTATCACACACACAATAACACCCAGAACCAGAAGTAAAAATGTCCTTTGTGAAGAAAAACTCAGATCAGAGGGCGGAAACCTGTCCACTGCACCTAGGTCGTCAAACAAGAGAGTGTTATAGCAGGGAGATATATGCGGCACTAAGTCGTAGACTAGTCTAAGTCGTCTCATAATTTCAATATTTGATCAAGATTTGATCAGTAGTTTTTGAGTTATCTTCAATAATGCGTATTTAATGCATTTAATTTGATCAAGGTTCCGAAGATAAAGCGGTGAAGTTGGTTTTTTTTAAGCTTTGCTTGCGTTTAATTAGTTATGCAAAATGACAATATTGTATTTTTGAAATCAATAGACTGATGAACATTGTACATAATTTTAAGATCTCTTTATGATATAGGTTACACGTATCTACACAGTTACAAACTAAGTTAAATTGTTATTCTTACCTAGTAAGCTGCTTCCATGTTTTTGAATGACTGAAATTAATTTTCATTTGGGTTTTCATTAAATCTAATAGATCTCTGAGCTGAAAAACTCGCGTATTTTTTTAAATAGCTGACATAATTATGTTTTTTCTAACGTTTTCATCCCCATTTTAAAAACTGAAACAAATTTCCAAAAACTGAATCGACAAATAAATTCTACATACATATCGAACCTGCTCACAAAATTTTACGAGAATCGGTTGAGAAATGCAACCTGCAGAGAAGAATAACCGGAAATCCGCCGGACATATGAAGCGATTTTGCCTAAGCTGAAACAGAGACGTATCGTGCGAATGACCCCGAAGCGGGAGCTTTGGGCTGGCTCGTTTAAATATGGTAATTTACTTCACTAGAACATAATGTTCTTAAAATAGCAATAAAAAAATGTGATTGAATCCTACTTCCTACTAATATTATAAATCCGAAAGTTTGTGAGTAAGTGTGTGTGTTAACGGTAAGTATGTTTGTACCCTCTTCACACTTTAACGGCTGAACGGATTTGGATGAAATGGAATGTACATAGATTATACCTAGGATTAACACATAGGCTACTTTTCAATTTGATAATAGCGGGCAAAGCCGCGGGGCACGGCTAGTTACAGATAAATCCTTATTCTTACCTAGTTAGCCACTTACATGTATTTGGCGCTGACTGTACAAGAAAATAGCATGAATACGATTTGCAAATTCTGTCAATGTCAATGTAAGTCCATTCATAAAGATTCATGTTGCATGAGAGATTACATGACACGCTTCCACAGAACGCATTAGTCAGAATTATGGACACTGTGGGTGGTATTCTTCGTTGATTATTATTCGTGTATTGTTTGAATAAGTTGTAGAAAATTAGAACGAAGTTAAATGATTGATTCTAAAATTCATAAAACTAGTCTTTCACCCTGAACTGAGATCTCGCGGCAGTATTTTTCTTATTAGAGATATACTGATTTTATTTATATAGCATTAGCCATGCTATAACTATAGTAATTTTTCCTTTCTAAATTTATCACTAGAGAAATACTTTTGTGATTCATCGTCTGTAATATTTTTTTTTATAATTATAGTTTGTATTTTTTGTTTAAGTACAGGATAATTATAATCAATGTTATACGTATGTTTCAGCTTAAAATGTGAAGCAGTTTTTGAGATAGATCCGGGAAAAATAGATCTAAAAATAGTGTACCGAATTGTTATTATTTTATTGCTATAGATAATTGAAACGCAAGCAAAACTTAAAAAAACGAATTTATCGCTTATATTTCCGTTTTGGCTTAACCGATTCTGACAAAATAAAGAAAGCAAAAAAAAAACAAAATCGATACATTATTGGCGGAGATAGCATACTCACAAAAAAAATCAGTCGAATAATTGAAAACCTCCTTTTTGAAGTCGGATGAAAACTAAAAATAATACAAAAAAAGACGTGTGGCAATCGGGGACTGCCGCGGTAAAGCTATTATTGCATAGCATTTTTTATTAACTTATGCAATTATAATTAATTATTTATTTTATTTATGCAGTAGGTATAATGACGCCGAAACTCTAAGCAGGCATGAGTCACCAGATTGCGGGGCAAAGAGGGGGATTACGCATGCGCAGTAACGCCGATACAACCAATGCCACCTAAAGGCGAGTTGCTGAACTAAAGAGACAAGCGTGATATTTCAAAAAAGTCACTAAAAGTTCTGTTATTCATCGATAGATGGCAAAACTAAAAAGTATCACCGCTGTGCCGGTCGGAGTGTGGGGTGTTAGGTTATTTTCGTTACGGAATTTCTGGATTCGGTCTCCACGCTCAAGGCCCGCGATAGAAGCTATGCAATAGCTTAAAAAAATTGTATGTTAGAATCATGAAAGTATAGTATTTAGAAAAGACTGAACAGTTAATTCTAAAATCAATTGAAAATCGTTATCACGACTCTATAATAAGGCGCTCATGACATTCAATCGTGATTTTCATTAACACTTTATTTACATTATAAATCATATATTATTATAATCATATATTATCGATGCGACGTATCAATAACTATTACGTTCAAAACGTGATTGAATTGGCAGAAGAGGTTAAAGTCATCTGTCAATTATTATTTTAAATTAACAACACTATTAGATATCATATATTTCATCCTGAAATAAGCTTTATTTAAAAATATGTAAGGTCTAGAAAACTTCTAAAAAAGTACTAAGTTTAAAAGTCTTTCAAAGACTTCGGAGTCTGCAGTATACTGATTTATTAATATAAAAAGACAGCTTTAAAATATATTATCGATATTTTATGGTTTCGGTAAGCTTTGAAGTTTTCGTTTAATTGGTTTTTATTTTAGCGATGGTAGGTTATGGAATTGGTAAGTTTTTTTCGTTGATTTGTGTCGTGGGTGCCGGCAACATTCACATCACACACAATCACAAACTGAACCAGAAACACAAATTTTCCTTGGGGAGAAAACTTACGTTCCCGCAGGGAATCGAACTCAATGCCTCAGCTAAGAAGGCGAACGTTCACCCATCTAAGCCAAAGGGCAGTTCAGCAATCACACTAATAGGTTATATTATAAATCCGTGTAGTGTAAATGTTTAATTATGTTTGTTTTGTCCTCACGCTGCAACACCGAAATGGATTTGGATGAAATTTTAGGTATTTAAGGGTTAACATGTAGACTATTTCTAACTTACTCAACGCGAGCAATAAGCCACAGTGAACGTTTAGATAAAAAAAGATTTCAAAAATCGAAATACAGTACCTATGTAATGCGTGTACACTTAGCAGTTAAATACAGTACCTATGTAATGCGTGCACACTTAGCAGTTAAATACAGTCCCTATGTAATGCGTGCACACTTAGCAGTTAAATACAGTACCTATGTAATGCGTGCACACTTAGCAGTTAAATACAGTACCTATGTAATGCGTGCACACTTAGCGGTTAAATGACTTGAAACATTGCTACAATTCCCCAAACTTTACGAAAAAGTCCCACTACAACTAATAACAATCGTGTTCTAATAAATCAGACCAATATGTAAAACAGGAACATTTACTTGTTAACAAATCATCGAGAAATGATTAATCACTTCAATAATATCTATAACTAGATTCCATTGATCATCATTATGGATATATGAATGAAATATTTGGTTATGATCTGAATGATTTATCATTCTATTTGGAAATGATTTTTAATTGGCAGACGGATGAAGCTGGGTTGTTAATTAAGTAACTGTTAATTCCGAAGGTATGAGACGGTACCTGTTTATGAATCAGTCTATGGCATAACTTGATAGCCATAATAATAATAAAATTATGTTATCAAATTATCACACGCGCAAATTATAAACAGTTAAATATTTAAACGCAAGCAAACCTTAAAAAAACCGACTTCACCGCTTTATCATCGGAACCTTGATCAGATTTAATGTGTTAAACACGCATTATTGACGATAACTCAAAAACTAGAAGACTAGAGCCATATTTAAATTAAGTAGAACGGATACTTTACGTAATGTTTTTAAAAATTACTCTTTTCTTGTATTAACTGGTATTTATGTGTATGAAATTTGTGTTTGTAAAATCTAATGAAAGTTTATTTTTTGAAGTTAAATCAAATCGTGCAGTGTCCCTCAGACCCAAATATAAACATAACATAATTGTATACCGCAAATAAATAATAGTATGTTTTAAAATCCTGCATTTGTGATGACCATAAAAAAATATAATAGATTACCACTAGAACTAAAAATGTTAATTGGAAATTGAAGTGGCTTATTCCTAAAGTTTACTATTTATAGCCTTAAGGAGTTTTTGATTCTTAATCTTTTATACGTCTTGTTTTAAAGTTTAATGTTTATACGCATTTTGTTGCTATAGCTACTAAATTAACAAACTTGTTTTAATATCTTTAAGTACTAATATGTCGTTACATTTAGAATTATAAAACATTGTACGCTCGAAATGGGCAAGCTGTTGAAACTGTATTTATTATATTTAAGATCTTGTAAACACAGTCTGACAATAAAGCATATTCTGATTCTGATTCAGACCTTGATCAAATTGAAGTTGGGTAAACGAGAACATCGTCAAAGTACGCATTATTCGTCACAAAATAGGCATTATTGACGATATTTCAAGAACTACTGATCAGATCTTGATTAAATTTTAATGGGACCAATTAGAAAGCAACAACTTTCAAACTAAAAAAAAATATTTGAAATCGGCTCACGTGGAGAGAAGTTATAAGGTAAAGCACATAAAAAAAATACTGTCGACTTGAGTACCTCTTCCTTTTTTGGGAAGTCGGTAAAAACTAAACTAAGCCCAAGTTGAACCTATTTAATCATATTTCATTATCATCTCCCACTTTTTTTTTTTATTTGTGACAGTCTAGTTTTTGACCACTATCTCACCTGATGGTAAATGACGATGTGATCGAAGCTGGTAAACACACTAGACCTGGAATACGCAGGCTCTCAAGGATAACTGCCGGAACACCGTATTTGGCTTGGCGGCAGACTTTCATCTTGATGGTGGTAAGCTACTTTGGTAGCAAGCCAGGCAAGCAACTCACAAAATGCTCTACCACCTCTCAAATGTCACCTGATTAGCACCACCCGGGGACCACGTGTAGGGAGTCAGACTTAAGGGTATCCTCCTACGGACGTGGGTGACTCAGCCCCACATACACATAAACTGTTATAATCAAACAAAGCTACCATACATTTTCGTTCACCTCCCGTTATTCATGATAAAATTCTACCAATTAATATTGTCTGAAGATCCCAATCAATGCCTTTTAAAAATATCGAGTTATATACAAAGTTAATTAATGACATAATCACAAAGTATCAATTTACTTGACACAGGTTTATAGGCGTGATAAATAATTAGAATTTGGTTTTGACAGATGACCAATCGTAGTGGTTTATTATTAGATAATATCACATTGATAGATATTCAAGTTCGATGAACTGAGCTGTTGATAGGACCGACTATTTACTAAACTATCTAAGCAATGTTTGACATATTAAAAAAAGTTAAAACTAGACTTCACTGTCAATATCTGCGGAACTTTTCAACTAATCTAGAGTTTTTAAGCTATTCCATAGCTTCTATCGCGAGCCTCAAGCGTGGAGACCGAATCCAGAAATTCCGTAACGAAAATAACCTAACACCCCCCACTCCGACCGGCACAGCGGTGATACTTTTATGTTTTGCTATCTATGATGAATAGCAGAACTTTTAATAACTTTTTTGAAATATCACGCTTGTCTCTTTAGTTCAGCAACTCGCCTCTAGGAGGCAGGAAAAAAAATACTGCATAAATAAAATAAATAAATAATTATAATTGCATAAGTTGATAAAAAATGCTTTGCAATAGCTTTGCCGCGGCAGTCCCCTGCCACACGTCTTTTTTTTAATTAATTAATGGGAGGTAGTGGGCTTGAGCACTTGAGTTACCTATAAGCTCGATTTCTTGTAAGTAATTTTAAGGTTTTTGCTGAATATAGTTAATGGAAATATAGGGAATTGTCTCGTTCATATAAAATGCTTAAAAACATAAACGCTTTCACACTTACAGCCCCACGGTAAGTTCGGTGAATTATGATGTGGGTGCCGGAAACATTCACATCGCACACACAATAACATTTATTTTATCTAACGTTACGCAAAGAAGCTTTTGTCAAATTCTAGAGAAAGACTAAATTCTAAATTAAAACGGTCAAGTCGTTACTGATAGGTACCAACTCACGCAAACTTTCAAATTTATAATATTAAGTGTGATGTGAAATGTCAAAATTTATATTTTGATAATATTATTTGTATAATTTTTATATAGAATTTTAGGTCTGGTTGGTGCTTTATCGTTATATTATAATGAATATATTATTAACATCATATATTAATTTACCATATTTAGTATTTATAGCGTCCCATAAACTTATTATATGTATTGCATCTATATTTGCCTAATCTAGCAAGTCCTATTAGCCAATACTAAATCCGTTAATGGGCTCTGGTATAAATAACCTTTTTCGAACATTTTGTTAATAAATAAAAACTGACCACCGATTTAAAAAATCGTCTCTCAATTACTTAAAAAAAAGCCACACTATTCTATTGGTGTAAATAAACCAGACTTAAATTTAATAGAATTTTAATAGCCTTCACTAATAACAATTATTAAAAATCAACAAAATTTTAATAATAGACGTGCATATAAAACCGGTCAAACTTGTGGAGGGTCATTGAACTAGAAAAGTCCAAATGAGCCAATATTCACTGACATAATATTTCTGAGGTTGTGGTTAGAGAGACTACTGCTAAATCATTTAAGATACGAATTAAGGTAAGGCTCTGTAACTTTGGTTTAACAACATGACGAAACCAGATGACTTTTTTCTTCTAATGTTATAAATGCGAAAGTTTGTGTCTCCGTAACGAATAAAACATTTTTTACGAAATTTTGAATGTAAATAGCTTAGGTTACAGAATTACACGTAGGCTACTTTTAACTTAACAAGGCAAAACCGTGGGGTGTGGCTAGTATTTAATAACATGACAGTTCTATTATATTTTCTTATGGTAGGGTGAATTAAAAATAAAATGACATAAACTTCAGCTGACCTACCTAAAACAAACAGAAGCTAAAATTAAAGTCAACATTTTTAATTTACATCAATATGAATGGATGGTGATGAGATGATGGTCAACACCATCTCATCTGATGGAAAGTGAAGATGCGGCCGAAGATGTAGCATGCTTGCCTAAAAGATACCTTTTCTAGACTTAAAGACTCCCAGATTATACCGTTCAGGAATATTTTTTCAGGAATTTTCATCCTTACTCAGATAGACCAGTTAGCTCTTAGCTTATAAGTGATTGGAATCAGATAGACAATAATATTACCTCGTGACAGACATAATGCTGATTTAGAATCGAACTTGTTTTGGGTGTGGACTTTTTGTTTTTAGAAATGTCACAAATCCTATGTTTGGAATTTAATATCGTTGTTTTCATTACAGGCGTCTATTTGGACCTTGCAAGTTTATGACTCATATGTTTTTACCGACTTCCCAAAAAAGGAAGAGGTACTCCAGTACTCAAGTCGACAGTATATTTTTTTTTTCGTGTGTTGCCTTCTCTCCACGTGAGCCGATTTCGAAATTTCGTTTTTTAGTTTGAAAGATGTTGCTTTCTAATTGGTCCCATTTAAATTTGATCAAGATCTGATCAGTAGTTCTTGAAATAACGTCAATAATGACTATTTTATGGACTACTTAGACGATGTTCTCGTTTACCCGACTTCAAAAGTTACCTCATAACTTCTTTCGTTGTGAGCAGATTTTGATAATTATTTTTTTATTTGAAAGCATGTGCTTTTCATGTGGTCCCATTGAAATTTGATCAAGATCTGATCTCTAGTTTTTGAGTTTTAGTCAATAATGCGTGTTTAATACATTAAATCTGATGAAGGTTCCGAAGATAAAGCGGTGAAGTCGGTTTTTTTTTAAGCTTTGATTGCGTTAAATTATTTTACGTATTTATATGAGGTAGTACATAGAAACTCTATGTAATAATTTCTTAAAGATCATTTGCTCTTTATATACTATGTATGATATACTATATTATGATTTCAATACTTTATCATAATATTAAGCTTTTACTATATTAATATATATAAACACTAAGTTCGATGAGTTGAGTCGCGGGTGCCGGAAACCTTATTACACACACAATCACACCCAGAACCAGAAACGCAAATATCCCATTTGGAGAAAATTTGTGTTCTCGGGAATCGAACCCCGATATAACTTAGAAGGCAAACACGCTCCCAACTAAGCCAACGGGCAGTTTACTTTGTAAAGTAGTGGGTGTAGCTTATACCTAAGTACTACTTATACTTATTGCCTAAGACGAAGTAGTGGTCAAACATGCATAAGTTATGTTTTGTGTCATTCAATGCTAAGTTCAACAAGTAGGCCAATTTTTCTGCCTGTCACCATATAACACAACTTCGTGAACATGTGACACAGTTATATCGACTTCAAAAAGAGGAGGTTCTCAATTCGACTGTTTGAATGTGTGTTACTTTATAACTTGTTTCTAGGTGGACCGATTTTTATGATTCTTTTTTTATTTGAAAGCTGGTGCTTATCATGTGATCCCATTTCAATTTAATCAAGACCAGTTGTTTTTGAGTACAATAACGCGTATTTCATTAATTTAATCTGATCAAGAGTTCCGAAGATATAGTGGTAAAGTCTTTAAAGTTAAAGTTGGTAAAGAAAAAGGTTTTTTAGGGCTTTTCGTTTAAATTATTACACAAAAATTTGTTATAAGAAGTTTGAAGAGAGTGAGAGAGAGAGAGTGAAGAGATGAGAAAGCTTTTAGATAAATATCCTAAACTTTAGCGATCATAATAAATAAAACATCAGGTTGTCTGGAAGAGATCGCTTTCAGCGATAAGACCGCCTATTATTACACTTTTCTAAGAATGTACTGTTAAAATTTTACTATTATAATAATAATTATATAATATAATGCAATTTATTCATTTAGATCACTCTTAGAAACTATGTACAGTGTGTGAAAACATAAGCACTTTAGGTTCGTGTAGCCATTTTCTTGAGAGCTCTAAACTCGGGCTGTATCTTGGAAGCCCGGAACAAAACAATTTTTAGCATGTTAGATTTATCGCGCGACACCTAGTGTTATTTATTATTTAACGTGTCCAATAAAGAGTATAACTATCTATCTATATAATTCATACTAGTGATAGCATCGCGTCATCTCTAGATTCAGATCATTCGAGTTATTTTGTTGGTATGTAATCTTCTCAATGTTTCTAAATGTAAAAAGCATCTTTGAAGCCACATGAATAGACCCGAAAAAAAACAGACAAATTTACGTAACGCGACGTTTTTAAACTACCTACGTTTAATTTATCTAATACATACATGATAAGTAAATAGTAGTAATTTTAATAGTATATTATATGCTACGAACCGTTATTCTAGACCTTAAACAGTGAGATAACATCACTTCCGGAACGACGTCACGACCTCTTTTGTCTCCCTCACATCCGGCTCCGCCCCACTTGAGCCGGGGAAGGGGGGTGAGCTTGCCCGAACTGTCAGGCGCGCTCCTCACATTGGCATTTGCTTTCGGCGTGAACACACCTCTTTAAAAGCGGGTAACAGCTTTGCTGTTGGTTATAATTTTTATTAATGTTATAATTTTAACAATTAATTTAAATTTTTATTATAAAGTAATAAACTTCTTTATAATTTTTATTTAAAAAAAAATATTTAAATGTTAACAATTTAACTTTTATAATATTTAAAAGTGACTAACTTGTGCTTTTATTTTGTTATTGTAGCACTCGTAATATTTTTTCAAGATTGAAGTAGGTGAACGGGGTCGCCCGCCTCCGCTAATTTCACCACTGATATCTTCGTCATCTTCACCGTTGTCGTCGTGTAACCCAGCCCCACACCGTCGAGTCACCGAGGTCTTCGAGCGAGAGACAAGCAGAGGGGATGCGGTCAGGTTCGATGCGAATTCAAATTTGCTTATTTCACAAAATGAAAATGATAAAAAACCCATGAGGGTAAGTTGCACATTCGTAATTAACTGCAGCTTTAAGATTCAACTAGGATTAGGTTTCTGGAATGAGCCTACTTACCCCGCTCGATTTATAAACCAACAATCTTGTTTCAAAAATATGTGTATTGTCTTTCCTAACTGAATTGTACGATGCGAACCAAATCATCCGAAGCAGTCGCACTTGTATAATAAGAGTCGAATTTCTAAAGTTGGACTCGCAAAGGATCCACGCAATTTAAACTTTTCAATTCACAGGATTTCTTTCCTTTCTTACAAATTATAGTTAACAGACACGACAAAGATATCGCATTAATTGTATATTTTGTTTTGAATTTTAAAGGCTGGACATGCAAAGTATCCACGCATTAACCTTTTCAATCCACAGCATTTATTTTCTTTCTTACTAAGAGCCAGAGGTTCAAAAAAGCTGTTTACAACTCGAACGTGAGGGTGAGCCCCCTGGCTTTCCACCAGTGGTCCCACTACAGAAGAGGAGACAGGAGGCGGGCGAACTGCCTCATCCTCCCTCCCGGACGTGTGCGCCGTATCGGGTCAGACTGAAAAGCCCGCTCCGCGGCCTCTCAGTCGGAAACGCAGAAAGAGACCATGCACCGCCTCCGCCTGCCACGATCTCTCGCTGTCGAGCATGTCGTAAACAACTCGAACGCTGTGGGAAAGAGCTTTATTCGTGTCTATGCGGAATAGGCACGATGTTTGCAAAGCGACCGCGGAAGTTCTATTATTGCAACAACAATGAAACTGAGCCGTCACAATTACATACTTTAAAAGCTGGTCGTCAACGAATTTTCATCCATAGGTAAGAACCAAAAGCTGCCAGAAATAAATCCGATCCGAGACGAAATTACAGTAATAAAAAATTCCTGATAACTCGATACATATTAGCTTAATATTTATGATATCAATGCAATACAATTACTATTTATTGACATCAAAAGCTAAATACAGCTTAGAGAAACTTATAAATATATGTAGGTCTTATCGCTAAGAGCGATCTGTTATATCTTAGATTGTATTATAATATTTTTATGAGACTTTATTGAAATGTACCTACATTTTAATAATATTACTGAATTGCTTCTTTGGCTATAATACCCTCGCTTTTAAAAATATTTTAACAGTACCCCGGTAGCTGAGCGTGTATTTAGCAATAATCTAAACAATATCAAACTTTACTTGGTATTGAAACCAAACATTTTAATTTTTGGTTTCTCGGATCGGACTTATTGTAAGCGATCGAATTGTGATCAAAATATACATAGACGATATTTTGTTTACGTATTTATCGCCGGCGCCCATCTACCGTCGGTTCTAGTAGGTATTGTACGCGTTGGACTAGAAATCGAACCCAGAGCGACTACACTAAACAAGTATCGCCTTGCCTGGACGAACTAAGCTCGACAAGCTATTCAAGTCCTCGTTCGTGTGAGTGATGCAGAAGTCCAATCTGACGCCAACTAAGGATCGTTTTTCCTAGACGGACTAAGCTGCGGAAGCTATTATGTCCTAACCTCATTCGAGTGAGTGATGAAGTATCAGAAGTCTAGCCTGACTCCAATTAAAGATCGTTTTTCCTTGACGGACTAAGCTACGGAAGCTATTCAAGTCCTAACCTCGTTCGAGTGTGTCACAATTTTTAATATACAATTGCAAATAATTCTGTAACATTGACTTGCCTTGTGTAACAGTCAGTTGTAATGGCCAATAAATGCATTTAATTTATTTTTTCTGATGCCAACCAGGGATTGTTTTTCCTCGAAGGACTAAGCTGCGGAAGATATTCATAAGTCTATTCTGATCCCAACCAAAGTCATTTATCATCAAATGGAATCCAAGCCTAAACTCCACGTATTTGCCCGGGTAGAGTCTGATAATACCTGGTAAGCATATTAAACTTTACGGTTTCGGCCTAGTTAGTAACTGAAGGTATCTGTTTCACTTGCCATTCCTTGCAGTTAATTTGCAGACTACCTAACTGAAATAACGTCTAAAAGTCTTTTCTTTTAAGTAAGTACTTGGTCTTAATAGATACGAAGAATGCAATCAGTTCTTGTTTCATACCTTGTAACGACCGTTGTCTCATGCGTTACAGTGGAACCTATTAGATGGCACTATATGTCTTCTAAGCACCAAAGACATTACTGCAATCTGATGCGGGGGTTTACCGATACTCACATACGTAGTGAAGTTACTATTTATACATTCCATAGTAATTGTATATTCATATATGCATTATTTAGTGTGTTATAGCTTGTGTTATAGCTGTATTTATTTAGTGTGTAACATTACACTGGTTAACAATATGTACACCATCCTGTTATCATTACACAAACTGTCCAGTAAGTGTACTCTTCTGAAACGGCTTAGGAAGAGACATTGTGAATTTTAAAACGCAGATAGATTTTCTCGCTTCAACGAGCACACACTTTCTTTTTCGCTATGTTCGTCTCATACGGTTCGGATACTTAGTAAAAGCTTCAACTTACTCGGTGGTTTGGCGTCTGGAACTCGAAAGAGCTGATAGCGGAACATTTCTGATGTTTTTTAATGGTTGATCACATTCTTAATTTCTCCGTCATTTTAGTACAAAGTTTTATCTGGTATTTGGCAATAATGATAATGTTGATCATATATCAATCACATTCACATGCTCCCTTTGCTTAGTTAAGCACTCGTTCATTTCTTGCTTAAATGCATTTAAAATTATTTAAATATTTTATTTATAATTACCATAAGGAATTACCACAACGACGTTTTCCAATGGAATGCCAATAAGAGTTTTACCTTAGCCTGTGTGTAACGGTCACGTAGACCAGATATATTACGAAAGGACTAGCTATAGATTCCCAGTCTTGACATTTAAAATTTTATTGTACTTGAATGGATAAGTGATCAACCATTCCTTTAAAATAATATTTCAGATGAGTACTTACATAAGGTACGGTTTTCTTATTGCTTCTCGAATGTAGTAGTCAAGCCTGCAATTTTGCACATTTAATTATCGACCCAAGATCAAAAACGAATTTAAACATGTTTATTGACATCCTTTCTTTGGGTCTACCTACTCCACAAGTATAAACCTGCCGTTGCAGTTATTATGGAGATTACAGATCTAATAGAATAAATGTCTTGTTGTAGATATGTCTTGTTTAATGATGTAGACGTAAGAAATGTGTTTTCATCTCGTAGGGTATGCAATAATCTAGTCGGGGAGGAGGAGAGAGTGCGCGAGCGGGGCGGTGGTCGGCTGCTAGTAGCGGCCGACGCGGCGGCATCGCTCGAGTCAGTGCCATCGAGAGCCGGACCAAGGCAGACGTATGAACATTCCCCCGCACTCCCCGCGTTGTGCCACACGCTAACCGCGTGCTGTTTCTTTAGTGTGTGAGCTAATGTACCGGTTGTATTTAATAAAAGTGCTTCAATATTACGTTCTCCGTGTCTTCAATGTGAACCCCCGCACCTAAATCTCTATAGTAATCATGTAATAATGATTCGGTTTGGGTAAAGATGATTTTAAGAGGCAAGTATTGAAGCCTCTTCATACTTTGTACTTGGACTACTTCAGTACTTGCAATAACTTGATGTTTGAATTAAGTGCTTTTATTTTTACAATGGCCTCTCAAGGTAAATTTATGACGTATCCCTACGTGTGAGCCTATTCGAATTAAGCACTGTAGCATAAACATATATAACAATATATATATACAAGTGTCATTGCTAAACTGTTATTAGATCAATAACTGATCAAATTCTTTACCTACCTGTCTATGCATGTGATAGCATTGTAACTAATAGTCATTTTAACATTTACGATTGTTAATTCCTTGTCATAACATTATTTTAGTTAAGGTACCATAATAATAAAATGTATTTGTCGTGAGTTACAAGTATAATTATTCTAATTTCAAGATGACTTTCATCCCTCTGTTCTGTAGGTACACCTATTCATGGGATATATATCATAGATTTGCATAACCTAGTTACACATTATAAAGTACCTGGTACTATGAATTATATTTATTCACACATTGGCATACTTTTTAGCTTGCCACCAGGCGATAATAAACACATCTCACTGTTTAAGGTCTAGAATAACGGTTCGTAGCATATAATATGATGTTTTACCTGAAAATAAAACAATTATTATATGCGAAACCTTATTCTAGACCTATATTTAGAATCCTGCCTGGTGGACTTCTTTAACTTGTCCACCGAAAGTGAGATGCAATGTGAGGAGCGCGCCTGACAGTTCGGGCAAGCTCACCCCCCTTCCCCGGCTCAAGTGGGGCGGAGCCGGATGTGAGGGAGACAAAAGAGGTCGTGACGTCGTTCCGGAAGTGATGTTATCTCACTGTTTAAGGTCTAGAATAAGGTTTCGCATATAATAATTGTTTTATTTTCAGGTAAAACATCATAATAATTTGGTAGTGGGCTTGAGCACTTAAGTTACCTATAAGCTCGATTTCTTGTAGGTAACTAAGTACTTTGCTGTACATAGTTTTAGTTTAGTTTTAGGAAATATAGGCAATTGGTCCGTAGTTTTGGAAGGACAATTACCTATATGAAAAAAAAAAAAAGTAAATAGGCTATGTAATATTGTTAAACTTATGTACTACATTGTTTATTACGTGGATTAAGTTATCAGATCGATAGGTCGGACAAGATACAGGCTGTTCTAGTAATGAAATCTACTGATACCTTTTTAGCATACTTGCAAACAGGTACATTCTAGGCAAGCATGCTACATCTTCGGCCGCATCATCGCTTTCCATCAGGTGAGATTGTGGTCAAAGGCTTCATCGTACATTAAAAAAAAAGAGTTGAATACTCCCAAATTATGCCCCTCGGGGAACAAAGACGAAGGAAATGAGTTCCACTCCTTTGCCGTACAGATGATGAACGTGCGAAACGCTTTGAGTGAACTGGAGGTATGTCAACTATAAATTGATGACGTTTGACATTTTGTCTTGTTGTTAGATGGCCTATTTGCAATTATAATTTCTGAATTCTTGAAGTGCAGTACTATAGTGTTGCTGAATTCTTGAAGTGCAGTACTATATGTAAAGATAATCATCATATATGGTGTGTACGTAATTTAATAATAAAATACAAACAAACAAACGCATTCACACTCACAGCCCCACTCTAAGTTCATGCAGATACGTCTTTTTTTCTTATGACGGCAGTATACAAACGGCAGCGCATGGGGAGAAGTCGCGGGCGCGTGCCCGCCGCTCGGGCTTGTATAATAATATTTAGCGCAGAACCGTTCAATTTTAATTTCAAACATCCCTACCACCTCTTCGTTTAATTAGATAATTCCCAGGTCTTCAGAATCGTGATATCCGATTATTGTATGACAACCATGGATTTATAAGTTAAGTATCTGTCAGTAAAACCTTTAACACGAGGAACTCGGAAGCAATTACACTCGTTTTCCGGCACCGGAGCGGCACGTGGATAATCTATAAAGCACGCTACGGGATGTTGGGCCAAGTCTATTAAGTACAGTCAGCACCAACATTAAAAACATCTAATTAAAATCGTAGTTCCAAGTTCTATCATCGGATAAGCAGACAAACTGCTAAGCGACACCACTATATGGTAGACATTCCACAAATGCGGACGAAGCGTTTTGCTTCCACACACATTGTGCGACCGCAAAGGAATGGAACTCCTTGCCTGAGTCGGTGTTTCTTGATGTGTAAGCTTGCTTCATCGTTGACCACATCGTCGCTTACCATCAGGTGAGATGGTGGATGAAAGTTTCTGTATATTAAATGTTTTTTTTTAATGCAAAATATTTTTTTATTATCATGGATACCATCGACGCTGCATTTATTGGTTTACCGTCACTTTTGCTATATATTTTTTTTTACTTAATGTGCAAGTGATTTATAAGTAAAATAGAGCAAAGGATAGAACAAATAAATAAATTAAAGAAGTCTTATCGATATGTAATTGAAGAAAAATAACTCCTCGTTTTATTTAGGTACTCTAGTTGCACGTTGGTAACACAGGAAACATAATTTCTATTCTATAAGTAACCAATAATAATTTTACACATTTGTAATGTTTTAAAATACACGTAACCATGCTCTGCCGAATCTTCGCTTTCCATTAGGTATGATCGCGGTCAAATGGTTATCTATTCACCACTTTTTTTTTGCCAAAGCCAAAGGTGCGGCGGCGCTAGCTGTAGAGACCGTAGGTATACAGTCACCAAAGTAAAATTTTATAAGGTTTCGTAGAATATAAATAAATATTCAAATGATTTTTAACGCTTTTACACTCACACATTATAAAACGTCGACATACTTTTGCCAACAATCGTCGCCAACTATAGTGTCAGACTTTGTTGCACTTTGTTTTCTGACTGTACAAATTATCTCAAACGATAGATCATCGTTATCAAGTTACGATCTAACATAGGTATAAGATGCGTATCGCTAATGTAATGATGTTCACGTATTAATTTAGGTTTAAGGTACGCATTATACGCATGTTCGTGACTATACAATGTCAAGTATTATCCGCGTAGCGTCATATAAATTCTAAAGGTGTGAGATCACTGGCAGATTCATATTATCTTTAGTAAGTTTTTCAGAAGAGCATCATCGTATTGTACTATTATTTGATATGTGGTATTGCTTTTAACGAATTAGCAAACTGAAATGGCAGTGGGCTGGCTACGTCTCTAGAAGGTCGGATAACTGCTGGAGTAGACGAATACTTGAGTGGGACCGCGACTCGGCAAACATAGCACAGGACGCTCGTCGGCCAGGTGGAGCGACGACCTGTGAAAGGAGGTCAACAGAAACTGGATGAGAAGAGCCGAAAACCGGGCTGGTGTTCATTAGGAGAGGCATATGTCCATCAGTGAACAAAAATAGGCTGATGATGATGATGCTTACTTTTAACACTTGTATGAAAAACTTTGCTTATATTTTATGCTAGATAGACAAGCATTTGATCATCATCTCACAAGATGGAAAGTGAAGATGCAGCCGAAGTAACATCTTCTACGTGTTTGCCAAGAAGATACCTAGTCACTCTAGACTTGAAGACGCCCAGATTTAACCGTTCTAATCAAAGACATGGGTAGTGAATTTCACTCTTACGCCGAACGGATGTTAAACATAGAAAAAAATCGCTTTAGCTGAACTGTACTGCAATATATTAACCATATATGGGTGACGTTTGGGGGTTTGTTAATTGTTACATAGTAAAAGGGGGATGAGGAATCAACTCATTCATAGGTCTTTATTTGAAATGAAGATTTTCTGTAATAATGGCTAACTATAAACTGTTAATAAATAGTTAAAGTGCATGAGTTTAGGCAAATTATACAAAGTTGGAAAATGTAATAATCGTTTTATTTCCTAAACTCCATTAGAAGTTCTAGGAAATAATTAAACGCAAGCAAAGCTTAAAAAAACCGACTTCACCGCATTATCTTCGGAACCTTGATCAGATTCAATGTATGAAACACGCATTATTGACAAAAACTCAAAAATTAGAGATCAGATCTTGATCCAATTTCAATGGGACTACATGAAAAGCACCAGCATTCAAATAAAAAAAAAACAGAAAAGCACCAGCATTCAAATAAAAATTTAAAAAAACCAGTCTACTTAAGTTTTGTGAAGTCGGTAGAAAAAGCATCACTATAATCATCACATTATCAACAGAAATTTATCATTGATCACGATGTGTCAAGCAGACAAAACTATAAAATTAACAAAGAGGTGCAAACTTTTTATGTATTCAAATTTTATTGTAAAATTCAATTAAGTTATCTTCCGGGTCTAATTGGACAGACTCAAACAGAAGATGATTTGTGTAGACGTTAAAAATCTATAGTCTTTTTTACCTACTACCTATAAATTGTTTTTATTTCATTTATAACAAGCAATAGTGGTTTGCGGTCATCGATATATATGTAAATGTCGCAGGTACATTGTCAAATCAGAGATATTATGAATCTTACCGGATTATAGCCAATTATATTAATACCCGTCCCCGTAATACGTTAATATTAAGAGAAGGATAATTTCGTTGCTTTAGGCAGGGTTTGAGTAGCTCAGCGGTTAGAGCAGTAGGGCTTGACACCCAATGGCCGCAGGTTCAATCTCCGCCTAAAGCGATAATTTTTCCTTTCTAAATTTACTTTTATTGATGTCAAAATGAGACTAATAATTGTAATTTATTACCGACTTCCCAAAAAAGGAGGAGGTACTCAAGTCGGCTGTATTTTTATTTTTTTTATTTGTGTTACCTTATAACTTCTCTCCACGTGAGCCGATTTCGAAATTATTTTTTAGTTTGAAGGTCCCATTTAAATTTCATCAAGATCTGATCAGTAGTTCTTGAAATATCGTCAATAATGTCTATTTTGTGACGAATAATGCGTACTTTGACGATGTTCTCATTTACCCGACTTCAAAAGTTACCTCATAACTTGTTTCGTTATGAGACGATTTTGATGTTTTTTTTTATTTGAAAGCTGGTGCTTTTTATGTAGTCTCATTGAAATTTGATTAAGGTCTGATCTCTAGTTTTTGAGTTATAGTCAATAATACGTGTTTATACGTTAAAACTGATCAAGGTTCCGATGATAAAGCGGAAAAGTCGGTTTTTTTAAGCTTTGCTTGCGTTTAGTTATTTATTATTAAGTTGAATTGAATTTTAACGTGGATTTATTGAAAATTAAATAATCAAATAGCAGTAAATGTTTTTATATGTCTTGATTTTGGTGAAATGGGCCTGCATACGTTAATTGAGAATAAACCAATAGTCAGAACATGTCAGAAAATTTGGATTTCACAATTTATCTACGACTTGCATACTGAATTGATAGGATACTCGTGGCCTTGACTAAATGAAATATTATGTTTCACTAAAAAGTGCCACTCTTTTGTATTACTATCCGTTAATTAGAAGGTATACTAAACAAGTGTCATATAATGATACACATAGATTAAAAAATACCTACTAACATTATAAATCCGAAAGTTGTGAGTAAGTGTCTGAGAATGTTTGATCCCTCTTGACGTTTTAACAGCTGAAAGGATTTGGACGAAATTTGGAATGTACATAGCTTATGCCTAGGATTGATACATAGGCTACTTTTTAACTTGATAATAGCGGGAGAAGGCGGGGCAAGGCTAGTAATAAATAAACAAGGCTACCATAAATGTTTTGAACCATCCAAAGCCAATCTATTAAGTTCAAAGCGTTTCGCTTCTAAGTTCATCATCCATGCAGCGAAGGAGTGGAACTCATTGCCCTCGTCTTTGTTCCCCGAACGGTATAATCTGGGAGTCTTCAAGTCTAGAGTGAATAGGTACGATTATCTTCTAGGCAAACATGTTAATTTCTATCAAGTGAGATAGAAGTTAAATCTGGCAAGATTACCAGATTTTTTTTTAAGTTTTGGCATGCATAAAAAAACAGATATTTAATATCTGGCAACGTTTCCTATTTGGAAAGCAAGCCTTAGTCTTAGACCTAAATACAGCCACTTATTTTTAATTTGATGTATATTTGTCTCTTCTGAATAATGTTAGACGGAGCAGAGCTGTTCATGGCATACCTATTATTAATTTTAAACTATAACATTGTATTATTTTCTCTGTGGAAACATCTAAATTAAATCTTTGTAATGGTGATGGGGTGCAGTTTTTAGCTAACCGAAGAAGCAAGTCCTTTCAAACAAAATACTTGTTTTTTTTTTCATATATATGTTAGTAAATTTTTCCAATATTTTAATAGTCATTCTGCTATAACAGCTACTATTTTATTATAAACTAGTCGTGCCCCACGGCTGCGTTCGCGTTAATAAAGTTAAAAAGTAGCCTAAGTGTTATTCCGGAATCTAAACTATCTACATTCACAATTTCATCAAAATTTATTGATGCGTTACGGAGATACGCAGTAACAAACATTCACACACACACAAACTTTCGCATTTACAATATTAGTAGGATAGGATAGTATGGTGTAAGTCACCTGACATTGTATTATATTACAGAGACTAGTTAAAAAAATAAGTCAAAAGGTACCACATAAATTGGTGAACAATGCTTTAGCAATTTAGGGTGACCCAACTCTCAAGGCCCCAATGTCACGGGGCCAAGCTGATCATTCATCACTAATATTTATACTTAGTACTTATTAGTGTTGACGACGCTATTGCTGCCTACTTAGGCCTCATAGTGTATTTGACTGTTATATACAATAGCGATGATTTTCAAACATTGGTTGAACTAGAAAGCCCGTCAATGTTGACAGATTCTCATTATGTGTATTGCGACAATGTGAGATACAGTGTGGTTTTGTTGATGTGATGGTCGCTTCTGCTATAAAGGAATGAACATACACAGGTACATAGGTTCATACGTAGGCTGATAAAAAATAATTTAAACGTAAACAAAGCTTAAAAAAACTGACTTTACCGCTTATATTTTGGTTTTGGCTTGATCGATTTCGATAAAATTTATATAGGACCACCTCTAATGAACAAATAAAGAAATTTGAGAATCGGTCAATAAATGGGGGAGAAATCGGTGAACATACATAAAAAAATATATACAGTCGAACATAGTACCTCCTCCATTTTTGAAATCGGTATAATATCGCTCCTTTGTGTCACGCAGTAAAAGGAATTTTATGATCTTTATCGAAACTCAATACATTTCGAAGCGATGATAGTTGAGTTTCGACAGCTTTTAACATCTTTCTTACTACTAATATTGCAAATGCGATAGTTTGTGAGGACGTATGTATAATTGTTACTTTTTCTAAAACTTTTTTAAACTACTGATGGATTTTAATAATAATAATAATAATTTACGATAATATATTATTGTAAATTATCATTAAAATCCATTCAGTAGTTTTTAAATTGTGTTATTCTAATATATGAGCTATAATTCATATTCAAAATAACACATAGTCTGTAATTTTTATAAATTGTTGAGTTGTTGATTTTGTATAATTTTTCAAAACCTGTGATTTGTCTTTAGTGTTAATGTGTAATCATGGTAGATTATTAACCGTAAAGATATTGTGTAAATTGGTAACGATAAGAATAGTAAGAAAATTGTAAGAGTTACACTAATATAATGTGAAAAAGCCGATTTTGATGTTTTTTTTTATCCGACTTCCCAAAAAAGGAGGAGGTACTCAAGTTGACTGTATTTTTTTTATTTGAATGCTGGTGCTTCTGATGTGGTCCCCATTGAAATTTGATCAAGATATGATTAGTTTCTTTTGAATAGTACTAAGAAAATGCCAAAATAAATGGTTCACTTGTGGGTTTAAGTATAATACCTACGCTGACGAAGTCGCGGGCAAATGCTAGTAAGATATAAGTTTTGCATAAAATACACGTAAGCCAAAATGTTAAAGGCTTACCTATAGGTTCGTTATTTATAACATTACCTACAGTGACATAACGTGGACCATTATACAAAACGAGTTTTATGATACCAATTACTCCATACGGTACCATTTTAGGCGTATGTAGGTGTACCTAGTCTACCGCATAACTATATAGGTAATGCTGATTTACCTTCTAATGGGAAATTTGCAGACCTACAAAATATATAGAGTAACTAGCCTTGTCCCGCGGCTTCGCCCGGTATAATTACGTCAAAAAGTAGCCTATGTGTTAATCCTAGGTATAAGCTATGTACATTCCAAATTTCATCAAAATCCGTACAGCCGTTAAAGCGTGATGAGGGAACAAATATGCTTACGCACTTAACACAAACTTTCTGATGAGAAATCATTTCAACCATAGAGACTAGCCTCTCTTTTGTTATAGTTATTGCAAATTTCGTTTTGATTTTTCAAATATTTTTTTTAATATTATATAACTATAACTTTTTATTATTCGAGATATCAAACTTTGACCACTATCTCACCTGATGGTAAGCGAAGATGCGGTCGACGATGGAGCAAGCTTGCTTGGAAGATACCTATTCACTCGCGACTTGAAGACTCCCATATTGTATTAATTTGGAAACACTGACTCAGGAAGTTGTTCCCAAAGTACTCCATTCTTTTGTGGCAAGGAGTTCCATTCCTTTGCGGTTGGCACATGAAGCAATTTTTCCGCATTTGTGGAATGTCTACTATTTAGCGGTATCGCTTATCAGTTTGTCTGCTTATTACTATTTATCTTCTCTGTTAAGTCAAAAGTGTCAAGTAACAACTGGCATAGGTTTGCATGTAACGAGGCGCGACGCGGCGATGCCGTTCTTTATTAAACATAACAGTTTTGATTGAACAACTGTGAATTATTAAATTAAAAATAAAAGGGAATTAGCGTGACATACGCGTTGTCAATGTCTAGATCGACAATTGTTTCGGCTTCATTCGGAAGCCTTCTTCAGGTGGGACGCGACGGGAGCGCTTCGCACTCATCCTGAAGAAAGCTTCCGAATGAAGCCGAAACAATTGTCGATCTACACATCGACAACGCGTAAGTCATGCTAATTCTCGTTTTAATTTTAATAACAATATATAACATATATAAAAATCAAATCAAACCAAGCCAGCAGCTAAATTGTATTATTTCCCGTGCACATTTAAATTACCTAAATTGCCCAGTTACATCACGATTTCAATACAATAAAATAAAAAGAATACTATATGCCATTGATAACAATTTAGTATCAGTAATTAAACATCTAACGCAGTGCCTCTTGAACTTGCGGCTATGGATCTTCACAAACTTGGACGTAACTTTCCAAACATGAACTCAAACTGACTTTAAACTCTATTTCTACTTACACAAAGGTTATAATAATCGCTTAAGCTTCGGTACTATGAGTAAAAATAATTTTGGCGAAAGACATGAGCACGTTTTTTAGACGACTTTTGAAAAGGTATAAAAGCATAACATTGGAATCTAACGCAACAGTGTGTGTGAACTTACCTTAGGAACGCGTCCCGTTTATTCGAGGGATTCGTAAAGAAAAAAAATGAAATTGGTAACTTTTTTTTAATTTTTGAGTGATTGGTGTCAAAAATGTGTGGTGAACGAACAAAGCAATATAGGATAGATATTTTATAAAAATAATTTATTTTTACATTCTAAAAAAAAAACAAAATTAAAAGACCAAAAAGGAATAAAATATTTGAAGATATTAGGTATTTTCGCTTATTGAAATTACCGTTTCATATATGTTTTTATTTTTTAATGATTATATTTTTTAGGGTTTAAATTTTTATTGGATTACCCCATATCCAATCAAAATTTAAGCCCTTAAAAAATATGACCATTCCTTATTTGATAAACATTGGGTAAATTCATTAAATATCAAATTATTTGAATAAAAAAAATACGTTATATTTGTCTGGAAAATGAATATTTTTTATATAAATCTTTTGAATCTCTTTGTTAAATTATTAACAGATTTTTAAAAAATTCCTGCCAATTTTGCATGTCTCTGTCATATTCCAAGTCTTGTCAGGTGATCAGATTTCAAGGGTTCTTTTGAATAATTATGTTTGACTACTTTTAATTTTCAAAATTATATTTCTACGGGCCAATTTTTTATATTAATTACTAAATTTTAATGTGATAATTGTCAGGCTGGTTACATATAAACTATCGAGACGCAGGATAACTAAGACAGTGTCAGTGGATTGGTAAAATAAGTTCCTTTTGATAAAAATAACAATAATTAAAGATTTAAAATCTAATAGAGTTTATATAAACTTCATACTCTACGGGTTGATCGCCTTATATTGACCGACTCAAGAAAGTAGAATGAAGGAGGATTTTCAATTATTCGACTGTATATATTATTTTATACCTTCAAAAATTATCTATAAAAACCTATAAAATGAAGTATAAGCCCGCCTAAAAAAGCTTTTATCTGTGACAAGCTAGCGTTTGAGAATTATTTAGATACCTATGTAATTTAGGTAGAGTAATATTTATAATTGGCGAGTTACTGACACATTTTTTATCCTACTTCCTATTCATATTATAATTGCGAAAGTTTGTGTATGTGTTGTTAATGTTTGTTACCACGTATTTATGTTATGAATAAACCGATTTAGATGATATATAAAATTTAGATAGTTAATGTTCCGGAATAACACATTAGGCTACTTTTTAACCTAATTAATGCGGGTGAAGCCGCGGGGCACGGCAAGTTATTTATAAAATGTTACATCAATTAGATGTAGTTGCATACTACTTGTTGAAGTGATAGTGATATCATAAATATCATCACTGTATTTGAAGTCAATAATATTTGTCATAATCCCACGTTTTAGAAAATTAACAAAATATGTCAAATGTTTTAAAAACTCAGATGTGCTAATTGTTTACTACAAAGCAGTCCTGTCACAACGATTTGCAAAATGTCTAATAGATTCGACAAAAAAAGCTTAACATTTGTCAATGGCGTCAGTCAACAGCTTTTTCATCGTCTCAACTTTTTGTGAGACCACCCATTTGATATATCGAGTAAAAGGTTAAAGTTAGTCAGTTAAGTATTTATTTTACTCGTAACTTAAACCCGTCGTTAAGAGATACTAATAATCTAAAGCAAAAACAAGGTAAATGACTTCACCAAAGATAGATAGATAGATAGATAACGCTTTATTGTCACACCTTACATAAATCACTTACAAAATATTTTAAAACCTTAAATTAAAGTGTACAATCGGCGGTCTTATCGCTAAAAGCGATCTCTTCCAGACAACCTTTGGATGGAGAAGATTTTAATAATTCGGTGAAACGGGGTGTAAATACAAGTTATGAGAAAACAAAATATACATTAAGGTATATATATATATATATATATATATATATATATATATATACATACTTAAACAAAATAAATTCTATAAGGCAATAAAAATACATACAAAGTGTTTATAATACAAATACATATATACAAAATATTATAATAAAGTAAGGATATTTGTAAATAATTAGGTTCAAAAGTTTAAAAATACTTAATGAATTATAAACGAAAGACTATATATATCTACGACTATTTATAGCTCGTATCTGTTAACTTGACATGTTTTTTTAAACATGGTGACATAACAAAAAGGCTAAACTTATAATTGGATGCGACGCACACAATCTTAAAACTAGATATAACCATAAAATTACAGTGTGCGCATTTAGGTTAAGCAAAACGAATAAATCTTTTATGGCTAATTGGGTTAGATTTTACAATAAAATTCCTAAAATTGTAACTGAATTACCAACGGGAAAGTTTAAGTTAGTAATAAAACGGGCATTAATTAAGAAAGCCTATTTATAAAACTATTGACTTAATTAATGACAAGGATGCAAAGAGGCAAACTGCACAGGCACTGACGACCTAGTTGGCGCAGTGGACAGGTGTCCGCCCTCTGCGCCGTGGATCCTGGGTTCGATTCCCTGCAGAAGCACAAATTCCTACTCAAGGGATATTTGTGCTTCTGGTTCTGGGTGTAATGTGTGTGTGATGTGAATGTTTCCGGCTCCCACGATACAAGTCTTTGAACTTAGTGTGGGGCTGTGAGTGTGAATGCGTTTCGTTTGTTTGTTTCTAGCGACTTCATAATATAGATAAACCTAGGTTAATATACTTATGTATTAGTGTTAATAGTTAAAAAAAAAATTAATGAAAAAAAATGCGCCGCCACCGAGTTTCTTGCCATGTTCTTTTCGAGATGGTTGTAATTTTGCAAATCTGGCAGTAGAGTCATTAACTGTCATGAGTGCCTCTTTGGGGCCCATGTGAATAAACGATTTTGATTTTTGATTTTGATTTTAATGATTTCCCTAGTATTTTTTGGCTATGAATCACCTGGACATGCTGATCTGGACACACGTTCTGTTACGTCGCTAATGTTATTGTTAACTACTTGTTAACAATAGTATTAGCTTATATTTTTTTATCTTTATAGGTCGCATTAGCCGCTCTTGTAGCGGTATGCGGAGCAGCCAAGCTTGACCGCACCTACCTGCCTCCATCTTCAGCTGCGACCGCTGGAGGAAGCTCAGACTCTTTACAAACTCCTTTATCAAAAAGCTCAACTGGACAAGAGGAATATTCTGGTGAATTACCGACAGGAAGCTACACCAACAACTTTCAAGGAGTAGTCGTTGACGCAGCTGAAGCTGGCATAAGATCTTCTGATGGAGACCAATCTGGTCTTGGAGGGTCTAGAGATTCTTATGGGTCAACTAATTCTAAAGTAGGAGATGCGGCATTCAGAGGTTCTCTAACTGGATTTCGCAGCACACCAACATTCGGATCAGGTTTAAATGGACAAGTAACAGGAATCAATGTTGAACAGAACTTTGGGAACTTTGAAACCAAATCTGAAAGACCCCAGGCTTTCAAGGACCGTAATTCAAACATCATTAGTTACGCCAATGACGTCAGCTCCGACAACTATAGCTATGGATTTGAGTCTGACAACGGTATCGCTATAGGAGAGAACGGAGTGGCAAGTAACGGAATCCAAGCTCAAGGTGGTTACTCTTACAAAGGTGATGACGGTCAGGTCTACAAAGTAACGTACGTTGCTGACGAAGGTGGTTACCGACCTCAAGGTGCCCACCTGCCTACTCCTCCTCCAATTCCTAAAGAGATTTTAGAGTCTTTGGAGCAAAACGCTAAGGAAGAAGCTGCTGGAGTAGTTGATGATGGTAAGTATAATTTATAACCATCATTTGCTTATGCGTTATCTCTAATACAAAAGTGGATAATTGTACATTAATATATACATAGTACATCATAATACATAATATACATCATAATTTTTAATGACAAAATGTAAACACTTTTTTGCTGTTCATTATTTTGATTATAGTAGAAAATAAAGTCTCGCTATAAAAGAGCCATAACTACATCAGTATAAAATACATGTGGATGTTTTTCATGATATCATTATCACCTCCTAATGGTTTAAACTACAGAAAGTATAGGTTTCTGTTTATTACTGTGTTCTGTATATTGAGGACTGAAAAAGGAGTAGAATCCTTGCCCAAGTCTGTGTTTCCTGATAAATATTTTAAGTCACGAGTGTATAGACATCTTCTAGGCAAGCGTGCTCCATCGTCGGCCGCATCGTCACTTACCATCGGGTGAGATGGCGGTCAAACGTTTGCCTATCTAGAAAAAAATAAACAAAAAAAAGTATACATAACTAGCTGTTATCTGTGGTTTTTCCCGCGTTAAAAGAGGAAAAAAATATATCTTTAAGTTTAACCTGGGTATGAGGGGTGTTCATCCCAAATCTCCCTTAAGCCCATTTAGCATAAACACTGTATGTCTGTAAAAAAAAACACAATAATTATAACATTAGTGTTGATATTATAGTAACATTGTATTAGCAATAATGCATAATTTTATGGTAACCTACTTTTAACTACTGTTTAAGATAGCAATTATTTTAATTGAAATTTGGTGTTTTTTATTTATCAGATTATTTTGACGAACATAATTTAAACAAATTTTACATTGGAAAAGTGAGAGTTGAATCGTTGATAATTCTCTTCCATCATCTCATTTTACTAATTATCCTATGATGATATCCAATTTTGATATACATTTTATTAAAATTGGATATCCATTCTCGTGACTTTACGTAAAGTTCATACCAATTAGTGTAACTGATTTATGTTTAGATCCATTGTCTAAAATAAAACTAGATTGTGTTGTTTGCTAATCATATGAATTTACCTACTATTGTATGGCTACCCTAATTGTTCCAATTATGACGTAATGACTACGATCATTGAGCTATTTTTCATATTTATTTGCACAAATGTAGGCGTTATTCACTGTTACTATAATATTCATAAAACTTTTTAACTAATAGAAAAGTATTAGAATAATAGGTATTAAAAAAATATCAATAGCAAGTTTTTGTTTGCGTATACACACACATAATACATTTGTTATATTCATTTGCATAACATGATAGATTCGTATGCTGAAGTACTATGCTCTTATTGGGTGTATGAGTCAATCGTGTATACTTGTTGTATTGAAATATCAATGAGTATTGTATGTCGGCTTTGGAAAAGACTTTCATTCAGAAAATTGTCACCGTCACCAATGGCCTTAAGCCCTATTGTATCTTTGATAAATGTATCTTTGACTGATCGTTTGCTCAACAGCTTTGACAAATCGCTTAAAACTTTCATTTTTATTTACAGGCTCATACGATGCTCAGAAATACAATGCGGAAGGCGATTATACGCATCATAATGGCGGCAATGTCCAATACAATGGCGCACAATTGTCTCAGTTTGCGAAGCGACCTGAATCAGATGCAACATCAAGCAGCACATTCATCAATCAAAACAGTCAGGCTTTTGGGAAGCCCGAACAGTTAAGCAACACTCCAAGCACTCTTGCAAACTTCAACGGACAATCAAACCAATTCAATGGAAACAAAGTGGAATCCGTTGTTAATGATTTTGCTGGATCTGATAAACAATCTAGTCAAATTTTGAGTGGACATCAGCAGAGTTCATCTGGCCTTCATAATTTTGGTCACTCTGGACATAGTTTTGGTACCCAAGCCCAAAGTCAAGGGTCCCAGTTTGGAATTCCACATCGTGAACAAACATCAACTACTCAAGCTCAAACTCAGATTTCTCAGTTTGGATCTCACGCTTATCCACAAGGGTCAACATCTCAATTTGCGGGTCAACCGTCTCAAGTTGGATCGCAAATCAACCGAGAAGAAGCTGCTTCTCAGTTCGGAGCCCAGCCTAACAAGCCCTTATTCGGACATGGTTCAAACTCTGCTTTTAACTCTCAATCCGATCAAGTTACACAGTTTGGAAATCAAGAACCCAATTTACAAGGCGTTTCAAATCTGCATACCCCAACACAAAATAACTATGGGCCCACTCAAGTCTCACAAACTCAGTTTAGTACCCATCAATCAAACATTCCTTCATTAGGAAGCCACAATTCTAATAAACCAGCCGTAGGACAGGAACAAAGCCATACTGGTGCCAGCAACGACAATCGATTTCCTAGTACAACAAATAAGTTTGGTGCCGAGTATCTTCCCCCTTTCAAACCAAATGATAGACCATCTTACAATAAACCACAAATAAATGATTTTTCTTCAGTTCAACAACTGAATAAAGAAGGTAATTCTCAAGATTCCGTGCCATTACAAGGTCAAATCCAGCCAGTGCTTCAAAGCTCAAGTGCATCTTCACATGCTTCTGTTGGCTCAGCTGGGTTTGAACCTCAACCCTTAAATGTTTTTGGGTCTCAGTTTTCTAGACCAAATCAATCTTATAATAACTACTACCAAGTACCATCACAGAAAGAAAAAGAATCAAACGCATTTTCAAGTACAATTCCCACTACTGTGCCCGAAACTGAACTTATTACTCCCTTAGAACCTAACGAGAAACCCGCTTTCTCCCAAGGTACACAGTTCAATAGCCAGGCTACAACTAGTTTTGGAAATCCTAATTTCCAAACAACGAATAATCAAGTACCTGGTTTTCAAAATACTGCTTCAGTGATGCCGCAGTCTTCTGACCAAGCTGTATTATCGTCTTTCACTAACGTGAATGTCCGTCCCCATACGCAATTCGACACAACGCCTACTCAAGCTGTCTTCTCGGGTACACAAGGAAGCTCTAACATAGGAAAACCACAACTAACTCAAAACTCATTTACTCAAAACCAACAAAGTGATTATTATTCCACACAAAAACCTTCTTTCGGCCAAGGTCCTGATGACTCATATTATTATAATCAGCCATCAAAACCGTTTGGTACTCCTACAGCGCGCCCTGATCCTTCAAGATTTCCTAGTTCCCCATCTTATCAGTCTAATGGTATTGCCTCATTACAAAACAACCAGTTTTCTAATCAACAAGGATCACTTCTAACTCCTAGTTCACCGACTTTAGCTCCAACTGCACCTACCTCTCCATCTCAATATGCGCAGACGGTAGGAATCCCATCTACAAACTATTATAATGGAATAACTCAAGCTGCAATATCTCCTTTCCCTTCGGCTTCTCCCACATCTTCTTCTCATTTTGGTTCTACACAAAAAGATCAATTAGTATCGAAACCTTCTTCAGTCCAGCCGTCAACGTTGCCTACTCAATTTAATAGACCGTCAGTATCGCAACCTTCGATTCCATCATTCCCCACAAAACCACTTACTACTTTTGGACAAAACCCATCCACATCTTTTAACCAAAATCAAATACAATTTGGACAAAGCTCTTCAACTAGTGATAACCAATCATCTACGATTCAATCTTTTTCTTCTAAGCCTGCTTCAACCTTTGGACAAACGACTTCAACAAATCAAATCCAGTCTGCACATAGTTCATCGGATAAAAACGACCAATCATCATCAACTGAATTAAGCCAAGAGCAGCAAACAACCTCTAGTCAGCAATATCAAGGTACAATTTACGAATACAACAAACCTCCAGAGGTATTACCAGCTCCGGAACAAAGTGACAGTGCATCGAGTCAAAGTTCACAAACTGATACTTCACTTAGTCCTAAAGATGATAAGAAACCAAATCAAGATTCAAAACCTCAATTCGGCACGCATCAAACGCAGTTTGGACAAACTGCATTCACAACTCAAACCCAGCAATTCAGCGCAAACCAGAATTTCAAACCATTTGGAAACAGCCAGCCTTTGGCTAGCCAATTTCAACAAAGCACTCAAAGACCTCAAGGAAATGAGCAACCTGTGAAACCCAATGAAACTGCATTGTTAAGCACTACTCAATTTGGTCAGAACCTCCAAACAGGTTTTGGATCGGGATCTCAGTTTGGCTCGCAGCCAGGAAAACCTTTAATTACAGCGTCTAGACCACAGTTTGATCAGATTTCTCAGCAATCTCATGGTGGAAGCCATTTACCAGGATTTACTTCTTTCCAAACACAAGGCGCACAATCGCTAAAGCCAATAGGTAGTGGAAAACCAACTCAGTCTGGACAAAATACGTTCACTGGTCTCGGAACTCAAACATTGCAACAAAACTTACAATCACAAACAGATAAACCTTTTGGAAGTGCACCTCAAACTAATAATGAACAGCCGCAAGGTTCTCAATTCTCAGGTTTTACGTCTACGCACCTAAATTCTCAGAGCTCACAAGTTGGTGCTCAGCCATTCAAACCATTCGCAACTTTTGGCTCAAATCAAGGTTCTAAGCCTATAAAACCTTTAAGCAATACAGACACTGCACAAGATTTCCAAGGATACCCCTCATCAAAGCCTCCAACAAGTACTCAGTTGACTCACACTCAGTTTTCACAGACTTCTCAACAGGCTTTTGGAGCTACGCAGTTCAATTCACAACCAGCCCGTAATCCTCTAGCTGATTCACCTACAAAGCCAATAGCTAATGTACCATCTAACAATGTCTCTCCAGACTCACAGAAACCTCAGTATGGTCAAAATACTCAATTTAGCCATGGAAACAACCAGCCTTTTGGATCTTCTTTCGGGCAACAAACATTCCAAGGCACACAGTTTGCTTCAACAACTCTAAAGCCCCAATTTGGAACTATAACACAGTTTGGGCAGAGTCAAAAAAATCCTACAGTTCAACCTTTGAGCAGCGCATCTAGTCAAGCTCAATTTGGCTTTAATTCAGCACAAGCTTCCAGTTCTGCAGTGACGCAACAGCAACCTCAAAGCGCACTAGGGTATAAGCCATTTGGTGCTCCATCTCCACAGGGTTCGAGTTTCCAGAATAAACCTCAATTTGACCAAGCTCCGCAATCCTCAGGCGCAATTGCAACTCAGTCTCAATTTGGTTCTCAATCGTTCAAACCGTTTAGCAGTTCTGGCCCACAGAACAAGCCAGAAGATCCTCAGAAAAAACCTTTTGGTTCTCAGCAGGGTTCTCCTTGTTGCCAAGGCTCGAAAGATTCTGCCATAGTACCTCTGAACGTCGGAAAGCCTAGTCAAGCGTTTGCACAAACTCAAAGTCAGTTTACAGGATTCCAAGGAGCGCAAGGTTTCCATTCCCAAAGCGTGGCAGGAAAAGGAGAAGAGTTCGGTGGGGCTAGGCAACCGCCCAGCTTTGATGCTCAAACAGGCTACCATTACTGACAATAGTGCCATAAAGACTGGTCGTTACTTCATGAGTGATAACGATGATTGTCTTTTATTATATTTTAATAAGTATTCTACCGCAATGTAAAGAAGAAAATGCTCGTTGCTCTTTGTTGTAATAAATTATTATTTTGTAAATAATTAATAAACTGAACTGTTTTATTTATATAACTAAAAACCCTGTCATTACATAAAGATTATCTCGTATGGTCTGGTATCTGGTATTTATTAAAGATTATTCTGCGTAGGTGTTCATATTAAAAACAAACACATTCACCCTGACAGTCCCACAATAAGTTTAATGACTTATTGCGTGGGTGCCGTTAGTATTTACATCACATACAGTCACACTCAGAACACAAATATTCCTTGGGAAGAAACATTGTGCTCGTACCGGGAATCAACCCAGGACTAGCGTCATAGAAACCAGATATCTCCACCGCTCCAACAAGATTTTTAATAAATGACATAATATAACACTAAAATATGATTTAAATATACTTCAGATATAGCTTATTTAAGCCATATTGAAAAAAAAATGATACTAGGTTTAGTAAAGATTGTTCACTCTAAAAATTAATGTCTCTCCACCGAATTATTTATATCATAACTGGGTGACTCAGTTGTTTAGCAAGGGTGTTCGTTTTAAGTTAAGACGATCTATGCCACTTAATTAAAAAAACTGTATAATAAATTTAAAAAATAGTAATAAAGACACTGGGGCCGTGGGGACCGGGCACTCATTTTATTTTCAAAAATCTATCAAAGCGTTTGGTTTTTTTTTATGTTGGATAGGCAAGCATATGACCACTATCTCACCTGATGGAAAGTGATGATGTGGCCGAAGGTGTGACATGCTTGCCTAGAAGATACCTGTTCACTCGAGACTTGAAGACTCCCAGATTATACCGTTCGGGGAACAAGGACGCAGACAAAAATGATAAAAATGCTGGTGCTATTCGGCATTGCAATTCAATAAGGCAATGCCGCAAGCATAATCTTTTTTTTATGCTGGATAGGCAAGCGGTCAAATACTATTTCACATGATGGAAAGTGACGCTGCGGCCGAAGATGGGACATGCTTGCCTAGAAGGTAACTATTCACTCTGGACTTAGATATCCAGTTTGTACCGTTCGGGGAACAAAGACGCACGCAAAAAAATCCACTCCTTCGCTGTACGGAATATTAACGTAGAATTGAAAGGCTTCGAGCGAACTGGATGTATGTCAACCATATATGGATGACGTTTGACACTTTGTCTTGAATGATGGGATCGCTACCCTACCAGCAGTGGGAAGCGTGCGTGGGTTTAATCACTTGAGTTACCTATAAAGTATAGGCAACTTAGGTCTTCCTGCTTAGATTTTTTGTTCCAAATATTTACCATTTAAAAAGCATAGAAAAATGTGATAATGCACAACCACTTAGTGTTGTTCTTAGTGTTGCAACTACTAGTCTACATTATACCCATCTATTTAGAAATTAGTAGGTGCACATCTACGTCATCGTCAATATTCAAGTTGTTGTAAATAATATTTTTTTTATTTGAAATTTTTATTACGTGGTGTGATTTATTTACACAAATGCGGTTAGCTATAAGCTGTTATTTAGTCGAGGAACCAAAGGTGCTAATTCTGTTGAGCACCAAACTAACCTAAACTAAACTAAAAATAAACTAATTTTAGTCAAAGAATACCTAAACGCTATTCTGATTTTACGTTGAACTTAATTTTAAAGTTGAAATGACAGGACTAAAATTGATTTTAACAGCAACCAAATTGAATTGTATTCACAAGAGCCGCAATCACATATTCCTTCATTTGCTTCATTAATTGCACGTGTTATTCTTTCAAGTATAAGATCACATTAAAAATAATCCAGACCTTTTTGATACAGACTAATTTGAATTTAAAATTTCTATTTTTAGTCTTAATTTGACGTAAAACATGTGAATTTGGTCATTTTCACTAAATAGAGTAACTAAACTAACTTAGTCCTGTCAAACTTAATTTTAGTCTAATCTTGCATTTTCTGAATAGGTTTTGGACTAAAGCAGGACTAAAACTAATTTTAGGCTAGTTTAGTCTAATTCTGGACAACAGAATCGGCACCAAAGACTCCGATGTCCGCTCACCGTAGCCATTGTTTGCGCTAACCGAACAAAACCGTTTTTGAGCGATGTTCATATAGTTTTAAGTAATATAGGCACGCCGATTAAAAAATATTAGACGCGAGCAAAGCTTAAAAAACCCGACTTTAACGCTTATATTTTGGTTTTGGCTGGACCGATTTCGATACAAGTCATATCCAAATCTACCAAACAAAAAAAAATCATCAAATCGATTCATAATATGCGGAGATATCGCGTAACATACATAAAAAAACTTACGGTCGAATTAAGAATCTCCTTTTTGAAGTCGGTTTAAAAGTCAGAAAAACTATGTGTGGTCTATAAATTTCAGGCAAATAACCAAATAAGGAAAAAAATAATAATAATAATAATAATAAATATAATAACCACTATGAGGTCACTTTCTTTCTGACAGTACTAAATAGTCAATTGTATGATGCGCATCATCATTTTCTACAATATTTTGTTGTTTAAATAACTAAAATATATCATTTCGATGTTATTTTCATAAAACTTACTTCTGATGCCTGAACACTAAAGTAGGCCGAAAAACAAATGCTCCAGGTTTAAGGCCGGCAACCCAATTTTTTTAATAGAAGGAAGAACGGGGCTATCGATTGGCATATGTCACATCTTGGTACTCGATGAGGTAAATTTCACCAAAGAAATGGATCAAATTTTTGTCCCCTGCACAAAATGCTCCAGGCTAGGATCAGGCAACCCTGATTTTTTTAGCATAACTTTTTACACACGACACCCCCATATAGGTCTCATCTTGGTACTCGATGAGGTAAATTTCACCAAAAAAATGGATCAGGTTTTTGTCGCCTGCACAAAATGCTCCAGGCTAGGAACAGGCAACCCTGTTTTTTTTAGCATAACTTTTTACACACGACACACCCATATAGGTCTCATCTTGGTACTCGATGAGGTAGGGTTGACGACAACCGGTCCACGATCTAAAATAGGAATCTTGATGTCGTAAAATTAATACAAAACTATAAAACCATTTGTTTGCAAGAACATCGACCGCTAAAGAAATAATGTGATTTACCACGTCATTGGTAATTTATATCATTCATTTAAAGTTCCAGTATAAACAAAGGTGCATCATCCGTAAAGCAAAGGAGTGGAGCCCATTACCATGCAGCGTCTAATAACCCTTTAAGAGTAGGTAATCCTAGATTCCCCACATCTATAGTACATTCAGTAATTCATGACCTTTTTACCATCTAACAACAAAACAAACTATCAAACGTCGTTCATTTATGATTGACATACCTCCGGTTCACTCGAAGCGTTTCGCTTCTACGTTCTTCATACTCATTGCCTGCGTCTTTGTTCCCCGAACTTCAAGTCTCGAATGAATAGGTATCTTCTAGGCAAGCATGTCACATCTTCGGCCGCATAATCACTTTCCATCAGGTGAGATAGTGGCCAAATGCTTGCCTATTGTGGATTGAAAAAAAACTAGGCAAGCTTTCTACATTTTAGGACGTATCGTCGCTTTCCATCTGGTGAAATAGTGGTCTATTGATAGCATTGCTTATGAAAAAAAGCTTCTTTTATAAATAGCATTAAATGTTATTTTATATATGTGAAGCGTTAGTAAATTACAAGTACACTGTTATTTTCTTATATCCCCTTGTAACTTGCTTACTTTTTAAATAACTGCGCCTGATGATAAACGGTTTGGAAGTTGAACGTCTCGTGAAGTGATTTGCTATTAACGAACAGATACCTATCTCTATTGCGAACGGTTTCAATTAAAAAACAACATAAACATTAAGATTTAGAGTTCATTTTTGCTTAATTCAAATAGGAACCGTTTGCAACAAAGATACATAATAGGGGATTCTTCCCAACGGACCATACCATCAGATTTTCACATTAACCGATCATAACATTCAATAAGTAACCATTCTATTAGTATTCATTCGTTCTATCATCGGACAAGCAGACAAACTGCTAAGCGACACCGCTATATGGTGGACATTCCACAAATGCGTACTAAGCGTTTTGCCTCCACATTCATTGTGCGAACCGCAAAGGAATGGAACTCCTTACCCGAGTCGGTGTTTCCTGATGAGTACAATATGGGAGTCTTCAAGTTACGAGTGAATAGGTATCTTCTAGGCAAGCTTGCTCCATCGTCGACCACATCGTCGCTGACCACCAGGTGAGATAGTGGTCAAAAGTTTGCATATCTTGAATAAAAAAAAAAAATCTCATCAAAGATATGGGTCTGATTATTTTTATCTATCGCACCTATTCATTATATAATTGGCCTATCACCATGTAGTACTTGGCGATGGATTTTCCTAGTAGATGTTGAAGAACTTGTACCTACTGCCAGAATAAAAAAATATTCAATGATAATTAAATTTATCAAAAAAATATATGTATACGAGAATATTCAATGTATATCATGATATCAACTTAACTAGAAGCTTTAAGACCGTAATAAGTTTCGAGACCGCGACTGTCCGATCGAGAGGCGGGCTTATTACGACGCACACGTCGTGAAGGCGCTATCGTGGGTTTTATATGCTAGTTATGCTTATTTTTTGTACGCTTTTACACTCACAGCCCTACATTAAGTGCAACGACTTGTGGTGTGGGTGCTGGTTACATTCACGTCACACACAATCACACTCATAACCTAAATACAAACCCTTGGGGAGAAAACTTCACCATCGGGTATCGAACACGGTACTCGCTCCTTAAAGCGGACCCAACTAAGCCAACGGGCTGTTCTTTTTATCAATTTCACCTGATGGAAAGTGAAGATGTATTCGAAAATGTAGCATGCCTAGACCTATTCACTCTAATCATGAAGACTCCTAGATTACTTTTCCCTGTTGGCACGTACGCGAAATTTAAAATTCCAGAAACTAAATCATCGAAAATAATTAAACGCAAGCAAAGCTTAAAAAAAACCGATTTCACCGCTTTATTATAGGAACCTTGATCAGATTTAATGTATAAACACGCATTATTGACTCTAACTCAAAAACTAGAGATCAGACCTTGATCAAATTTCAATGGGACTACATAAAAAGCACCAGCTTTCAAATAAAAAAAGAATCATCAAAATCAAAGAAAAAAGTTATGAGGTAACTTTTGAAGTCGGGTAAACGAGAACATCGTCAAAGTATGCATTATTCGTCACAAAATAGGCATTATTGACGATATTTCAATAACTACTGATCAGATCTTGATCAAATTTAAATGTGACCAATTTGAAAGCAACATCGTTCAAACTAAAAAAATTTCAAAATCGGCTCACGTGAAGAGAAGTTATGAGGTAACACACATAAAAAAAAAACTGTCGACGTGTGTACCTCCTCCTTTTTTGGGAAATCGGTAAAAAACATAATTACCGAACCTGCTCACAATATTATACGAAAATTGGTTGAAAAAAGTAGAGGAGAATAACCGGAAATCCGCCGGACACACAAAAGCAATTTTGCCCAAGCTTAAACTGAGACGCTTCGCTTGCTCGGTCAATTACAGTATTATATTATAACGAGCTATGCCCCGCGGCTTTGCCCGCGTTAATTAAGATAAAAAGTAGCCTATTTGTTATTCCGGAACCTAAACATTCAACATTTCACTAAAATCGATTTATTCGTTACGGAGATACGTGGTAACAAACATTCACACACACACACACACACACAAACTTTTACATTTATAATATTAGTAGGATATGTTGATTAATACAGTATGTATTAACTACCATCATTGATAGTATTATTATGCTTTGCGTATAGTTGCCAACATGAAATCAAACAAAATTAAATAATTAAAAACAACTTTATTCATAGTAACAACATAATTTAAGTAGCAATTGTACAATTGCTACTTAAATTATGTTGTTTTTAATTAAACTAAAAACTAAATTAAAATTAAACAAAAAAAAACTATAATTAGATATAAATATGTACAAAACTTAATCTAATAGACCGCTACCAGTAGGCAAAGTACCCAAAATGCTGGCAGCATTGCCACGTTGAATGGCAATACTCAATCTCTGTCCAAAATATTTGCCAGCATTTTGGTCACGAGTTGCTTCGACCAAACGCTTTGTTAATTCATTGTAGAATGTATGTGCTCCCGGTCCCCACGGTCCCAACGTCTTAACCCCAAAAGGCACAAATATATAACCACTATCAAGATTACTATATTTGCGCCTTTTGAGAGTCTCTGCTGATTCAGCCGCAACACCAGCCTTATTTTTAGTTCCAGAAAGATGAGACGGTGCTAGGGTGTCTACGCAAGTTGCATCCCAAACCAAAGGCCGTCCCATCTTCCATGGAATCAGGGTCATTCCGTCAGGCCTTTTACCGTCATCACGCGCTAGACCATTTGGTTCCAAAATAGCCGCACAGTTGGCGGTGGTAAGAGCCCGACGTATGATATCATTAAGACTCGCGTGACGGGGAATACGTCCTGCACTCCTAGAGCAAGACAGACCGTGATGACCGAGCCGGTCAACAGCAGTACCGCACTGACAGCGGTGTGGAGCACAACACGATGCGCCTAATCGAAGTTATGCTGCGATACGGAAAGCCGATGAATCCAGCAGCGTTCCCGTATTTGGCGATGGGAGAGCCTGTAGCCACAGACCTGATTCCCACTCCGAACTTGCAAGAAGACGGGCACGATCTGCGGAACTTAAGCACGTTTGAAATAAATGATTCCGTACTTTGTCGCAGAGCGGCCCGTCCCAAAGCTTCTGAGAAGACAGATTTTCTGGGAAATCAGTGCCTGAACAGGCTACCAACCACGCTTTCTTGGCCTCGTCTATAAATGATATTTTTGTATTAAATAATTTGATTATTCCATATACCTTTTGTTTGATATTCCAATACCTTCGTAAAGACTTTGTTGTTTGTAGAACCTGCATTTGTTACAGCTCACGTCAAGAATTGTAAATGTTTACCTTAGCTATATGGTTTGAACGATTTCAATGACATTGTATTTTAAGGGGCAGATATACTACTTTTTTTATTCCTGATAAACAAGCCTGATAACAAGATAATTTGACCATTAACTCACGTGATGGAAAGTGGCGATGCGGCAGAAGATGTAGCATGCTTGCCTAGAAGGTACCTATTCACTCTTTACTTGAAGTCTCCCAGATTATACCGTTTGGGGAACAAAGACGTAGGCAATGAGTTTCACTCACAGGTTCCACTCATTCGCTGTAGCGAATGTGTGTGTGTGTAGAGCGCAGTAGCATAACCCTCTCATTGTCAATTTCTATATCAATATTTTCTAGGCATTGTAGAGAAAACTTTTATTTCCACTGAGAATCGAGTACCGCCGTATCGACACCCGCTGAGAAGTGTAATCGTTTCAGAAAGCAGACAATTTGCAATATTTAATATTTTATGTTAATAATTTATTTTAATGTTCTTTATTATTGGTTAATGTAAACGAATTGAAAAAGAAGACACACAATCAATTCCATCAAACTGCAGTTCATTTAACATTCAAAATTACTAATATTAATTACACCTAACAGTTAATTTTCATCTAACTTTAATATTTGTTTATCGTAAGAACTTAATGATGATGTCAGATTAATTAAACGAGTAATTGATTCAATTAGCTATTATATTGCATTCATGTTAATATTATTAATGGGTTTTTTGTCTCTAGACAAAGTTAATTTTTATTAAAACAAAGATCGTTAATTAACTAACTTGTTTTATACTTGGGAAATCCAGTTGGGGTTTATATAAAAGCTTCCTCAACGGTTTAAAACATTTATTTTTACATTTAAATATGATAACAGTACTGCACATGTATTAATAGTCACGGATATGATATTATCATTACTAACTGTTTTTAACCGATTTCAGAAAAAATACGAGTTATGATTTCATTTTGTACGTTTTTACAATTACAAGCTTTCATTTAGTTTCAACTTTCCCGTTGTCTGTCTGTCGGTCTGTAATCAAATCTTGCAAACCCACTTCCCGATGTCCTATTGGACTCAAATTTGGTGTACTTATGTATATTCGGTGACAATACAATAATATGGTACAATGGAACTGGTCTGATGATGGAGACGGAAAATGGCCATAGGAATTTCTGAATTAAACAAGATAAACCCATTACCATCAGGTGAGATATTTGTCAAACGCAAGCGAATCAACAAAAAAAAAATATAATGTTGTAAATTACTAATGTGTTATAAACTAAGTAAAATCATATTTAAATATTAACATAGCCTTAAAATGTATTATATTACTTATATTGATACATTTTAAGTTTGTATCTATATTTTTTTAATACGTCTATACGTATTTTCGTCTACAATTAATGTCTATATGCTATATATCAACTACAATGTTGTCATAATCACGTTATCTCAGAACTTTAGCTCAGAACTTTTTTATCAACCAATATAGCTATTGCCATTTGCGCCAAAATCCCTTCCATCCTTGAGAAGTCACTCAACGTCTCATTAGTAGACATCGAACTGAAGGATCAGTTTACATGTCTATTAGTTAAAAAACCTCACGATATCGTGTGCGACATGACCCAAGGTGCTGAGAGCTTATTGATTTTGAGCAATACCTTCTGAGGGGGGAGCGTCCGGACGTCGTGAGATAGGGTTCTGTATCATTTGGAAAATTGGATATGCCTGGTAGAGATCACGCTTTTTAACTGTAAATTGGTCCTGTATCAAATCCGCTACCGAACTATTTGGTTCAGTAGTCTGGTCGTATTACATCACAGAACTAGCGAGACTTAAAGTCTGGGAACTGACAAAATAACCGAACTACCTACTGGGAACGGACGTTTACTTGTAAGCTTGTTTGAAACCTCTGTTTTATCTCATCTTATGAAATGGTTCAAAAAAGTTTTATATCTATCTACATATGTCTTGGGCGATTTGGAACAGCCGTGATATTTTTTGTTTTTTTTGTTCAAGATAGGCAAACTTTTGACCACAATCTCACCTGATGGTAAGCGACGATGTGGCCGACGATGGAGCAAGCTTGCCTAGAAGGTACCTATTCACTCGCGACTTGAAAACTCCCATATTGTACTCATCAGGAAACACCGACTCAGGCAAGGAGATCCATTCCTTTGCAGTTCGCACAATTAATGTGGAAGCAAAACGCTTCGTGCGCATTTGTGGAATGTCTACCATATTGCGGTGTCGCTTAGCAGTTTGTCTGCTAGTCCGATGATAAAACGTGGATGGGGGAACTAGATCGTGCAGTTCCTTGGCAAACTCTCCGAAATGTATCCGATAAAAAACCGAGAGACTAGCTTCCATGCGGCGATGACCCAAGCTCTGAATTTGTCACCTGCTTGCAACCAATGAGTCTCTTGGCTCTACGCTCAATGGAGTCAAGAGCCTCAATCTGTTACTTAGCTGAATCGTCCCAAAGATTAAAACAGTTGTAGTGTTTTAAAGGAGGATAAGGTTTTTGTCAGTCCATGTATGAATGTTTGTTTTTTTTTGGGCGTTCTAGAGACCAAACGCGTGAGCCGATTTTATGACTCTTACGTCCTTTGGTTTTTTTGAATCTTTTTTAATGTCAATAAGTAAAGTAATAATATTTTTAATGTCAGCAATTAGAGCATCAGCCATATCTTCCGATTTGAAACTATGATAGATTTAAGTATCGTCGGCGTATAAATGATATTTAGACACTTTTAGGAGATCTGGAATATCTGCTGTGAAAATGGAAAACAAAACCGGACTCAGAATCGATCCCTGTGGTGTTAATTTCACTCGCTCAATACAGTTTTGTGGAACTCGGAATGTGAATAATTTTATTCAACTCATCTGCATTGCACTCCGCTCGTCATCTTGAGGTATTAGTTAGATGTTATATATCTTTAAATTACATGTAATTTCACATTAAACAATACCATTCAATACAGTAATGTTTGTAGTTAAATGACTGTTAATTATATGGTAATTCGTCATGCAGACTGCTAAGGAATGATACGAATTGCTACGGCCAAAGTGACTCATTGGTACTAGTAGAGTCCCATTTGAAGAGCCATAAGGTAGCTAGCCTATGATTTATTAAGATATTGTGTGAATTGTCCAAAATATAAGTTTCAAGTAAATAGGAAAAAATCTGCCATCTGCGAGCCGTTCTGGCGTGCGCTGCAAGAACCGTTAGAGTTACGTACCTATATAATGTATAATGGAAATGTTTATCTTAAATAGTCCTACAAAAAAGCCCGCATATATCTTTATGTAAGCCAGTTTCGTCAAAATAGTGAACCATAAATACAATAAAAATTGATAATGTATTTCTAAAGCAACAGCTGAACGGATTTGGGATGTGCATAACTTATATCTATAGGATTAACACATAGGCTTTTGTTATGTAATAAATGTGTAATAGCATATCACATTAGTATTATTAATGTTTGTTCTCTTCACGCCATAAGAACTGAAAGGATATGGCTGAAAATTGGAATGTAGGTAGACCTAGACAGTGACCTAGAATAATATATAATATATGTTTTAACGAGATCAAGGCCGCGGTGTTTTGCTAGTATGTAATAGATATCTTAGATGGCTTCAAGTAAACCCCTAGAGACTAAGCGAGTTCGGATTGTTAAAAATAAGTTTATTTAATTAACAAAGCGTTTGGTCGAAGCAACTCGTGACCAAAATGCTGGCAAATATTTTGGACAGAGATTGAGTATTGCCATTCAACGTGGCAATGCTGCCAGCATTTTGGGTACTTTGCCTACTGGTAGCAGACTATTAGATTAAGTTTTGTACATATTTATATCTAATTATAGTTTTTTTTTGTTTAATTTTAATTTAGTTTTTAGTTTAATGTAATGTACAATTGGTAAAATATTATAAATTATATTAATAAGTTAGTACACATTATGTGTTGAAATTACAACATTTTGACCTGAGTAGCTTTAACTACTTAAATAAGTACCTTGAGGAACCCTGTCCCCAACACTTGGTCTCGCAAGTTTGGTAGGCAAGAGCTTACTTGAAATGTAACCAGGAGAGACATTATATACATTTTAATAAGTTTCATTGTTATGTAACGTCATTATGGCATATTACTATCCTATTATTGTTGTATGTTCGAATAGAACAGGCTGTTGAAACAATATTTATTTACTTAAAATACCTAAATAAAATGTACACAGTTTTTCAATAAAGTTTATTCCATTCTATTCTATTCGTAAGAGTCTGTATTGTTGGTTTACAGTAACCCTTTTTTTACAAGGCTTTTCTATAACTTGCAATGTATGTATGTATGTAACTATGTTTGTTCGGGTGGATCTTAAAAATCATTTTTGAAGCAGATATTATTATCTTCAACCGATTGAGCTGAAATTTACAGCTGAAATACAGTAATAGGGGTGAATAACTCGAAATATAAAGTGACGTCACTCTAAATCCAATATGGTGGACTACTAAAAGCTTATTTTTTGCAAGCATTTGACCACAATCGCACCTGATGGAAAGTGATGATGCGGCCAAAGATGTAGCATGCTTGCCTAGAAGGTACCTATTCACTCTTGACTTGAAGACTCCCAGATTATACCGTTCGGGGAACAAAGACGAGGGCAATGAGTTCCACTCCTTCGCAGTACGGATGATAAAATAAATAAGCTTGGCTTGGTTTTAAATAAGTTTTAGTTTTTCATAGATAATATTTTTTTACATATAATTTACTAGCCGTGCCCCGCGGCTTCGCTCGCTATTATCAAGTTAAAAAGTAGCCTATGTGTTAATCCTAGGTATAAGCTATGTACATTCCAAATTTCATCCAAATCATTTGAGTCGTTAAAGCGTGAAGAGGGAACAAACATACTTACACACTTACACACAAACTTTCGGATTTATAATACTAGCCGTGCCCCGCGGCTTCGCCTGCTATTATCAAGTTAAAAAATAGCCTATGTGTTAATCCTAGGTATAATCTATGTACATTCCAAATTTCGTCCAAATCCGTTGAGCCGTTAAAGCGTGAAGAGGGAACAAACATACTTACACACTTACACACAAAATTTATCTTCTATTTTACATTTATTCTCGACCACACCATCATTTACCATCAGGCGAGATGGAAGAAGGATTGAATAGTTCTTCATATTTTAGTAATTAAATGCAAGCAAATCTTAAAAAAACCGACTTCACCGCTTTATCTTCGGAACCTTACTCAGATTTAACGTATCAAACACGCATTATTAACAATAACTCAAAATGAGGAAAATGGGACCACATGGAAAGCACTTGCTTTCAATTCCTTTTTTAAGAAGTCGGTAAAAATAGCACAAGAACTTAAACAAAAATTCACAACTAATTTTTTTAAATAAACTAAAATGATTATATCTTAACTTTGATATATCTTAATTTTATTTAAAATATGCAAATATAAAGTTGAATTGTTTTTTGTTGGTTAAATTTCATATGCAATCTAGTCAATAAATTTTTGATAGTTACAATAATTATGCATCATTTGGCAATTGGGACACATAGCAAACTACGTCTTCGCAGGGCTGCTATCCAGTGCACCCCATATCTCTCGAATGTCTATACAGCTAACGAGTTCATCACAAGCCAATAAGCTAATAATAACTCAAGTTATCAAACGTCTAGTAGGTAGTAGGGCACCGTTCCTATCATGCTGTACCTATTACCCCCGTGTATTGCAATACGTTTCAACCAGATCGATAAATATTTTATTAGAAGAGGTCAGAAATGCAGTTTGCATCAATAGGAGTGTCCAGCGAGAAATACACATCGTGGTCCGTAAAATGATGTCATTGATTGGTGGGCTCATCAAATAGTCAAAGGTCATAACAATTGCTTACGGGTCAATTGACTATATTTCCTAAACCCATATACATCTATATAGCAATCTATATTACCAATAAATCATGGAGCTTATAGGTAGGTCAAGTCTAAAGCCCACTTCACCAGTGGGTTTTAGACTTGACCTACCGTTAAAGCTTTCCCATCATGCTCACGGTATTGTCTTTCTGAATTACAATGCTAATTCTTTGAGCAAAATTTGTACCAGCATTTTGATCACGCGTCGTTGACTCAACCATGCAGGCGCTCTGATAGTTTTTACCGACTTCCCAAAAAAGAAGGAGGTACTGAAGTCGATTGTATTTTGTTTTTTTTTATGAGTTTTAACTCATAACTTCTCTCCGCGTGAGCCGATTATGAATTTTTTTTTTTAGTTTGAAACATGTTGCTTTCTTATTGATCCCATTTAAATTTGATCAAGATCTAATCAGTAGTTCTTGAAATATCGTCAATAATGCCTATTTTGTGGACTACTTTGACGATGTCTTCGTTTAACCGACTTCAAAAGTTACCTCATAATTTCTTTCGTTATGAGCCGATTTTGATGATTATTGTTTTATTTGAAAGCTGGTGCTTTTCGTGTTGGTAGCGCGAGTAAAATCGCTGGCGTGTAAATAGCCCACCATTTACGTATTAATATTTTTAATGATAGCGGTAAATTATTTTGAACATTGGCAAAAATCAGTAGGGATACACGAATCAATTTACAGTGTTTATTTAAGCCCACGTACCTTAGACTGCTTCGAAACCGCCTCCAGAGCTCCCCAAGAAAGGAACTACAGCAAACTGTATGTATGCCTAAGCGCACACACACAACTCCACGTCGCGCCGGCCGGCGAGTTTGAATCCGAAAACATCCGAAAATATTCGAGGCACTGATCACCAATTTATATCACAGAAGAAGGGGTCGATCACAATAGACACGATGAAGTTTTTATTTTAAGTCCTGGTTAATTAGATGATAATTATTTAATTAGTTTTCTACGTCACAAAATTCAATAGCGGAGCGTTTTTGTCAACCACACACAGAGCACACACGATCAAGTGGTCGCGAGCGCAAAAATGTCACTCGATACAACTAGCGCCATCTCTAGGATTTTCTTTGAACGATCTCTGAACAGTGGTCAGCAGAGGGCCTAATACACTGCAAATGTACACAAATATCCAAAGATTCTTGCCAATATGAATATTAGGTATATAAAGTGAAGTATTTATTCACAGATGTATAATTTATACTTATTTTTTATATTATAAAAAGCAAAGACGCTTCACTACGTGTGGTTCCATTGAAAATTGATCTAGATTTGATCTCTAGTTTTTGAGTTATGGTCAATAATAATGCGTGTTTAATACATTAAATCTGATCAAGGTTTCGAAGATAAAGCGGTGAAGTCGGTTTTTTATAACTTAATAATTTTATAAGCCATCGAACTTAGTGTGGGTTGTGAGTGTGAAAGCGTTTGTGTTTTATTAATTTACTGACATAATAAATTAATTACTAAAGACGGGAAAGTATTATACTGTTTTTGAAAGTATTAGGCTGTAATTTTGCGATTCTGGCAGTAGAGTCTTTAACTTTCATGTATGTGTGCCCTTTTGGTAGCAAATTTCATTAAATCGAGAATAATAAGTCATTAAGCAGGTATATGAATGATAGAAAAATACATTTTTAGAAAGGAATAACATTTTTGAATTTACTTTTTCTTTTTTTCCTGTAAATGTAGAGCAACCTGATACAAAGATATTAAACTCTACATATTTTTTTTTTTTATGATCGATAAACAAGCATTTGACCACAATCTCACCTGATGGAAAGTGATGATGCAGCCGAAGTTGTAGAATGCTTGCCTAGAAGATACCTATTCACTCTTTACTTGAATACTCCCAGATTATACTGCTCGGGGAACAAAGACGAGGGCAATGAGTTCCACTCCTTCGCAGTACGAATGATTAACGTAAAAGCGAAACGCTTCAAGCGAAATGGAGGTATATCAACCTAATATGGATGACGTTTGACAGTTTGTCTTGTTGTTAAATGGTAAAACGGGCATGGGGGAAAGAACTCGTGTAATTCCTGCGCACACTTTCCAAAATTTAAACGGTAGACCTTTAAGTCATCAAACTCCATCCCCTAAATGGATTCAATGATCTACTTACACAAACAAGCAATAATTATCTTATCAAAGAAATCGATCGTGCTCTTGAGCAAGATGGCACGCACACACTCACGCCAGGGCATCTTCAGTTAAAAGGTTACTCCGTAAGTACAGATCTAAGTTATGTGAGCGTACTTACCCGATATAAATAGAATGGACTGAAACAAATCTGCACACTCAGATCCCATCCAGAGTTCAATCAACAGCTTTGAAGATGAAGCTGGTAATCATATTTAATTACTAAATAATAATGATTAATATTAAATAACAGTGAACAAGTGTTAAGTTCAAAATCGTGAACGAAATCTATAAATTCAACTTGTTGAGAACATGTAAATGTTAGGTATACCCAGAAAATAAAAACCTTTTTTTGATAGGCTTTTAAACAAAAATTTGAGTGAGAAAGTGTCCATATATTACGAAAATTAGAAGAATTATTCGCTAATCCGTTGTAACGTAAATAATAATGTTGACGTAATAGAATCATTTATATATTTTTTTAAATTATGCAATGACTAGCTTCACCACACGGTTTTAACCATGACGACCCGCGGGGATTCCGGGATAAAAGCCCATGTGTCAGCTGCCATACCAAATTTCATCAAAATAAGTACAACTGTTTGAGCGTGAAGAAGTAAATAACATAAAAACACACTCACAAACTTTTGCCTTTATAATATTAATTTGAGTGTGATGTTTTTTGTGACCAATAAAGTCATGTGTTTTACTTGTATTGTGATGATGACATGATAGGATCATATGTTTTTTATTAATACTGATATATTAACTACGGGCCAATTGCCAATTTTCCTGAAACTTTAAACAGAAAAGGCCTAAGTTACCTACAAATAAATATAATAATTATATAATATTTATATATTTTTTTAATGAAGTTGTTTTTTTGACCATCAAGGAATAATTAAGTAGAGTCATGTGTTTTACTTAAGAAAAAAAACTTGGTTATTACTGTGAAGTGTTGCAAAAAGGCTTGATGTCTTCTAACATTAGTCTGCTGTATCCTGATTATCTAACTTATATCGTACCTACCACAATAAGATAAAGGTCACGATCAAGTTCAAGATATAGGAATCATATATTTTTTTAAAAAGTTGATGTTCTTTTGACGAGTTACTCACATACATCAAAATTGCAAAATATCTTCAAATAAAAAAAAAAATGAAATGTGTTAATGGACGTCATTTTATCAATTTAGCCTCAATTTGAAATAATAATTAAGTATCCGTACTTACTACATGTATTAATAATGTATCCGACATTTTACAATGGCCCAAAAAAAAGTGTTTTTCTTTTTTCACGTTTATGGTTTCCTAGTACTTTATCAAGTCCAACAGACAACAACTCACCAAAGTTCCATACAAAATGTATGAGAAAATCAAGTTCTTACATACACTTTTATGTCGTGATATAGAATAATTATATTGTGTTATTCGGGGTGCACAAAGGACACACACGGACGCACAGGAGCACAAATTCCTTCCCAAGGGATATTTGTACTTCTGGTTCTGGTTGTATTTGTGTGCGATGTAAATGTTGCCGGCACCCATGATACAAGTCTTTGAACTTAATGTGGGGAGTGAGTGTGAATGCGTTTGTAAAATTTTTTTTTTATTTATTATTATGTAAATTACCCACGATTATAATACGACTAGATAATTCATTATTATATGACGAAGTGCCATCAAAGATTATGAGTCGGAATATTAGGGGTCAGAATTTGCAACAACAATACTAAAAAACGCTGATGTCATTTCATGTATATATGCATCAAAAATATTTTTGCTTTCAAGTTTACAAGTAGGATCCGCATAATCAAGGTCTAATTATCATTATTTTATGGACCTTAACTGCGCACTGTAACGAGTATTCCAATTAACTGCAAATATATGGTTGTTAACGTTGGCATTATTAAAACTTTATAATATCATCAACACTATGGGTATTAAGTGTAAATTACGTATTAGGATCTATTTTTACTATTAAAGTTTTCGTGAAAATTTGACATTAGAATATTATCAAAATACGGCTATCACTATTAGGATTTTAGTTATCAATGAAATATTTCAACATATTTGTGTATTTCCAGTTCGTTGTACTATCGGTGATAGCTTGCGGCTATGCAGCAAAATTGGACAGGACTTACCTTCCACCTTCGAGTGCTGCTACTGCTGGAGGCAGTCCTGGAGCCTTGAACGCACCTGCAGGACCTGGATCCCCCGGGTCGTCTGGATTTGGCCATCCGTCTGGACACTCTGGATTCGGTCAGCCTTCTGGATTGGGACCATCTGATGGTGCTGGTTTTGGAAAATCTGCATCTGCACCTGCTTTTGGATCTCAGCAATCGGGATCTACTGGATTCAGACCGACTGAATACGGTCAGCCTGGAGCCTCGGCTGGTGGTTTGGATACTGGTTTCAGTCAGCCGGCCCAAAACTTTGGAAATGTTGCTCAAGACTACCAAAGAAACCAGCCTCAACGTGCCCAGGCTTCCGCAGATCAAAGCGCTCAGATACTGAGATTGGACAACCAGAATGATGGAGAAACTTTCTCATACAGCTTTGAAACTTCCAACGGTATTGCTGCTGAAGAATCTGGTGTCGCTACAAATGGAGTTCAAGCTCAGGGAGCTTACTCTTATTCTGATGATGAGGGTCAAAACTTCCGTGTAACCTACACTGCTGATGAGAATGGATATCAACCTCAGGGTGAACATCTGCCTACTCCCCATCCCATTCCTGAAGATATTTTAAAGTCCATTGAACAAAATGCTCAGGCTGCGGCCGCTGGAACACAAGAAGGTATACTTTCATTAAATTCACTTTAATCTACATTATTTAACATTTATTTTCAATTTACATTAGACAATAAAAGAAAAATAATTGATCTTAAATAACTTAAGTTAAGTAAACGTATAAATATTTACAATCAATGGAATAACTTTAATGGAATTGGAATAATTGACTTGATTTGATTTTGAACTAAGATCTAACTTAAAGTAATTACTACATATTCTGAAAAAAATAATATATGTGCCAACTTGAGGTGAATAATAACAGTTATTAGTGACTGAATCTAATATACAAAAACATTAAGTTGCTTAAAATATAATAAATTAATGTATAAAAGTAATACCAAACTACGATGATACATTTGCAACTTATGTCAAGAATAAAAAAATGCACCTATTCCTTTTTTTGATAGAATGTTATAAAACAGATATATCATTGTTTCAGGTGCCTACAATCCAAACGAAGACAATGATGACTCTGCTCCACAACAGTACAGCAACAATGCTCCGACCTCTTACGGTCAGGGTCCATCAGGTGCCAGTTCTTACAACAAGCCTCAAGGAGGTCGCCCTAGCCAGCTATATGGTGCACCTGCCGCCGCTGTTGCTAGCTCTCGTCCTCAGTCTGATGATCTAGCCTTCCAGCCTTTGAGTCCTCAACAATACAGTGCGCCTGACACTGGAGCTTTGCCTTCTAGACCCTCCAATGGATTTAGTCAGCCCCAAGGTCCTTCTCAAGCTTATGGCTCTCCTTCTAATGGTGCTACTCAAGCTAGACCCATCAGTTTTGGTCAAAATCAGTTCCCATCTCAAGGCCCATCTCAACAGTATGGTGCCCCGTCTCGCCCTGGTGCTTCTGCAGGCCCCACTTCCAATGGATTCGCTCCTTCTGGCCCTGCTACTACACAGTACTCGGCACCATCCCAGTCTGGATTCTTATCTGGTGGACGTCCACAAAGACCTATTTCAGCACAAGCTCAAGATGATTCTGGATACCAATACGACAAGCCCCAGGGATCTTCCGGACGCATATCAAGCCAAGGTCCAACTGATCAGTACCGTCCCCAGAATGGAGCCTCTCCTACTGGCTCTCAGGGATCTTTTCTCAGGCCTATGGCCAATAATGTTGGTTATCCCTCCGGACCTGCCAAGGGACCTTTCGGACCCTCATCTAGCCCTAGCTCACAGGGCTCGTTTGGTCCCGCTACTGGTCCCAATGTTGGTCTTTCTACCGGTTCTAGGGGCCCAAGCTCATTCGGCCCTTCAGTCGGTCCTACTGGTACCTCCTCCTTTGGTCCTTCTTCAGGCCCTAAGGGTTCCGGTTCTTATGGTCCATCCTCCGGTTCACAAGGCCAATCCTCATTTGGACCTTTTTCAGGATCTAATGGATTTGCAAAGCAGAGCTCTCCATCAGGTACTAGAAGCTCTATGCCCGAGTCTGGATACAGCTACAACAGACCCGGATCTCAGCCTGGAGCGGGATCCCAGCAGCCTCAGCGTGGATCCAGTGGCAGTTCTGGACCAGGCCAGTTTGGAGGAGCTCGCCAGCCACCAAGTTTCAGCGAAGAAGAAGGTTATAAGTATTAGAACCAAAGGCAACGGTAGTGAAATGATGATTAGTCAGTAAGCGCATTAGAAAAGTACAAAAAAAAATGGCCACATTCCTAGCTGATGTAAATATTTTGTACAGAATACGAAATGTATTTATAGCATTACGGAGGAATCACTATGTGATTTTATTGTAAACGAAAATAAACGTTGTTTATAAATAATATAAGCATTTTCAATTCATTAATTTCCGATACATATTCATCCATTTTGAACCATACATTTTATCTCCATAAATATTAATTAACTAATTTATCAGTAATGTTGACAATTTAATTAAAGGAATAGGTACTTTGAGATCTTACACCACGTGTTTTAGTTAGATTTTATGATGACGGCACTATTTGACCTAACCACTTAAACTGACAAAATTAACGCAGAAACATTCAATTTCATAATTAAATAACAATTAAAATGATTCTACTTCAAAAACACGAGGATACGCAAACATTAACATCTTCATAAAATATGACTCCATTATTTACATACCGAGTAGTAGTAAATTTTGCAATACTAAGTCTAGGTAATAATATTATATGCTATATACAGCACTTACACAAAACTCATAAAATTCTGTAATTAAACTGCATAGAACTAGTCGTTGGCGCCGAACTGAGATCTCACGCCTACGTTTTGCCTCATAGAGTTTTTTTTTAAGTTACTTGCTTACAACTTTTTTATTATATAATAATTGTTTGATTTCTGTATATGTTGTTCAAGTACAGGATATAGTAACGGATATTAAACGGAAGTTTCAGCGTTCAGTGTGAAGTCGTTTTTGAGATAGACCCGGGACAAAATAGGTCTAAAAACAGTGACCTTGGTAGCCTACCAAATCGTTATTTTCTAACATTCGCTTATATAGTTTAGACGATAGATGCCTCTGACAGACGAACGGACGGACGGACAAAGTGCTGAACGACCCAAATCAACTAAAAAATGTCGCTTCGATCAAATAGGAAGACTTTATATACATTTCAATAGTATTTTACATAAAATTATATACATGCAAATATAAAATACATTTTGGTCAAAATTAAATTGGTACCTACAAAATTTTACTAACTTAGCCATATTTCTTTTTTGTTTAATTCAGGATTGGCAAAAATTTGTGATTTTTTTGTCATTTATTAAATTCATATCAGCAGAAATAAGTAACAAGTCGTAATTATTCTAGTGAATACTTTCGTCATTTCTATACACTTTTCTCTCATTATACCAACAAAAGATTTTATTTGAATTCACAGAATTGAACTATTTGAATAGTATATAATATAAACATGTATAATCATCGAAGGGTATAATCTGGGAGTCTTCAAATCAAGAGTAAATAGACAACCTCTAGGCAAGCATGTCACATCTTAGGCCGCGTCATCAGGTGAGATAGTGGTTAAAAGCTTGCCTATTAAGTATTAAAAAAAACATGTTATCAAGGAACATACTACAAATATTCTTTTTAAAATCTGACTCGTTTTGTTATTTAATTGTAAGTAGCTAAACTTAATTGCATAAATACAGTTGAACATGATATTATATAAATGGTATGATTATTAGTTTTAATACGTTTTCATGTCATGAGAAACAAAAAAACGTGTGTGAGCTTAGCGGCACATATTTAGAAACGATTCTGTGACGAAATGTTATTACGAGCAAGGGTCGTGCGAAGAAGCTTATAGTTGGGCTGACTGAAGTTGGTCATGTGATCACGTTTTGTTTGGTCTCGATATTTATTAAAAAGTTTACATGTTTAACTAAATATTATTATAATATTCCTGATAGTAAACTTAGCACCTGAAAGTCGTATCAGGTGTTAACAGTTATATGAAAATAAAACTACTGGTAACGAAAAACTTTTTTTTTTAAACGACTCGACTATTAGGTTTTTTATAAAAAAAAAATATATTAGACCAAGCAATCGTTTGATTACAATCACACCTGATGGAAAGTGACGATGTTTTCTAAGGTGGAGCATGCTTGCTCAGTAAATATCTATTCACTTTGCTTTTGAATACACCCAAATATGTACCTTTTGGGAAATACAGAAAAATTAAATAAAAACACAGAACATTATTTAAATCTAAGAATTTATAAATACAACAATTTTAAAGTTTTTAGATTTAGATAATTGGATTTTGCCAATTCGTTTTATCAACATGTACAGAATATTGTTAAAAATTTGTGAAAACTAAATGATTACACGTGTAAATTGCAGACTAATCAAATTCATAACACATAAGCGAGCATATCCTTCAGTCTCTTACTATCATGCCCGTTGGCCAAGTTGGGTAAGCGTTCGCCTTCTAAGCAGGGGTATCGGGTTCGATTCCCGGCGGGAACACAAGATTTCTCCCCAAGGAAAATTTGTGTTTCTGGTTCTGGTTGTGATTGTGTGTGTGATGTGAATGTTTCCGGCACCCACGACACAAGTCATTGAACTTAGTGTGGGGCTGTGAGTGTGAAAGTGGTTATGTTTATTCATGTTATTTATGCTTGTTTGTTTTGTCATTTCATATAGTTGTACTAACGACTCAACTGAACGCGGTGCCGAGAGGCACCGATTTCTGCCAAGCCCAATTGAACATGGTTCCAATTGGAACCAAAACGGTGTGGTCGGTCCGTATCTCTGATTTTTCATCATAATTTAAGTTTGGCCGTGTGTGCACTCCTTTAAGTTATAGGAAAATTAAGATTAATAATGTAGCAATATTTTCCATCGCTAAAATGTCAAAGTAAAATGAAACTATTAGACATTTTTAAACAATGAAAATGAGAAAGTCGTTTGAGTGCAAGGAAAGTTAAGTGTTTTAAATGTTTCATCCCCTATTTTATCCCCTTGGGGGTAGAATAAATCAAAATCCTTTCTTAGCGGATGCCGTAAAAAAGTCTTTAGGCTTACGATAATTTAAACGCAAGGAAAGCTTAAAGAATCCGACTTCAACGCTTTATCTTCGGAATCCTTGATCAGATTAAATATATTAAATATGCATTATTGAGAATGTATTATAAATTACTGGTCAGAACCAAATTCCAGAGATCAAATTTAATTAGAATCACAAGAGAAACACCGGCATTCAGATATAAAAAATATCATCAAAATCGGTACACCTTGAAATAAGTTATGAGGGATCAAACATAAAAAAACAAAGCCGAATTGAGTACTTCCTCCTCTTTATGAAGTTAGTTAAAAAACTAGCTGTGTAGGTCTTATCAGTGCCAATGCTATTTGAACGCACCTTTTCTCTAAAATGTTATTTTAATCCTTGACAAAATCAGAGGGATATTTATAAACTTAAGTGTGTATGTCAGCATTTTAGCTCTAAATAGATGAACCAATAATTTTGATTTACTTTTTTTTTGTTTGTCAGGTGACTTATCCGAGAGTGTTGGTTATACTAAAAATTGGTGCAGTAATTTTTATAGTTTCGATTTTTCTTCTTATTACTGATTGACCGAGCGAGCGCGAAGGTCTAGCGAAGCGTTTCTTTATTCAGCTTAGACAAAAATGCTTTTGTATCTCCGGCGGATTTAATATTCGCATTTCTCAACTGGTTCTCGTAAAATTTTGTGAGCAGATTTGTTTATTATATGAAATTTCTATGACGATACAATTTTTGGAAATGTTTTATATACGTGGGTTATTAACGTAAAAAATATATATCAGCCATTTCGAAATATGTAACAAAACTTTTTTATTACCCTTATGTGTACCCTTTTTTATTACCCGTGCCTGAGGTGGAAAAAATATGCAAATTTGGTGTCATAATGTGCGTGGTAAACATTATTTTTTCAATTTTAAGCTCGCGAGGTTTTCAACTTACAAAGCCATTAGTTTTATTTGTTTTAGCCAATTCTCATCAAACCTACTACATTGCTAGAGGTGACTAGTGTATAGGTGCGCAGGCGCTCTAATGATAGCAATCGTGTGATCGATTGTGACGTTGCACACTAAAGAGTACGGGATCCGGCCTAATGTAGTCCACAATCAAACATATCAGCTTATTAGGGGCTTAGTTAGCTAATAGATAGATAGATAGATATATACTCTTTTTTGAACACCTTAAATAAAAAATAACACAAATAGTAAAATTTTAACAGTACATTTTTTGAAAAGTGTAACACTGAGCGATCTTATCGCTGAAAGCGATTAATGTTGTTTTTTTTTGCTATGTTAACGCAATTTAAGTTTTAGATATTCGTAAAATGATTAAACGATAAAAATTGGGTTAAAAAAAGATTTATAATATCCCGTCGTTATTTTTCCTCTTAATAATTATCATTGTTTTTATTTCGAATGTTCCCATTTTCCTCCAAAACTGTTGGACCCATTAAGATATTTAATACCTTTAAACGAGCAATTCTTGTATAATATATATATATGTGTAATCAGGATCTCGGAAACGGCTCCATCGATTTTCATGAAATTTAGTATGCAGATATCCTTTTCCCTATATCTGCATGGGGTTTCGGGAGCGATAAATCGATCTAACTAGGTTTAAATTTTAGAAAACTAGGAATCTAGAAATCTCAGAAAGCGGCACGTCCTAGAATCAAAACATTCGACGATAAGAGACGGTTAAACCACATTGGGCCAGCGCGGAGGATTACGACCATGACTCTCTCCCTGTGAGAGAATGCTCCAGCAATGATATCAAAGTGGGCTGATGATAATAGTGATATTTTTCTCATACTAAGCCAGTACTAAATATCGTACTTATGGAAATTTACACAAATTATTCCGCTAAAAATTTACTTGACCATCAATCATCTAACCTTAGACCCCGAGTTAAATACTAGTAATTAAAACTTAATCTGTAATTCCACCGTTCACACCCACAGGCTATTCTTAAACTAATGAACCTAACAATAGATAGCCTTCTCCCTATCAATACTGACCTACTAGAACAATAGGCTCAGGCGTTATATGTAGCTGAATTAGTAACTTAGTGTTTGGTAGGTCAGATAAATCGTGAAAAGTATTGAAGATAATGAAATACAGCTCCGCCTCTGACACAAACACACTGTTGCAAAACCTTAGGATGTTATTACTCTTTGTTTGCCGATTCTGCATAAAAAAATACCTGGCCTATTTTAAAGACTTTTGACCTGGCCAAGATACGTTCGCCTTTTTTTTTTGTGGGGGGGAAAATGCCTGGCATTTCCTTTCCTTCCCAGGGATGAAGGAAAGGGGTATGTGGGGCTCGAACCCACTAAAAACCCCCCCGTGAGCAGTCCCTCGCCGAGGTGGGGCAAGATAGGGTCGCGCTAGCAGTCACTATCTTGCCCCGGCGGTAGGCCCGGATGCAAACTTCTCCGGGCCACTGCGCCCATGGAGGGGTGACCTTGCTCACCAAGGCCACCCCTCAGACGTGTGGGGCCGTGCAAGTCAGTGGAGAGATGCCCTGACTCTCCACCAGTGACCCCACTACAGGGGAGGAGAGAGGAGGCGTGCGAATTGCCTCCTCCTTCCGCCCGTCCGTCTGCGCCGGAGCGGGTCAGATCGAGGATCGACCTCTCTGGCCCGCTCCGCGGCCTCCTTCTGCTTCATCATAGATACATTCGCCTAGATCGACCCTTACCAACTTGCCTATTTACACTCGCCTTTTAAATTTGCTTCGTTAATCTACTTTCGTCCATCTTTTCTACATGTCCAAACCATCTAAGCAATATTTCTCTATCTTTGTCACTACATCTTCTACCACGCCGCAATCTTCCCTAATAACAATATTCCTCGCCTAGTCTATCAGAGTCACTCCAGCTATATTTCTTAGCCCTCTCATTTCCACAGCATTTATCTTACTTTCATGCTTTTTCTGCCAAACCCAACACTCTCTACCATACATAAGTGTGGGCACCAGCACTCGTCAAATTTTTTTTTTTATAACAAAACTTCATAATATATTAAAATATTTCTCGGAATTTGTATTTAAATATAGAAATGACTTTTTTCTTCACGCGTGACCTTGAAACCGTGGTAATCACAATAATCTAAGTTATGCAATGTGAACCTTTATTTGCAAAAGAATAAAGAAAGTAATTATCTTGCCTATCTAGCATAAAAAAAAACTGTGGTAAAATAGTACTACCTTTCAGGTATATCTGGGTCTTAAGGGGACGCTAACATTAATTAATAATAATATATCGGAGTAAACAGTTAGAAAACTTTAAAACTATGGTAAGAGCGTCCTTACGTAACTACATGCCAAATTTACTAGCGCCAGTTTTTTTGTGAATCTCAATTTTGGTCAACAATCTAATAAATATCTGCAGTGTGTTTATATTTCAATCAATCTTATAAAATATAATATACGTATAACTGAGTCTAAATGACACATAATCTAAATTCGTTGGCCATTATCCGCAACGATTTCTATAACAAAATAATGGAATTAATGGCTCATGTTTAAGCTCATGCAACCATTATGATATGAAACATAAAATTGAATTGTTTTGATTCAATTATGTAGTTTTTTGTGATACGGTGTCATTTCAAGGTGTTTATTTATTGTCTTATTTATTGATTCACAACAATATAATTCTATAATACGATGGTAAAAGACAGGTATTTAATCTGATCAAAAACGTTAATATATTATATTATTATATTACATTAAACTAAAAACTAAATCAAAATTAACCATAAAGAAAACTATAACTACATACAAATATGTACAAAACTTAATCTAATAGACCGCTACCAGTAGGCAAAGTACCCAAAATGCTGGCAGCATTGCCACGTTGAATAGATATGCTCAATCTCTGTCCACTATAATATAATATCCTTGGTCCCCAAACTAGGCCAAACTGTGTCTTGGGGAACTGTTGTTATTCTGTGCCTTGATTTTACTGCAATCATAGTGGTCCATGGATTTTTTTTTAGTTTTTTGGCGTTTTTAGCAATCGAGTTCTGCTGTGTATGACCGCTCTCTTTCAGTGATTTTTTTTGTAGGTTATAGTAATCAAAAGTTTTTGATGTTCACTTTACAAATCAAGCGTTATGCTTAATTCATCATTTGTGCAGTTCAGTTTTTATCCAGTACAGGCAAACCTCGTGTATTTTTTTTTATATTATTGAGTGACTAGACTAGCAAGTCGCTCGCCTGGTGGTAAGAGTCATTCTTGCCCATTACAGTTCAGTGCTACCCGGAGTTATAAACTTATATAGGTCAAAAACTCATTTTGCGCTCCAAAGCACTGCGCTCGTGACATTGAGATATTGACAGTCTTACTTCGTCTTACTAAAATGTCGCTAAGCAATGCTTAGCCACCTCTTAGTTAAACAGCTCTGAAGCCCACAATCAATGATTATTATTTTTTTACTCATAAACATTAGTTAGGTGCTGCACAGCGAATCGAAAATAATCGAAATTAACATGATCGCCACCAATTATTGGGCAATGGCATTGTTTAATTTTGACAACTAATTAAGTACTTTACTTAACGATTTTTTTAAGACTAAATCGCGTTTATGAGTGAAAATGTTGTTAAACTGTAGCTAAGCAATTGATAAAAAATTAAGAGGAGTTTATGAGTAAGACTGTGATGTTAAATCTCTTTAAGCTTTGTAATTTCACAGAAACATTGCACAATAATATATTATGTATATAATACATAAGTGGATAATGTGTAAGTTATATACAGAATAGCACCTTATGTGTAAACTAATATATACGCAATTCTAAATCAATGATCGGAGAGTCTTCAAGTCTAGAGTGAACAGCATGTCACATATTTTTGACTTTTATGCGTATTATGTACATGTAATAAAAAATTAAACTTATTATTTAAAATTCTTAATATAATAAGGAACATTTAATAATACAGGCAACCCAAAACATACTAATAGGTAAAGATCCTGTTACTAATAGATACATATTCAATATAGATTTATTTCAAGGTGCAAATAAAAATTGTAATCGATTTAAGGGGGTGATACCAGAATGTGGGTGATACCGGAAACGCGTGATTTTTATAAAAATATTCATCATAATCTATATGATATGGTTAATGACTCCTGCTTCTTAGAATACTTAATCATAACATATATTATAAATCCGAAAATTTGTGTGTTGGTGTGTTTATGTGTAACTGTGTAAGTATGTTTGTTTTCTCTTCACGATGTATCGGCTGGACGGGTTTAGATACAATTTGCAATGAACATGGTTTATACCTAGGACACATAAGCTACTTTTTAACTTGATAAATAGGCGAAGCTGCGAGGCACGGCTACTTAAAATTATAAGGGAAATTATAATCAAATCACACGCGAAACACATTTTTTTTTGGAAACCATTTTGTTTCATAGCATTATTTCAGAATACTGAAAGTTATTTCATAGACGAATTACGAGTACTTACTAGAAAAAATAATTTTTAGTTTTATTTTTGATGCGTAATCCAGAATTTTTTATAGAATCACAAATAATCAAATACCATCAAGCGTGACCTTGCGTAGCCGTCATAATTGACCAAACAAGAAGCGCGAGCGAAGCGTCCCTGTTTCAGCTTGGGCAAAAATGTTTTCGTATGTCTGGAATTCCGGTAGTCAGGCTGTTCTCCTCTACAGGCCGCATATCTCAACCGATTCTCCTGAATGTTTAAACAGGTTCTATAATTACATAGTTTTTTCCTCGATTCAGTTTTTGTAAATGTTTCAAAATGGCGTAGATACGGTTCAAAACGTAAAAAAAACATATTAAAACCATTTTTGGGTACTTTGCCTACTGGCAGCAGTTTATTAGATTCAGTATTGTACATATTTATATCTAGTTATAATTTTTTTTTTAGTTAATTTTAATTTAGTTTTTAGTTTAATCTAAATATATATAACTCAAAAGTGACTGACTGACTGACTGACATAGTGATCTATCAACGAACAGCCCAAATCACTGGACGGATCGGGCTGAAATTTGGCATGCAGGTAGATGTTATGACGTAGGCATCCGCTAAGAAAGGATTTTGATTAATTCTACCTCCAAGGGGATAAAATAGGGGATGAAAGTTTGTTGTACTTCTTAACGTGAGCGAAGCCGCGGGCAAAAGCTAGGGTAATATATGATTAGAAATGTATTAATATTAATGTCTAAACTTTTTCTTAGCTTGAAAGTAAATAAATGCTTATTTTGAAAAATAAATAAGGTCTTCAGCTACATAGCCACTAGAATAAGTTATGCAATATGCATCTTTATGTGCAAAAGTGAAAAAAGCGAAAGATATGTGTCAGGATCGTAGCAGGTGGAGATAATATACGTGGTCTCTGCCTACCCTAATGGAAAAGAGGCGTGACTATATGTATGTATATGCAAAAGTATAATAAAAAATGCCTTATTTAAGAAAACCGGGTCATTTCGTGCTTTTATTTCAAAAATAGCATTATTTTGACTAACCTCGACGTTTCGGTTGCACCGGTCGTGGTCTTGTGACCCGGTTTTCCTATATAAAAATGATTGATGTTCGGGAAAGTTTAAAAAATTCTAAAAATGCCTTTGTTAAAAATGTTTTAAAACGCTCACATTGACGTATATACGGCCCCTAATACTGTGATCATCACTATTCTATCACGGATGTCTATAAGTGGTTTTAGCTGCGAAACAAAAAACGGTTTAAATTACAATACAGCTTCATTAGGTAACCGATTCAGACTTGACATTCAATTGCTAAATCAACATCTAGAGTAATTAAAAGAATTGCAACTGAATCGTGTTCAAAATCTAGGCTTTTGACTTTTGGCCTTTCTGAAACTGATCACGATTAATATTTAGGTCTTGAAAAGTATATTTCGTTTCTAATTTAAATTAATTGCTTAGTTATCAAATATTATATTTAAAATTAAATTAGGTATTAATGATTTTCGGAGTTAAGTGGCATATGGGGGTAAGAGTTCAAACATGTGCATTTCGTTTTATTAATTACTTTATTATAATAAAAAAAAATACGTTGCACAAATGCATACACTATTATTACTGCAATGCATGACTTGGATCGCTGAGCAGAGACAGATTCTAAAGAGCGGGTCCGTAATGGGAAAACAAATTTTCTTTACAAGAAAAATATGGGTTTCTGGTTTTGAGTCTGATTGTGTGTTGTGTGTAATCGGTCGTGGCTGTGGTCTTTTTCAACCACAGCCCCACACTAATACAATTTACCGATACCGGAAACATGAATATATTAAAAAATAAATAAAAAACATGCATACAATTTGTTTTTAAACAATTAATGAGCATATTCTTATGCTCGCTACCCTGTACCAAAATATTGTCGTAGTTTACCACAATTGGCTACTCAAGAGCAAAACGGCTCTCCGGCTGCTATCCTAAATAGTCAATCACATTCTTATATGCTTAGCAACCCTAAACCAAATCAAATATATAATAAACTGGTATAATTTGCTATATTATACCAGTTTATTATATATTTGATTTGGTTGGTGGTATATCAGTTTTCTATCGTTTGCATTTCGGAGAGTGTGCGCAGAAATTATACGAGTTAATTCCCTCAAGCCCGTTATATCATCTAACAATAAGACAAACAGTCAAACTTAGTCCATTCATGGTTGACGTACCTCCAGCTCGTTAGAAGCATGTCGCTTCTCCGTACCGCGAGGGAGTGGAACTCATTGCCCGCGTCTTTGTTTCCTGAGCGGTATTATCTGGCAGTCTTCAAGTCAAGAGTGAATAGGTATCTTCTAGGCAGGCATGCTACATCTTCGGCCGCATCATCACTTTCCATCAGGAAAAAAAACAACAAGTACGATAGTAGCCAAACGCTTGCCTATCAGAGGTAAACAAGACGGCTAATAAAACTCAAAACACAAGGTTACAAAACCACAGATAATAATTACAATCAATTATAACGTTATTACAGCAATAAATTTTCTCAGCACACCTAATCAATTCGTGAGTGAACTTTATTTAGATGCTCCTGATTTTGACGTACCTTCTTTGGAGAAACATAATTCCTTGTACTTATAAGTTACGTAGTAACTATTAAATAATCTATGCTATAAGGTTTTTTTTTTTTTTTATGTGTGACAGGCTAGTGTTTGACCACTATCTCACCCGATGGTAAGTGACGATGTGATCGAAGCTGGTAAACACACTAGACCTGGAATACGCAGGCTCTCAAGGATAACTGCCGGAACACCGTATTGGGCTTGGCGGCAGACTTTCAACTTGATGGTGGTAAGCTACTTTGGTAGCAAGCCAGTAACTATTAAATAATCTATGCTATAAGGTCACGGAAAGCACAAGTGTTCTTCAGTAGCCAGTGAACAAAAGCAGAAGCTTTGCTCTATATGGTAGTGCATAATCAAAGCTAAGGATTTTTAGGGATGGGTTGAATATTTTTTGGCCGGAACTGTGTAATTGACGACACTTTTTTGACCGGATAGTATTATGTTGACAACCAAATAACATACATTGAAATTATTTTTACAATATTACTTATTGTAAGTCATTATCATCATTATAGTCTACTAGCCGTGCCCGCGTTATTTAAGTTAAAAAGTACTCTATGTGTAATTTTGGACCTAAACTATCTACAATCAAAATTTCATCAAAATATGTTTATTCGTTACGTGGTAACAAACATACACACACAAACTTTCGCATTTATAATATAAGTGGGAGTAATCATTATTTTATTGGGTAGAATATCAATTAGATTAACATTATATTGACACAAATTATTCTATTTCATATAGAAGTGTTTATGGATATTTAGGGTATTTTTAATAAAGAAATATATAGCTAATAATTATAATGTTATACATCAATTAATATTACAAGAATTATTTTGTTTGCATACCACACCATGTTCGTATGGTATGCTAACAAAATAATCTATATGTGGCATATTTTGTGGATTAAGCATCATGTCCTGGTATGCATGGGACTCTGCGAATGAGACGTTTAGAAATTGAGACTTTCTGCGAATGGGACCGTTAGAGAATGAGACTTACCGAAAATGGGACGAGACCTCAGGCTTACCATCAGAAGAGTGACTTTATCGTTTCGTCTCACAATTTTATTTAAAAAAACATTGAATACCCGGCCAAACTACTACACACCACATTTCTATTCGATTTAATGACGGGCAAGGTCGAGTATTGATATCGAAGTACACTCAGTTTGCACTGAGTTAATACTCACCATTCAAATGAGATGTGAAGGAGTTATGCTAGATGAAATCATTCAAATTAATTCATATATTTTTACTATTCGATAGAGCTATTCAAACAAAAAATAAAGAAAAGGTATATAAGGACTTGCTATTCGATGGCCTTCAACACAGTGCTTATTGGAAAGTCGTAAAATGTTATAAAATCTTGTAGTATATTTTTTTTTGTAACTAAGCTAGCCTTTGACCGTAATCTCATCCGATGGAAAGCGACGCGGACGACACGGTTGAACATGGAACACGCTTGATCAGTGAATACCTATTTACTCTCTTCTTGAATATTCCCATATTATACTTTTCGGGAAACACAGTAGACGGCAGGGCGTTTAATTCTTTTGCAGTTATTACAATTACAGTGGAAGCAAAAAGCTTCGTGCGAATGGTAGGTATTGTAGCCGTTAGAGGATGCCACATTACCGTCTGCGGTGATGCGGGAATAAGATCACTCATTTCCCTTGAACACTCTCCGTTATGCAATTTGAAGAAGTCCGATTGG